>OY728162.1:742706040-743955858 GCA_963277665.1 Viscum album | reverse complement strand
CCGGCAATGATATAGATGTATACATGAAACATTAATAAAAGAGTTGAAACTTCTTTGGGATGTGGGTTGTCCGCACATATGATTCATGTTCGAAATACATATATCAGATGTGTGTTGCACTTATGTGGACAATCAATGATTTTAATTACTTATAAAGTGATGTATGGATGGAAGCACGAAGGTAAATCTATAATTTCATGTTTGTATGAAGAATAAATGATCTAGAAGACTAAAACATCATTGTAGTTTCAGTTTTATGGGACATCGATGATTCTATCCAATGGACCATTCATATAGAAAATAATCATCCAAGATTTCACAATACCATGAAGACCGATGATCCACCTCTGTATATGTCTAGAAGTGATGTGCTTAATGAATTGAAAGATTTCAATTTTTCATTCGGGAAGGGTCAAATGAAATCTAAAAAGAGAAAGAATGTTTCCACTGAAACCTGTTACAATTGGAAGAAGAGAAGTATCTTCTTTGATTTTCTTTATTGGTCAACCAATTTGTTACGTCATTGCTTTATATGTAATGCACATTAAAAAAAATATACGTGAAATGATTCTTTTGATTCATCTAAATGTTATGGGAAAGACAAAATATGATTCACGGTCTCGACATGACTTGGTGGATTAGGGCATCAGACCAGAATTTGCATCCTGTTCGTATCAATGAAAATAAATGGAAAGTTACATGTGCTTCTTATGTAATGACACCTATAGAGAAAAATAAATTTCAGGAAGTAATAGATACTATTAACGTTCCTGATGGCTAATCAAGCAACATATCCAAATGGGTCAACAGAAGAGAGTTGAAGTTAAAATATTTGAAGACTCGTGATTTTCACATCCTTCTGCATGAGTTGATTCCAATAGAAATTCATCATATTCTTTCCAATAATGTAAGGGTGGCTTTTATTTAGTTGTTCCATTTGTTTAGGGATCTTTGTGCTAAGAATTTTTCCAAGTCTTTCTTTCAAAAAATGTTTGCAGATGCCCCATTAATTTTGTGTGATTTAGAGAAAATATTTCCTCCATCATTTTTTACATGCAAGTTGCATCTGACTTTCCATATTCCAAATGAAATACTTCTCAGAGGACCTATTTATTTTCATTGGATGTATCCTACTAAAAGAAATATGTACACCTTAAATTCTTATTTCTATAATAGGAATCATCCCGAGGGTTCTATCATGAATGGTTACTTGGCCCAAGAATGTATGGATTTCTACTCTATGTATTTTTCTAATCTTACTACAAGAATGAAGAGACCAATGAGAAACGAAGAAGAAAAGTATGAGAAAATTGAACCCATTTTTCTATCACTTCCTCAAATAGGATGAATTTTTGGATCATATACATTGACGACATTAATCCTTGAAGAGCGAAAGATGGCACATCGCACAATTTTGTTCAACTGTGATTTGTTCGATGACTACATCTTGTAAGTTAATTATATATGTATATCATATATATATATATATATATCTGTTAATGTAATCCTATTTTTATCTACAGGGAACATAAAGCGATGATAAATAGAAATCATCATTCTTTTTCTTTGAGAAGGATGGATACTTTTCATAGTAAAGAGTTTTCTTCTTGGTTAAAATTGAAGGTAATAATATTATTGTTTAAAATAATTTAAAAAATATTTAATTAAGTTTAATATTGATTTATATTTCATGTATTGAGTTTTCCTGCAGACTCTATCTCTAAGGAAATAAGATCTTTGGATTTTGGTCCTAATATCGTGGTTCGTGACTGTAAATCAATTGTTATCAATGGGTACATATTTATTATCACTGAACGAGCAAACAACATGAGAAGAAAACATGATGGTGTCATGATTACTGCCACAAAATACTATTATTCTAGTGCATCAGATAGTATATTGCGATTTGAAAATGTAGGTTATTATGGATTCATTGAAAAAGTAATAATATTGGATTACTATTCTCATAGACGAGTCACGATGATGAAATTCTAGTGGTTTGATTTGATGACAAGTAAGGTCACATTTATTGATGATTATGGATTTCTAGTAATTGATATGACTCTCACTCTTTCTTCCAATGAAGCATATGTATTGGCATCAATGGGGAAACAAATTTTTTATGTCAAAGACCATCTTTGACCTGAAGTTGGTGTCATTATTGAAGTAATTCCAAGACATATTTTTGATGATGGTGATGATGGAATTTACACCATCCCTACCTCCATTGAAAACAATCCATTTATTACTTTTGATTACTCTGATAGCTCAATTGTATGAGTTGACTGTGAACCTGAAGTTGTGGTGGAAAATATATAAAATCATCCATTCATGTTCCCAATTCTTTTGGTTTACCTCGACTTGGGCTATTAAGGTTGGTAATATTTGAATTGAATTAATCTTGATTACAAATATGTTGTATCCGATTATACAGTTATGTGAATTTTCAAGGTTTATTGGTTGCAATTTTATTTGAATTGCATTTTCTAATTTGGAATTGAACTGTATTCAAACCTATGAAACAAACATTTCTAACTTGGTGAACATTTCAATGCTTCAACTGTGATTTGTATAAAATTTGTAAAACTCTAAGACCTCTCTAACATTTTACTAGGTAATGAACATGATGGTTTGTATTCTTCTACAAAACATGTATTGAAACCTGCATCATTGACCTGGGCTAAAGAAATTAAATTTTTCCATAATTTTGACAACTGCTTTACCGCTTATAAATCTGGTAGAATCAATGTTCCATGATTTTAATAGACTGATGACACTTATTAAATAACCATACTAATAAAAATTAAATTTCTTTATTACATCTTGTATGATTTATTAACTTAATTATATATTTGTTTAAGATCACCTAAAATAATGGATAGTTAAATTATCCCTGAATTCCCTATTCCCTGTCATTTATTTTGTTTTTCGGGTTACACATTAGTAATCCTTTTCTATTTACTTTCAAATTTGTTTTCAAATGCATGAAATGTAACCAACTGAAGAGAGGCGACGAAAATAGATTATGGACAACAATCGTCACATGACTGAGATTGGAATTCCACCACTAGTGCCTACAGTGAGTATTTTATTTCAAATATATTTATATAAATAATATATAATGTCATGTGATTAAATTTTTTTAAAAAAAATTAGGATCCATCTATTTGGCGACTATTATTTGATAAGAAGCCTATTAGTGGTCCTAGTACTCAGGGTGTTCATACGAGGGAGGTGGTATGGGAGCTAGACAATCTGGTCAGTGTACTCAATTAGACCATGCCCCTCCCACTGACATACCATCAATCCCACATTCTGATCCTAGTGTGTTGTTAGGGACACACGGGATATTTAGGCCTCCCATGTTTTCACCACCCTTTACATCTGAGCCTCCTCACCCATCTATACCATATCCGATGATGATTCCCACTCTTCATCCAGCATTCGACTAGCTATCCCTATCATCCTCTTTTACTTCTGCTTCCTTCTCTCTGGATTTTATATTCCATCTCCATCGAATCTTTCTCTATAAGATTTTGTCCCTATGGAGCATACATTAGGACTCACTCCATCTGTACAGGGTGTTCCTTCAATTTATGTGGATCCAGCGGCACACATTGATCAGACTACCATAGGTGTACTTATACAACCCGAACAAATTTTTACACCATTATTTATTTTCATTAAAACATGTATTGATAAAATATTTTTTTCTTTCATAAAATATTCATCTACTGATAGGAGGTGGGGGCGGGGGTGTACACGCATGTGTGCGGTGTGGAACCGCTGCACGCAGTTGATGGTGGACTAAAATGAAGATAGTCATGTAACATCCCGGTTCTGGAAGCCACCCAGAGGCACCCCACACCCGGTTGGTCACATGGCCTCAAGAGCATTTCCCCAAACTCCAGAGGATGTCGACTAGAAGCGAGGGCCTTGGGTGTGATAGTGGAGAAACTATACCCTCATTGGCAGAGTACATAGTAGAAGTAAACCATGTATACAATAGTGTAAGCACTAAATATCCAACAACAATGCACATTGGAAGACTAAAACAATAAACAACTAGAGCACATATGTATATATGAAATGATTCATGATATATATCTTGGAAAATAGCCAAATAGGTCACAATGCTGGAAATAAAAACAGTAACAAAACAAGTACAAAAGAAAAGATAAACAGATCCACAGCATCTCAAGCCTAAGCTTGGTCACATGCTCTCCTACTCCTAAGCAATCAAGTACCTGAAGTCGAATGGTGCTTTCCCTTGTCTATACCTGCAACAACAAAGTCTATTTGGGACCAAAATCATGGCCCAAATAGGTTGTGAGACTAAATCCCAGTAGGAGACCACTAGAAGATTTGTGCCTAACAGTCAGTGAGTATATGGGAGGTAATAGTATAGTTAGCAATAACAGCATGATATACGATAGTAATCAATCCATATAACAACAAGAAGCAGTGAAGAAAACATGTAACCACAATACGAACCCCTCTGGGAAGTACTCGTATCCAACCCCTCTGGTCCTATCCAAGAAGTACCAACAACCCTCTGGGCAGTGCACTCAGCCTAACCCCTCTGGTTTGGTTATACAAAATTATAAGACTCTCTAGGGAATTCATCTCGGTCAATTCCCCTTATAGTCTAGGATAGTCAGGGACTCTTTGTGGATGATCACATGGTCAATTCCCATTATAGACCCAAGGTCTAGAAACTCTCTGAGGATGCTTACTCAGTCAATCATCCTATAGTCTCAGGTCTATCATGGACTCTCTGAGGAAGCTTGCTCGGTCAATTCCTCCTCTAGCCTGGAATGGTTTAAGGAAATTCAAACAAGTGAAGACTCTCTGAGGAAGCTCACTTGGTCTACCCTCCTGTAGTATATAATATCCAAGACCCTCTAGGAATCTCACTCGGTCTATCTCCTATATTCTATAATGTCTAAGACTCTCTAAGGAAGCTCACTCAGTCTATCCTCCTGTAGTCTATAATGACCAAGACTCTCTGAGGAAGCTCACTCAGTCTATCCTCTTGTAGTATATAATGTCCAAGATTATCTGGGAATCTCACTCGTTTTATCCCTTATAGTCTTTAACACCAGGTTCTCACAGTCCTGAGCCAGTCAGTGCATAATAATGCTATAAGGCCAAAGCACACCTATAGATCTACTTGGCTAACTAGTCTGCAACATAACTAGTATGTCATGAATATCATTCCATCATATGGTCATAAGGTATGGAAAACAGGTACAGTGGCCAAAGGCTAAACAAGACCCAAAGGTCATAACAAGAACAAGGCATGGGCAAAATATCCAAGCACAACAATTATCCTCAAACATGATCAAATTGCCTCTTCACAAGCATGCAAGCAAGGCAGGAAAACCATAGGGTCAAAAAGGTAAACACACAATACCCTGTTCACAGGTATTGGTGGAATTTGCACATAAAACTCAAAGACATAGAAAGGTAAGGCACAAACCAACTACCTTGATTCTAAGAGATCAATATACTTGAACCACAAGGCTTGAGTATCCTTATAATGTCATAGATATATGAAAACTCACAAAACTTTCAACCCATGATATCTTGAGAGAGATGGAAAATCATGGAATGAAACTCAAGAAGAAGGAAGAACTCACCACTGCGGTTCCAACATAATCGACTGCAGTCGATTCGGTAAAAAGACGGAGGCTTAGGGGCTTAGAGGATGTTCGCGGCCGTATGGGTCGCTCTCGGTCAAATAACCTGGAGAAGAAGAAGATTATGTCGATTAGGCGCGACCCTAGTCCGTTTAATGAAAAAAAATCAAACGGTGTGTACTTATGGGGTACACAGTGTGTACTAGGATTTTTCATACTCCGCTTTAAGTGGCCTCCACATCGCCCCTACACACCGTGTGTGTGGTCCGGACATGGACAACACACAAACCTCCGCGGCATCGAAGTACACGGTGTGTAATTATAAAGTACATGGAGTGTACTTTGAAAATATCTAGATTCTCCTCTTTTTCAAAAAAAAAGACCAGAAAAGGAAAAACATACCTTAAACGAGGATCTGGGTTCTTACAAACTTCCCCCCTTAAAGAAATTTGTCCCTGAATTTCCCTAGCGAGGCGTAGAAGAAGAAACCCCGAATAGCTCTGACCACTACGATCGTACATCAGCCTCCCTCTCCCAGGTCTCGTCCTATACTCACCCATGTTTCCATAGAACCCGTACCAGAGGAACAGACCAGACACGGAGAACCTTGGTACTACAATCAACAATCCGGATAGGATGCTCCTCAAATGACGCATCCTCTTCGAGCTCAACCTCCTCAGGTTGAAAGACATGAGATGGGTCTGAAAAGTAACGTCGAAGATGAGAGACGTGGAAGAAGTCATGCATAGCCTGGTACATCTGAGGTAACTACAACCGATAGGAAACCGGCACAACTCTCTCCAGGAAAACCTAATCCCTGACCTCGAACTCTAGAGGTCATCTCCGCTGATCAGCATAAGACTTCTGTTGAGACTGTACTGTATCCATCCTCTTTCAAATCAACTCTATCTGCTCTAAGGTCTCCTAAACAAGACGAGGTCCCAGCAATGCTGCCTCTCCTGCCTCCAGCCAGCACAAAGGTGATCGGCATGGCCTACCGTACAATGCATCATACGGTGCCATCTGAATAGTCACCTGAAAACCTGTTGTTATAGGCAAAATCCACAAGAGTGATATGCTTCTCCCATGAACTACCAAAGTTTTGAATGCAAGCTTGGAGCATATTCTCAAGAACCTGGATCGTATGCTCGTACTGGCCATCTGTCTGGGGATTGTATGTTGTACTCAAATGTACCTCTGTACCAAAGGCCTTATGAATCCCCTACCAGAATCGAGAAGTAAAACACACATCCCTATCTGAAAAAATAGATTTTGGAACTCCATGAAGATGTAAAATCTCTCAGATGTACAACCGCCTAGTTCGTCAACACTGAAGGTCTCCTTGATCAGTAAGAAGTGAGAAAACTTCATAAGCCTGTCGATGACAACCCAAACAAAATCAATCCCTCTAGATGACCTCGGTAACCTGGTCACGAAGTCCATCGTGACATCGTTCCACTTCCACTCAGGAATGGGTAACTGCTGTAAAATCCATGCTAGTCGTTGATGCTCCGCTTTCACCTGCTGGCAAGTAGAACATCTCATGACGAACCCAGAAACATCTCTCTTCTTACCTGGCCACCAGTACTGGCGGTGTAGATCACGATACATCTTGGTGACTCTAGGATGAACTTCCCAAACTGAAGAATGAAAATCCCTCATCAATTCCTCACGTATGTCTACTGGCACCCATACGCGTCCCTAGAAGTGAAAGTTCTCATCGTTACCTACTGTCCATCCAGAAAGAGGGTCCTCTACTAACATACTCTCATACAGGACTAGGCCTTCTAAGTCTGATAGTTTCCTCATCCGTACACAACCAATAATTGTAGATGTAATAGCTACAAATGATTGAAAAGTCTGCCCCTGTTTGTCATGCACCTCAAAATGCATCTCAGAGAACAGAGCCATAAGCTGCCACTCATTGCTAGCCTCCTGAACTACCTGAATTTCTGTTATCCTACTCAATGCATCAACCACTGTTTTTCCCTTTCCCAGCATATAGGCAATCTCAAATTCGAAGGACTGAAGATACTCTACCCACCTGTGTTGTCTCAGATTCAAATCACGCTGGGTAAAGATGTACTTGAGACTCTTGTGGTTGGTGAAAAACACAAAGTGCTCTCCCAGAAGGTAATGTCTCCAATAGAGTAAGGCAAGAACAACAGTTGCTAACTCTAGATCGTGCGTCAGGTATTTTCTCTTGTGTGGCCTCAACTACTGAGACCCGTACGTAATGAATCCATCTCCCTGCATAAGCACAGCTCCCAACCTAACACCTAAATCATCACAGTAGAGTGTATTTCTCTTTCCTAGATCTAGAAAGACTAGTATCGGTGCTGACGTCAACCTCCCTTTAAGCTCCTAAAATGCTGATTCACAGGAATCTGATGATAATAACTTCACACATTTCTTGGTTAGACTTTCCAGTGGTGCTGTAAGGTGTGAAAAGTCCTGTATGAAATTCCTGTAGTATCTAGCCAACCCTAGAAATCTCTGCACCTCATAGAAAAGCTTTGGATTATCCCAGGAAACTACAGTTCTTACATTCTCTGGGTCTATTGATACTCCTATATCTGATATAACGTGACCCAGGAAGTGAACATGATCCATCCAAAAGTGGAATTTCATGATCTTAGCATATAACTGATGCTCTCTCAGTGTACTCAGAATTATCTCAACATGGGTAGAATGGTCGTGTCGAGTGTGAGAGTACACCAAGATGTCATCCATGAAAACCACCATGAAGGAATCCAAGTATGGATGGAACACTCGATTCATTAGTGCCATAAAATCTGCTGGTACATTCGTGAGAATGAATTGCATGACCATATACTTGTATAGACCATACTTACTCCTGAAGGCTGTAAGAGGTATATCTGATGGTCTAACGCACAAATGATGATAACCAGACCTCAAATCTATCTTATAGAACACCCAGGCTCCTCGAAGCTGATCAAATAGGTAATTGATCCTCGGAAAGGGATGTCGGTTCTTGACCGTCAACTTGTTCAGCTTCAGATAATCCACGCAAAGCCTAAGGGTTCTGTCTGCCTTCTTCACAAACAGGATAGGTGAACCCCAAGGAGAAGTACTGGGTTGGATGAAACCCTTTTCCTGCAACTCCTCCAACTTCTTCTTGAGCTCCTGCAACTCAGGTGTAGCCATCATATAAGGAGGAATGGACACTGGTGCCACTCTTGGAACAAGCTCAATAGAAAATTCTATCTCACGCTCTAGAGGCAAACCTGAAAAGTATTCTAGAAAGACATCCCTAAAATGATCCACCACTAGAGGAAAGTCTAACAGTGAAGTCCCCTGGTCATCCAGATAAAGACTAGCAATCTGGGTTGTAACTCCTCTTAGCCCATGATGATCTGGTCCAGCTCTACCTGCCTAGACATCCCACTCGCCTCTATGAAGAAATGATCTGCCCTCCGGTGATACGAAGCTCACCCTACGACGATAGAAATCGACGACTACCTGGAAGGGAACTAACCAGTCCATATCGAGAATGAAATCATAGCCTGTAATCTCTAGGACATAGAGGTCCCATAAGAAGTGACACCCTACAACCTCAAGAGGGAACTCTCTGCACTGACATATGCTAGACTTCCTCATTACCAACGGTGTGTCAAGAGTCAACATGTTGGCAGATGAAAAGATACAGAGCCCAAGTCTCTCCACATTAGAAACAGAGATAAAGCTATGTGACGCACCAGTATCAAAAAGGGATGAAGATAAAACTGAGGATACTAAGATTGTACCTCGAACTGTGGAAGGTCCGGGATCCTGCTCCTGATAGGTCTGCTCCATGGTGAATGTTTGGCCTGTACCGTGGACCTGCGCCCCTGGCTGACCACTCTGAGCTGATCCACTATGCTTTCGCTGGTAACCTAGTGACTGACCACCATGGTATCGACCTCCACCTCGGCCCGAATGGACGGAAGAACTCCAGTTCCCATACTAGTGAGAAACTGGTGATGCATTCCCTGAACGCGGGGTCATAGAAGAACCCCTACCACCAGCTATAGGTGATAAGATATAACAAAAACGCTGAAGATGACCGATATTTCCGCAAGATCGGCACTCCATCAGGTCTCTCTGGCACTGAGGCCTAGTATTCCCACTCTGACCACACTGGTAGCATACAACCTGGATGCCCAAAGATAAATCCCGCATACTCTGATCTCCTCGATCAGACTCTCTGCAGTGCTTCTTGCTATCAGTAGGAGGAACACCGACTCTGGATGTCGAACCGCCCTGGCCCACTGCTCCAGAATCTCTCAGATTGCGATCAGTGATTAGCACCTAGTTGAAGATAGAAGATATTGAATTCAACCTGAATATATTCACCTGGGAACAAATCACCTGCCTGAGACCGTCCTCAAACTTCCTAGCAAGGAATAACTCATCACCTGCTGGAATCGGCGTGAAGAACTACAGCTCGGTAAAGCGAGATGAGTACTCCATAACAGAAAGAGTACCTTGCTCCAGACTCATAAACTTCCAGTCTTGGTCGGCCCTCAAGGTCTCCAGATAGAAGTAATCGTAGAAGATGCACTGAAGCTAATCCCAAGTCATACTCTGGTGGTGCCCTGACTGTGACATCACCTCCCACCACCTCTTGGCGATGTCTCAGAGCATATAAGTATCCATCATTACCCTTTTCTCTAGAGGTATCTCCAGATGCTTGAAGATCTTTAGCGTGGCCTCTAACCATGACTCAGAAGCCTGGGGTCCCCCAATCCCTGAGAAAGTATAACGATGCTACTGCTGGAAAACCCGTGTCAACTCAGCCATCGACGGGGCAGGAGGTGGCACTCCTTAAAAGGTCTGCATCATCCTCAGGAAGTCCTTCCCGAACTGTGCATCAACACCTACAATGGGTATAACTACTGGTGCCAAGGCTGGCACAGTAGGAGGATCTACAGGAGGTCCCTGATCGGCCATATTCGATGTCTGATCACCACCGGGCAGCTGGCGTACAACCTGAGGACGTCTTGAAGGCATAGCTCTGAATGATCAAAATCACACCTTAGATCAAGATTATCAAAGACTAAAAACACAAGAGTACAATATGGGAATAGAAGAGATAAAAATTCATGTTTTTCAAAACATGACTACACAGCATGTATAAAAACTACACAGCGTGTTCCTTAAGGTCATTCACATGGACGTGTACTTCTGCCACAGCGGGTCATGTAACACCCCAGATTACACGGCGTGTTGTCCCCACACACGGCGTGTACTTGAACTCCATTCCCCTACCCGAGTCTCTTTACATAGCTAACTCACATGGTCCTCTTAACCCTAGACTACACGGCGTGTTCACTGAGGACACGGTGTGTACTAGACAAGGTTCGGTGACCCGTGTTGTTAGTTACACGGCTGGCTACACGGATGACCCTTACATAGCGTGTTCCGAACAAACACAACATGTATAGGAGAAGATAACACCGACCCGTGTTGTTTGTGGAACGGCCAGATACCTAGGACAAGGCTACACTGTGTGTTCATACCAAAAACGGCATGTACTACATGAGCCTCCCTGACCTGTGTTGTTAGTGACACGGTCGGGTACACGGCTCACTACTACACGGTGTGTACCTACCATACACAGCATGTTCCTGAAGACCATTCACAACCCTGTGTTTCTGCTCACCCAGTCAGTGAAATGGTTTAAAACTACATGGCATGTAATAATAAATTACATGCCATGTATTCTAGGTTTTTCTGGGCAGTAGCTCAGAAACTGCACCGAAGCCCAGAAAACACTGAAAAACAAACATGGAGGAGCCAAATTCCGATATGTGAGGGCCCATACTCCCCGTGAATAAATGCTTGGAATATTATAAAAGTCATATACATGAGAAACATATCAACGATCCCACAAGTTCTCATTCATTAGGGCCCATAACAGCTCAGGAACCAAAATTTGGCATTCATTTAAGCAAGGTACAAAATAAACAATTTCTTTATCAAACTATAGGGATTATATTAAAGAATATATCACAAATACATGCATAATCTACACAACGTCTATCACAAAAACATGAAATTTCTAATGCTCCCTAGATGGCATGGAAATAATGCATGGCATGTGATTTCTAACGAGTTCCTATGTGATTCATGAGATGGAATAACCTCATCTCATCAGGTTGCCACAGAAATAGAACCACAATAGCACAATAATAACAACACAAGGCATGTGAATCACTCTAGGTGAAATCATATCAACTGTAAAATCTCAAAACCATAAAACTGTAATAAACGAGGTAGATTGTCTTTTCCCGGTACACAGGATAGCTACTCCCAAGAATAGCTTATTACCAAGTTCTAAATCTATCCTATCCCTGGATAAAAGCTCCTAATAGTAAATCAAAAGAAAATAATTCCTCTGATACCACTTTGTAACGTCCTAGTTTTGGAAGCCACCCAGAGGCGCCCCGTACCTGGTTGGTCACATGGCCTCAACCACAATTCCCCAAACGCCAGAGGCTGCCGACTAGTAGTGAGGGCCTTGGGTGTGTTAGTGGGGAAACTATGCCCTCATTGGCAGAGTACATAGCAGATGTAAACAAAGCATACAATAGTGGAAGCAGTAAATATCCAACAATAATGCACGACAGCAGACTAAAATAATAAACAACTGGAGCACATATGTATATATGAAATGATGCATGATAAATATCTAGGAAAACAGCCAAACAGGTCACAATGATGGAAATACAAATAGTACCAAAACATGTACAAAAGAAAAGATAAACAGATCTATAGCATCGCAAGCCTAAGCTCGGTCCTATGCTCTCCTGCTCCAAAGAAATCAAGTACCCAAAGTCGAAGGGTAGTTTCCCTTGTCTATACCTGCAACAAGATAGCCCATTTGGGCCCAAAAGCATGGCCCAAACAGGGTGTGAGACTAAATCCTAGTAGGCAATCACCTGAAGATCTATACCTAACATTCAGTGATTATATGGTAGGTAATAGTATAGTAAGCAGTAATAGGATGATATATGACAGTAATCAATCCATATAACAACAAGCAGTAGTGAAGCAAACATCTAACCACAATAGGAACCCCTCTGAGAATTACTCGCAGCCAACCCCTCTAGTCATATCCAAGAAGTACCAACAACCCTCTGGGAAGTGCACTTAGCCTGACCCCTCTGGTTTGGTCATACAAAATTATAATACTCTCTGTGGATACTCGCTCATTCAATTCCCCTTATAGTATAGGGTAGTTAGGGACTCTCTGAGGATGATCACGCGGTCAATTCCCCCTATAGCCCCATGGTCTATAAACTCTCTGAGGAAGATCACTCGGTAAATCCTCATATAGTGTTAGTTCTATCACAGACTCTCTGAGGAATCTCGCTCGGTCAATTCCTTCTCTAGCCTGGAATGGTTTAAGGAAATTCAAACAAGTGAAGACTCTCTGAGGAAGCTCACTCGGTCTACCCTCTTGTAGTCTATAATATCCAAGACTCTCTGGGAAGCTCACTCGGTCTATCCCCTATAGTCTATAATGTCCATGACTTTCTGAGGAAGCTCACTCGGTATATCCTCTTGTAGTCTATAATGTCCAAGACTCTCTGAGGAAGCTCACTCGGTCTATCCTCATGTAGTCTATAATGTCCAAGACTCTCTGGGAAGCTCATTAGGTTTATCCCTTATAGTCTATAACACCAAGTTCTCAGGGTCTTGTGCCAATCATTGCATAGTAATGCTATAAGTCCAAAGCGCACCTATAGAGCTACTTGGCTAACCAGTCTACAACATAATGAGCATGTCAAGAATATCATTCCATCCTATGGTCATAAGTCATGGAAAATAGGTATAGCGGCCAAAGGCTAAATAAGACCCAAAAGTCATAATAAGAATAAGGAATGGGAAAAATATCCAAGCATAGTAATTATCCTCAAACATGATCAAATTACCTCTACACAAGATACAAGCAAGGCAGGAAAACCATAGGTTCAAAAAGGTAAACACGCAATACCCCGTTCACAGGTATTGGTGGAATTTTCACATAAAACTCAAAGCATTTGAAAGGTAAGTCAAAAACCACCTACCTTTATTCTAGTAGATCAATATACTTGAATCACGAGGATTGATTCTCTTTAGAATTTTGTAGATCTACAAAAACGCAAAAAACATTCAACCCATGATATCTTGAGAAAGAGGGAAAATCATGGAAGGAAACTCAAGAAGAAGGAAGAGCTCACTATTTCGGTTCCAATGCAATTGGCGACGGTCAATTCGGCAACCAGACAGAGGCTCAGGGGCTTGGAGGATGTTCACGGCTGTACGGGTCACTCTCGGTCGAAGAACTTGGAGAAGAAGACATTGTTGTCGATTAGGCGCGACCCCAGTCCGTTTAATGAAAAAAAGTAAGTACATGGCGTGTACTTATAGGGTACATAGTGTGTACTAGGATTTTTCGTACTCCACTTTAAGTGGCCTCCACATCACCCCTACACACCGTGTGTGTGCCCCGAACATGGCTAGCACACAGCCTTGCGCAGCATCAAAGTACACGGCGTGTACTTATAATGTACACGATGTGTACTTTGAAAATTTCCAGATTCTCCTATTTTTCTAAAAAACGACCAGAAAAGGAAAAACATGCTTGAAATGAAGACCCAGGTTCTTACAAGTCAAATGATTGAAAAATCAGGGCAGCAATGTCAGAGTTTTTTGGTGACGCTTGCCAAATACTTTGACATCATTCCTGATAGCCCGCTCTCATGGAGACACCTGCCAAATGATGTCAAGGATAAATCTTGGGTAGAGATATGGGTAAAAAATCTGTTGTATTTAATGCAATATATTATTTTTTGTATTTATATGAATTAATATTTTGGTGTCAGCTATGGTTTAATTTCCACGATGGTGATGGTGCATGACCATCATGTCTAAAGGATTAATGCGAGATTTGGAGAGCTTATAAGCATGATCTGTACATTGGATGGCATGATAGAGTGGGCACAAGGTTAGAGGGGTCACTGTTGTGGATGATTGTCTATTAGAACATTACCGAAAGATGATTACTCATTGGATGAGTAGCTAACTTAAGGTATTAATCACATTAGAGATATTTAAATGAAAATTTTTAATGTTTTTCATTAATACTAATTATTGAATTTTATTTAAGATTCATCTGGAAAAAATAAAAAAATATTAATGATAACAAATATGTCCACACATTAGGATGTACTACGATTCCATATCATGAGAGGCAGCAGGTATGACATTTTATAATTTTTCTTTACGAATTTCTCTTTCTATTGTTACCTCCATAATTTATTTGATTTCTAAAGTTGTTATATAATTTTAGTTATGTAATTAATTATTGGTATCCTATTTTTAATTATGGTTTCCTAATTTTAATTTCATTTTAGAGGCATAAATTGAATATAGAAGGACATGTTCCTCAAGCAAAACTGTTTTTCTCGAGTAGATGGAAGAAAGATGGAAGTGTGGTTAATGAACCGACTTATTAGAAGATTGTAAGTTTTACTTTGTAGATTTAAAATTTTTATCTCTGTTTTGTAACTTATTAATCAATTTATATTTGTAACAGGCTTCTTTAGAGTCCCTTGATGACTAGGAACCTAACAATTTTGGGCCAAACTATCACACACATTAGGTGTTGGGAGATGAGCACCCTGGTAGAGTACGCTGCCAACCTGGGAAGAGTATAGTTCCGACGAGGTATTGACCCTCCTCATGTACGAGTTGTAGTGCCACTGAGTTCTATCTGGTTAAGGCATAGGCAAAACAAGATGAAAAAGGGGCCATAGAGATGGCGGAATAGTATGCTAGGGAAAACACTGCATTTATGAAACTGATTGAAGTTTTACGTCTAACACTTCCACCAGAGGCTATGACTACCTATGATGAATATATTTCATCGATGATTTCTATATATGGTGAACTAGGTGGTAGTTCTAGTGGAGTTCAAGACGATGGTGAGGAGGAGGCTGAGGCAGAGGAGGAGGAGGGTGATGAGGAGACTGAGGCGGAGGAGGAGGGTGAGGAGGACGGTGAGGCGGAGGAGGAGGGTTATGAGGAGGCCAAGGCTGAGTATGAGGGTGAGGAGGAGGTAATTGAGGAGGATAGGGATGATGATGAGGATGACAATGAGGACGAGGGTGAGGCTGATGGTGACAGTGATGATAGTGATGGTGATGAGGGATAGATTGATCTGTTACATTTTTTATAGATATAACTGACCTTTGATTCTTATTGATTTGTTGTGCCTGAATATATGTGTAATTATGTATGTCACATTATCTTTATTATTTTATCTATAAATAATAAAACTTGAATTGATTATTTGTTGTGACTGATTCTCCCCACCCCTTTAGACACCCCCCCCCCAACACCCTCATGGACAGCCCGCCCACCCCCCTGAACACCCCATACCCCATGCATATCCCTGCCACCCTCGTGGATAGCCCACCCACCCCCTTGGACAGCCCGCCCACCCCCCTGGATAGCCCCTCCCCCCGTGGACAGTGTGCCCGTACCCCCCTGGTTGGGGAGAAATGATTCCAAACTAAAGATCTCTGTGGTACCCAAAAAAAAATCTACCTAGGATCATCCCAAACCATGTGAAGTGAGAACCCATCATATCTATTCCATAGAATCCTTTCACAATCTCTTCCATGATCACAAAAAAAAAGGATCTCCAGCTTGATATCCATGAGATTAGTAGAAACAACAATTGGTTGATTCCATGATCCATTAGAGATAATTTACACAACTGAGGGAAACATGGATAACTTTGAATCATATATTATGTTGTCATCAATAGAGAAGATAATGGGTTTCCTAGGAAGCCAAGCATAAAAACATAATAAAATAAAAGATACATTCCCTACAAAAATGGAGTTGGTATCTATGAAGATCTCATATCCCCAACACTTTCCTCCATGTCCATGACAAATTCCATTGGACTTTTCCACCCAAAACATGGAGCAACCAAGTAGGAAAATGAGATCCTAGTCAATCAAAAATTAAGAAAAATAAGGATTAAAAAGATCCAAAACATTTTTATCCATGGAAGACTTATTTCAGTTCTCATCCCACTTAATTCCTAAGTATCCCACCTCCTTAGTATAATTCATCAATTCCAACTCCACTTGATCCCCAAAAGTAACAAGATAATGTTATTTTGAAAGAATTATCTAATGATTGGATTTAATGGACTTAAACAATTTATTTGGTCACATGAAGTGATGACACCAATAAGCTTTCATTCTAAGTAAAACATATTGAAAAAAGTTGTAATAGTCTAGCAAAGGAAATAAATTATTTGACCAAACATTAATTCTTCTAAAAATTATCTCCTCCAAAACCATACAGTCTATAGATATAAGCTTAGAATTAATAAGGGGAACCCCAAGGTAGAATAGAGGAAGGGATCCTCCCTTAATAACCATAACATCATCAAAACTGTCCCGAACATTATAATAATTTCCATCCAAGAACATCATGGATTTTTAAAGATTAATAGTCAATCCAGAAAAGGAAGAGAATAAATATATGTCATATTTAAATATTGATCAATAATATATATTTCCAAATGAGAGAAATAAAATATCATTCATAAAACAAATATGGGAGAAGTAAGTCTTACCACAACACTAATAGAACTTGAATGAGAAACAAACAGAGACTTCAGACATCAGAATGTGACAAAAGTCCAATATAAAAATCAAAAAAATGAGAAGAGATAGAGCTTCCCCTTTCCTCAAACCTCTCTTCCCATGTAAATAACCTTGAAAAAACCCATTTATATTCACAGAGATCATTATAGAGAAGACAAATATTTTAATCTAGGAGGAGGATGTGGCTGGAAAACAAATAAGTTCTAAATCATTCCACATGAACTCTTGTTTATTTCTAATGATTCCAAGATCTAGAAGGAAAAGAGTGAAATCCTTACTCACGACAGCCCACCCACCCCCCTTGGACACCCCCATACCCCCTGGACAACTTGGCCACCCATGTGGATAGCCCGCCCACCCCCCTAGACACCCCGTACCCCCCTTGAAAGCCCTCACACCCCCGCGAACACCCCGCCCACCCCCTGGACACCCCTACCCCCCTAAACATCCGTACCACCCCCATGGACAACCTCGGCCCCCTGGATAGCAACCCACCCCCGTGGAATACCCCCCCCCCAACGGACAGCCCGCCCACACCTTAGACACCCCCACCCACCCCTTAGGGACACACCCACCCACCCCCCCCCCCCCCATGGACATGGCGCCCACCCCCTGGACACCCTGTACCCCCTAGAAAGCCCCCCCTCCCATCCCACCCCCATGGATAGCCCACCCACCCACCCCTGGGACACCCCCACCCTTCGTGGACAGCTCGTCCACCACCTGGGCACCCCCTACCCCCTTGGACAGCCCGACCACCCTCATGGACAGCCCTCCCACCCCCTAGACACCCCTCCCCCCATGGAACCCCCCCCCCCATAACTGTGGATAACCCACCCACCCCCCGAAAACCCCCTACCCCTGGACAACCCGACCATCCATGTGGATAGCCCGCCCACCCCCCTAGACACCCTGTACCCCCCTAGACAGCCCTGTCACCCCCGTGGATAGCCCGTCCACCCCCCTGGACACCCTGTACCCCCATAAACAGCCCCTTCCACACACTTGGACAGCCCGACCACCCCCTTGGACACCCCCACCCCCCTGGACAGCTCGACCACCCCCGTGGACAGCCCACCCACCCCCTGGACATCCCGACCACCCCCGTGGACAGCCCGCTGACCCCCTGGACACCCCTCCCCCCAGGGATAGCCCCCACCCCACCCCACCCATGTGGATAGCCCCCCCCCCCAGACCCTTCCACCCCCTGTGGATAGCCCACCTACCCCCCTGAACACCCCCTACCCCCTGGACAGCCCGACCACCCCCGTGGACAGCCTTCCCACCCCTCGAACACCCCCTCCCCCCGTGGAGAGCCCCCCCACAACCATGGACAACCCGCCCACCCCCCTTGGACACCCCTACCCCCCTAGACAGCTCGTCCACCCACGTGGACAGCCCACCCACCCCCCTGGACACCTTGTACGCCTTGGACAGCCCTGCCCACCGTGTGGACACCCCTACCCCCTGGACATCCCCCCACCCCTATGGACGGCCCCACCCACCCCCTGGACATAACCTACCTCTTGGACAGCCCTACCAGCCCCGCGGACTGCCCCCACCCCTGGATATCCCCCCACCTCCCTTGGATAGCCCCCCAACCCCCTGGACCACCCCCACCCCCTGGACACTATCCCACCCCCTGGACACCCCCACCCCCATGGACCCCCTACCCCCAGGACATCCCCTACCCCCATGGACTGCCCTCCCACACCTTAGACACCACCTACCCCCCTGAAAAGTCCCACCACCCCCGTGGATAGCTTTCCCACCCCCTGGACACCTCGTACCCCCCTGGATAGCCCTTCCACCCCCATGGACAGCCCTGCCATCCCCTACACACCACCTTTCCACTAGACAACACTCCCCCCGGTGGACAACTCTCCCATCCCCTAGATACCTCGTACACACCTAGATAGCCCCACCAGCCTCATGGACAACCCCCCACCCACCTAGACACCTCGTACCCCCTTGGACAGCCCCGCCACCCCCGTGGACAGCCCGCCCACCCCCCTAGACACCTCGTACGCCCTAGACAGCCCCCCCCCCCCCCCATGGACAGCCCGTCCACCCCCCAGACACCCCTAACCCCAGGGACAGCACCCCTACCCCCTAGACAGCCCCCAACCCCTTGGAACTCCCCCCATCCCCTGGACACCCCCACCCCCATGGACATCCCCCACCCCCTTGGATGGCCCCCACCCCCCCTGGACACCACCCCACCACCTGGACACACCCCAACCCCCTGGATTCCCCCACCCCCTGGACCCCCCCCCCACCTTGGAAAACATCCCTCACCCAACCCCCTTGACGAGCCCCCACCCCTGGACATCTCGTACCCCCTGGACACCCCCACCCCCACCCCCATGGACAACCCACCCAGCCACCCACCCACCCCCTGGACACCCCCTACCCCCTTGGACACCCACCCCAACCTCCTGGATAGCCCCCACCCCTGGACATCCCCTTCCCCCTTGGAAAGCTCCCCTAACCCCCTAGACAGCCCCCTACCCTCCTTGACATCAATAGCTTATTTCACTCCTCAACACTATATCATGCCAAAATCATTGATAAAGAACACAATCCAGTCTATAAGAACATCAATGTCCCCCTTTTTATTTGTTTTATGATACCAACAAACAACTCTTACATCAATATGTTTGTCTATTTTTCACATTATTGATAATAAATACAAAGGATATCATGGGATATTCTCATTTCATTTAACTTCTCTAAAAAATACCATCTTATCCCTATTTTACTTAGAATTACATGTGGCATCACCTTTTGAGAGAATGAAAGTTTCACTGACAACTTACCTAAGATACATTGGTTAATCTAATTTATATCTATATGGGATAACATAGAAAATAAGTGAGAATTAACCAAGACATAAAGGTTTTACATTAATAAACTCAACATGTGATACCATTTTGAAATAACTCAAATTAGGGGTTGTATAACGGATCCCTCATAAAGATATAGTTTACAATCAACTCAACACACAAATTATAAAATTAAAGCATAAGACATAATATGATATTTTATGAGTTTTAATGGGGGAGATCATTATAAACCTCAAGTGAATTTATAGTCCAGTGGTATAGAATGATAGGTATTTTGTATTGTGAACTCTGGTTTATTCAGTAGGTAAATGCATACTGATTCTGGATAAATTGTAGGCACTGGGAAGCTGCTTGCTTCTAGAAAAATTGCAGGCTCTATACCAACGGTTTCCAAAACCATTGGCATAGAATTGAATAACCCACTCTTTACCAATGTTTTATAACTGTTGGTAAATGTCTTAGTTCATCCTTTACCAATGGTGTCTGCAACCATTGGTAAAGGCCTGGTATTATCAATATTTAGAAACGGTTTTCATCAACCGTTGGTAAAGATCTATTGCAACGGTTTTGAAACCCTTGGGAATGGTAATATGATTTCTAGTGGATTTTACCAACAGTTATTTGATAATTCATTGGTATAAGCCTATCCCCATGGCTTGATTGCCAATGGTTGGCTAAACCATTGGTATAAGTGTTACCAATGGTTATGCAGGCTTTACCAACAGTTTAAAACCGTTGGTATATACTAAATTTCCAGTAGTGTACATCCATTTCTCCTAATTCAATGACTCCTACATAACTTGATATATAATGGATTATCTTGAGGTTTTATAGGTGAAGGGATTTATTCACTTAGACACATCTACTTAGGATGGACCTTTTTTTTTTACCAAGAAGAAGGATAAATCATTTATGCATACATGTAGATTACCATAGGTTGAACTAGGTGGCACTAAAGAATTGGTGTCCTCTTAATTATATTGGAAATCTATTTGAATAGTGAAGAGATCCAAGTGATTCTCTATAATTGACTTGAAATACAGTTATCATTAATTTCATGTAATTCGTTATAATATTTAGTGTATTACTTTTAATAGTGGGTGTGACCTTTATGATTATATTTAGATTCCATTAAAATTGATGAATTTACATAAAATGTTTATAGTAATGTTGAATAAGTTTTTCTATCCATATTTGGAATCGTTTGTAGTGGTCTTAATAAAAGATATTTTGGTATACTCCTTATTACAGGAGGTACATAATCAACATCTGGAGATATTTATGAGTATACTGAGAGAGAATTATCTTTATTATAATGTTTTGAAGTATCAGTTCTTGATCAGTGAGGTACCTTTATAGGAAACATGATATTATAGGTAGTAATATCAGTGGATCCAAGGATTGTTTAGGCTATGGTTTATTGGGAGTGGCCCAAAAATATTTTTGAGATCTTTAGATTTCTAGGAATTTTAAATTATTACAGGAGATTCAATTCAAACTTCTATAGACTGAAAATTTTATAAACATACCTGGCCAATAAAGGGGAAAATTTTGAGTGATCGGATGCTTGTGAGATATCCATCCAAGAGTTTAAGGTCAAACTGATTTTTAAACTAATTTTGAACTTACCTTTGTATGGTATGGAGTAAACACTATATTCTAATGCATTTCAGGTTAGTTTAGGAGTAATTTTCTAGTAATATTTTTATGGTTTTCTTGATATATCTTAGAAGTTAAGGATGAATGAGTGGAGTTATCTGACTCATGATTTGGAGTTAGTAGTGGTAGTAAAATCATTGGGATATTGACATCATTACTTTTTGGGTGAGATGTTTGTGGTATATATTAACCACTAGAGACTTAGGTATATATTTTTCAGTATAACCTAAAACTTTGGTAGTGGGGGTGGTTTGAGTACCATCAGTCCTTTGATAAAAAACATAGAATATTCTTGAATAAAGGGAAATGTTTTAGATGATTCCCTAATTAAAAATATTCCGACATAAGTAGTGGATGATTAATTTAGTGAGTGGTTTTTAATGTGTCTATTCATTGAGAAGCATCTTGATGTTTATGAGTATCAGGGCATGAATACTCTTATATATGTGTTTTTTACTTCCTCGATATTTAAGAGAGTGAAATAGATTCAGTCATATAACATTTATTATATCTTTATAAGGTTTAATATATATAATGGGGTTCTATAACCATATTGGTCCTATAATGATGACAAGATATTTTACATGTGAGGTAGAGTTATGGTCCCTTTAAGTATGTGTGGGGGCATGATGCAAGATTAAAATTACTAGATAAGGACTATTTAACTAGGTAATACTAAGCTATACCATGATAGGTGTAGGCATTACTGGTGGTTCGATAATAATAATGCTAAGTCTAGGTTGCATCCAGGAATATTCCCCCATTTGGGACTTCAGACCACCGATTCGGTCCCCGATTCCTTTAAGGCCTTCAGGCCATCTAGGCCTTTGGGTCAGTAAGGACTTTGGGCGACCTCAAGGCATTCAGGCCACCTTAAGTGCAGATACAAACCATACAACCTACAAGGAACAAGCTTTAGAAGGAGGATAAGCAAGGAGCTTTCACTAGTGCAGAAGCTAAACAGATATCAAGAATGATAGGGTATGACACCTACCATCAGGACAAGCCTGTTCATGCACGGGAAAGCCTAGCCGAATAGCCATGCAAAGGTGCAGAGATGATTTCACGATGAAGATGCTGGGGAGGACAGGATCCAAGTAGTAAGCCTGGGTTGTATGTAATGTTTGAATTCTACAGGCACTGAATTCCTCTAAGGCCTACGGGCTATGTAATTCTTACACCTATGGGCCTTGTAAGGGTTCCACCTCACCCCTTGAAAGGTGGATTATCAAAAATCAGTAAAAAATGAAGGCCTTCAGGCCATTGGAGACTAAATCTAGGTTAATCATGAAATTTCCTATGTTTTAGTGAGTAAAGTCTAATCACCAATGCCCTTCTCATCATCTTTAGTCTACACCCATTTCTAAGTGTAAATGGGATGATTTTTTGAAGGATTTTATGATAGGGTTACTGAGGTTACCCTATTGAAGTTATAAGGTAAGGGTTATTATTGGAAGTTCACTAAAGAGTATCATTTCTTATTATGATACATGATTCACATCTCACTTATGATAGGGTCTGTAGAAAGTTCTTGATACTTAGGTTCATTTGAGGAAAACATAACATTCACCAACTTATGTCTAGTTTGAGAACACTGTCTTGATTATGGAGAGTGTTTTGTTTTCATGCATTCTATATTTCATAAGTTCATGGGAATGTTATATCACCTTATCTGATTTGATCTATAGAAATTTTTATCATGAATAATTTCAAATTGTTCATTTTAAGGCCTTGTATAAAAGTACATGTGATTAAACTCTATGACAGTTAGAGGCAGGTAAGTCAATTATTCATAGATAAGGTCTATTTTAGGAGTTATTATAGTATATCTGGTTGATTCAGAAGATTCTAACTACTATATATTGTAGGTAGTGTTCATATGTAGATTATAGATTACATCCACTTGAGTTTGAGGTGGGTGAGTTTCACCACATTTGGACATCATTTTATTTAGAGGTACAGAAATTTGGAACCCTATAAGATTCTAACCCTTGTAGAGTTATGTTATATCTTCATTTTAGTTTACCACTATTTTGAATAGCTTATGAAAATATTTCTCTGAAATAGGTAGGGTCACAAGAGAATCCTAGAGTACCAGGACTTGGAATTTTTGAAATTAGGGCCTACTACACATGGAACATGGTAAGTGATAATCGTGATCTATGACCATGAGACGTGATTTAATGGGGATCATGGTTCTTAAAACCATTCTAGGAGGCCTTAGAAATAATTTGAGTCTTTCCAATGCTATTTTCATAGTTTTTAAATGGTTTAAAAAACCACATGGGTGGTCTAGGAGATCATATGACATGAGGTGTCCTTGGACAAATAATCATTCATGGTTAGTGCATAGTTTGGAAAACCGTGTGTCCTAACCACATGAATCATTAAAATTTTGGTAAATTAAAATTTTTCCATCTCTATATTTATACTAAATCACTCATATTTATCAATCATTTCCTCCCAGTAATCTTAGAGGTTCCCCAAGATTCTCCTTCTCTAAAAAGTATGAATCTCCTTCGATCCTTGGTCATTTGAAGTTTAATTTCCTTCAATTATAATCCTATGGTAATTCTATAGTTCCTTTTCTTTTTATTGTTAGGTTGTCTCATTACATGGTTGTTATTTATCTCCTATGTCTCATCAGAGAAAATTTTCAAGGAGTTGACAGATTTTGTGGTTGCAATAATTTTAGCTTGATTCAAAGGATGGGGTTAAATGAGATGAAATCTATAGACCTAAGGTAGGTGTTCTAAGAGATATTACCCATATGCTTCTTAACCTTCATGTGTATGTAGCTTGTACCCTTATGAAAATGTGTGTGCATTTTTTCCCTTGGGTTAATAAAATGGTTTTATGCCTTAAATGGATATCATTGACCCTCCATAGACCCAGTTGGGTCCATTGGTAAGTAATATTTCAATCCTATTAACACCCATTGGGTGTGATGATTCTTTAAAATAGTGAAGTGGGGTTTAGAGTGGTGAAATTAGTGGCTTATAAGTTTAACCTAGTTGGTTGTATTTTAGTATGGTTAGTGGAAATTATTATCCTAACTTGGGTATGGATTTTTATGAAATGATAAAAGGATAAAAGTGAATGTATTTCAGATTTTATAAAATATCTATGGGGATTTTGAAATGGTTTTGATAGTGTGTGTTGGATTAATATTCACTATTGGGTTTGAATGAGTTAAACCCATGTTTTAAAGTGGTTATTTATTTAAAAATATGGTATTGAACTCAAGTGATTTAAAAAGGGGTTTATGAATGAATTTAGAATGTTTGTTTTAAATGGATGTGTGGTGTCCTTGTCTTTTATGAAAATTCCTTAAATGATCTTTAAAAAGGTTTTGATAGAAATGATGATTTTAGAATTAGTTTGGATTTCAAAATTGAGGACCCATGTTTGAAGGTGGCCTTGAAATTTTTTAAATGAATTTAGGAATGATTTACTTATATATCTAAATGTTTTGAATGGTTAATTTTCTATCACCATAAAAATTGGAAAAAATAGGGAATGGTTTATGATGTTTGACATAGAGAACCTCAACCATGGTGTAGGATGTTGGACATGGAATTACTTATCCATGGTTTAGGATGTTGGACATGGTGACCCTTATCCCTGGTTTAGGATGTTGGACATAATTCTAATCATCGACACCAATAGTATTTAAAAATTATATGGGTACCTTATACAGATGCTCCATTGTACTAAGAAAGAAATGATTAATGAAAAACATTATTTTTACTTAATGATTATATTAAATTAGTGTCCATGGCTCCAATGACCAACATTGACTAAAGTAGGCTTGGTTGGCTCGAGTATCACATTAGAACCTGAGTGAAAAAATGGGTAAATTAATAACTATTTATTTTAAAATGTATTTTCATTTTATGCCCTTTATATTATTTTATTGTACATATGCATACAAAATTAATTCGAATAGTTATTTATTTAGACATCATTTGTGGTGGTTTATTGAGTTACATTCACACCCTACTTGGGACGACGTTGGTACCTGATTAGACTTCATGGTTACAGGTATGGATAAGGGAGAAGGGTTGGTGATAAATGGCTAATTTAGGAATTAATGGGATGAATTATGAGAGAACCATTACATGTGTTGGAACCCAATTTGTTTCATTTTTGGTTCTATATTTCTTTTAGGTTCTATCTTGTCACATGAGACTATTATTGCATGACATGTTTACTTTATTACTTTTTCAGAACGTACCCAATTTTGGGATTTGGTAAGTGATGTGTAGTAACATGATAGTTTTTATTATATATATTATTTCCATTGTTTCTTACTTTTACAAATAGGGTACAATTTTCCCACTTTCAATATTAGTCCATCTCTACTTATTGGAACCCTTTAGTGTACGGGGAGGCATACCTGAGGTCATATGGAACTCCTGTTGATATACTAGTCAGAGTAAGTCGGGTAGGGATATTATAAAGTGGTATTAGATCCTAGGTATTATATTTTTATTTACAATTTGGGAATGGTAGATAGGATAATATTATATTTTGGGGAACAGTAATGGGATTAACTAACCCATTTTTAAGGGAAAACCCATGTTTCTTGGGATGGTATTGTTGTTCTTGATGTTTTTTTGTTACAATTGAAATTTAATTTCACCATGAGTGATGCGCTTGTTGTGTGATGTTACTGATTTATAAGGATTTACTTGTGGGACAATATGTAATGAGATTATGTATACAGGCATAATTTTGGGAACTCAGGGATTTAGGTAACATAAATTATACTAGTCACACATGAAGAAACATGTTATGATATGTTGGCCTTAAATAAAACAATTAAGTTATAGGAAATACAATTATATTCAATTTATTTTACGGTTTTAAATAAATAGTGCCTAATAAAGAGTTTTAAAATATTTTAAATTTAAAGAGGTTAAATTTTTTTATTAAAATTCTATTAAACACGAGAATTGTAATTATGAAAAAAATTAATTTTACCCCGAGTTAGCTAGTAGACCCGAATGGGTATGATTGGGTATAGTGATAGTGTCGTGTTCATATCTATCAAGATAATTTATGTAGAGTATATTTTTTATGGATAGTTATGACCCCAATTTTGTGTAACCATGTAAATTATATATTATATTCTTTAAAACATGCATTTAAAATTATATAGGGATACCTCAATGATGGTGTTTATTGGTAGGGAAACATAAAGACACTGCTAAGAATACAGCTCCTGTAGAGGAACCAGATCCCCTATTGGCTCTAGGTGATAAAACAGAAGAGAAGTTCCTTGAGAAATTTAATTTTTTATTCAATTAATGAAAATATATCTAGTATAGGATGCACTTTTTTTATTTGACTAGGGGTTCTAGCTGCAAAATCATCCCAGGTTTTCTGGATAGTGTGGTCCTAAATAAATTGAGTTTTTGATCGAGTCTATGAAAATGATCCTTGAACACTTGGTGAATAATTTGGACAACAGGGTTAAATTTAAAGATTATATGTTGTAGGGACCAATGAAGAACTAGTGGGATAACCAGTTCTAGGATGAGTACCATAAAAAAATTGTTTGGAAGGAATTCCTATAGAAATTCCTGGAACCTTTCTACCCAAAAATTCTGAGACTTAAAATAGACATGGAGTGTATACATTTGTATAAGGGGAATATGTATATGATGAATTATACTATCCAATTCACTTACTTACAACATTTTTCTCCAATTATTGTAGAAGATTAGGCAGTTTGGGTGAAATGTTTTCAAGATGGACTGAAATGTGAGATTAAGTCCCATGTAAATATCTTCTACTTGAATAAATTCACCGAGGTTGGTAGATCGTGCTCTCATTTTTAAGAGGAACCTAAAAGAGGAATCTAGTTTCTTGAATATATTTTTTTCTAGGTGATATTGTAGTTCACAATCAGATAGTAGAAAGAACCTTTATGAGGTCTTCTTCTAACGAAGTGGGAAGTATAGCAGCTATTAGAGTATGTCATCCTCTCATGGTAGTCGTTTAGTGGTCTAATACTAGTGTGGTAAGCCTAGTCACATGAGAGGATAGTGTCCTTGACCACTAATGGAGTGCTGTGATTTTGGTAGGATGGGTATTATATAGAGGTTCTATAGGAATCCTTGACATATGGCCAGTGATAGAGGACATAGGCCAACATATAGAACAAGTAGGGGAACTACTACCCCAAATCATCAAGGTTGTTAGAGTTCCAATGACCATTAATGTTAAGGTGGATGACATGGTATTACTGGATAAGAGTGTAAGTGTCAGTATACTAATGAAACACATGAGAGTCAGATAAGAGCTTAGGGTGTAGGGGCAGGTTAGCTGCATGCAGTTTAGCCTTCTCTCGCTAGTAATAAGGCTAGGATATCAAATGTACAAGGTATTATTCTCATGGAATTCACACATGATAGTGTTTTATTTAATATTATAACTTAATATTATTTTATATATTCTTTGTTTGTGATTCTTTTTGTCCGGGAGGTGGATTTCTTATGTGGGGTTATGTCAATTGACACAATTTTAGGGGTGTGATTAGAGGGTATGCATCTATATAAGGAGTAAACACTCGATATTAGTGGGTACTACTTCGGTATTTTTTCATTCTTGAGATGTTAGATTTTGACTTGATATTGGGAATGGACTAGTTAGTTTCATACTAGGATCATATTGTATGTTACCATATGAGAGTAACATTCCCATCTCCAAAAGGTAAAAACTATGTTCATCGTGAGGAATGTGATATCCAGGCAGGTCATATAGGGCTAGTCTATCGGTAGTTGCGTGATATCACAACCTAGGTTGTGAGTATTGTGCTAGAATAAAAGGGATCATATATGTATATAGTCCATTTGGTTGTTTATTAGTTTCGAGATGTGTTTCCCAAGGAGTTTTTGGGATCTCCACTTGAGAGAGAGATAGAGTTTACTTTTGATCTGATAATTAGAGTTGAACTAGTTTCTATTCCAAAAGATAGAATAGAAATAGTGGAGATTCAACGTCTTAAGACTCCATTAGTGGATTTTGAGGCTATGTGTTTTATTTTTTCACGTACTTCAACATGGGGTTATATGGTTTTATTTTCTAAGAAGGTGGATGGAACGTTGTACTTATGTATCGATTAATAGAAGATGGACTAGATGATGATTAATAACAGGTATCCTCTTCCATGTGTTGAATATCTCCATAACTAGTTAAGGGTTTGATTATTTACTCTACAAGATTAATTTAATGTTATTGTACCATTATTTTATGGAGAGACTGTCTGATATACCACATATTTATTTTAGAATCAGGAATGACTTGTATGAGTTTTCCATGATGTTGTTTGGGCTAACAAACATTCCTATTTTGTTTATAACCCTAATAAACCAAATATTTCACACATATTTGGATCTATAACACACCAAGATTTTATGAAATGTTTTTTTTCAAATAAATTAAATTTATTTAATATCTTCCATTACACACAACACTGAGTTTTAACGATCCATGATATACTATTAAAATATTATTATTTAAAATTATGGTTATCGCCTAAAAATTGAATTGGTGGGTATTAATAAGACTAAATAAATTATAAAAAACTATTTTTTTAAACATAATTTCATTGGTTATAAATTTTTTATATATGAAATTTAAAAATAAAAATCATTTGAAATTTAAAGAAATATTTTTATGAAAAACTATTTTTGTGAATGCAATGTGTTTTTATCTTACTAAATTAAATTAGTCACTATTTGTGAATTATTTTTAATGAAATTTATATTTTATATATTCAATAAAATGTTTTATCATTCATATAATATTTTTCAATGTATGATATAGGAATAAATCCTATTTTATACTTAAAACAATATTTTTATAAAAAGTGGTTTCGTCATGTTTTTTGCACTTATTTTAAATTTATATTTTCTTTAATTTTTGAAAATTTATTTGAAAATTTAATTTTGGTCTTTTTAAAAAAATTCCAAAATTATCTTAGTGTGAATTTTTGAGAATTTTATGAAATCATTATTTTTTTATGAATAGTGAAAATTTATGAAATTTATTAAACAACTTTCATTTCGTTTATATAATTTAAAAAGTTAAATATTGTTTTAAAATGGTATAAAAGTAAAATTATTTCAATTATATTATTTTTAATATAATTTAGTCCATTTTAATGAATTTTATATTAAATTTTTATATAAAAACATTTTATACTCATTAAAATTTTCTTTTGAAAACTATTTTTTCATCGTGTCTATAGGTTTATTTCTAAATTAAATTCCTTTAATTTTATTAATTGAATTTTTTAAAGTGTCTTTAATATTTTTAATCATAATTATTAATATTATTTAATAAGTCCAACTTAATTTTATTTTTCTTAATGAATAGTAAAAACTATATAAACTAATTACCATGGTAAAGGTTAAAAAGGGTTTACCTGGGTGTTAAACCAAAAGATAAGGGTGAGTTTTCCAATTATACTTGTTAAAATGGTATTTTATGGACATATTTTGACCTTATCCTTTCAAAAACCCGAATATATGGTCATTTGGTAGCTTTTTCTATCAAATGACTTTATCATTTTGTATTCTTTTGGGAAATTTACAAGTGGTTTCCAATAGGGTCCTCTACCCCACTTATAAATGGAAACCTCATATCCTATCCTATCAAAGATGAAATACCATTTTTGTTAATAAAATAACTAACCAAATTCCTTCCTTAATAAGCTTACCATTTCCCATAGCCCTTTATTTGATTATGAAACCCTCCTAAGAAGGATTTAGGTGTAAATCTAAAGAGGTTTTTCAAAGAAGAGGTACAATCCTTAACCTTTCATTTTCATTATATTTCTTCTTATAACTCTTTAAAATAATATTTAACCATGATTATATAATAAAATAATTATATTAAATATAAATAGAATTTATTATACTAATTAAATAACCTACACCCATCCACTCTTCCATAAAATGGGAAACAAAATTATTGATCGTGCGTACGACAGACTACCACCTCACAAACAGATGTAATTTATCTTACATCACCACCTCTCATGGGTGGATATAATTATGTATTTGAAGTATAAATATAATATTTATGAAATAATTATTCTTATCTAATTATAATATTACTTCTACATTATATCCTTCCAATTCGTTTGAAAATGATAATGTCGCTCATGCATATGTGTGGACTACCACCTCCACGAAGCGATGTGATACATATTTTATTTTATTTTTAAATGCATAACAAGAAGTATATATATAATTCATATATATTATATCTATAATATAGAAATTATTATTTAAATTTTAATTAATATTTATCTTTATTTTTTTACAGCCGTCAAAAAATGAATACATCGTTCATGCGTACATACGACCTATCATCTCCATGAACAATGTAATTAATTTTTCCATCAATAACTTTTATGGTTGTCAATAAATATGTATATAATTAATTTAAATTATATTAATATCATGGTTAACAATTATTTTATGATATAATCTTGATCAAAGTACAAAGACAAAAAAACTAACAAACCAAAACATACATGAAAAATAAAGAAGGTATCACCTAGAACATAGTTTTTAATAAAGAATTGTAAACAAAACGATGATAAAAGGATTATAAGTAATCATATATGGTATTATATATATTATTATGTTTATAGAATATATTTATAATAAAGAAATATTTATTATAAAGTAGGTTTTAATTTTTATGAAGAAAGGTGAGATTTGAGGTAAGGGATTTTCGTCTCACTTTTATTTATGTGATACACGGCCATATTCACCAATTGTTTCTTTTTTGTGGTGTATATAATTACCATGAATTAATATTATTATTATTATAAAGAAAATTATGTTATATACATATCCATATGCAGTTACTTTTTTCATGTGGCTTACGACATAAAATATACCAAATTTGTAAGGGTTTTATGATACAATCTCATTATTTATCAGGATTGTTTATGATCAAGTTTATGATGAGGAAATCTAATGATATACCTCTAAATAATTCATAAATTTTCCTATAAATTATTTATTTCTATATAATACATGTTTTCCTTTCATTTTCTTCTCATTAAGAATTGAAGAGACAAAAATTATGTTTTTAAGGAAAAATTACTTAACATCTCTCTTCGTTCGAAAATCCTTCCTCTTCCATGTCCATGTTTTTTAAAAATGTTTTCAAAAAAATATTTTAATACACTTAGATTTTTTATTAAATTAATTTTTATCCATTTTTAATTTTACAAAATATTTTAAAATGAATCTTTCTATAGTTTTTTTAATGAGGTACTTTTTACTTTTTACTCAAAATGTGAAAGGAATTTTTTTTATTATGCATGGCATGAAAAATATTTCCCACCATAATTACTATAATATGATTTAAATATTCCATTAATAGTTTCAACGGTTATTTTAAAATAAAATATTTTCTTAATATTTGGTTTATTTTAGATTTTTAAAAATGGTTTTCAAAGTTGAAAGTATATTTTCATCATAAATGTTTTTAATAATATTTTAATGTTATTTATATTCATAAATTACAAAAACCCATGATTCTACTTATGTTTTAACAGTGATATTATCCAATTATACCTTCCTAATTATTACTTTAAAGGGTTTATTATTATGGTGACATAGTTTTTAGGAAACCCATTTTTTCCATGGGTTATGCTATGATGAAATTTTTATAAAACTCATTTCTTTTCAATGAGTTATGATATGTTGAAATTTTTGTGAAATAAATATATTTTTTATGGGTTATTGTAATGTCCTGGTTCTGGAAGCCTCCCAGAGGTGCCCCGTACCCGGTTGGTCAAATGGCCTCAAGCGCATTTCCCCGAATGTCAGAGGCTACCGACTAACAACAAGGTCCTTGGGTGTGATAGTGGGAAAACTATACCCTCATTGGAAGAGTAACACAACAGAAGTAAATAGAAATACAATAGCGGAAGAAGTAATGACATCATACAGCAGTAATCAGTAGAAGAGAGAAAGTAAGAAACAACTGAAACACATATATAAATGATTCCTGACACCTATGTCTAAGAATTCATCCAAACACGTCACAATACTGAAATAAAGTACTAAACCAACGTACAAAAGAAAATAGATAACTCCTCAGAATCGCAAGCCTCATCTTGGTCCAATGCTCTCCAGCTCCAAAGAAGTCAAGTACTTGAAGTGGAAGGGTTATTTCCCTTATCTATACCTGGAGCAATATAATATTTTGGGCCCAAAAACATATCCCAAATAGGGTGTGAGACTAAATCCCAATAGGAAACCACAAAAAGAACTGCGCCTAATAGTCAGTGAGTATATAGCAGGTAATAAGTAAATGGAAGAAGTAAATAAAAAAGTACTTAGTAGTAACAATCCATAGTTTCAGGCATTCGATTCATATATCAAGTAAGAAACTAATCAAAGAAGGTAGCCCTTTGGGAAGTACTCACAACCTAACCCCTCCGGTTCAACCAAACAACACAATCATGTATCTAAATATAAACGGTAACCCTCTGAGAAGTACTCACTGCCTAACCCCTCTGGTTTAACCAAACAAGTACAAGCAACCCTATGGGAAGTGCATATAGTCAAACCCCTCTAGTTTATCTTAGGCATAGACTCTTTGAGGAAGTAATCACAGTCAATTCCTCCTATAGTCTCATATCAGAAACTAAAAGTTGCTCTGGGTAAGCACTTACGTCACATTACCCCCAATGGCCCGCATCGAGGAACTAAATACACTCTGAGGAAGCACTTACATCACTTCCCCCTATGGTCTCACATCGTAAAAGTAAAACAGACACTCCGGAGATGCCCTTATGTCCATTCTCCCTGTGGTCTACTACACCAGGTTCTCATGGCCCATTGTAAGTCAATCAAGTACCATAAAGCATATCGACCAAAGTAAACCTCAAGAACTACTTGGGAAACATTTTACAGCATTACTGCATGTCATATAATTCAAACACTCCATCCTATAACCCTAAGCATGGGAAACAAGCAAGATATCCTAACAGGTTAAGGAAGACCAAATAGTCATAAACAAACATGCAATGGAAAACACTTCCAAAGCATAGAAATTTACTCTATTCACATTCAATTATCCTCTACTCAAGCATAAAAGAATAGCAGGAAAACAACAGGGCTAAAATAGTAAACACACAGTACCATGTTTATGGATATTCAGTGATTTTTCACATATAACTCAAAGACTTTCTACGGAAAGGCCCAAACCACCTACCTTAGTGTTGGGAGATCTTTATACATTAACCTCAAGCCTTGAATCGCCCAAGAACACCGTAGATCAACAAAAATGCCTAAAATGTTCAACCGAAGATAATTCTTGAAAGAGGATAAATCAAGAAACAAAGGTCTAGAAGAAGGAAGAGCTTACTGAGGTGATCTAAATGTAATTGATGGTGGTTGAATTGGAGATCGGATGCTCGATTGGGGTCTCAGAGAACGATCGCGTCCGTACAGACGCTCTCAAGCGAAATTGTTCAAGAAGTAGATGGTTCTATCCATCAGACGTGACCTCGGTACGTTTAATAAAAAAGAAAATTCACATAGTGTAGTTTTGAGGTACACGGCATGTACTTACCCTTACTGAGCCCCACTTTAGGCAACCTCCATGTCACCACACATAGCCCTGTGTATGGCCTCTACATAGCCAGTACACGACTACCCACGTTAACCGAGTACACGGTGTGTACTCATAAAGTATATGGTGTGTACTTCAAAAATTTCCAGAAACTCCTCTTTTCCTCAAAAATACCAAAAAAAGAAAAACATACCTGAAAAGAAGATCCAAGTTCTTAATGTTATTATATTATGACTGTTTTATGATATTTTGGAACATAGATTTATGGTTTTAATTATGTTATTGGTGGTCCTAGAATTATATATACCATCAATTCTTTCGTTAAGTATTGATATCTTATAAGATAAATATTATTGGAATAAGGAATTATCCCAGTTCAATAAGGGACTTTGTCCACTATGATAGTATTGGGAGGGAATATTGTCTACTACGATGGTTTGGGGAGTGAATCCATCCAACTATGATAGTATAATAAATGACCCTTTACTACTAATGATTTAATTTTATATTATTATGTGTATGCAACAAATCTATATCTTATACTAATGTTACGCACTAATGGATCATGTTCTCTGATTCTATTATGATTCATATATTATGAACTATTAAAAAAATTTCCATGACTCAATATTATGAAATTTTATATGTAGTTTGTGGGTTTCAAATGTTAAGATCTTGTACCCTTTCTTATATCTCCATTCCACAGTTCATGAAGAAAGGTATTAAGTATGAAATTTCTAAGAAGGGTTCTAGTTATGAATAACCTTGTGGTTGATGATGCAGTTCAATTATGAACTAGTTATTTGTGTATCCATGTTTCCAAAGGTGCTAGAGCTCTATGATTCTGGAATTGATCATTATGTTATATAATTAATATTTATATATTAGGATGTAATATATTTGTATTAAAAGTTTGGGTCACTATATTTGGTATCAAATCATATTTTTAGTTGACCTTTTAAAAACTCGGATGAGAAAAATTTAGTGGTAACCATTAGGATATATCTAGGTATAGGAAAATATCCTGGATTTTTTTTGAAGGATAGAGAGAGTAGTTTCCCAGAAATTACATACCTATTTTGATACTATAAGTGGATGTGGATCTAAAAAAGTTGTATATAGGGGTAATAACTCTCAAAAGGGTGAATTGTTTTTTGACTTCACTGTCACCTAGTGCACTATATTGGGCCTTTATGTAAACCTAATTTGACACTCCTAGGAGATATGTTTCCAAAATTCCAAAACACATTAAAAAATATAATTACGAATTTGAGTAGATGATAACCATGAATGAAATAGGTTAAACCTATGGTTTCATTGATTTAAAATGTATCATGATTAAGACATCCTATGAATGATTTTCAATTACCCTATTTAATTATTCTTTATAGTCAATCTAACCATTTTGGTTTTAGAAATATTTTTGGAGATTGAATAATGAATTTGAGGTGGTGAAAAGTATGCTCAAATATTGAATTACCTTATTTGATCTTAGTTATAGTAATTCCATTATATCATGAAAGGTATCCAGTTATGTTAATTTATTTCCTTAATAATTAAATATTGAATTATAACTGAAAACATGTAATGGTATGATGATTTCATATCAAATATTTGGTTCTTATATAGTTGAAGTTTCTAGGAATGTACTTCCTACAAATAATTTTATTCTCCCTCTTGTTGAATTTAATGTTATCATAAGAATGGATTGGATTTCTATACATAAATCCGACATCAATTTTCGAGGAAGTGGATTCACATTTTATATTCAAAACTAAACTATGACTGTATATTAGTGTGTTGATAAATATAAAATTATGAGGGAAATAACATCCATTGTATGGTTCTTGAATCCTATTCAAAAGGGATTTTTATCTCAGATAGTTAGGGAGAAACTCAACACCATTGATATTACTATTGTGTGGGATCTTATTTATGTCTTTCTCAAAAGATTTACCCAATATTATGCATAATCGTGAAGTTGATTTATCAATAGAAATGATAGATGATTCCACACCTATTTCAATGAATCCCTATAGAATTTCCTCAATTGAGTTCCAATAATTAAAGATGAAACTCTAGGATAATCTTGAAATGAGGTTTATTTGGAAAAGTTTGTCAACTTGGGGTGAAACTATCAATTTTTTTAAGAATAAAGATAGATTGTTGTGACTCTTCATTTGTTATTGAAAAATCAACAAGATCATAACCATGAAAATGTATCCTATAACCCATATTGATGACATGTTTGACCAAATACATGGTGCTATATACTTTTCTAGGATTGATTATAATCTAGTATATCAACAATTGAGGGTCAAGAAAGAGGATACACTTAATAAAGCATTTCATAAAAGGTATAGACACTATATATATATAGTGTTTCCATTTTTTCTTATTAATTATCTCACTATATTCATGGATTTAATGAATATATTCTTTAGAGATTACCTTGATAAGTTTGTGGTAGTCTTCATAGAAAATAATATTATCTATTAAAATAGAATGTATGATCATGAAGATCACCAATTGATTGTGTTTGAGACCCTAATAAAGGAGTTGTTTTATGAGAAATTTACCAAGAGTTAATTTTGGATTAAAATAGATTCATTTTTTGGTCATATAATCACAAGAGAGGATATATTTTTAAACCTATACAAGACTAAAGTTATTAATGATTGGACCAGACCAACCAAAGTGACTGATATTTGATGTTTTCTTATTTTGTATGGATATTATCAGTGTTTTTTAGAGAATTTATCACAACTATCTAATCCACTAACCAAGTTGTATTATAAGGGAGAAAATTTCCTCTTTATAGGTGAATGTGAGGCAAAGTTAAAGGAACAAAATAGAAGATTATTCATCACACCTATTCTTACATTACCCAATAGTAGATAAGGGTTTTAAATATATAGATATTAATAAAATAAGTGACTAGGATATGTCTTCATGCATAATTATATAGCTATAGCTTATTCCTCACACAAATTAAATTTTTATGAGAAAAATTACCCTACTAATAACTTGGAGTTAGTTGTCGAATTTTTTCCATTAATTATATGAAGGAATTATCTTTATCGAGAAAGGTGTGATATATATATTGATCATAAAATTTGTAATTATCTATTGATACATAAATAATTGATTATGTAGTATAAAATATGGTTTTATATGATTAAAGATTTTGACTACTCAAAAAATTAATACCCTGATAAAGAAAATAAGGCGGCTGATGCTTTGAGTCAAAAGGATCGTGCTATATTATCTATTAAAAGAATAAAAAAAGTTCAAAAATTTTGGATTTGAAAATTATAGATTTAGAAATTTTTAAGGAAGGGGAGAAATATTTTCTTTCTCAAATTATTTTTCAACCATCTATACACATGAAGATTAAAGACTTATAGAAGGAATATTTAGAGCTAAAAAATAAGGTGAGAAATGTTCTTGAGTTCAACATTGATTATGATGAAATAATAATGTCCAGTAACCATTTATGTGTTCCATACATACCGAATTTGAAGAAATATTTGTTACATTAATATCATAGTTCATCATTTTCTATTCATCCTAGATGTAAGAAGATGTATAAATATTTGAAAGAGTATTTTTGGTTGGACAACATGAATAGAGATATTGTAGATTTTGTATCTTGGTGCTTGGTATGTCAGCAAGTTAAGGCTGATAGAAAAAACTATAAGGGGATGTTATAACCATTACCCATACAAAAATGGAAATGGTAAAACATCACCATGGATTTCTCCTTCAAATCCACAAAACATATAAAGTCTATAATGCTATTTGGGCTATAGTTGATCACCATATTAAGTCATAAATAATAATTTCTATCAGTGAAGTTTTATATTTGGACCAAATTTACATGATATACATTATTAAAGTGGTATGGTTTCTAGGAGTACCATATTCTATTTTATCTGGTTAAGACCTGAGGTTTAACTCGAAGTAATGGTGAAGTCTTTAGTAAGCCCTTTATACAGAGTTCAGTTTCAACACTGTGTATCATCCTTAAAAAATTGTTAGTATAAGAGAACCACTAAAACCCCATAGTACATGGTGAGATATTATTATATATATTTAAAAGGTGATGAAGATAAACACCATCCTCTAGTCGAGTTTTATTACAATAATAGCTCTCAATGAAGCATTCAGATGGATCCTTATGAAGACCTACATAGAATGAAGTAAAGAACTCAAATATTCTAGGATTAAATTGGAGAAAGAAATACATTGGGACCTTATCTAGCTGAATAAATTTAAGATAAGGTTATTTTTATTCATCAAAACCTAAGGGAAAAACAAATTTGATAGAAAAGTTATATTGATAATCATAAGTGTGTTCTGGAATTTGAAGTTGGTGAGAAGGTGTTTAAGTGAATTTCTCCATGGAATAAGGTTATGATGTTTAGAAAAAAGGAAAAACTGATCCCTAAGTATATTTGAACTTTTAATATTATTTATTGAATAGGGATAGTTTTTTATCTCTTGTAACTCTTACTTAACCCATCCCAAATCCACGATGTGTTCTATGAATCTCTTTTGGGGAAGTAATATCTGATTCATCACATGTGCTGAACTCAGAGGTCATACTATTGGATAATAATCTTTACTAAAAAGAATAACTTATGGAGATTATTTATTGTAGAGAGAAAGTTTTATGATATAATACTACACCCATAGTCAATGTTTTGTGGCAAAACCACCAATATGAAGATGCTATATGGGAACTTAAGGATATGATGAGGCATATTTATCCTCAGTTTTTATATAAAAGTGACAAAATTTCTAGGTTGAAATTCATTTTTAGGGGGTATAATTTAATACCACATGATTTTATGTAATATATATTTCAAATAATTTAATTTCATTTATATCTTTCATTACATGCAATACCAAATTTTAACAAACCACGATGTACTATTAAAATACTATTATTTAATGTTACAGTTATCTCCTAGCTATTGGATTGGTGGGTATGAATAAAACTAAATAATTTTTGAAAATTATTTAGTTTAAAGATATATTCATTAGTTAAAAATTTATTATAAATTAAATTTAAAACTAAAAATCATTTGAAATGAAAATAAATATTTTTCTAAAAACAAATTTTATACACACAGTGTGCTTTTAACATAATAAATTAAATTTGTCACTATTGTTGAATTATTTTAATGAAATTTATATATATTATATATTAAATAAAATATTTTATCATTTTTATAATATTTTTTCTGTGTATGAGACAGTAATAAATTTGGTTTTTTACTAAAAGCTATAGTTTTCTAAAAAGTGATTTCAGCACATTTTGAAAAAAAATTAAAATTAAGTTTTTTTATTTTTGAAAAAGTATTTGAAAAAATTAATATAATATTTTTTATCAATGTGTTAAAATTATTTTAGAGTATTTTTTTATTTTTTTAAAAATATTATTTTTTTGATGTATAGTGAAAAATACTGATTTTTATTAAAAAATGCCTTTTCATTTTAATAATTTACAATGTAAAATATTGATTTAAAATAATTTAAAAGTAAAATTAGTTCAATTATATAATTATTAAACCAATTTAGTTCATTTTAATGAGTTTCATGTTGAATTTTTATATAAAACATTTTTTATATATTTGAAAACTTTTCTTTGGAAAACTGTTTTTTCATCACGTCTACAGGTATAATTTTAAATTAAATTCTTCCACTTTTGTGAATTTAATTTGGTAAAATGGATTATATATTTTTAATAATAACAATTAATATTAGTTAATAATACCAACATATTTTTCTTCATAAGGAATATTAAAAACAGTAAAAATTAATTATCGTGGTTAAGGTCAAAATTGGTTTACCAGGGGTTAAACCAAAAGATAATGGAACAATTCCCAATTAAACATTTCTAAATCCTATTTTATGGAAATATGTTTTTATTATTCTATCCACAACATTAATATATGTTTATTTGTAATCTTTTTTCTTTTTAGTTATTTTATCATTTTGTATTCATTTCGAATCTTTCTCAGTCATTTCCAAGAGGGTCCTCTCCCCCACTTATAAAAAGAAGCCTATTTTCCTCTCCTATACACACTTCAATACCCTTTTGGTTGGGAAAATAAATACACAAATCACTTACATACTTCCATTCACATTTCCAAGAGTCATTGTTCTAATTAACAAATCCTTTTAATAATTATTTATGTGTAAACCTAAAGAGGTTATATAAAGAATTGGTATAGTCCTTAACCATACGTTTTCATTTTATTTCTTGTTATAAATCAATAAAATATTATTTAACCATGATGATATAATAAAACAATTATATTATATATAATTATATGTTATCATGTTAATGTAATAACCTAAACCCATCCCCTCTTCCATAAAATGGGAAATGGAACTGTCAGTTGTGTGTACGACGAACTACCACCTCACGAACTGATGTAATTAATTTTCCATCACAACCTATCATGACTTCATATAATGATGTATTTGAAGTATATATATAATATTAATGAAATAATTATAATTATTTTATTATAATATCAAATCTACCTTCTTACCTTCAAATCCGTTGGGAAACATTGGCATCGCTCGTGCGTACATCTGGACTACCACCTTCACGAAGTGATGCGATACATTATTTTGTTTTATTTTGACATAGATGGTAATAAGGATAGATTTAATGAATATTTATTATAATATATGATATAAAAATTACTATATAAATTTAAATTAATATTTATCTTTCTTTCATTCCATTCGCTAAAAAATAAAAACAGTTTTTATGCATACATACGACTAACCGTCTCCATGAATGGTGTATTTCATATTTCTATCTCTATATTTTATGATTTACTATAAAAATGTATATAATTAATTTATATGATATTTATATCATAATTAAAAGTATTCATATGATGGAACCATTATCAATGTTCAAGGACTAAAAACCACAAAACCAAAATATACATGAAAAACAAAGTAGTTATCACCCAAAATAGTGTTTTTAATAAGTAATTGTTAATGAACTAGTGATAAAAGGGTTATAAGTAACCATATATGGTATTATATATATTATTATGGTTCTATAATATATTTAAAATAAACCTATATTTATTATATAGGAGGTTAAAATGTGTACGAATAAAGTCAGTACTTGAGATAAGAGATTTTCGTCTCACTTTTATTTCTACAGGACATATTACATATTCTCCACTTGTTTCTTTTGTGTTGTGTATATAATACACATGTTTAAATTTTATTATTATAATAATGAAACTAATTGTATATAAATTTCCATGTAAGGTTATTTCTTCCATGGGGATTACGATTCAAATGTTACCAAAGTGGTAATGGTATTGTATTACAATCTCATTGTTTATCAGGGTTATTTATGATTAAGTTCTTGATGATGAAATCTAATGATATTAATCTCATAAAATTTGTGAATTTTTTTATCCTCTATTTATTTCTAGAGATTACATGTTTTACTTTCATTTTCCTCTCTTTAAAAACAAAAGAGAAAAAATGATTGTTTTTAAGGGAAAATGGCTTTATTTCTCTCTTCAGTCGAAAATCATATCTATTGCATTTACAAGTTATATAAAAATGTTTTAAAAAACTTCTTTTACTACTCTCTAATTATTTATTAAATACATATTTACCATTTTTTGATCTTTTAAAAAAAATTGAAGTAATATTTTTTTCATTTTATGAATGAATTACTTTTGACTTTTAACTAGAATGTGAAAGGAAATTTATTTTAACATGTATGTAATGAACATTATTTACCACCAGAATTACCACTTAGTGATTTAATGATTCATTAAAAATATTCTAACATTATTTTAGAAGAAACTTTTTCATTAATATTTGTGTAATTTTTTAGATTTTTTTTAAAAAAAATTAAATATGAAATAATATTTTCTTCAATAATGTTTCTAATGATCTTTCGATGGTATTTATTTTTTTCAATAACAAAAATTCTTAATTATTGATATGTTTTTTCTATATATATTATCCAATGTTACCATACTTGTTCTCTTTATGGATGTTTTATGATAACAATAACATAATTTTTATGCAAACAATTTTTTCCATGGGTTATTATATGATGAAATGTTTATGAAACCTGTTTTCTTTCCATGGTTTATAAAATGATGAAATGTTTATGAAACCCATTTCATTTTTTTGTGTTACTATATGATAGATATTTTATGATCTTTCGGCCCACATATGTTTTATTTTCATTATGTTATGGGTTTTCCCATAATTATATATCCCTTCAACACATTGGGGAAAGGTTGATATCTCGTGAGATAAATAGGACTGGATTGGGGAGTAAACCCAGTTTAGTAAGGTAATTTTTCCATTATGATTGTCTTGGGAGTAAACCTTGAGTACTATAGTGGTTTGGGGAGTATACCCATTCTACTATTATAGTTTTTACAATTATACTTGACTACTGAGGAAATAATTTTCTATGATTATGTGTATTACAAAAATATATATCTTATACCAATTTTATGATATCATGGATAATGTTCTTCAATTACATTATGATTCATGTCTTATGATCTGCCAAATGTTATTACATGACTCGTAATTATGATCTTGGATATGCAGGGTATGGTTTTCAAATGTTAAGATCACATTATCACACCCTCATGAACATGTTATAATTATGTGTTTATTGATATCTACCTTGTTTAAAATTACTAAGAATCTAAGATCACCCTTTCTTATGTTTCATTTCCTCAGGTTTTGAAGAGTGGTGTTAAGTATGATATGTTAAAGAAGGGTGATAGTTACGAAGAACATAGTGGATGATGTTGTAGTTCACTTATGAACTTGTTATTTGTGTATCCTAATTTTTTAATGCACTAGAAAATTTTTATTTTAGAATGTATCATTATTTTATGTAATTAATATTCATCCGTTACGATGTAATGTATTTTAATGAAATATCTGGGCCACTATAGAATTGGTTTTTGGTGGTATTTTTTAATGACATCTTAGTGTACTCATATTATAGAGAATAGCATGCCCAATATCATGAAATCACCATGAGTACACTAACAGAGAATCAACTATATTACAATATATGAAAATTTATTTTTTGGACTGACAAAGCTCACTTATTAGGTCACATCATCTTGAAAGGTGTATTAATATACCTTGATATTGTATGAGCAATTGTATCTTGAGAGAATCCTAAGAATTATTTTTATATTTGAATATTTTTGAGTTTAATGAGTTACTAACAAAGGTTTATCAAAGAAATTTCTCACTTGGTAGTTCCACAATAAGGAATAACCAAAAAGGGAATAGTTTTTGAGTGGTTTAGAGCATGCAATAATTTCTTTCAGGAACTGAAGATCCATTTGACCACAACACAGATTTTAACCTGACCTAAACTGGGAAATGAGTATTCTATGTACTATGATGCATCTAGGATTAGATTTGGGGATGTGTTAATATTGGGAGACTAAATTTTTGGTATGTGGATCATGATAGTTGAGTTCAAATGAATAAAACTATTATACATATGATCTTGAGTTTGTCACAATGGTTCGTACATTTAAATTTTAGTGACGCTATCTCTTTGGTAAAAGGTTTACTATTTATATTAACTATAATATCCTTAAATATATCTTTTATTAGTGTGATATAAATCTTTGTCAATGGATATGGGTTGAATACATTCAATCAATTGATTTTGGGCTTGAAGATATACCTGAGAAAGGAAAAATTTTGCAAGATGATGTAAGTTAGATGAAATAGACCTAGGTGGTTTAGAAGTCAAGTTCTAAGAGGAAGGTGACATCCTTATTCACTATGATTCATATAGGTATTCAAGAGGATCAGTAACTGATGACCCCCATGTCCTTATCAATTGAACCCTATCTTCTAAACAGAATCTATAAGTTGCAATATGATGATCCAGAGTTCTTGGATTTGAGGAAAAAAATTTGTGTTAGAGATCTTAATCCTAACTGGACCATCAATGGTAATGAGATTATGTACATTCATGGCTTTGTTTACATACATAGAGGTAATAGGGAGGATATTATTCATGATTTTCATACTTTAAAATGAGTAGTGCACCCTATTCTAACAAAAAATGTATCATGATATTCATAGATTGTATTGGTGTCTAGGAATGGAGAATGAGATCACTTGCTTTATGATGAAATGATACACCTTTTAATTAGTGAAATATGAGTATTATAGGATTGATGATCTATTTTAACATTTTACCATTTATAAATTGAATTGGGATTATTCTATTATGTATTTTATCATGGTTTTACCAATGACTCATAAAAAGAGTGAAATGATATGGATGATTATGTAAAATTAAAAATAACTCATTTATTACCTATTTGGGAGACATTCACAATTGATGGGTTAGGTAAACTATATGTTTAGGAGATAGTAAATCTATATGGGGTGCCTCAAGATATTATTTCATATCAATATCCCTTTTTTACATCATGCTTTTGGAAATATTTTCAAAAGTTTCGTGGTACTCAAGTGTTGTTGATCATTTCTTAACATTGATAGATGAACGGGAAGTCTGATCAAAATATATAGGTGTTAGAGGATATGTTAAGAATGTGTATCCTAAATTTTGGTTGAACCCAGGAGAAACACCTATATCTTATTGATTTATACTATAAAAACAATTATTAGAATACTATTCAGATGGAACCATATGAGGAACTATATGGTAGTCCATGCAGGTAATCTTTATATTGTATGGAAGTGGGAGAATAAGAGTTGTTAGGGATGAAAATTATATAAGAGTCATATGATTATGGATAATTTATCCTTAAATGTATGGATATAACCTAGACCAGAAACAAGTCATAACTTGATCAACATCATGGACATATCAAGTTCACTATGGGAGACTATGTATTCCTTTATGTGTCACCAAGATTAGGTCCCCATATAATTCAAAATTAGGGTAAATTAGAACCCTGGTATGTTAGGATGTTTGAGATTATGGAGAGGATATGTCTAGTAGTATACTTATTGGCTGTTTTACATCATTTTAGTGATATTAATGACATATTTCATGTGTCACATCTTCACTGGTATCACCATGAAACTTCTTGTGTTATTTATATTGATTATGTTGATCTTGAGGTAGATGCATCCAATGAGGAGAATGAAATTTTTAATATAGAAGAAGAAAGAAGAATATTTAGGGTAATATCATTCCATTAGTTTGTGTGTTTTGGCATCATAGTTGTGTTAATGAGGAAACATGAGAGAGGGAAGATGATATGTGGGCCTAATGGATTAATATTTTTTCTTTGGAGGTTTATTCATGTCAGGAAGTGTAGATCTAGGATGATATGTTACTTGGTGGAAAGGTTATAAAATACCAACCCTTTTTATGGTAAGATTTAATTTTAATTTTAAATAGATTATAGAATTTTTATTAGGAATATTGAAGGTATTAGGAGAATCCTGGAGGTTTCAGACTTGGAATTTTGGAAATTTGGGCTCATAGGACATGGCACATAGTTAGTGATAACTGTTCACTATGAGTTTGAGACACCATTCAAGGGGCATGATGATTTTAAAAATAGTGTGAGGAGGCCTTGGAAATTGTTTTAGTTTGGAAAGATTCATTCAAATTTATTCCACCCACAGTGAAAAATATTATGGGTGTCCCATGAGATTATACAACTCTTAGTTTACTTGGATATAAGAGCTCACATGGTTAGTGCTTGGTTTGGAAAAAAAATGGGTCTAAACCATGAACCTCATTAAAAAGTGGAAAATTACTACATTTTCCACCTGAACATTATATTAAATCACTCATATTTCTCTCTAATTTCACTCCTAATAGCCTTAGTAGAACCCTGATATTCTCATCCCCTTCCAAGGGTAAATCTCCTTTAATCCTATATCATTTAAATTGTTTTTTCTTGTAATTCAAAACCCTGGTTAAGAATATGATTCTATTTCTATATATTATCGGGAGGTCTCACTTCTTGGTTATCCCTCATCCTCTATGTATCATAATACCTATTTACAGGGAGTTGTATTCCTTTGTGGTTATAGCCATTTTATCTTGAATCAAAGTAAGATATTATAAGAGAGGAAATCTACAAACTTAAGGTTGGTCGTCTAAGATTAATTACACAAACTGTTTTTATTCTTCATCTATAAGTAGCATGTTCCCTTATTCTAATGTGTGTACATTTGATTCCTTGGTTTTAGCAAATGGTTTTGGTCCATAAAAGTATTCCATTGACCCTCCATGAATCCCATTTGGTCTATTGGTATGTAAGAGACAGAGCCTATGGCTAGCCATGGGGGTATAAACATTCTATAAAATAATGAAATGGGGTTTAGATTTTTTAAATTAGTGGCTTAAAAATTTAACACGTTTGGTTTTATTTTAGAATGGTGAAAGGGGATACCTGGATTAACATGGGCATGGATATTTATTAAATGTTAAAAGGATAAGGGTATGTACTTATGTGAAATGTTTTTTTGAAATTCATATGGATATTTTGAAATGGTATTGATATTTTTAATTGGATTATGATTCAATTTTAGTTTTTAATGAGGGAAAGCTATGTTTTAAATTGGTTATTTCTTTAGAAATCCAGGTTGAACTAAAGTGATTCAAAAAGGGTTTTATAAGTAAATATCAAATGTTTATTTGTAATGTTTGTGGGCTTTAACCTCCCATTTTGTGGAAATTATATTATGTATATTTTAAAAGGTTTTGATGTAAATAGGTATTTTATCCTTGTATTGGATTTCAAAGTGATAGAACCATATTTGAGGGTACATTGAAATTATTTAAATGAATGTTATAATAGTTTACATAAGGATCTAAATGTTTTGGAAGCTAAATTGTGTGTAAAATTGGAAATTAGAAAAAATATAATTGTTTAGGATGTTATACATGGAACTCATCGTCCATTTTTTAGGATATGGGATGTGATAATATTCATCCATGGTTTAGGATGTTATAAATGACGCTCCTCATTAGCTCCAATAGTATTTAAACATGGTATGGTTACCATGTACTGATTCTCCTTAGTAATAAGAAATAAATTATTAATTAAAAACCACTATTTTTACTTAAATTATGTATTAACTTATGTTTCATATCTCATATGACTAACATTTTCTGAAGAATGTTTGGGTAGCCTGGATGTCACTTTAGAACTTGAGGGCCAAAATGGATATATTAATAACAATTTATTTTTAAAAAAAAATTATTTAATTCCCTAAATATTATTTTATTTTATATCTTCATAAAATATATATTATACTGGTTATTTATTTAAAACCCATTGGTTTTTACCTATTGATTTATACTCACACTTTTCTTGACCCACCCTTGGTATATGAAAATATGTTATGGTTGTAGGTCAAGAAACGGTTAAAGGCCTGATGATAGATTGCAACTTTGGGAATTTATGGGACGAATCATAGATGATGGAACTCATACATATGTCAATAACCTTTTTAGGGATTTTTAGTTTTGTCTTTCTGTTGGGTTATATCATGTAACATGAGACTATTATGACATGGAATGTTTACTTTATTAATCTATTAGAACTTAACCAGTTTTGGGACATGTTATGTGATGTGTTGTTTCTTTTTGGTCATTATTATTTCTTATTATTTACTCAGTTTAATACTTTGATAAAGACGAAGTAGTCTCCCCACATTCAATATTAAACCCTTGATGCTAGTCAAAATTCTATGGTTTATATGAAGGTCTGCCTAAGGTCATGTGGTTCTCTAGTCTAGCTACTAGTTGAAGTGATATGGGTGAGTAAGCTACACAATCAGACATGGGGGTCCCTTTAATGTAATCGATAGGGTTGGTACCATGAAATATTTATGAGTGCTTCTTTAGTGTTTCTGTGACATTTAGGATTTATTTTATGTATTTAAACTTTAGAGATAACACCTTGATCCTTCTCATGTGATCAACATCAATAATGTTGTTCTTGATCATGATGCACTATTTTTTGAATGAACCATTCATGGATTTTATCAGAGTGAAAATATTATTTATGCAATGAAGTCCCCTTACAAACATGTACAACATTATAATGAACTTATTTAGAAAGATAGGTAGGAGGGGGAGTCTCATATGCCGGTGTAGTATCCTAATCTGTTCACCAATGAATCTTGGTGACGATTAGTGACTCATCTTGTGGATGAATTTCTATATGGTTTAGATTTTATAATACCCTATATTATTTTGAGTGTTTAATGTCTTTACAGGGGTTTGTGAGCCAATTTCATGAAGTTGGGTAGGGTGTTGTGGAATCTTATATATATGAAAAATGAAATTGAGTACATAGTTAGCTGGTACAGGGTACATGATAGACCTTGGGGTGGGTACTTAGTGAGATAATGGGTATCTGACACGGGAAAATTGAGTACTTAGTACCCCATGGTAGTATTATTTATTTTTAAAATTAATTTATTCAATTGATTGAATTTTTTTAAATAATTCATTCTCTCATTTTATTTCCTAGTGGTGGATCGAACCCTTTGTGTTCTCCCTTGTTTTCTCAATTACTAAGCCCTGGACCTCCCTTGTTTCTTTCTAAATTCAACTACCATATATCCCAATGATTCATATATATTAAGGCTATGAATCCTTTTCAATATAAATCTTTTTTTTATCATTATTTAATCAAATTCCATCACATTCTACCAAATTTTGGGGTTTTTTTATATTTATTGAATTCCAACGATTGGAGATGATTCTCCATGTGATATTCAATGAGGGATATTGTATTGAACTGAGGTTGGTTTCTCCAAACTGATCATGATGATTTATTCTCATTTAATTCAACATGTGATGTGTGGTCTAATCTCCCATGTGTCATCAACCTAAAATTTAATTTAAATGGTTTCCCATGTGTGAGGTGGGTATGAACATTTGGGTCCAAGATAGACCTTTTGATTACTATAACATGAAATCAATACAAATGATGAACATAAGATAAATAAAACGTTAATGGTACTTTCTTCTCTAGACACCCTTGAGGATTCCTTAGGTTGTATTGTGATATCATGAACTCTAAATGATTTCCTTTATCCCCTTTTTGATAGGGGTGGTGTGACCCGATATGGTTGTCTCGAGGCTCAATCCATAAGAACAATTTATATTTCGATAGATCCTTTATTTATTTTTTAGTTATAATAAAGGTTGAGTATTCCCTTGCACTCTAATTTTTTAAAATCTAGGTGAGATTTTCCTTGGTTTTTGTTATGCATATGTGTTAAATAATGGGAAATAAACCTATTAAAATTTAAGTAATATTTGGGTGGTATTCCAAAAATAAATATAATTTCCAATATAATGTATCTTAAGATGTTTATTACGCCTTATTGTGACTTTGGGTATGTTATTGGGATGATATACCCCCTTTTACAATGATGGATATAGTTGTAACTATATACCAACTAATATCATTTTTTTCATAATAATAGATGTTCTGATCATTATTTTATATGTTTGAAACAAGAAAACTATACCCATGATATTAGGATGGGATGCCCACCAGGCTATAGAATGTCATTCCCATGTGGAATTGATGGTGTTGGTAATGAGATGCCATGCCCATACATTTTTATTTACCTTGGAAGTGAGATGTACTTCCTATAATTTGATTCTTCATAGGAATGTGATAAGATTCCTATATAAGAATGGTTGTTATGGAATGTGATTTCCTATCATATGATTTGGATCAGGACTTGGGAATCATTTCTATCTAGTGATTATGCATGTGTTTAGGGAGCCTATTCCCTCACTTGATGATGTGTTCAAGACATGTTTCCCTTCATTATATGATCTCATGAGGATTCTATTTCCATGGTTGAGACTATATTATTTGGATGTACTATCCACATATTATTGATTATCTTATCACAAAGATATCGTGCCCATTGTTAGGTCTGTGTTTTGGGAAAAATTTCCCAAGTATTAGCCATTATACTATGATAAGATTTTATTCCCATTAATGATGACTTTGGATGTGATTCCTAATTAACTATTATGTGATATGTTTAGAGACACCCCAAAACTGGCTGATACAGTTATGGTCACTCCCATGTGGTGGTGTAATACTTATGGATTTCACATATTTATTATTAATATTGTTTAATGTTTACATTATTTTATAAGAATATCACACTATATATTAACCTACCCATAATAGAACTATTTGGGACACCTTTGGTTGTGGCTCACTGAGTCATACCGACTCCCTGATTAGGTACCCTATCACCCAATAAGACTTTATATCTTTTTATTGAGGTAGTTTAAAGGGTCCTATATACAATGGATGAGTTGTTAAGATTGATAAGAGTTGGGTGATGGGACCAGAAATAAACTGGGGAACATTTTTATATCAACTCAAATATTTTTATTATTTTTGGGTCTTATGAAATAATATCTTCCCAAGGGAGGTCCTTTTTATATCTATATGAATTTTTGGTAAGACTGATAATAATTTTTTCATAGTATGGGGGTGTTAAAAACATGATTCATTGACACAACGTATTGGTTTTTGATGGCCTACTCACCTCCCATGATTGAAACTTGACCACATATCCTCGTAGTTTTCTGATATAGATTTTTGGATCCATGAGATATTAGTTTATTGAATCTTTTCTAGGTTTCTTTGATATATTTGACCCATAGACTCAATTATGATGTAGATTTGGTCATGATCAATCTATTTCATCAGGATAAGATCTAATTCTTTGGATTAGTGGTACATCAGTAGTTTTTTTTGTCTGTAATGGGGTTATTGATGGGGGAAGAATCTGTGGATTTTGAGTGGTAATGAATACTTGGATCTAGGTGGTGATTCCAATGTGATTTTTTGGGTTTCTATGTGGGAAGAGTCAGCATCCATGTTGTCCTTGTTGGGAGGTGACTGATGGGTAATGAGACATCGCTCTGAGTGGTGGTGATGCAGTATAGGTGGCTATTTGGTTGGGATGAAGAGGCTAGGGATTGTTCCAGGTTATCCCTAGAATAGAGTATCATTTACCCCTTAGCCTTTGGGACACCATTTTTTAATTTGGGCCTCTGGGACATAAATTTTTGGGTTAGAGGCAACACGAATGTAATTTTATGAATTATTAATCACATTAGGTAGGAAGTGTTGAGGCACTACGAGGTGGGTGGCCTCATTTTGAGGGATGGGTGTGTTGAAACTCATAATATGGTTATTCTATCTGAGTATATTTATGTCCAAATTTACCTTATATGTTATATGTTTATTTCTATAGGCTATATAATAATCTTTTGGTTATAAAAAGGTCAAGAAATAATCTTATATTTGGTGAAGTGATTTTTTCTAATTATTTAAGGTGAAAAGTATTACTTTTTGATAAAGTATTCATGCTTTACATGTTGTTTAAAAAAAAAATAGTTTTACTTATTTATGTATCCCTTACTAAGATTTTTATTCTCATCCCATGTTTTGAAATGTTTTTCACTAGACATAAAGATGAATAGGGTCAAGGATGGGATCAAGGAAAATTCATGATGTATAAAACATGGAACTAAAAATGTTTCTTTTTGAGAGTTTTTTTATGAAAAAAATGAATTGTAATTATAAGTGTCTACTTGTAATATTCAAGTTGTTATGTATAATTTATGACCTAATTCTCTAAATCTATAAATCTAAAATGATACTCAATGTGAATTATTAACTTAATTCAAGATTATTTAATATTTAAGGTTGGGGCCTTATAAAAAATTCAGAATTTTTTAACTAAAAAATGTATTGAATTCTCTAATAATGAAGTAGAGGAATATCTTGTGAAGAACATGATAGGTAACCAATTTTTAACGGTGAGTACTCCTTAATAAAATAATTTCATTGAGAATATAAACTATATTTTTAATAACACAGCTCAGACAATGGACATCGAAAAGGATCTAGATAAGACATATTGGAAGGAAGTTGTACATAAAATAGTGTTTATCTCTAATGGTGACTTATAATGTATTAATGAATAAAAACCCCCAATGATATGCGGTATGGGAAGAAACCAACAATAAAGTACATTCATGTTTTTAGAAATAAATGATTCATTCTATACAAAGAGAATAACTAAAACTTTTAAGATCTTTTGCAAGAAGGTATTTTTCTCAATTATTAATCCAAAATAAATGTATGTAAATTATATAATAAAATTATTGGGAATATTATTTAATTTCAAGATATAAAGGTTGTGGGTAATGATCATATTTTACAAACCAATGATAGGATTTCACAAAAAAATAATAGTGAAATCTACAAAGAAATGATGCTAAAGTAAGCAGCCTGGGAGGAACATGGGGATATAGAAAACTCATAAAAATGATGATGAAGAGGAAATAATATCTAATTAAGAAGTTTCTAATAAGTGAAGAACTAGGGTTGAAATCAATGAAGAATCATCATTGGTGATCGGATAGCTCCAGTGAAAAAAATAGAGGATGAATGCTCTACAAAAAAATATCTATTATCTTAAAAAGTTCCTAAGTTTTTAAAATAAGTTTCTAAATATAAAAATTAGGTTAATTTTATTCATGATGAGATTGACGGAATTGAGAGGAATGAAAAATGTTAAAGTTTTTTGTGTTTGGAAGATAAAAATTTCCTTAAAACTAAGTGGGTATTCCAGAATAAACTCAATGAAGATGGTGAGGTGACTCAGAAAAAATAAAAACTACTGTGAAAGGGGTAATCCCAAATTTATGTGATTTATATAGATTAGATTCTTACCTCTATCTCTCATTTGGAAACTATTTAGTTATTCTTAGTAGTGGACTTGTAAATGGTATTCTAGGTGAACTAAATGAACATAAAATCATCATTTCATAATATAGTCCATGAAAAGTATAAATTGAGAAACCAGATGGATTTATTATTTATTAATATAAGAGAAAATATTTCTAGTTGAATAAGGATGTGTACATACTAAATAAATAACTAAGATATTGGTATTATAGGCTTGATCAAAATTTGAAAACGCTTATATTCCAATGAGGAAAAGTTGGTCAAAATCACCACATTAAAAAAATAGAATGGTCAAAAGGTGTTGGTTCAAATTTATTTGGATGAAATTATATTTGAAATATTGTAAAAAACATAATGAAAGATATTTGAATAATATATGGGGTGAATGTTTGAAATTTCCATTATTGGATAAATAAAATCTTTCCTTGGCTTTCAAGTAACTCAATGAATGAATAAGACACTTATTCTCTATTCAAAAATATGGAAAATAAACCCTTGAGAGATTTAGAATAAATTATTATAGGTCTTTGATAAATTTTATATATATATAGATGAATTTATCAATATATGATGATGCAATATGTTCGATGTGATAGAATAGAGGCAAATCATTAGAAGCCTATTATATCTAACAGTGACATTGAACCAAAAAATGTTTACCATGTGTTAATATGCACAACACCAAATCAATCCCAAGAAAATCCACATTATAAAAGTGAACATTAGTATTTAATAAATTTATATAATAGTTAATTTTAGGTTGTTTTAACATAAAACTTCACAGTAGGAGTTGTTGGGATGCACTGATGCAAATTAGGCTAGTTCAGTAGATGATCTCAAGTCGACATCTGGTAGTGAATTCTATATTTAATGATTGTTCATTTATAGGATAAATAATAATAATGACTACATTTCAATTATAACTTTATAGGATTATTATATTATATATGTTTAATCATATACTCAACTACTATAGAGAAAGAAACATCTTGAGGATGTCATATTTGATGTGAATGGTCCTATTATAATTAGTTGTGATAAATCAAGTGATATTAATATTATAAAAATAATAACCATAATTTAAATGAAAATAATAATGAGATAAGGTATCATTTCAAAAATGGGAGTGTTGATAAAAGTATAGTGAAGTTATAGTATGTATTAACACAGAATTAGATTGTAGATATCATGATGAAGGCACTAACAAGGCTATGTTTGATAAGCATCAGCTAGCTCTGGGAGTCCAAACATCTCTATCCAAATAGATGGTGTGGAAAAATATACCCCACACCCCCATGGAATTTTATATTTTTATAAATTTATGGTAACTATTTCTTGAATTAAGTGTTTGTATTTCCAACCCTCTCTTGTGAACATTTAAAAAAAGTGATCTTTGGGTTCATTGGAAAAGGGGAAGAAAGTGTTCATGAAATGATTAGAATAATTTTTACATAAATGTTTATGAATATTTATAGTGGTGTTATTTATAATTGAAAAAAAATTATCAATCATATGCTAGTTTTTTTATTGGCGAGAATACTTTAATGTCTGTTTAGGGGGAGTAGCTTGGCTTAAAGTCTTTGGAAACCATGAGGATTGATATGGTGTTTTCATGAGGTAATTTCCATTTAAATATTATTTTTTATGATGAAATTATCTCATGTGGGATTATAGTTAAGGATTAGTGAATGATTTAGGCACCATATAAAGGTAAATAGTTCATATTGTGGAATAGATTGAAGGTTTTGGTTGTTGCAAAAGCACTATTAAGGGGCATTCATAGCTTAGATTTTTGTCATAATAAATGGTTAATATTAGATGTACATATAGAATAGAGACACGAAAAAAGCAATTGAATCTATAAATAAGTGACATGATAATTTTGGAACCAAATGAAAGATCATCACATATTTATTTATAATTAATTTAAGTTGTTTGATAATTACCTCGCAATGGATATTTATTCATGGATTAATCTAACATCATCTCTACATTGTTCCATTATTTTGTCCCAATAATAAAGTGTATATTGCCTCTAATGGTGACCCACATGTTCACCATGAACCTCTAAGTGATTCCATGGGAATCTAAAATTGCTAAAATGCAAGATCATAATTCTTTCACAATTCATCAATAATCATCATGAGAATCATTTCAGAGAAAGACACTCCTTGATCTCTCTAAAATAAATATGGATGGTGGAAGATGATCACTCTATATTATTGAAAGTCTTCTTGGAGATTAGGTCTCTGTGGATTGAGAGGATTCTCTAGAGTCATTGTGAATAACCTAAAAAATGTCTATCATTAGGGTTAGAAATAATATAATTGGTTTTTAAAATAATTATGGTTTGAAAATAATGATCACACATGCTCCATTATTATTTCCTAAATCCTAAAAGAACCCCATATCTATAATAATATTATTATTTTTTGTTGAAATGCAAAAAATTAGTGAATTAATTAAATATTATTTCTCAAATAATTTTTAAATTTTTTTTTCAAATAATATTTAATATATATATAATTTCTCACAAGACCTTTAAAAATGATCTTTCATTCCTCCATAATACTTTATTAAATGGCCCGAAGGCATTAATGTTTTATTTATTTTTTATATATTTCCTTTTAAGGGTTTAAGGGGAACCCTTACATTACATTACCCGGAGGCTTCATGACATTACAAGACCCGAAGGTCTTAATGGATTACATCTCATACTATAACTACTTGAAACTGCCCCTCCCCAGCATCTGCATCATGATCAGCTTTCCACCATTTCAGGGTTGCTTAGCTAGTTATCCTATACAAGGTTTCACAGGCCTAATATCAATAGAAAATTCTAAAACATATCATTCTTCCAAATATGATAGCACTAATCTAGTGAATGTTCATTGCTCTAAATCATCATCTATAGCATGTTCCTTGTACAATTTTCCTGCTTTTCATCCACACGTCAGGTGGCCCGAAGGCCTTAAGGTGGATTGAAGTCCATAAGGTGTCCCAAAGGCCTGATGGTGGCCTGAAAATCTAACTAACCCGAAGGTCTTGCTGTCCTGAAGGCCTTAAGGACTCTAGGACCAAATCGGTGGGCTGAAGGTGAGTAGTTTTAGCTACTACAGTACTAAATAATAACTTCTAATTTATAGAATAGTAACTACTACAGTAAAATAAAAATATTCCTCCACTCGGATTCGAACTTGGGTCTATGGATGTACATGAAGAGTCCTTCATAATACTTATCGAGCCTTGAAATAACAAATAAATATCACTACATTTTTCAATAAGAAATAAAAAAATATTATACTCACTAAATAGAAAATAAATATTTATTAAATATTCTACTCACAAATATTCTCTCAAATAAATAATGACTGAATATATATGATCAAGAAAACAATAATAATTATTAAACCAGATATGAGAATAATATTTACTCAACATGTTAAATAATAAAAAAAGATTTAATATTTAACTCGATCTTTGTATACACTTCGTGTGTGAGACCTTATATGCCCCTTTCTGAGTAGCATTATTTGAAGCTACCCAAAGTACAAGGAGTTAGGTCAAAATAATATGAAGACATGCAATATGGGTTGAATTGTGTCCTTTTATAAAATTTATAGAATCAAATTGTATCCCTTTTCATGTATTTTAAAGATATGTGAAATTCTATTCTTTAAACGAAGTATGCATTGTAAAAACATAGAAGAAGAAAATGCCAATTTTTATAGTGGTTCGGGGAATAAAGATACCCTAGTCCATTCCACCAACACTCACTCAGAAAGCTTAGTGATTTTTACTAAATAGGTCCTCTGATCCATAGACCTCTTCAACTAATTGAAAGATTTTGACACCTTTCAATAAATCTTTTAAATGGACTTCTAGTTATTTTATAGGGAATAAAATTATCCATAACATAGTATGAGAATATGACACTCGATCACAACTGAGTATGACAAATTTATACTTCAATGGAACATGATGGATTGTTTGATGAAAAACGTGTTCATATCATAGAAGTGGAAGCAACTAACAAATGATGTGTATTCTTCTTCAAATTAAAAATTTATTAAGTAATAAAAAATCAAAATAGATATTAGTTTCAAATGATATTAAAATAAATGTAGCTACATAAAGATTGTAGTAGTAGCAATAGAACAACTATCAAATAGTAAAAGATCAAAACTTGTATGTCTATAAAGTTTAGATCTTACAAATAGTAGAGAATTTGTTTCTTATAAAAAATTGATCCTTTAAAAATATGAAACTCCTGGTATTTAAGAAGAAAATATTATTTTATTATGGTAAAACAGATCCATAAAATTATCATGATAAATCGTAATCATTTAAATGTAAACACCTAGATTAAATCACAACTTCCCTTAAAAATAGAAAAATTTAACCCATTGAATAAGGAAATTTGAATAGATCTTTAAAAATATATCAAAGAGATATTAATTCTATAAATATTATTGCTTTAATAATAGTAAATATCTTTAATTTAAACTCAGTGATTTATTGAGTCAAACGTAGGGTGTCATCAAAAGTACGGTTGATAATGTACGATTAACTTCAAAATGTAGGGTTAATGAACTATAAATTAGTTCCTCAAATATAGGGTTTATAAAAAAAGTATGGTTCCTAATCTATACTTTTACTCCAATCATAAGGTACCTAATCCATACATTTACTCCAAATTTAGGGTATAAAAGTAGTGTTCCATATAAAATTAGGGTTTTCAAACCTTTGTTCTACTTAAAACGTAGGGTATAAATAGTATTTCTAGATTTCACAAAAACATGTCCAGAATACTTTAGATAAAAATTTAACCTGAAATAACTATATAAAAAGATAAATTTATCAAGAAATATAACCCAAAAAATCACTCAATGTAGTTTCATTAGTAAAATAAACAAGGAAATGTTTAAACATCAAAATCAAGAAGAATTCAAAGAATATTTGTTTAACAACACATGTCCAAAAATATCCCTCTTTTTGATGATCCAAACCCTCATAGAAATAATATTAAATGTAAAAAAAAATTAATATTTTTTTAAGAATATTATAGAAAAAATATTATATAAAAGTTATTTTTTCCAAACTAAATATATTTGTTTATCTGAATTTTACCAATTTTCAAATTTCTCCCCATTTAATATCATATTCATAATAATTTTCTGTTGAGAAAAATATATTCCCCTTTTATGATATCAAAAAAACATGTATAAAAAAGGAATATAACACAATTATTTTTGCAAAATACTAGTAGTGAGTTTTTTGTTAATCTAAGACAAAATGTTTCTTGAAAAGTCAATAGGTTTGGGTAGAAAAACAAGAAATAAATAAATATAATATAATGTACAAAGAATTTAATTAAAATTTTCCCTTTATACATAAAATATTTGGATTAAAAAGGATAAGAGGTTGGATTAGATTATAGTGAAGGATCTTGTTTAGATGAATAATCCATTGTAAAAGAATCACGAATAGTCTGATGAATAGCCTTGAGTTCCTCCATTAGTATCCCCAGGTTATTTTTTACAGTTATTTCCAATTACTTAATCAATATTTTTGATTCCTAACCCATTTTTATATTTTCAACCAAAATAAATTTTAGACATTTATGGACTGTCTTTTCTAACTACACAAAATTCTACATCATATCCCCCAACTGATTGAAAAAGGTTTCAAATACTCAGTTCATTAGATGTCAATATTTCAGCAAGATCCTTTTGATTTCCCAATAGAGTGTGTAAAGGAACACTATCACACTGTAGTATTTTAATCCAATCACTTATTTCTAATAAAATAACTATAATATATTCAAAACTTCTTATTAAATCTAGAGAATCTCGATGAATAGCTATATAATACCTTACTTTACTTGAACTAATTTTAACTGATTCAAATTGAATTCTTAGATACTTCCTTAATTACCTAAAATCAGACTTTGAAATTGAATCTACTCTTATTTCCCCAATTTGGCCAATCATTTTTCTCTAAAAATCATCAAAATATCTTCTAAAATTTTAATTTTCTATTAGACATTCCAACTGATACTAGACTGATTCTAACTCTACTCTTAGAATAACTTAACTTCTGAAATATTCAAAAGAATTTGTAGAAACTACCCACTCATCTTGAAATGAGTATTGACTTATTTAAATTGGTTAAATTTTAAAACCAAATCCTTAATATGAGCATTAAGATAACCATAATATTCCCCTTCTATATTTTTTTAGGGTTTCCCAACTTTAGTCAAGGGAAGGGATTGTCCTTCAATTATTTCAATAGATGAGGATGAAAATTTTTCAAGAACTTATTTCCACTCACCAATATCACTAAAAATCATCTCCAAAGGATATTAAATAAAGTAAACTAATTTATTTTCAATTATATTAGTATCTTTATCTAATGGTGTGTGCACTTTCTCCCCATATTGATCATTCTTATCATCTTGATCTTCTCCGTGATCCTCTTTCTCATCTTGAATTCTAATTTTTATTTCTAGGAGCATCCAATTCTACATATAATCTTTCTAAAAAAATGGTTGGTCGACTTCTCCAACCTCATCTTATTCTAACTAAACCACAGGCTCTTATCTTCTTCTAGTTATGTGAACAAGGTTTAAACTATTTTATTCTACTAAGGGTTCCTCAAAAGATTTATGGACACCTCTTTAAGTGGTTGGATCACTTACATATATTTTGATACTTCTCCAAATTTCCATAGAAACACCTTCTATTCTCAAATCGCCAATATCTTCAGGATAAAACTATATTGATCTAATAGACTTACAGCATATTTTCTCTCCCTGAGCATGAGTACCAAATTCTTCTTGATCATCAGCACCTATGAGCATCATCTTTCCCTTCATAGTGCTCCAAAAGAATCAAAATTTTCTCAAGGTTCTAGTAGAAATAATTTTGGGTAGTAACATATAACATCTTTCTAAACATCACATATCTTATCCTCTTTATACAAAAATAATGAAACAAGCCTTCCATATGAATATGAGGACATTCTATCCTGTTTTTGAAAATAATTATCCATATACCTTATCATATATCTATAGAGATTCAAATTAATTTCATTTAACATCAAAAACATGATATACATGTCAAAAAAATACTTTTCTCAAACTATTATATCATGGACACTATATTAGATTAAATTAACATGATTAGCACCTTCTTGTCATCTTGAAGTTATTTCACAAGAATTTTCCTCACATGGATAGATATTAATAGAAAAGATATAATATCATTAAACTTATGAACTTTTTCACTAATTTTTTGAAGATTTAAATGAGAAATTACTCCATTTGGATAATGAACATTTTAGGTTATTTCTACTATAGAAACTAAAAACTCTACATTGTTTACCTTTGAAGAGACAACATCCATAGAGTTACCAAAGATAAACTGGGCATTTTCAGAAAAATAATTCACTTAATTATTAAAAACATACTCTATATTTTCACTAATGAAAATAAATTCCAGACAATGAAAATCCATATATTACTTTAACATTATATTTTCTTGTAATATACACTCAAAATCGAAAACCTTTCCTTGAGGAATTATTATTTTAGACCCTAAAGATAATTGGTGCTTAGATTCACTCGGACCTCCTTCTTCTGTTCTCTTTATGTTCTACATAATATAAAATATAAAGGTTTGAGGTTTTGATTTAGTGGAAAAAATATAAATATATATCTATAAAGGAAGAAATGTTTCTATATTGAGGATAAAAGGAGGGGTAATTTCTGACAGTTTTCTTGATGTGGGTTCGGCTTCTCAGCCAAAATATTCTGACTAATAATTTGGGAATTTATTTTTGAAAAGTTTAATTATATGAAAAGACTAATAAATTCATAATTTATTAAAAAAATAATTATGAATAAATAATTAATATCTTAACATAGAAAAGGTAATAAATTAAAAAAAACAAAATCAATAACTTAAATAACAACTATTAAGGTAAAATTTTAATTCAAAAATAAATTTTGAGATTAATTAAAGGAAGATAAATTTTTATTTAAAATTAAATGTACATAGATCCCCCTTAGTAAATTCAAAAATAGTAGTGGGAAGTGTTTTAGTAAAAATATCAGCAGGATGATATTTAGTATTAAAAATTATAAAGATATATCCCATTTTAGGACATGATCTCTCAGAAAATGATGTCTTATATCAACATTCTTAGTCCTTGAGGACTCATATGATTTTTTTTAAAATATTATTTACACTTCTATTGTCACCTAAAATATGAATATTAATAAAATTTTGTCTAAATTCCAAAATTGTGTGTTTTATTCATAACACCTGTGCACCACAACTACCAACAAAAATATATTTTTCCTCAACTTTTGACAATGAAACAGAATTTTTTTTATTACTAGATCATGAAACTAAAGAATTACCTTAAATGTTACAAGTTATTTAGGTACTCTTTCTATCTAACCTGCAACCTCAAAATCAGTATCTGAATATGAAATTAAAATAAAATAAGAATTTTTTGATAAGATAAAGATAGAAAAATAGTTCCTTTTAAATATCTAAAAATTATTTTAACAGCAGAAATATGGGATTCATTTGGGTTTAATAAAATCCTGCACAAAGATGGATAGAAAATACAATATATGGTCTAATATTCTTAAGATATATCAAACTTCCAATAATAACTCTATATAACTTGTTATCAACCAGTTTTCCAACTTTATCCAAATCAAGTTTTATATTCGTACACATGGGAGTTGTATAAGACTTAATTTTTTCAAGTCCAAAATTTTTCAATAATTTAATAATGTATTTACTTTGATTTAAAATATTCCCATAATCTTTTTGATAGATTTAAAAACAAAGAAAAAAATTTAATTCTCTCATAATAATCACTTCAAATTAATTTTTAATATGCTTTGAAAAATCATTACAAATATTTTTATTAGTTTAACTAAAAATAACATCATCTATATAAATTTTTAATAATAAAATATCAGAAAAACAGTTTTCTTAAAGAGAGTAGGTTCTTCCAACCAGACAGAAAAGTTATTTTTCAGTAGAAAATAACTTAATCATTCATACCAAGTTCCTGGTGCTTGTTTAAGGCCATAAAGAGATTTATTATGTTTTAATATAGGTATTTTGTAGATGGGGGTTTTTAAAACCTAGAGGTTGTTTAACATAGACTTCATCCACTAAATATCCATTTAAAAAATTAGATTATACATCCATAAGATATAATTTATACTTCATATAAGATGCATAATCTAAAAGGATTTTAATAGCTTCTAATGTAGAAATATGAGAAATTTTGTCATTATAATATATCCCTTTTTCTTTATTATATACTTTAGAAAATAATCTTTCCTTGTTTCTAGTAATTATCCATTGGTTGTATTCCTTATTTCTAAAAACCCATTTAGTTCCTATTACATGATGATTTAATGGCCTATCAACTAATTACCAAACTTTATTTATTCTAAATTGGTTAAGTTCTTCTTATATGGAAATTAGCCAACTTTCATCTTCTAGTGATTCTTATTTGGTTTTAGGTTCTAATTAAAATAATAATGTAGTGAATTTGGTTAGTTTTCCAACTCTCCTCCTAGTTCTAACTCATGTATCTAGATCTTCTATAACAGTCTCTAAAGGATGATCTTTTAAGGTTATATTCTATCTGGGTAAGATGTTTTCAGGTTCACCGGATCTATGTTCTTATGAATTGGACAAAATTTCATCATATTCTAATTAATTTTCATATAATCTCTATGAGATTCAAGTATCAAGTTTTTTAAAGAATTGGTAACTTCATTTGTTTGATTTTTTTACAATCAAAAAGATCACTTTCATAAAACTCCACATAAATAGATTCTTCGACTACCCTTAACTTTTTATTATACACTTTAAAGGATTTATAAGTAGTAGAATATACTAATAAAATTCTTTCATAAATTTTTAGATCAAATTTTCCAATTTTTTCCATAGTATTCAAGATATATACCTTGAATCCATGAACTTTAAGGTATCCAACTTTGGGTTTTATATTATTTCATAACTCATAGTGTGTATTTATAAGAAATGGACATATTAGTACTATATTAATGACATGGTAATATCTTTTGATAGATTCTTCCCAAAAAAAGTAGGAAGACTATATTCATTTAAAATAGTTTTTTACATTTTTTGAATAGTCTTATTTTTTATTTCTACAAATCCATTTTATTAAGGTATTCTTAGAGAATATAAGGTATGTTTAAAAACCAATTATGAGTAGAAATAATTAAATTTTCCATTATAAAATTCTCCTCCCTGATCACTACTCAGTTAACTTACTTTAAAATATTTTTCATTTTGAATAATTTTACAAAATCTTACAGAACTAGAGAAATACTCACTTTTCAATTTTAGGAAATTATCCCGTGTAAATCTAGATAAATAATTAAATAAAAATACATAATATCTACCAACTAAACTTATTACTCTTGATGGTCCAAAAAAATCCATGTTGATAAGTTCTATTAGTTTAGATATAAAAACCTTATTAATATATTTAAAGGATGACTTATGCTGATTTCCAATTTGGAATGCATTGGAAAATCTATCCTTATCAAATTTAAAACTCAGAATATAAAAAAATAAGTGTTTATTAGATAATTTTTATATAGATAATGGATTATAGTGTCCAATTATCCTATAAAAAAACTAGGATTCATTTATCCCTACATTTAAACTATTCACTTTTTGTGTCACGTAATGAATTAAGATCCAAATTATAAACATTTTCAGTTCTGGGTGCTCTAAATTGAATAAGTTTATTTTTAAAAGTAGTGTGGGAATTATTAGAAAAATCAATATAAAAACCATAATAAAAAAGTTGAGAGATACTTATCATAATTCTCTTTAACCCATTGACATATAGGAATTTCTTCTCAAAATTGATTTTGGATCTCTAACTGATTAAACTCCAATTATTTTTCCTTTTTCATAATCACTAAAGTTAACCAGACCTCCATATAATTTTTCTGGTGTATGAAAACTGGAAGAGCCTCCACTCATGTTCCTTGAGTATCCACTATCCATATATCATAATTCATTTTTGTTCCTATGGAATTTTACCTATAAAAACATTAAATAAAATCTTATTTTGGTGCTCAGATTCTCTTAAGTCTAGCAATGTCAGCAAGAAAAGACCTGTGAAACCAAATATACCTAATTTTAATAAAATTTATAGAAATATATTTATACGTTTCTTTGAAAATAAAATCCTATTTTATACTACTGATTTGTGGATTTTTCAAACATCAGTTATTGGAATAATGGTATTTAATTCCACAATAAAAACAGATTACTCTAGAAAAGTTATTATTTGTTCAAATTTAACAAAATAATTTCTATATAATTTTTAATTTTCTCCTTTTATCCTAATTATATATTTCTTATTTTTTTTAAAAATTTTACCCTGAATTTTATTAGATATTCTTCTCCCTTAGTTAATATACTAGAATTCAGCTTGAAGGAATCTAATTTAGTCTACAACTCTTTAATTCTAGATTCATGTACATTTTAGTTTGGAATATATTTCCTAAATTTTTCTTTTAATTATAAATATTGTTTTATCATGGAATATTTTTCACTTAAGATGACATTATGAATATTCTTTAGTGATTTATGATTTTTTCTATAGATTCATACTTTTCTTCAAGCATTTAGAAGTATGTAGCTAATTTAAGACCCTAACTGCCTTTCTTGACATTATTGAAGGACTTTTTTAAGTGTTTCTTCTTCTTATAAAATTTACTAAATCTTCTAGATAGATAAGCCAGTTTTATTATATAATTGGATAATTATGAATCATTTGAGGATAAAGCTTCATCTTTTGATTTTTTTTCATATTTTTGACATGTAACTTTAAGGGTGGTATTTTCCCTTTTTATATCATTATATAATATTTTTATTCAACTTTCATTTTTTTTCTTCATACATCATTAGAGTGACAGTAAACTATTTCATTGTTAATTATTTAATAGGAGTAGATTGTATGATTTCAATAGATATTACATTCCATTTAGAGGGTAAAACCCTTAAAACTTTTAAGGCTTGATCTGGATGAGGAATTGGATCTCCCTAGGTAAAGAACTATTGACTATTTCAGTCAATATTTCATTTATATGATTGATATTTTTACCATCATACATTCTCAAGGTGTCAAATTTCAGCATTGTAGTGTTATATCTTAATTAAATGACATTTTTAGTTGATTCATAACCAACTAAGATAGTTTTCCATATCTCATAGTCAGTAACACATTTTGATACACGATTGAATTCATCTAGACCAAGTCCACATATAATAGCATTCATGGATCTTGAATTTAAAACATATTCAGCTTCCTTTTTATCATCCCAATTATATGGTTATGCAGGAATTTCATTAGGTTTGAAAACTATTTTAGATAATTTAAAACGAATATTCTTTACATTGAAAATTACTTTTTCTTTCTGAATACCATAATTTTATTCATTGAAGCATGGTTCTTCGATCATTGTCGTTCCTTCTTTAATTTTATCCGTAGACATATTTCTTCATATAGATCTTTGAATTAATTGTGATACATCTTATCCAAATTCTTCAAAAATACCTCCACTAATACCAATTGTTGGGTCAGAATAATATAAAGACACACAAAAGGGTGTGAATTGTGTCCTTTTAAAAAACTTGTCAGAATCAAAATTTATCCCTCTTCATGTATTTTATAGATAATAAGTGTTAATTTATTTAAAAAATATATGAAATATAAAAACAGATAATAAAAACATAGTAATTTTCATAGTGGTTTATGGCACAAAGATCTTTAAGTCCACTCCACCAACACTCTCTCAATGAGATTGGTGTTTTTCATTAAATTGGTATTCTTATCTTAAGAATGGGAAATTGACACCTTACAATAAGGATTTTATTGGTATTTTTTTTATTTTATAGGGAATTAAATTTTACACAGCTTTGTATAAGAAGATGAAACTCCCCCATGAGTGAGTATGAGAAGTTGACACTTCAATAGAACATGATTGATTGTTTTATGAGAAATAGGTTCAGCTCAAAGAAGTAGAAGCAACTGATAAATAAAAGATAATATTCTTTGAATAAAAATTTATTTAAGTAATAAAAAATCTAAAGATATCTTGGTTTCAAATTATCTTCATAGAAATATAGCAATATAATGATTGTCTTAGCAGCAATATCATGATATTCAAACAGAAAAATATTAAAACATGTGTGTCTCTATAGTATATCTCTTTATAATAGAATACATGTTATTGTATATAAAAAACTACCTATTTTGACTTATAAAACTCTTGGTATTTAATAATAAAATTTGATTTTTTTTCTTGTCAAATATAGCCATAAAATCATCCTGATAAATCGAGTTCATTTGAATTTAAATTCCTAGAGTAAATCATAACTTCTTGTAGAAATATGAACAATTTAATTCACTGAATAATGACCTTCAGATCAGCCTTTTAAAATATTTAAAAGAGATATTAATTTCATTGATATTTTTTCATAAATCACAAGAAATATTTTTCATTTAATCTCTACAGTTGACTGAGTCAAAAACAGGGTAGACTTTATAGGGTATATTCAAAAGAATATTTGAAAACATATTTTTGACTTCAAAAGATTAGGTTAATTAACCATATTTTATACCCTAAAAAATAATGTTGATACCAAAATTTTGCTTCTTGGTCCATACTTTTACTCCAAACATAGGGTACCAGATCTGTACATCTACTCCAATCATAGGGTATAAAAGTAGCATTCCTTACAAAATTAGGGTTCACAAACCTGACATTCTACTTAAAACATAGGGTATAAATAGTGTTTCCATAGTTCTCAAAAACACATCCATAATACTTTAGATAAAACATTAACATAAAATAAATATAGAACAATATTAATTTCTCAAGAAATATAACCCTAAAAATCACATTAAGTGTTTTCATTAGTAAAATAATTAATGGTATTTTTGAGAATCAAAATCAATGATAATTATAATAATATTGTTGGAACAACACATACCCAACATAAGGGTAGAATTTGGGAACATTAAAAGACACCCATAGAGAAATAATTTAATGTATCAACAACATACAACCTCATATGAATGCTTAATGTGTAATATAATCTCTTTATCATGATATCTCTAATCAAATACGTTTCATGTTGGTGTCATCAACCTATGTGTAAGATGTCTCTTTCTTTGAATTTCTAGAAATGAACCTACCCATAGAACACCGTTGCCATGTATTTATTTAAGCTATTTTATTTGCATAAAATATATTGAGATATCAACTTCCATTAAATAACAAAAGGTAAAAATCCTTTCTCTCATTATTCATTAATGTAATATTACTCGTGACATGCCCAACATATCTTAATTCACTAGAAACATTTTTCATCATAGTTTTTATCAATACATCAAAGTACATGAATAATAATATCTACTCATGATAATATTAATGTCTGAAGATCAATACACATTTTTTTAGATAGTAACATCTAATGACACATATAAATGTAGATTTCTACTAGCAGTTCATGTTAACATAATCCCATGTACTAAAAATTACCAAGGGTGTACAGTTTGAGAAAGTATCTCAAATTCATTTAAGTATCCAACCCTAGTAGCATATATTATTTTTTTCCCATAAAATTATATCATTAGTCTCTATAAGATGTATTTAATAATCGTTTTTAGAACTTTTGGGTTCTCATCATAGTGGGTAACTGTTATGACCATTATATGAAATGGTTAATCTTATAAAATTATCACATATCATTTCACATATAAGAACAAACATGATGTTGTAATAAGTTTATTAATATTAAGAACAATTAATACATGTAATCATAAACTATAAATAATTTGGTTCTAGGGTACCAACTCTAACAGACTCCCACTTGCACTAGAGTCAACTATTAACAACCTTCAGTTTGATAACTCTCACATGAAACTCTACTTATACTGAGATAATGATTTAGTAAATGGGTCTACCATGTTTTCTTCCATGGAAACTTTGGTCAGCACATATTCACCCCTTTAAGAAAAATCCCTCAATAATTAATACTTTTAGATTATGTTTTTTTTATGTTGTTGGGACCATGGATCCTTTTTGAGATCCACCATTTCAGTATTATCATAATATAATGTTATACGGTCGTTATTGTTAGGTACCACATAAAGGTATTGAAAAAAATTTCAAATACAAAAAACATATTTTTATACAACATAAGACACTATATACTCAGACTCCACTATAGAATTGGAAACAACCGGTTTCTTTGAACTCTTCCAACTCATAACTCTTTCGTTGATATTGAATACATATCCTGACTATGAATTGAAATCATTATAATCTATTTAAAATATATAATCGGTATAAAACATAATGACTAGATCCTCATATCCTCTATAAACAAGGAATGTTGCCTTAGTTATTCTTAGATACTTAAGGATGGCCTTAATAGAAGACTGATGTTGTTCACCTAGATTAGCTTGATATCTATCTACCATGATGAAGGCATAGTAAACATCAAGACTAACATATAAAACTTCATACATGATTGATCCTATCAAAAAATAATATAGGATCCTACTCATTCTCTCTTCCTCCTCTTCTTCCTGAGGATGCATTTTAATATTGGAAACAATCCTCTCTTGGATTGGCCTATACTAAATCTCTTTAGTATCTAGTCAATGTGTAAACTTTTACATAGTCCAAGAAGACTCTTGGATATATCAATAATGATATTTATCCATAGAATGTAGTTTTTTCCACTTAATTACCTCATGGATAAACCCTTGTTTAACCAGTTATTAACTAACTATAAGATTGGTATTTCGTTTCCAATAAGTAATATTTCATCGACATATTCTACTAGGATAATTATTTAACTCTCACAAAGCCACTTGTAAACACATGTCTCATATTCATTCTTAATGAAACTAAATTCTTTTATTGATTTATAAAATTGAATGTTCAATGACTTGGATCCTTACTTCAATCTATAAATGGATCTCTACAACTTGAAAAACTTTTTGTAATTACATGGAGTTACAAACCCTTTTGGTTGTGTCATATACACATCTTCCCAAATGTTCATGGTAAGGAAATCCGGTTTGACATCCATATTCCAAATTTCATAATCATTGTAATATTTTATATCATATATAATTCTGATGGATTAAAACATGGAAACTAGAGAAAATGTTTCATTATAGTCAATGAATCGATTCTATTTAATCCTTTTATCCACTAGTCATGATTTGTAGGAATTTAATTTACCTTCCATGTTCATTTTTCTCTTGAATAACTATTTACACCCAACATTATTTTCATCAACTAGTGAATCTACTATATCCCAAACTTGGTTTTGATATATGGAATCCATCTTAGAATTCAGGTCATCTTTCCATCTTGCTACTTCTAAGCTATCTACAATCAATTTTTAGGATAGAGGTTCGTTATTGAAAATAAAAAATTTGTCACCATCTTTGATGACTATAAAACCATATGTTTATAGTTATCTTACCTCTTTGGTACTCCTACATAGTCCTTGTGTTTTAGGAACATCTTATTTTATGGGGACCTATGGAATCTATTCATATACCAACTCTTGTGTATCTTGATCATCAACTTCATCAAAGTCAATATTTCTCCCACTATCATTCTTAAGTATGTACTCCCACTCACGATATATGGATTGTCTTGTAACAGTCACTTTCTTGTCTAAGGGGTTTTATAGATAATATCCCTTGGTTTCCTTGAGATATCTTATAAGTATATACTTCGTGCCTTTGGGTGCTAGTTTGTTTCTAGATGTGGCTTTATCAAATTCCTCACATCCCCATTCATGAGTATGTGACAAAATAGGTTTATTTACACTCAAAAATGATTATGGAATATCATCATAACTCATCATCAACCACATCATGTATAGTATTTTATGGTTCCCCCTTTCACTAGCACCATTCTGCTATGGTGTATAAGGTGGAGTGAGTTGATATAGAAACATAAACTCCCTTAAAAAGTATATAAACTCTTGGTTAATATATTCACCACCACGTTCAAATCAAAAATTCTTTATATTATTACCAATTTGATTATTTACTTTATTTTTAAACCATTTGAGTTTCTTAAAGGTCCTAGACTTATGCCTCATCAATTAAACACAGCCAAATCTAATCAAGTCATCAGTAAAGTTTATAAAGTATAAATATCCACCTATAACTTCTACTGGAAAATGATCACATGAATTATTGTGTTAAATCCTATAATCTCTATGTCCCTTTCTCTATATCCACCAAATGGTGGTTTGGTCATTTTTCCTTGAAAATAGTCATGAAATATTTCAAGTAATCATAACTCAAAAGTGTTTAAATAACCTTCTTGCTAGATATTTTTCATTTTCTTCTCATTTACATGGTCAAGATGGTGATTCCATAACTAGGTGTTATTTGATTTATGAGAAAATGATTTTTTATCTATTTCCAATACTTGGATTTTGTAATTTAATACATAAAGACCATTATTTAGTTGTTTTATAACATAGAAAATGTTTTCTTCATAAAAGAGGCATTCTTTAATTCTGAATTTTAAAATAAAACTATGTTAAGGAAAAAAAATATTATGTTATTAGTAACACTTGGTACAAAATAACATTTCATTAAAAACAAAATCTTTCCAATTGTAAATAGAAGGTAGTATCCTCTTATATCCAAATTTGTGAGTCATGCTCCATTAGTTGCTTGAAGATCCACCTCTCCTTTGGAAATATTAGGAAATATACTTAGTTCCTTTATTTTGATTTATATGTCAACACCAAAATATATATCTAATACCTAATGTGTAGATATTGAAATATTACACTCGATAATTAATGAACCTTTATCTTCCCCTTACATGGGTGTAGTTTTTCTTCCATTGGCCTTTCGTGTCGCATGTAAAACATGCTATATTATTTTCCTTCACCTTCCTTTGGCTATTTTTCTTCTTATAAGAATGGTTCTCAGGTGATTTATAATCAATTTTGTCTTGGTCCCCTTTTACTTGTTCTTACTTTTCTTATTAAACATAAGGAATGTGGGTTTTTTATACTACACTCTCTTATCAACTTATAGAATGAGAGTAAGAAGTTCCAAAAGATTATTCTCTCTACTGATAATGTTGTAATTCATAATAAAACTAGAGAATTATTTAGGTAGTAGGGAAAGTATGTGATCCATGCACAATATATCAGGGAATTTAATGCCCAATATTTATAAGTGCTCTATTAATCTAGTCATCTTGGATACATGAGGCCCATCAGGTACTGACACTCCAATCATGCATGTGAACAATGCATTAGATATCTCATATCTCTCTTATATTTTCTTCTCTTGATAGAGATCATGAAGGTGAGACATCATGATATAAAAATCCATATCCTCGTGTTTATTTTGAAGATCATTGGACCTAGATGATTTCCTAAAACATTGGACATATGTGTATCATCTAAATTTTTCTCATACAAAGATAATTCTTCTTCTCTAGCCTCTTGGGTAGGTTCTTCAAGAATGGGGTTTTCCAGTATATATAATTTTCTTTCATGGAATAGAATAATGGGAAAGTGAATTTCCCATTTTTGGAAATTAGTATTAGTGAGAAGGTTATTCTTATCAAGTATAGACTGTATTGATATCGTTTAAGTTATGTGTATTGTCATTTTTTCAATTAATAATATAAAAGTTTTAGTTATTTATCTTACTATAAAATTAGATAATAAATATTAAATTTATTAATCTTACACTCTTTTATAGAAACTCAATGTCACTTTTTGTTGGTTTCAAAATATCCTATCACTTGGGAATTCCAGTGGCATGGAATAATATTCCCCTTCTCATAACCCAAACATTATCTTTACAAGTTATTTGAAGGGTTTTTCATAGGTATAATTTTTCCAATTCCATTAACTCATGGTTCCTTAATCTATTGAGTGGATTACCCAATCCTAAAATAATAGATTTGGATTTTCAACCCTTGCATCTCATTTACACCAATTCATACTTTGGAAGTCATCAATTTATGTAAACTAAGTTAATTCGACCCAAAAATAAAGTTATAATTTCATAATAATTGAAATCACCTCGTCTTTATCCAATTAATAACATTGAACTATGGTTAAATTTTAACGTAACTAATGGAAGGTTGTACTAAGTTAATATATATAATTCAGGTATTTTTATCTTTATGTATAAATTTCACATTTTATCTTTATTAAATTCTTATTAATATTAAGTGGATTTACTTAAGTGATTAACCGTGTCTTAGAGAAAGTTTATGAATAATCCAATTTATTTTAGTTCTATATTGTGTTCTTGTTAATTAATTAATTCATGTTATTGTGACACAAAAAACTAAAATGAAATTAACCATGAAACTTGAAAAAAAAATAAGAGTGTTATGATCATGATATTTTATTAATGGTTAGTTTACCTACTGGTTGATAAACTAATCATTGAACTAGTGAGAAAAAACTTGAACCATTACTTGGTTCATGTTGCAGCTTTCCACATTTCCCCCCATGTATCATTTGGATTGGTTTCTCTTCAACTCCATAATTTTACTACCTCCACTCTCCTAGTAGTTCTATCCATTACATAAGCTTTTACTCACACATAGGTGAGGTAAACCAACTGATTAGTTTATGGGAATTAAATAAAAGGAGTCTATGGGCATGCAAGTCCTCAAAAAATGGGAGGAGGGATAATGTTCAAACCATAAATTTAATTTAATAATAACTTAAAAGGAAACTAATCACATATAAATTATTAGTATATGCTCATAGTCATCCACACACATGCAATTAATTACACATTAAATAAACTAACATTCATTCTAAATCATTCTTATTTGAGATAAATTATACTCGAATCAATAAATTATCTTCTTTAATTAATAAATTATATTATCTTAATTATCATCCAAATATTCTTGATATTCTCATACATCATTATTTTAAATAGATTAAATGATTTATTTAAAAATGAATAAGCACAAAACATGTACCTTAGAGGCAACATGGTGAGTAACCATCCAAAATACCCTGCATATATGAAATTGATATACTTATTACTCATGTGGTATGTAGTATACATGTCTTATCATGTAATTTCATGGATTATACTATCAAATAAATGACACATGGAAACATTTTATCTACATAGTGTGTTATGTAATAATGTGCATAGGGTAATCGATGTATTATTACTTATAAAAAAATGTAGTTTAGAATATTAGTTACAAATTAATTAGATATATAATATATATAAAACCCATCATATGGTGTGTACAAGTAAAATAAATGACACACAGAACACATGTTGAAAATTTTTAATTTGTATATTAAATTAAATTTTAAATTCTATATAATCAGGTAAAATATAACGTGGGTACTATCCAGCTACACATCGTGTATAGTTCTTCAGCATATATCCATGACATGCTCATAGTGATAGGGTGTGTCACTCTACCATGGACATTAATGGAGTACATGGTGTTGGAATTGGTTAAACATAACATGGTATCCAATGTTTTATCCTCTTATCGTGTATGTATGTATTCTATTCAAGTTTTAATCATTTGAAAACATGGTTATCTAGTGTTTTTAATGAATCTTAGTTAGGTTTTCACCACTTCCTTAGTGGGATTAGGCAGGCTTTCCTAAAGTTCGAGATTACTATTTAGTAATGGGAAATTCACTCACAAAGAAAGAATATATGTCACAATAAAAAAACTACTTATGAACACTCATTATGTAATATAATTCATTTTTCATGATACCTCATCAATAAGTTTTCACACCAATGTCATCAACTTATATTCTTTTTAATATTTCTTTGACTATCTGAAATAAACTTGTTATTACACCATATCCATGGAATTTAATGAAAAAATTCCATTTCAATTAAAGGTTAAAGATATCAACTTCTATAAATATATAAATGATAAATTCTTACTCAACATATTCATTAATAACATATCATTTATGAAACAACCAATGTACCCAACTTTGTCGCGATCATATGTCATCACGGTTTATAGAAATACATCAAAGTGCATAAGTCTTGAAAATAATTTACAATAATCTTAAAGTCTAAGTATTATTATACACTATAAAACCTGATATTAATACTAACATTTTATATTTAGGAGGAATTTGAATTTCTGAATTAGTGGTTGGTATATTTTGAGAAATGGGTTATGTGGTGGTATTCCAAAAGTTGTAACCTATCAAAAAAGGTATTTTGGACTTGGTTCGAGGTTTGGATGGTGACCGAAGGCAAAGGGAAGAAATAGAATAATCTAGGTGTCCTAGGGATATATTCTTCAGCCACCGACTAGTAGCTAGATATCCACTAGCTCACTGGTGGATTGGGAAGTGGCTATATACCACTGCCAAGATCACTAGCTATCCAATATCCAAGAATCGGTTGGTCAATGGCATCATACTAGCTAGTTGGTGGTGTTTTTAAACGGTGAATTTTACAAAATTTCCCCCTTGGGATTTTAAAGGGGGAATCCTCATCCTCTTCTTATTTTTTTTTTCTCAACACTGTTGGAGCCCCTACTTCTCCCCCTTGGTTTCCCCTTATCTCTAAGAAAATTTTACCATGTTCCTCAATGATTCTAGGTACATATACTCCTTTGATATCTCTATTATCCTCTTCCATCTCTCTCTTCTAATTTTTGGTTTATCTCATTATTTGTTTTATGCAGATTCCATCAGAGCATGGTGGAATCTTCTGAGAATCAAGGGGAATTTGTGTAGCCTAGAATGAGGACATCCCAAGATGATGTCTTCCAATTAACACTTTTTGTTTCATCAAATGTATATCATGTATTGTATTTTTCTTCAATTTTCTTTAAAATTATACTTCTTAATGATAGATTTGGCAGCATATTGTGGGGATTTGGATTAGTTTGGGTTTATGAATGTGTTAGGGGTGGTTGAAAACCCATTTCTCAAATAAACGGTGATCATTGAATGCCCAATGAGTTATCTGACATTATAATGATTTGAAATTGAATTAATTAATTAATTATTGAGGTTTTTATTGAGTTAGGATCTTGGGTTATTGATACGAGCTTAGTTGAGCGTAGTTGAGGCTATACAGGACTTGAAATATACTTTCATCCCTTAGACATAAATAGAAAAGGTTCAAACATGAGGTAGGTGGTCCCTCGTACACACCCTATAGTTTATGATTTTGATTATATGAATAGTTACTTGTGTCTTATATATCTTAGTGAAATTGAAATATAAATTAAATTAACTAGAAAATTATTAATTAATTATATTATTAATATAAATATGGTAAGTTTACTAATTAAATTAGACATGACCCTTGAAATGAATGACTGTCGTGGGTCCCAAACAACCCTTATGTGTTAGCTTGTTCCCTCAACTATAGATGTATGAGGATGGGACCTTTAAGATTCCATGTGGCCTCCAAACCTCTTGAGAAGTGATTCCAGACAAAATAAGGCTCATTAGATCATGTACAGGGGCTCGAGAAAACTCTTATATAGAGGTAATGTTGGACTTAGAGATCATAGACAACGTAGGCCTTCGAGGACCCCCCCCCCCAGGCTTTGAGATATTTAGGATAACTGATACATGTATGGTAATAGGGATCCGATCCCATCTAATGTGACTAGGCCTAGGTGGGATGACCTTAGGCAGACCAGGATCCAATTGGTTGAGCATACCGACCAACAGTGACCTTGAGGATTGAAATAAATTACGATCTATCTCTTCATTATTGCCTATGTGGTGAAACCTCATGTATCTAGTGAGGTTGTGCTACCTTATTGATGAAACTGAAGGATACTATGTCCTCTGATCATCATATGATTACCTAATACTAAACTTGATACTCAGGACTCTAAGTGGAGTGTCATCATTTATTTGACCAGGGGGGCCAACAGGCACCCCATCAACAAATTGACCCTAACTATAAAAACCATTCATTTTGTTACACACATACACATGATTTATTACATAAACATTACATGATACAACATAGAATATAGAGAGGTCTCGTGTATTTGGGGCTTAGGACCATTACATAATAACTTAAAACATGAAGCACAACATCTTTATTGAAAACTTCCTTTGCATGACCACTATATTCCCTCGTACTTAGCATTGCATAGGATAACCTGAGGACATGCATAAGAAAAGGGTGAGATATAAAGCCCAGTAAGGGAATATACATAGAATAAAATGAGGAATACAATAAAATTTTGGAAATTGGTATATAAATAAATCACAAGATAAACATGAACATAAAGGCATGATAAGGCGGGATAATCAGAACATGGAAATGTGGAAACAACACTTAACATGGAATTAGCATGATCCAAGGCTCATTTCACAAAGAGCATGAGTAAATTCTCATTGCACATGAAGCAAGAGTAAACCCTCATTGCACTAGAATTATAATGATTCAACACTCATTGGACATGACATATCATGATACTAAACTTTACCTAATGCATTGGATCGCTATCAGGGCGTACCCTTCATAATAATTTCATTTCATGTATAAGTGTTCCACATAAATCATACAACATGGATTCATTAAAATAATAATTCATTCCATGAATAAGAGATGTGGAATAAATATATGTATGCCCTCAATCAACAAGTACTTGTTTATAAAGTTGAATACCCTAGATAGAGGAGTGGGTATGGTATTCACTACACAATGATTTTGGCATGGAAATTTTGGTGTAATTAGGGTAGCATAACGACGTCAAATAGAAATTCTTAAAATAGTTTGATGAGAGTGAAAGGGGTCTCTCATAATTTATACATTAAATGGACAGTAAGTGGATCATGTTACATAGTATACAAACATATGGAATGGAATTTATATTCATAATATAAAATAATTTCTTGAATGTAAATGAGAAGAGAGAAATTCCTTACAGAATTTTGTCATTGTAACGGGTGTACATGGGAGGAATTTAATGAGATAGAAAGGGGTATCTCATCATTAAAATATAAAGTGGTCAGTATGCGGGAGGTGAGAAATCATACCCCAACATTTTTAACTGAAATTAAAATTGTATAAAAACATAATGAAATTGAGACAAAAATGAGAAAAGAGGAAATCCCTTACATGGAAGTGTGCTTCTATCGAAATGAGAGAGGCTCGAGAGAGGATTCTTGAGAGCTTGGGCACCTTGGGAGGATTCTAGAGAGATGATGAGAGAGTTTGGACAAACTCCAAAGGCTTTGAGTGAATAGTAAGTGGGATCTTGTGTGGGTTTATATAGGAAATGAGAGGGAATTCTTTATTATTTAGGTTTGGGACACCTCACATTAAACTAATCAAAATCACAAACCAGACCATGGTTTTCACCCATGGTTTTTTCCGAAGGGGAGTGTAAAAAAATATTTTATAATTCCATTGGTCTAACTTCTTAAAATAATAGGGTTGCTTATGTGTAGGTGAGTCACACTCTCAAGAAAAACAATTTAAAAAGATAAAATGTTTTATAAGTCATGGAGGGTCTACTAAGGCATAAAAAAATTAATCAAACAAATCTAAAATAACATTATTTTAATTATAAAACATAAATTGGCCGAAAATATCATTTATAGTATTTTATTACATTAGTATTAGGTCATTATGATGTCATAAAACACATTATATATTTAAACGGTATTTAATTTTTACCCAAAAATTTGACTGCCTCAAGAAATTTATGAGAAATTCACCATTGGATAATTTAGACATCTTGATTCCAAAAATAATATTCATTTTATCTAAATAATTTTCTAAATATGTGAATTTTTACTTTTAAAATAAAAACTGACATTTATCGAAAAATCATGGGTTTTGACAAAAACAGCTTTCAAACCTTAATAAAAATTACAATTGCATTTATAAAATTATACAATAATTTACATTTAATAAAAATTAATTTAATAATAATAAAAATATTTTATTAAAATATTATTTAATTAAAAAATCCATTAATTCATCAAAATATATTTCTTAGTTGAATATTAACTAAAATTACTATTTTCACATTAAAAAAAATTTACAAAGTAACAATAATAAAATGAATGTATATTCTTTATTATATACAAAAATAATATACATAATCATAGTTCTATGTTCTTTTTACATAACCCCTTATAAAACTCGCATAATACAAAAGGGTAGGGTTTGTGATGGTGACATATTCTTGGCGTGGCTCGGATAACATCACTCGGGTAGTAATCTCTATTAACTTCCACTTATCTTGTACTCAGTTCCTCTCAATATTAAAGTGTTCAAGCTTGGCTTGGGCTTGGTCAAGAGAGAATCCCAATTATTCCACCTTTTTCCGAGCTCCGACAAATGGGCTTCGTACGGGGTAAGTCTACTGGATGAGTCCATCGCTTCCTTTTTCTGAGTAAATTGGATTTGTTAAAGGCCAATATTTATACTAATCATGTGATCACTCTTCAACAACTATATTAGCAACGATCAAAATTCTTAACGATATTTTAAAATCCAAAAACATAAAACCAATGAAGTTTATACTTTATATAAATATTTTACATAATTATACATTTAATTAGATCAAGAGGAATTTTCCTTAATGAAAGTTTGGGTTGTTAGAATCTTCTCACCTTAAGAAATTCCGCCCTCAAAATTTCCATTTCCCACACTAAAATAGATGTTGACAACTCTGCTTCATCATTTCCTCTCATTCCCATGTCGCTTCTTCAAACTTTTGCTTTCTCCACAACACCTTGATGAGGGGAATTGTCTTATTTCATAGAACTTTTTCCCAACGATCTAAGATCTTCTCTGGTTTCTCCTCATAAGAAAGATCATCCTCTAAATGTACCACCTCTAAAGAGAGTACATGTGAAGGGTCTGGTATGTAATTTCTTAAGAGGGATACATGAAATACATAATTTACTTTGGGCATGGTAGTTCGAAGTTCTAGTTGATATGACACAACCCCAACACGATCAAAAATCTCGAAGGGGCCGATGTACATAGGACTTAACTTCCCTTTCTTTCCAAACCTCATGACCTTCTTCCACAGGGATATGCGTAGAAATACCATGTCTCCAACTTTAAACTCAATGTCTCCTCGACAGTTATCTGCATAAATCTTTTATAAATTTTGGGCTGCCTTGAAATGCTGCTTAATGGTTTTCACCTTCTCCACCATTTCATTGACCCTTTCTGGTCCTAGCAGCTTGTGCTCACCAACTTCATCCCGAAATGTCGGTGTTCTGCACCTCTTACCATACAGGACTTCATAAGGTGCCATTTTGATGCTTGAGTGGAAACTGTTACTAAAAGAGAACTCAACCAAAGGAAGGTGTTTATCTCATCCTCCTTTAAAGTCCATTGAGCATGATCTCAACATATCCTCAAGTGTTTGGATAATCCACTAAGATTGGCCATCAGTTTGAGGATGATAAGTTGTACTGAAGTTCAACTCAGTATCCAGAGCATGTTAAAAACTCTTCCAAAACATAGAGGTGAATCTTGGATCTCGATTGGATACAATAGATAGCGATACTCCATGCAGCCTTACCACTTCCCTGATATATATCTATACCAGTTGATCCAAGGAGAAATCCTCCCGAATTGAAATAAAGTGTGCATACTTTATAATATGATCCTCAAAAACCCATATTATATTGTTGCCTTTGGACGTCTTTGGATGTCTCGTGACAAATTCCATGGTGATGTTCCCCCATTTCCGTGCTGGTATGGGTAATGGTTGCATCATCCCCTTAGACTTCTGTCTCTTAGTCTTCACTTGCTAACACACCAGTCACATTGATGTAAATTCAGCGATCTTCTTATTCATATTATCCCACCAATAAATATCTTAGAGATCTTGATACATCTTTGTGTTTCCTAGGTGAATAGAGAAATTTGAACTATGTACATCATCCAAAAGTTCCTTCTTCAACTCCAGACATTATTGAACACATAGTATTTTCCCAAATCTCACAGTACCTTCTTCATTAACAGTGAACTCCAAGGATTTCCCTTTTCTGATAGCTTCCACTTTTTTTTGAATTCCAACATCATCCTTTTGAGCATCCTTTAACCTTTACAAAAGATATGATTGAGAAATAATTTGTGAAAGGATTGATGGTGTTCCCTTTTTTATGATTCCCATGTCCATCTTCATCAAATCTAAGAATATTGGATCCTTCTCAATTCTCATCAATGATATAATCGTTGGGTCTTTTCTACTTAGAGGATCTACCACCTTGTTCGCTTTCCCAGGGTGGTAATGGATTGGGCAGTCATGGTCTTTTATTAGCTCTAACCATCTTCTTCGGTGCATGTTTAACTCTTTCTATGTGAATATATACTTGAGGCTTTTGTGGTCCATATATATTTCACACTTCTCCCCAAAGAGATAATGCTTCCAAATTTTCAAAGTGAAAGTCACTACAGCCAACTCAAGGTCATGTGTTAGATAGTTCTTCTCATGAACATTCAATTGTCTTGATGAATAGGAAATGACTTTGTCATTTTGCATCAACACACATCCCAGAACCTTCTTCTAAGCATCACTAAATACCACAAAAAGTTCTCCATTTTTGGGAACAGTGAGCACGGGCATAGTGATAAGACTCATTTTTAACTCCTTAAATCTTTCTTTACATTCATCACTCCAAAAAAAAATTACTCCCTTCCAATTTATCTTGGTAAGAGAGTTGTACAATCATGATAAATTTCTCACATATCATTGATAATATCCAACTAACCCCAAGAATATACAGATATCCATTACTGAGATATCCATTACTGATGTTGGCCTTGGCCATCCCTCAATTTTATCTGTTTTAGAGGACTCCATATATATCCCATTACTTGTGATGATATGGCCTAAAAATGAGACCTCCTTAAAATAGAACTCACACTTGTTGTACTTTTCATAGAGATTATCCTTCTGCAAGGTCTCTAGTACAGTTCTTAGATTCTCCTCATGATACTCCTTGGTTTTGGAGTATATTAGAATATCATCTATAAAGACTACCAAAAATTTGTCAAGGTAATCTCTAAAGACTCTATTTATCAAGTCCATGAATATTTCTGGATCATTAGTGAGTCCTAAAGGCATTACTATGAATTCATAGTGCCCGTATCTTGTACAAAAAGCAATCTTGGGGATATCTTCCTTCTTCACCCTTACTGGATAATATCCCAGCCGCAAATCCACTTTAGAGAAGTATTGTGCCCCATGCATCTGATTGAACAAGTCATCAATTCGTGGGAGATGATACCTATTCTTTATCGTGATCTTTTTAAGCTCACAATAATCGATGAAAAGGCGCATTGACCCATCCTTCTTCTTGACAAAGAGGACTGGTGCACCCCATGGTAAATCACTTGGGCATATAAACCCTTTATCCATATTCTCCTGTAGTTGTTTCTTCAACTCTTCAAGATCCACAATAGCCATTCTATATGGAGTCTTGGATATTGGAAATTCCCCATGTATAAGATCAATTGAGAATTCAACATCTCTTCTAGGAGGAAGACTGGGAAATTCCACAGAAAACACTTCAGCGAATTCCCTCACAATACACATGTATTCAAGGATGGTTTCCTCCTTAGACTAAATCATATGATCCAGATACACATGCTCATAGGGTATTAATATCCACTCTTGAGATTATGGAGCTAAAGAAGATTCATCCTCCTCCTTGCACTTGTAAATAATGGGGGGTTGATTCCCCACATGGAGAGGGATTTACCTCTCACAGCAATTTATGTTGGCTCTATATAAGGAAAGTCAATCCATGGCAATAATTGCATCAAATTTTACTAGAGGAAGTATGACGAGGTTCACCAAGAAGTTTAATCCACAGTTTATGACAGGGGAGGAGTTATATTCATGGGATACAATGATTTCCCTGTTTTCTATGCTCACTGACATCTTTAATTCCATGATTTGTGGTGGTGCTAGGATTGTTCTACTAAACTTTTTGGATATAAAAGATTGTGTAGAACAATGGGTGATAACCCTTCCTTTCACTTTTTGATTATGGTTCTACTCTATCCAATATAGACTTAGGGATGAGTACTTTTAAACTATTAAACCCATAAAGGGGAATCCAAAGACAAAAAGGGATGACTTATAAATTACTTTTATTTTCATAACTCATGAATCCATAGGCTTCAATCTATTCTATTCATGATCTAATTTCAAAAATATATTTATAGGGGAAATTTTTTTAATTCCCTTAATAAGGGTTCATATTAAACTTGTGAATTTAACAAAGCATATCCCCCGAGAGTGTCTACACCAAGAGTGCATAAAGGCCTATTGTCATGTACCAGGATACCCTGAGTCAAGCCCGAAACTCCTTGTCGGGGTTTTCACCCCTAGGTACATCTGTGCCAGAGCCGCCTCTACCTGCTCGTAGCCAGAGAGGGATGTATTTTCTTGATAAAACACTTACTCAATACTCACCAAAACTTAGGGATGTTTTTACTATACTTAGTCTTATCCCTAAGGATTCACTAGGGTTTTTTAATCCTAATCCAAAAAAATAACTAAACCTATCCTTTGATACCAACTATAACAACCCTTCATTTTGTTACGCACTTAGAAATGATTTATTACATAAACTTAACTTGAAAAAACATATAATATCGAGATTTTTAGTGTCTTTGGGGCTTAAGACCATTACATAAAAACTTAAAATAGGAATCACAACATCTTTATTGAAAAATTCCTTTACATGACTACTACATTCCCTCGTACTTAGCATTGCATAGGATAACGTGAGGACATGCATAAGAAAAGGGTGAGCTATAAAGACCAGTAAGGGAATAAACATAGAATAAAATGAGTAATAAAATACATTTTTAACAATAGGATTAAAAATGGATCACAAGAGAAAAATGAACATAAAGGCATGATAAGGCGTGATAATCATAACATAGAAATGTGGCAAAAACACTTAACATGGAATTATCATGTGCCAAGGCTCATTGCATATAGAGCATGATTAAATACTCATTTAACATGAAGAATGAGTAAACCCTCATTTTACTTGAACTAGAATGAGTCAAAACTCATTGTACATGACGTGTCATGATACTAAACTTTACCCAATGCATTAGAGTGCTATCAAGGCGCACCCTTCATAATCATTTCATTTCATGCCTAAGTGTTCTACATAGATCATAAAACATAGATTAATTAATATCATAATTCATTCCACAAATAGGATATGTGGAATAAATAAATTTAATTCCTCAATCCTCAAGTAAATGTGCGTAAAGGTGAATAACCATGATAGAGGAGTGGGTATGGTATTCACAATACAATGATTTTGGCATGAAAATTTTGGTGTAATTTCGGAAGTATAACGACGTCAAATAGAAATTTGTAAAATGGTTCAAGGGGTATCTCATAATTTATACTCTAAATGAAAATTAAGGGGATCGTGGGACATAATATACAAACATATGGAATGGAATTTAGATGCATAATATAAAATAATTTCTTGGATGTAAATGAGGAGAGAGAAATTCCTTATGGAATTTCATCATAGTAACAAGTGTATATGGGAGGAATTTAATGAGAGATAAAGGGGTATCTCATCATTAAAACATAAATAGGGCAGTATAGGGGAGTTTAAAAATCATACCCCAACATTTTTAACTGAAATTAAAAGGGTATAACAACATAATGAAATAGAGACAAAAATGAGAAAAGAGGAAATCCCTTACTTGGAAGTGTGCTTCCAAAGGCCTGAGAGAGGCTTGAGAGAGGATTCTTGGGAGTTTAGGGCACCTTGGGAGGATTCAAGAGATAGTAGGGAAGTGGTTGGATGAACTCCAAAGGCTTTGAGTGAGGAGGAAGTGGGAGCTTGGATGGGTTTATATAGGAAAGGAGAAGGAATTCTTTATTATTTTGGTTTGGGACACCTCACATTAAACTAATCAAAACCAAAAACCAACAAATTATTTTTTACCATGATTTTTTCCAAATGGGAGTGTAAAAAAATATTTTATAAGGCCAATGGCCAAAATTCTTAAAATAATAGGGTTACTTATGTGGAGGTGAGTCACACTCAAGGAAAAAAATTAAAAAAGATAAAATGTTTTATAAGTCATGGAGGGTCAACTAAGGCGTCACAAAATCAATCAAACAAATATAAAATAATATTATTTTAATAATAAAATATATATTGGCCGAAAATATAATATATATTATTTTATTACATTTTTATTGGGTCATTATGATGTCATAAAACACATTATATATTTAAATGGTATTTAATTTTTACCCAAAAATTTGCCTCTCAGAAAATTATGAAAAAATCACCATTGGATAATTTTGACATCATGATTCCAAATATAATATTCATTTTATGTAAATAATTTTTTAAATACGGTAATTTTCACTTTTAAAATAAAAAACTGACATTTATCAAAAAAATCGTGGGTTTTGACAAAAACAGCTTTCAAACCTTAATAAAAATTAAAATTGCATTTATAAAATTATACAATAATTTAAATTTAATAAAAATTAATTTAATAATAATAATAATAATATTTTATTAAAATATTATTTAATTCAAAAATCCATTAATTCATCAAAATAGATTTCTTAGTTGAATATTAACTAAAAATACTATTTGCTCTTTAAAAACAATTTACAAAGTAGCAATAATAAAATGAATGTATATTCTTTATTATATAAAAAATAACATACATAATCATAGTGCTAGGGTATTGTTGCATAACCCCTTATAACACCCACATAATACTGAAGGGTAAGGTGTGCGATGGTGATATACTATTGGGGTGGCTCGGATAACATCATTCAGCTGGTAATCTCTATTAACTTCCACTTCTCTCGTAGTCAGTTCCGCTCAAGATTAACATGTTCAATCTCATCTTGGGCTTGGCCAATATTGAATCCCAATGATGCCACATCATTTCTGAGCTCTGTCAAATGGGCTTCGTACGTGGAAAGTCTATTGGATAAGTCCATTTCTTCCTTTGTCAATGTAAATAGGATTTGTTAAAGCCCTATATTTATACTAATCATGTGATCACTGTTCACCAGCTAAATTAGAAATGGTCACAATTCTTGACGATATTTTAAAATCCAAAAACATAAAACCAATGAAGTTAACACTTTATATAAAAATTTTAAATAATGATACATTTAATTAGATCAAGAGGAATTTCCATTAATGAAAGTTTGGGTCGTTACACTATGTGTATGTGTATGTCCTAGGTAGTGACGGTTTTGGGTGTCACCTAGATCCTAAACTAACTTGGAAACTTTATGGGGATGATATATTGATGACATACATGGGTGTTTAACCATCCCTTGTACCTACCATTGTTTTGTGTGGAAATCACCCAAGGGGTGGGGATGTGTTCACCGACACATGGATGGGATTCCATGATTTGGAGTTAGGTATATAGTTGTAGATACCATAGATTTATAGCTTAGTATTGGTATTCCACAGACTTGGAACTAGATATATGGTAATGGATTCCATGTATTTTGATCTAGATGCATGAATTTTCAAGGTATGGGTCCTTTGAGCTATGAGGATATGGTTATGGCTGCCATGGATTTGGAGTCATATGCATGGACTATCATGGGATGGGTACCAAGATCCATGATATTATGGTTGTGGTTTCTATATATTTGTATTTGGACATGCATATTGTTATGGGATGGGTCCCTAAAGTTATGAGATTATGGTTATAGATTCTGTGAGTTGGATCTAGATGCATGATTGAGATACCATGGATTTTCAACTCAAGTGTTTGGAATACCATGGGAGGGGGTCCCTAAGTCATGAGGATTTGGTTATGGATGTTATAGATTTGGATACTGCATGTTACTTGGGAGGCATAGTCATTGAAACGTACTTATATACATTGTGACACTAGTCAAAACAGTTATGGTCGATCGGGGTTGTAGAACTAAGGATCGACAATTGTTTATTTATTAATTTATTATAGTTCTTTTATTTTTTTCATTTAAAAACTCATATAAACATATTACTACATATGATGGTTATTATGGGTCCATGTTGTTGGTGCCCTGTTATGTTTTGCATTCACACCCTACCCATGTGGCCATGGCACTTGGTTACCTGAGAAGAATTCACATGGTCATTATAGGTACTGGTAAGGCTAAGGCCTAGGGTCTAGTTTGGCATAGTCAATCAAGGAAGCTCCGGTGATATCAGAATATTGGGACATGGTACGGATAAGAGTAGTAGTAGAGCCATGTTTTTATTTTCCTTTCATTTTTTGTTCTATATATGTTACTGACCAAGTGGGAGATCATTTTTTTGTATGGCATGGTAGTTTGGACCTTTAATGAATTTTATTTATTATCTATTTGTATATATTTATTAGCTTCTTCTTTTAGTTTATTTTTTATGTGGCTATTTTATTCGTTATTGTGAACTCTGATATAGGGGGTATAATCTCCCTATAGTACCATCCAAGACCCTCATTGATAGTAGGTAGCCTATGGAATAATGGTAGGAGTGTCTGAGATCATACAGGATTCTAGTCTGGTTAATGTTCATGGAGTTAGCTAGATGTGGACATTATAAATTGGTATCAGAGAGATTTTTTTACTTTTGTCATACTGTTTTGGGATTTAGTAGACCAGATATTTAGGAATGTGTCACAGCATATGATGGATATCAGACTGGTGCATTAAGGATACCTGTTTTAGTATGAATTCCATGTTATCATGGTAAGGATTGATGTTTTTTATGTTTGATGTTATGGTTGTATATTATTTTCACCTTGGGTGACTCGCATGGATTTTCAATGTTCTTGTTATATTAGTAGTTTTCGGATCTTGGCCCGTACAGGTAAGAGGTGTCCCATGTATCATATCAGGAACATAGGATTCACTTGACATATAAGATTATTAGTTTTTAATTTCACTGATGACTAGGGATTAGTTGTTTAAAGTGTCAACAAATTCTCATACAATAATTTCTTATATAAGTATTTTGTGGCATTCTACTAAGGTGGGATGACTTTTATTGGTATTTTCTTCTGATGAAAATTTATTTGGGTCCATAGTGAGGCACTTACTGATGAAGATTCATTAACTTGGTGTAAGGGATGTGTGATGGCCCTTGTAGGTTGATGTAGGAATTTCATGCCATAGAAGTAAACCCTAGAGGGTATCTATAATTATAGTATTAAAAGAAAAAAGGGTTATAATATTTTAAGTGACTAGTAACAACCTATATGATGTTTTCCCATAAAACTTATAATGATATTCTATCTAACTAAACCTCATGTTATAGATTAATGTGGATCGTCTATGATGGTTTTTTTTGTTGTAATAGTGTTGATCGGTGAGTTGTGATTCTCCAATGGAATACCTATGTGGGGATGTTCATGAGAATCAGTTCCCTTGTGGGTGGGTGAGTTGGAATGTAACTTATGTCATTTTTTGTGGCTATATATATGGGTGTTTTGGCATGTTGATTCCATGGGATTTTGATATGAGAGTTTGGATGATTCCCTTGTGAGTCATGACCTTATATGAGACCTGTCCTGGAAGGTCTACGTGGGAGACCTAGAGGCCCTTAGTATTGGATGAGACCTTAGCGGGTTATGTTGTTATATGGAAAACCATGAGATGGGTTAATCAGGGTCTTGTGGTAACTTTAAAGGTGGTGATCCTAGTTATGCTCATGTTTTGAGATTAGAACATGTAATGTACCACCGGGTATGTGAACAAGGTATGGTGATGCCTTGGGGTTTTTTGTGATGAGAACCTTGAGTTATAGTACCTCACGTATCAAGGTAGGTTTTTAAGAGGGTCAGATCATTTAGATTCCTAAACCATTTGTTTGAGTTAAGCCTTAGGAGTGTGATGAGAGTATGGCTAAGAGATCATGGTTTGGAATAGCCCTAGATGATAGCTAAGCATGTGGTTGACATTTATTCACCCTGGGTCCTGGATGGACACCAATGGTTTAGAAATCACACCAATATAGTGGGTGATCATGAGATAGACCATGTAATAGGTAAGTTGACCAATTTTGAAGTGGATTTTTACGGTATCTCCTTTTACGATGAGACTGACATGTCATAGATCATGGTTACACTATTCTTTATGATGTAGAACTCATCAAAGCATGAGTTGGGCAATGTATTCAGTGGTGTGGGATTGTATACCCATTATATAAGATGAGGTGTGAATTTTATTTTTCATTTAAATGTGGTACCTATTCTAAATAGTTGTAATCAGTGATGTTCATGAGGGATCCAAGGATCGATGAGAATTTTTTTCATTGCTTATAGTCCAATTATCATAGGAATTTATTAAGCCTGGATCGATATGATCTACACATGGAGTTTGACATTAGATCCTAATAGGGTTTATATGGATACCATGGGTGGTGTTCTTTTGGTCCAGGAATGGGAGATAAATTGGTGTTGTGTGTTGGTACTTGGGAATGAGTAGGTTTTTCCATGTCATTTATTATGTTTGGTGATAGATGATGCATGCGCCATGGTGATTGAGAACTTTCTTTTGTGGTGTGATGAAAAGGATTCTTCTATTGTGATGAGCATTATATTGTTCGTGGGTGACATGAACCCATGTGGTTGGGGTCATGGTATCATGATGGGTTTGGTTGTTAAATGATAATTTGGACTCTTTGAGGTTGGTGAGTTATGAGACCGAGTTTGACTAAATTCTTGGGAGAACACCACGTTGGAAATCATGGATGGTATAAAATAGAATATTTTCATGGTAATTGGTCTCAGGATGGTTGATGATGATCTGGATATGATGGATCATAATTATTTCAGTGCTCATGGAATGAATGTCATGGGTTTATTCACCTAATGATCAATTTGAGGAAATCACATTGGGTGTTGGGTATAAATGTCAGTGTTGGTACTTGGACAAGAACAGGTTGTAATTAGTCTTAAAGGCATTATGATCGGATAATTGGGGCACATTAGTGGGGGTAGTCAAGATATTTTAGGATGGGTCATCCATAGGAGGTCTGACAACTGTTGTTGCATAAAATTGAATGTTGTGAGCTAAAAACTGCATCACATATGTCGTTTTGGACATGGTGGGAGTATTTTTAAGATTTTTCATGGAATTTCAAGTAACATTAATCATGAATAGGTCTTAATATTATTTGATTATAATTTGGATGATTTGGACTATAATTGAGTATGGGTAGTAGTGTTCTCATATGTGAATGGGTGTGGTGAAATGGAGACCATGTTGGATGTATCATTGTAACATGATATTGGAGTTTTGATGCGCGATTTCGATGGCAAGAAGCATCATGGATCATAATCAGATATTATAAGTTGATTCTTATGGTGGGTATAAACTTAGGCCAGATAATTAAATGTATGATAAATGTGAGTTTCTCAAGATGTACATATTTCATAGACTATCTTCATGATGTTTTGGTGGTGCTCATATAATTAGATCAAGCATTAGAGTTTTGAGCCCCTTAAGTGGAGGTTGTTACTTGGATGATTTTTGGAAGTTCATGGACAGAACATAATTATTTGGGTAAGAATGTTCAACTGATATGGGTTTGGATGTTGAGGTTTTTTCATTGATACTTCTCAAGGATGAGAAGTATGAAGGTGGGGAGGTTGTAAAACCCCATGTCTATATGAGTATTTAGAATTCAGGAGGAATTTAAATTCTTGAATTTGTGGTTGGGTCATTTTGAGAAGTGGGATTTTATGTTGTATTCTAGAAGTTTAAAACTCTCAAAATAGGTATTTTGGACTTAGGTCAAAGGTCAGTTGGTGACGGGAGGTAATGAGAATAACCATAGGAAGCCGGGTGGCCTAGGGTTGTAGTCTGAATCCACTGCCTAGAAAGTAATTAAAACGCACGGCTGATTGTTGCCTATTGACCAGTCAAAGTTCCAATGCTCTGCTAATGTATATAGCTGCACTCAGGTCAAATCCTTAGCGATCATAATTTTTAATAGTCGGTTGTTTTTAGTTAATTTTATTCTGATTGGGGGGTTTGTTTTCAGATCTTATGAAATAATTTATGGATGATTTTTGATTTAACAAATTGATAAATATTGGGGTGAGTTCATCATTATGTAGTTAAGCTTGTGATATCATTGAGCATTGCTTTATATTGCATTAAATTAACACCCATGTCACAAAATGATGTTGATTAGAATTCCTAAGTGTTAAGGCTTTAATCCAAGCCTTAACATAACTTAAGGTTCTAATCTCAATAAGATCTTATTGATGGTGGTGTATTTATGGTTCCACTAATCCATGGAAACCAAAATGTTAAACAAAACAAGTCATTAATCCATGACATGTTAAGTCTAACATACACAATGTTAATTCAAAGAATATTCATCAAGAAAAATCTCTCAATCACTTAACATACGTAAATTATAACTCACCCTAATGAGAGATTTACTCAGAATTTTGGTGTTTAATAATCTGGTTATAATGATTTTTATTATAATTTAAGAAGAGAAGAAAAAGAAATGGATAATAAAAGAGTGGTGCGTCGAACACACACACGAATAATGATGATAATTAAAAAAACAGACTTCCGATTGAATGAGGAAGAAAAATAAGGGAAGGGGATTCAATTGTATTTAAACTATTTTAATAACATTAATATTAATCTATATAATATGGATGATAATAAGAGATATTGAAGAATAAACTTGCATTAAAACAGAATTACAAAACTCAAACTTACAAGATTACAAACGAAGAACAACACAAAAGTGAAAGGAAAAAAAGAGATTAGGAATGGTATATCAAGTGAAAACCTGAGTATGGAAGGTCCTCTCAAGCCTTTTTCAAGGCTTTGGTCGTGCCAATTGATGCTCCTCTCTTCTTAAATGCCAACCCCTTCGAAGGAGAGGAGTGGGATGCATTTATAGCCCTAGGATGTGGACTGTTTGCATTCCCAATCTTTCCCTCCACTTGGATCGACAATTTGGACATCCAGATAGCTTAATCTTGAGATATCTCCTTCTTCAAAGTTGTATAAAATAATTTTGGTCGACTACTCTCAAAGTTTGGAGGCATTTGTACCTACGTAGCCAAATTTATGTCTGGTTGATTAAAAAATTTTAATCTGCCCATTTCAATCCAATCTTTTTGATGTCCAAAATGTCAAAGGGTTTTTGAATAGGAATATTCCTTCAAAGCAGAATGATTTATTCAAAAACGTAGGCCGCCTATATCTTCTCTTTCACACTGAAAAATATAAGATCGATTTAATGAATACATCAGTAGATATGTCATGAATAGTGTCCAGAGTTTAATTCTTGGCCAGAATGTTGAGCTGGACTTCAAGGAATTAGTTGGGCCCCTTGTTCTAGTAGTTGGACCTTAAAATATTTATCCAATATTCTTTTTCATAATTGGGAACATATTGTGGAGTTTCATAAAATTTGGGCTTAGGGATTTAGGCCAATAACTCAATCATCATTGATGGTCCAGTTTTATCACAAACACTTTGGGTCTTCTTATGTTAACCATATGAGCCTTCAAATGGAATAAATGGCCCATGATTACTTCTAATGATATGTGATAAATTGAATAAGGAATACTAAAAACAAGAAACACACAATTTGAATCAGTAGGGTGAGATTTATTAATAAAATATTAAATTGACTCAATTGGACTACTTCTAAAAATGCTCAAAAATTATACTAAGTATTAAAACATTAATATTTCACACAAATTTTGCACATTTCATATAAAATCAGTAATGGGGGTATATAATAAGTCATGAAAATATTAATAACATCAAATCCCCCACACTTAGTCTTGTTAATGTCCTCATGTGCAACAAATATAAAAACATAACAAAATCATTTTCACTCACCAATAAATATTAAAATTTTGTTTTCTCCAATCAGGGGAGGTTTCGAATATTTAACTCATCCATTTTGAATTCCACAAAAAGTTGTTACATAAATAATTTTCCAAAAATAATTCATTTTTTCATGATCAAATTTAGAAATGAAAAATGTGGACACTCAAAACTCACACCTCTCAACATGATAAAATTCATTTGTGGAGGTTCGCTCTTTCACAAACCAAAAGTGAAAATATTAGGGTTTGAAAGAGCTCTCAGCTTCCAATACCTATCCAAAGTGCACAATAATCAAGAGGTGTTTTTAAGGGATTTTTTTGGGGCTATGGGACGGTAGGAATATAATGTCCAAGAGAGAGAAGAAGAGGGGTAAAACACCAACATAGAAAAATCAATGCACATTTTTTTTTGAAATAAAACATGGAAGGAAACGAAAACACATATCTACAAGGAAATTATTGTGTAATGAAATACACAATAGAGGATGAAAATTTGAAGGGGATGAGAAGATGAAATATTTACAAACCACAAAACTTCTCAAAATTACATAAGAATATAATTCAAGTTTTCTTTTTTTTCTTTTCTTTATTCTCTTTTTTTCAAAAGTTGAACTTGGAAAAGATCTCACACTCATATACCAACCCATGATTGATCTCATTAGGACACTAATTGTAATAGTTATAACAAGATCAAAGGTTTAAGAAGAGTTATTTTTGACCTACCCAAGAAACAACCCAATTTTTTTTCCTTTTTTTTTGATTTTTTTATTTTTTTCTTGAACACTTTTCAATAACATTTACAAAATTACATAAATGAAAGTAAATTAAATTCCCCAAAACACACTGAATGAAAACCTATCCCCCACACTAAAATGGATTCTTGCCCTCAAGCATATGATAACATAGTGAAATCAACAAAGTGTACCCAAAATGAAATCCATTCCCCCCATAATTAAATTTCAAAAAAAAATATGCAATGAAAAATCCATGTTGATAATTGGTGGGATAAGGTATTGGTCTTGTAATGTGGATATCAAAGAAAAGGTTTTCATAGGCTCGAAGGGTATTTTAAAATGAGGATTAATTTAAGGGAAATGGGAGGATATTTGGATATTGTTATTCTGATGTGGTTCATAAAATTCATCTATCATATTAATGCACACTAAATTAGTAAATTCAGCTTGAAGGTCCACAAACTCAAGACTCGTAAATGGGGGTGAAAACATACATTTTGAAAATATGTCCATAGGTTTCCTTGGCATGAAAGAAAATTTAGTTCCTTACGGTTTGGTAAAAGCATTTTCCAAATCAAAAATTGAGCATTCAAAATTTATTAATTTTGACACAAAATTATTTATCCAAAGTCATGATAAAAATAAAAAACAATTGAGGTGAAAACATGTCTGTTAACTCCCCAAAATGGTTGGAAAAAATTTTAAAATTGGAAGGTGAGTAATCATGACTCTTTGTTTTTTTGTATATTTTTTTTTGTTATGACGTTTTTTTTTTGTTTTTTTTTTGTTTAGGTTTTTTTTAGTTTTTAATAAAGATACACCCACACAAAAGATAAAGTGAAAAAGGAAGGTATTGATAAAGAAAGTGGTAAAAAAATGAAATACAGAGGAATAAGAAGAAAGATATAGAGAGAGGAAGAGATAGAGAGAGTTAAAGGGAAAGAGGTGCCCCCTGGTTTGGATTTGGCGGGTTGTCATCTCCATCTAGTGGTAGGTCGACTGGAGAAGTTGGGGATTCATTGGAAGTCAATGTTGATCCATGATTGTGAAACCTCTCATGGTGATGCTTTAACCGATGTCCATTAACCATGAATGTCCTTTTGGGAGAGGGTTCGTGGACTTGCACTGCACCAAATGGGTAAACATTAGTAATAACAAAAGGACCTTCCCAACGAGAATTAATCTTACCTGGGTGAAGCTGAAATTGATAATTGAAGAGAATTACCTTTTCACCTTCATGTAATACCTTTATTAGGATGTTTTTTTCATGGAGTAACTTAGCCTTTTCTTTGTATAAATTGGAATTCTCATAGGATTCAAGTTGAATCTCCTCCAGTTCAGCTAATTAAAACAATCTTTCTTCACCAGATTTTTCACAATAAAAATTACATGTTTTCACAGCCCAAAAATACATATGTTGGATTTCAACTGGTAAATGACATGATTTACCAAAAACTATCCTAAAAGTAGACATCCCAAAGGGTGTTTTATAGGAAGTTTGATAAGCCCAAATTGCTTCACCAAGTATTTCAGGCCAGTCTTTTCTGGTGGGTTTTACAATTATCTCAAGCACTCTTTTCACTTATCTATTAGAAAGTTCAGACATTCCATTTTTTTGAGGTTAATATTAAGTTGAAGTTTTTTGTACAATCCTAGTCTTTTTAAAAAGTGATTTCATGGTTCTATTACAAAAAATGGGTTCGTAAGTCACGGATAAAGGAACGAGGTGTGCCAAATCTTGGAAGATGTGTGTCTTTAGGAACTCACTAACAGTATGTGAATCATCCTTTCTAGTGGGTTTGGCCTCAACCCACCTTGAAACATAATCAACCACAAAAAGGATGTATGAGAATCCATTGGAAGGGGGAAATGGTCCCATGAAATCAATGCCTCAAACATAGAAGATCTCACAAAAAATTAATGGTTTTTGGGGCATTTCATTTCTCTTTGAAATTGTGGAAAACTTTTGGAAAGTGGGACATTATTAAAAGAACTCATGTGAGTCCTTGAAGAGTGAAGTCCATAAGAATCTAGAGTCTAGGACCTTTCGGGAGGTCCTTTGTTTTCCAATATGGCCACCTTCAGGAAGTGAGTGATATAATTCTAAGATGGAGGAATGTTCATCTTGATCAAAACATCTTATAATTTCCATGTCTTCCATAGATTTCAAAAGATTATTTTATTCTAAAAAATAGTATTTTGAATCACTTTTCAACTTCATTTTTTGTGTTTTTTAAAAAAAAATAGGTAAAACACCAGAAACCATGTAATTAACAATTGGGTCTTACCATGGTAACTTTGGAGTGAGAGATGAAAGGTGCTCAGTGGGGAATTCAGGATCAATTATTTCTGAATGAGTAGAATTATAAATTCTACTCATGTGATCATCCAAAGGGTGTTCTTTTCCTGGTCTATCTTTTATTTCAAGGTCAAATTCTTGGAGCATTAGGATCCATCTTATTAGCCTCGGTTTGGAATCACTTTTCTTGAGTAAGGACATTATAGCAGAATGTTCTGTGAAGATGATGATTTTGGCACCTAAGAGATAGGGCCGAAATTTATCTAAGGCAAAAACCACTGCTAAAAGTTCCTTTTTAGTGACAGTTTAGTGAAATTGAGTTTCATCCAATGTTTTTTAGAGCAATTTTGATTTCAACAAAGGCTCTCTTTCAAACCTCATCGAAATGGAGAGGGACATCATTTTGGAGCAACTGAGTGAGTGGGAGGTAAATTTTACTGAAGTTATAGATGAATCACCGATAGAAACCAGCATGACTGAAGAATGAACGGATGTCTCGAATAGAGTTGGGTTCAGGAAGTGATTGGATCACTTAAATCTTGGCAGGATTAACTTCAATACCATCTTTTAAAACTATGTTCCCTAGAACAATACCCTTTGAAACCATGAAGTAACATTTTTCAAAATTTAACACAAGGTTACACTTGACACACTTTTGGAGGACTATAGAGAGTGAATTCAAACAAGATTCAAATGACTCACCATAAATGGTGAAGACATCCGTGAAGACTTCCATGCATTGTTCACTAAATTTGGAAAAGATACTCACCAAACACCTCCGGAATGTTACAGGAGCATTGCAAAGGCCAAAAGGCATTGTTCTATATTCATATGTTCCAAAGGGGCATGTGAAAGTAGCCTTTTCTTGGTTATGAGGTGCGATTGGGATTTGGAAGTATCCAGTGTATCCATCAAGAAAACAATAGTGTGACTTTCTAGATAATCGTTCCAGCATTTGATCAAGGAATGGAAGAGGGTAGTGATCTTTTCTTGTTTCAACATTCAATTTCCTATAGTCTATGTACACGTGCCATTTTTTCTTCACTCGAGTTGTGTCTGCCTCTCCATGTTCATTTGTGACAATAGTTATCCCACCCTTCTTAGGTACAACTTGAATTGGACTAACCCATTCACTATCAGGGATTGGGTAGATAATACCAGATTGAAGAATCTTGGTGATCTCTTCCCTAACTACCTCAAGTATGAGTGGATTGAGTCTTCTTTGTGGTTGTATAATTGGTTTGGATGACTCCCCAAGAAGGATGTGGTGCATGAAAAGGGAAGGTTTGATTCCTAGTATGTCATATAGGGTCTAACCTATGGCCTTTTTGTTTTCCTATAACACTTGAACAAGTTTGGACTCTTCAGTTTCAGTAATTGAAGCAGAGATAATGACAGGATATGAGTGATCACAGAAAAGGAATGCATATTTCATGAGTTCAGGAAGAGGTTTTAGATCAGTATCATCTTTCATTTTTGGGTTAGACAACTCAGGAATGGAAGAAAATTGATTCAGGTTCATTTTCTTTAATATTGTACAAGGTGGAGCTGTAGAGATCAGAATTGATGTGGGATTCAAGAGATTTATCAAGATCCTCTAGATTGATAGAGTCTACGAACGAAAGTTCCACATCAACTTCACCATTTTTGAATTTGTTAATCATGGTTTAGATTTAACTAGATCCTTTTTCATTAGAACATGAATAACATGGTTGATTGGGGTTCAATTTACTCTTATAAGTGTCCTCAGAAGCATGGATTGAGAATACAGAGTGATCCTCGGATGGGTATCGCATGGCTTGGAAAGTGTAGAACTTGACCAGTTGGTCATCGAATTCCATGGATAAGATGCCTGAATGGACATCAATCTTCGTTCTCATAGTCATGAGGAATGGTATTCCTAGAATTAGGGTAGATTTAGAAGAGTTCATCTCACCTTCCATGTCAAGGACATAGAAATCAGCAGGTAAGATAAGATCATTAACTCAGACAAGGACATCCTCAATTATTCCCTCAGGACTGGTTGTGCTTCGATTGGCCAATTGAATGACAAAACCTGTTGGATTTAATGGACCTAGACCAATGTTGGAGAATATGGATTTGTGCATGACATTAATTGAGGCTCCTAGGTCTATGAGTGCATCATCAAAGTTGGAACTTCCAATTTGGCATGGAACTGTAAAGGTCCCTGGATCTTTGCACTTAATGGATATGGAATCTTGGGTTGAAACATTTTCAAAGGTCCTAAGTTGCCTCTTGTGGGTACACAACTCCTTGAGAAACTTGGAATACTTAGGAATTTGTTTTATGGAATCTAAGAGGGGAATTTTGACTTCAACACGTCTAAACATGTCGAGCAATTCAAGATCAGGTTCAAAGGACTTCTTTGGCTTAGAAACGGCTTGAGGTAAAAAAATTGGGTTCCTATGTAGATTGGAAGGAGGTGAGGGAATGGATTTAGGTTCCTTTTCAAGTTTCTTTTTCTTTTCATTTTCTAGGTCAACATTTAAAGGTGGTTTATATGACTTATCTTGAGGTATAGAAATTTTATTTCCTGATCTAAGTGCAATTGCACTTACATTACCCTTGGGGTTGGGTAATGGTTGAGCTGAGAGTTGGGAATAATTGGATGGATAAAGCTAACTAAGGTGGGATGTAAGTTTGCCAATTTGGGTTTCAATATTCTTGAGGCTAGAATGGGTGAAGGAGGCAAGATCTTCCACTGCACTTTCCCATGGTTGGTTGGAAGAAGAGGCATGTCCTGGATTGGTATTACCTAGATTTTGGTTCTTGGGAAAGAGATTGTATTGTTTTTGGAATTGGGATGGCTCACTAGGATAATGGAATCTAGGAGGAGGATTTTTCCTTTGAGGTTGAGGAATAAAAGGATAAGGTTGTTGGAAGTTACTAACACCTTAACCATATTGAAACTATTTTGGGTTTTGAGGAGGTAATTTAGGGGGATGAGATATGGGATTACCATACATAAGGCCTTGGTTATATGAAGAAGAGAAGGTCACAGAGTGAGGTTGGTTGAAGTTTCTAACAAACTGACCTGATAGTTGAGGGTTGGTGTTCAACTAAGCATATGCTGCATTGAGCTCCATTGGTCCAGATGAATCAAATTTATCCTCTTGAAGTTGTGGACATGTGTATGTTGGATGAGATGAAGAGTTGCAGATTCCATAGTTTTTGATAGGTCCAGGAAACATTGATTGCGGAGAAGATGAGGTTGGGGATTTTCTTGCCACAGCTAGTTGTCGCACAAGACCTGTAAGTTCACTCATCCACTCGGTCATATTTTTTAGCTCAATTGATTGATTATATTGGGCTTTTTTGACTTGATCATGTGCTCAAGTATGTAATTTGTGTGTGTTTTCAGCTATGTTACTTATGAGATCTCTTCCAGCTGCATGAGTTTTATCAACAAGAGTGCCTCCACTTGCGGCGTCAATGAGAGTTCTCTCCATAGCCAATAACCCCTCATAAAAGTATTGGATCAAGAGTTGATCAGGGATTTGGTGATGTGGGCAGGTTGCAACAAGCATTTTGAACCTCTCCTAGAATTCATGGAGTGATTATCTTGGGAATTGACGGATACCACTTATTTCCTTTTGGATAGAAACAGTACGAGAAGCAAGAAAAAAATTCTCTAAGAAGAGTCGCTTCATGTCATTTCATATGGTTATGGAACCAGGAGGAAAGTAGTAGATCTATGACTTAGTAGTGTTAGCTAGGGAGAAAGTTAATGCTTGGAGTTTTATTTTTTCCTCAGAAACCCATTGAGGCTTCATGGTAGATCACACTACTTGGAACTCTTTAAGGTGGAGATGTGGATCCACACTGGCTGGCCCATAGAAATGAGGAAGAAGATGAATCAAACCCAATTTGAGTTTGATGTCAGATTCTATGTTTGGATATTAAATACCAAGATATTGGGAATTAATATCAGTGGCATTGATTTTTTTATGTTTTTATTCCCTAGGATTGGTCATATCTAATTCAATTGGTTGGACAAGGACTGGTTCTTGAATTATTTGATTATCTCTTATGTTCCTCCTAATTTGGTGAAGTGTTTTCTCAATGTCAGGGCCAAACAAATCTAAAGGATTGTTTGGGATGCTATGGGGCATTCAGAAAGATTTGGAATAAATATAAAGATAGTTTTTTGTGTTTTTTTCAGTTTATGATTTTTATGAGAAGGCGATTTTTTCTTTGTTTTTTTTCAATTTTTTTTCAAATTTTGTTTGTTTTTTGTTTTTTTTTTACAATAACCAGAAACTAATGACTACTTAAAGCACCATCCCCAGAAATGAAACGCACGGCCGATTGTCTCCTATCGACCGGTCAAAGTTCTGATGCTCTGCTAATGTGTATAGCTGCACTCAGGTCAAATCCTCGACAATGATACTTTTTAATAGTTGTTTGTTTTTAGTTAATTTTATTATGATTGGGGGGTTTGTTTGTAGAGCTTATGAAATAAATTATGTATGATGTTTGATTTAACATATTGATAAATATTGGGGTGTGTTCATCATTAGGAAGTTAAGATTGTGATATCCTTGAGCTTTGATTTATATTGCATTAAATTAACACCCATGTCACAAGACGACGTTGATTAGAATTCCTAAGTGTTAAGGCTTTAATACAAGACTTAACTTAACTTAAGGTTCAAATCTAAATCAGAGGTTATTGATGGTGGTGTATTTATGGTTCCAATAATCCATGGAAACCACATGTTAAACAAAACAAGTCATTAATCCATGACATGTTAAGTCCAACATACATAGTGTTAATTCAAAGAATATTCATCAAGAAAAAGCTCTCAATCACTTTACATACCTAAATTATAACTCATCCCAATGAGAGATTTACTCATCCATTTGGGTGTTTAATAATCTAGTTATAATGATTATGATTATAATTTAAGAAGAGAAGAAAAAAAAATGGATAAGAAAAGAGTGGTGCATCGAACACACACACACACGAACAATGATGATAATTAAAAAAACGTACTTTCAATTGAATGAGTCAGCAAAATAATGGAAGGGGATTCAACTATATTTAAACTATTTTAAGAAAATTAATATTAATCTACAGAATTTGGATGAGAATTGTAAGGACCCTAACCTAGTTTCCCGGAGTCGGTGCCTTATTTGATTACATTGGCATACATACAAGGAATATGAATCCCAAAGGACCGAGTATTTTATTATTATTGGAAACAAGATACATACATAAGTTCAACATTACATATAGGAAAAAATAACAACAATAAATTATTCCACTAGAGTCATCAGATCTCCTAGATTATGCTTGAAAGTCATTCATAAATTACTTCTTCATGTCCTAAGAAAACGAAACATAAGAAAGGGGTGAGCTCAAATGCTCGGTAAGAGTAAGAAATATAGCAAAAGATAATATAAACATTATACTTGGTGAATAATTTAAAACACATTCCTTTAATAATAAAATTGAAACACATTATGGCAGGAATATGAGATGAGTAAATAATGCCATAATAAAACATAATCATGGGTATTCTAATAGTCGAATAACCACATGAACTATCAATTACTAGCTTCATAATGAGGAAAGTGCATATGCTAGACATTCTAATACAATTTTTCATGGCCTCAGCCAAGACGTCTAGTGATTAAGGCCTCGGACAAAATCCATATCACATTGGGAAAGGCCTCAGCCAATTCCACATCTAGTTGTCTCATGAGACCTACCGATGCATTGAGGGGATATAGTGGGGCCCACCCATCACATAATAAGTCTAATGCATTCCTCATATGATCAGGGATAAATATAAAAAAAATATACATTCATATTGAATCTATCATATAAAATGTAACTAACTTTCCCCAATCATTAAACATAAAACACTAACCATTCGGAATAATATGGTGAATGGTTTTAGGATAGATCATCCAAAATAGAGTTATTCATAAACCATTAAATAAAATATGGTAGAATGATTTCATAAATTATTAAACCCAATAATACCATGGAATCAACAAGAGTGTTGAATTAGATGAAAACACCCTTATAAAATCATTAAGCAATTCTAGAGATGAATACTCCTTTTTTGAAAAGAAGAGTTATTTTGGAAAAATATTTGTATAAAACCAGAAGTGAATTAAGATATTATTTTCATAATAAAACTAGTGTTTTGGAAGACTAGTGGTTTCTAAAAACAGGTTATAGATTGACCTTGAAAATAGATATGAATTTGAGAAATTCTCTTTTATCGAGCTCGTATTTTTTGAAACAGTTTTGAGAGATTTTTTTAAAACATGTAACTATACAGAAAGAAGGATTATGTTTTTTAAACATATATATGATACTCATACAGAACATGTGATGAGTAAATAACAATACATAAGAATTACATTGAGGTAATTAGACAGTGAAAGTGTCCCGAATGAAAATGGAAGTTCGGGTGGAAGAACCCTTAACTTAACTCCAAACGTGTTCTTCTCTCGAACTTAAGCTCCTAGAATATGAAATTATACTTATAAATATATTATTTAAAAACATATTAAACATGTATTTAGTTTATCATAATTCTGTTTAGTTCATTTATACCCTTATTGTTAAGTTATTATATTGAATTTCGTTGTTCCAGGGTGTTTATTTTCTTTATTTTCATAATTGGTTCACTTTTTTTTAAGTAATGGAGTTCATGTGGAATGGTATAAATCTCCAGGATTGGAATTATATATTATCTATGAATATAAAGAATTGGTAATGGTCATTTCTATCATTTGGTTATATGGAATGAGGATGAATCATTAGATGAGAACCACTTTGATTATTTGGCGGTATTTGGATTATTATGAACTAGTTTTGTCATATAACTTAATTATATGTACATATTATTGTTCATGACTATTAATTATGTTATAATACATATATTATTGTCTGTTTCAATTATAAATATGGTTTCATGACCAGTAATGAAGAAGAAATTGAAGAACGAAACTTCGTCTTCCATGAAGCCTATAAATTGGAACCTCATAGACGTTGATTCCGTTTATAAAAATAAAAGGGAGGGAGTAAGAATATTTATGATGGTTCTTCCATTAACATGACATAAATACAGTATATAGAGTTTACTGGAGTTATAATGATCATTTGGATAGAGGAGGTGAGGAGTGAAAAATAAAAGAGATGAACTTGAAAATAAAAGAAAAGTTAAGAGATCCCTTATGAAAATTTGGCAGCCTAACGACGTCACTTAAAATTTCATAAAATAAAATGATGAGAACAAAATGTTATATCATAATATTGAAATAAAAAGGATTGTAAGAATAATAAATAAAATAAAACCCCAATATATGAGAAAGTAATTTCAAATAGCTAACATAAAAAAAAGTGTCGACTTAAAGAAGAGAATGAAGGATTCCCTTACCTTGTAGAATAAATCCTAGATCTTGAAAGATGGGATATTGGGGGCTTAGGGACACATTGGGAGACTAATAGAGAGGTAAAACAACAATATCTTCGAGGATGAGAGATTTGTAATGAAATAAAACGAATGGATGAGAGGGTATTTATAGAAAAATAGAGGTAATTTTTTAATAATTTCAAAGGGACAACTCATTAGTGGTTTTTTCCAAACCATGGGCTTGCCCATTGTATTTTCCCATGGTTTAAGCCACTTGGGACACCTCATGTCATAAGTTACTATACACAAGTCGACCATACTTTATATTTAATTATTACATCATTATGATTTCATTAATCTACTGAAAACTCAAAACTGTGTTTTTACTATTCATGAAAAATTCATGTATTTTAGAAAAATCCCAAAAATTCACCCCTACTATTTTTCGACAAGTAGAATTAAAAAGTGAAATACATTTTTAAAAAAAAATTCTAAATATTATTAATTTAATTTTTAAATAAAATCATACTTAATTCAAAAATTAACAGTTTCAATTCTATAATTACTTATTTATCACAATGAAAACTTAACCAAGATGTTATTATCTTCTAACATTAAGAAAATAAAATAATAATAAAATTTATTATTCATTAGGGTCATATTACTATTCATATTACTATTCATAAGGGTGTGTTATTATTCCCCAAAAATCAAGTTTGCTTTATCAAACTCCAATTGACTTACTGAACACAACTCTAGATGACCAATTTTAGAAATTCAAAGCATTGAAGAGGCAAAGTTGTGTTTTAATGGATATATTATAAAATTTCATTCTATATTAATTTTCAAAACCTTGGGGTGATAAATTCTCCCCTCCTTACAAAATTTTTTTCCTCGAAATTCACAGAATATTACCTAAAAATATTCGAGTATGTCTTTAACATAAGCTCCTCAGGCTCCCATGTTGTTTCCTCCATCATATGGTTCCTCCATAGAACCTTCACTAGACGAGTCGCCTAATTTCTCAACACTTGTTCTCTAGTATCAAGAATCTTGATAGGATCTTCACAGTAAGATAGATCGGGCTCAAGTTCCACTTCTTCATAAGTGAGTACATGTGTTGGGTCTGGCATGCACTTTCTTAACATTGACACGTGGAACACATTTTGAACCTTGGGGAGACTTGGCGGCATTGCCAAACGGTAAGCTACTGCTCCAATTCAGTCCAGAATTTCAAAAGGTCTGATGTACCTGGGATTTAACTTTCCCTTCTTACCAAATCATATAATACCCTTCCATAGAGATACCTTTAAGAAAACGTGATCACCTTCTTGAAACTCCAAATCCTTCCTTCGGTTATCTGCATAGCTCTTTTGCCTAGTTTGAGCTATTTTGATATGGTTCTGGATAATATTCACATTTTCAATTGTTTCTTCAACAAGTTCTAGGCCCAGGAGATTTCTTTCACCAATAGCATCCCAGCAAGTTGGTGTATGAAATCGCCTCCCATATAATGCTTCATAGGGTGCCATCTGTATACTTTAATGGAAGATATTTTAGTAGGAAAATTCTACGAGAGGTAAATACTAGTCCCACATTCCTTGAAAATCAAGTGAACAAGACCTCAACATGTCTTCCAATGTTTGAATTATATGTTCTAATTGTCCATCAGTTTGTGGGTGGTAGGCAGTGCTCAAATGAAGATCAGTATCTAGGGCCTTCTGAAGACTTTTCCAGAATCTTGATGTCAAATGTGGATCATGATCAGAAACAATCAATATGGGTACTCCATGAAGCATCACAACTTCATTAATATATGGTCTTTCTAGATGTTCAAGTGGTAGATCTTCTCTTATATCAAGAAAATGTGCTGACTTGGTAAGACGATCAATGATGACTCATATTGCATTGTTCCTTCTAGGAGTCTTTGTTAGTAAAATGACAAATTCCATCATGATATTATCCCATTTCCACTCATTTATGGGAAGAGGTTGCAATACTCCTCCAGGATTTTTCCTTCCTGCTTTCACTTGTTGACAAACCATACATCATGACACAAAATCAGCAATCTCCCTCTTCATGTTGTCTCACCAAAAATGATTCTTCAAATATCTATACATCTTAGTGTACCATGGTGTATAGATAAATTGGATCTATGAGAATCATCTGAAAATCCCCTTTTTAGATCGGGTATATCGGGAACACAAAGTATCCTCCCAAATTTTAAGATTCTATCTTCATATACGAAGTCACTCAATCTCCCATCATTCACAGCTTTAATCTTCTTTTGAAACTCTTCATCATCAGCCTGAGAATTTCTTATCCTTTCTAGTAAATATATTTTGGAAACCATTTGAAAAAGAATTGATGTTTCACCATCTATTGGTATTCCCATATCCATATTTACTAGATCCATGAAAATAGGATCCCTTTTAACTCTCAACTTGTTCAGAACTCCATGATCCTTTCGGCTCAAAGCATCTTCCACCTTATTTGCCTTCCCTGGGTGGTAGTGTATCGTGCAATTATAATCCTTGAATAGTTAAATCCATCTCCTTTGCCTCATGTTGAGTTCTTTCTGTGAGAAAATATACTACAAACTCTTGTGATCTGTATAAATATCACCTTTTTCACCATAGAGATAATGTCTCCATATCTTCAAAGCAAATATTATAGTAGCTAACTCAAGATCATGAGTAGGATAGTTTTTCTCATGAATTTTTAGCTGTCATGATGCCTAAGAAATAACCCTATCATTTTTCATAAGGACACAACCAATCCCTTTCTTTGAAGCATCACTATAAATAACAAACCCTTTATTCCCTGATGGTATAGTAAATATAGGATCATTGAATAATCTTTTCTTCATTTCTTCGAAACATTACTCGCAATCTTTTTTCCAAACAAATTTAACCCCTTTACGTGTGAGCTTCATTAGCGAGTTAGCCAGTCAAAAAAAATTCTCCACAAAACATCGATAATAACCTGCTAAACCAATAAAACTGCATACCTCAGTTATGTTTGTTGGTGTGGGTCAATCTTGGATTGAATTTGTCTTTGCAGGATCAACTAGGATTCCATCCTTAGAAACAATATGGCCAAGAAAAAAAATCTCTTAAATCCATAATTCACACTTGATAAACTTCCCATATAATTCATGTCTTTTAAGAGTCTTTAGGATAATGTACAAGTCATATTCATGATATTCATAGCTTTTGGAGTATACCAAGATATCGTCAATAAATACCACTAAAAAATCATCGAGATATTCCTTGAAAACTCTCTTCATTAGATCCTTAAATTCATAGGGTGCAATATTTAGTCCAAAAGGCATCATTGTAAACTCGTAATACCCGTACCTGGTTTGAAATGTTGTTTTTGGAATATCTTCATTCCTCACAAAAAACTGATGATATCCGAATCGAAGATAAATCATCAAAAAGTATTGAGCTCCATGAGGTTGTTCAAATAAATCATCAATGCGAGGTAGGGGATACTTATTCTTTATTGTAATAGAATTGATCTCCCTGTAGTCGATACGTAACCTCATAGATCCATCTTTCTTCTTAAGAAAAAGGACAGGGGCTCCCCATGGAGAAAAACTAGGGCGGATAAATCCCTTATTAATCAATTCATCTAGTTTTTTATTTAGTTCCACTAATTCCACAGTGTCCATTATATATGGGGACTTCGATATGGGATTTAAATCAGGAATAAAGTCAATGGAAAACACAATTTCTCATTCTGGAGGATGTCCAGGTAAATCTTCAGGAAACACATCAACATATTCTCTCACAATAGGTACAATCTCTATTTGAACATCCCTTTACTCACCCATAGTTATTTCATTCTCTTCCTCCCCAATAATTGAATTTAGTTGAGCTACTGGGGGTGGATCTAGATAAGAATCAGGTGGTGACGATTCTGCTATAAAGATAAGGTGTTCTTTATCATCATCATCAAAAATTGTAACCTCCTTCTTCTTACAATAAATTTTTGTATCATGGTCTAAAAGCAAATCCATACTGAGGATTATATCAAATTCAATCATGGTTATGACGATGTGATCAGTATATAAAGAACATTTGTATGACCTAATGGGAACTAATTCACAAAACTTTGTAGCAATGATACTTCCCTTAGGAGTTTTTACTGACGACTCCCTCATTAAATCAAATTTTAAAAATATAATTTTATTAGAAAACTGGGAGGATATGAAACATTGAAATGATCTAGAATCAAATAAAGCATTGGCTAAACTTTATGAAACAATTAAATTACCTTCCACAATGTCATTAAGAACTTCAACATCTACAGTTGTGATTTCATAAGCATGTCACTGATCCCTTGGACTTTTTTGTTGCATATTTCTTTGACTTTTTGGACAATCATTAGGGTAGTGTCCCATCTGCTGACAACTATATCATTGAACATCATTAGATTCCTTCTTCCCTTTGCAATAACCAGTAAGATGGCCTTTCTGGACACATTTGTAGCATACTCCTTTTCCTTTTAAGCATGCACTAGGGTGTTTCTTTCCACAATTGTCACATGGTGGAAATTTGAATCTTCCCTTCTTCCACATTTCCTTATTTCCTTTCCCAGGGTTTTCAGCATCCCTCTTCTTTTATTACTTTCCCTTAAAGTCATAAGACTTATAGAATTCTTTTTCTGTCTTTATGGCACACAAAACTATATCCTCATATGATGAAAAACATTAGGAGACCAGTGCCCACTGGAGGAATGGATTTAGGCCATCAAAGAATCAATCAATTTTTCTCCTTAGATTTCGTATATAGTCCACAGTATGTCTTGTTAACCTTGTGAAGTTAGATTCATACTTGGAAACATTTTCATCATCCTTATGCCTCAAATTCAAGAATTGTCTCTCCATATCTGCTCGCTGGTCACGAGGAAAATATTTTTCTAAGAATATTTTCTTAAATTCCCTCCATTCCATCTCTTCTATCTCTTCCTCCTCCTTTGTGTTTTGGATTAATGACCACCACTGATCTGTATCTCTTGATAGATGATATACTTCCATGACAACCTTATCTCTTTCATTACATTCCAAAGCGAGAAATATCTTCTCAAGGGAACATATCCACTGCTCTGCTACAAACGGGTTTGTAGTCCCATTGAATGATGGAGGTTGTTGCCGCATAAAAAGATCAGACATGGCTCCTCCATGTGGTGGATCTGGATTCTCCATACGGGTAAGGTTATTATTCATAACCTGAGTAAGTTGTCCAAGTATAGTTATGAGTTGTTCAACACCAGTCACAGCACCAGATCCAACATCATTATCTTGCATCGGAGGAAAATACCTTCAGGGAACATGTACATTTGTGCGATTTCCATTCCTTCCCCTAGGCGCCATATCTAGATAATGGCATACACTATATTAGGTTATGAATCATAATGTATAATCATAACTTAAAAATACTCAGAAAAAATTGAGATCCTACGCATGGCTAATCCCATATTCACAAAAATGGTTTCTTTGAGGAATATTTACATTAAAATCCTTCATAATGGCTTATAAAAAATGTTAATTATCCTAAGAATATCCCCCGGGAGTGTCGTAACCAAGAGTGCAGCAAGGACCGTTGTTGTGCACCAGTTCCTGTTCAAGTCTAGCTTAAAGTGGTGTTTTCGGGTTTTACCCCTAGATACACCTGTGCCAAAGCCGCCTCTACCTGCTCGTATCCAAACAGGGATGTATTTCTTGAAAGATCAACATAATATATTCCTTTCCAAAATACCAGGATGTTCTTGTATGTTTATCCTCAAATATTATATTTGGGACTCTTCCCTAATTCTTCTTTTTCTAAATCTAGTTTCCAAGTATTCTACTAAACTTCCTATGAAACCAACTGTAAGGACCCAACCCTAGTTACCCAGAGTCGGTGCCTTATTTTATTACGTTGGCATACATACAAGGAATACAAATCCCAAAAGACTGAGTATTTTAGTATTATTGGAAACAAGATACATACAGAAGTTCAACATCACATATGGAAAGGAAAAAACAACCCTAAATTATTCCACTAGAGTCATCACGTCTCCTAGATTATGCTTGAAAGTCATTCATAAATTACTTCTTCATGTCCTAAGAAAATGAAGCATAAGAAAGGGGTGAGCTCAAATGCTCAGTAAGAGTAAGCAATACAGTAGAAGATAATATAAACATTATACATGGTGGAAATTTTAAAACACTTGGATTTAATAATAAACTTGAAACACATTATGGAAAGAATATGAGATGATTAAATAATGCCATAATAAAACATAATCATGGGTATTCTACTAGTCTAATAACCACATGAACTATCAATTACTAGCTTCATAATGAGGGAAGTGCATATGTCGGACATTCTGATACATTTTTTCATGGCCTCGTCCAATACATCTAGTGATTAAGGCCTCGACCAAAATCCATATCAAATTGGTAAAGGCCTCATCCAATTCCACGTCTAGTTGTCTCATGAGACCTACCGATGCATCGAGGGGATATATAGGGCCCCACCCATCACATAATAAGTCCAATTAATTCCTCATATGAGCAGGGATCAACATAAACAATATATACATTCATATTGAATCTATTATATGAAATGTAACTAACTTTTCCCAATCATTAAACATAAAACACTAACCATTCGGAATAATATGGTGAATGGTTTTAGGATAGATCATCCACAATAGAGTTATTAATAAACCATTAAATAAAATATGGTAGAATATTTCATAAATTATTAAACCCAATAATACCATGGAATCAACAAGAGTGTTGAATTAGATGAAAACACCATTATAAAATCATTAAGCAATTCTAGAGATGAATACTCTTTTAAAAAAAAGAATACCTCTTTTGGAAAAATCATTTTATAAAACCATAAGTGAAGTAAGATAGTATTTTTATAAAAAAATTAGTGTTTTATAAGACTAATGGTTTCTAAAAATAGATTATAGATTTCCCTTGAAAATAGATATGAATTTGAGAAATTCCCTTGTATCGAGATCGTATTTTTGGAAACAGTTTTGAGAGCTTCTTTTAAAACATGTAACTATACAGAAAATAAGGAAGTATTATGGTTTTTAAACATATATATGATACTCACACAGAATATATGATGAGTACATAACAATACATAATAATTACATTGAGGTAATTAGACAATGAAACTGTCCCGAATGAAAATGGAGGTTCAGGTGGAAAACCCCTTACCTTAACTCCAAACATGTTCTTCTCTCAAACTTAAGCTCCAGGAATATGAAATTATACTTATTAATAACTTATTTAAAAACCTATCAAACATGTATTTAGTTTATCATAATTCTTTTTAGTTCATTTATACCCTTATTGCAAAGTTATTATATTGAATTTCATTGTTCTGGGGTGTTTATTTTCTTTATTTTCATAATCGGTTCACTTGTTTTTAAGTAATGGAGTTCATGTGGAATGGTTATAAATCTCCAGGATTTTAATTGTATATTATATATGAACATAAATAATTGTTAATGGTGATTCATGTCATTTGGTTATATGGAATGAGGATGAATCATTAGATGAAACCACTTCGATTATTTGGCGGTATTTGGATTATTATGAACTAGTTTTGTCATATAACTTAATTATATGTACATATTATTGTTCTTAAATATTAATTATGTTATAATAAATATATTAGTGTCTGTTCCAACCATAAATATGGTTTCATGACCAGTAATGAAGATGAAATGGAATAATGAAACTTCATCTTCCACGAAGGCTATAAATTGAAACCTCATGGACGCTGATTCTGTTTATAATAATAAAAGGGAGGGAGTAAGAATATTTATGATGGTTCTCCAATTCACATGACATAAATCCAGTATATAGATGTTACTGGAGTTATCATGATCATTTTCAAAGAGGAGGTGAGGAGTGAAAATTAAAATAGATGAACTTGAAAATAAAAGAAAAGTTAAGAGATCCCTTATGAAAATTCGACAGTCTAACGACATCACATAAAATTTCATAAAATAAAATAATTAGAACAAAATAGTATCTCATCATATTTAAATCAAAATTACAGTAAGAATAATAAATAAAATAAAACCCCAACATATGAGAAAGGAATTTCAAAAAGCTAACATAAAATAAGTGTCGACTTAAAGAAGAGAATGAAGGATTCCCTTACCTTGTAGAATAACTCCTAGATCTTGTAGGATGGGACCTTGGGGGATTAGGGACACCTTGTGAGGACTAATAACGAGGTAAAATCACCATATATTTTAGGATGAGGGATTTTTAATGAAAGAAAACGAATGGATGAGAGTGTATTTATAGAAAAAGAGGGGTAATTTTTTAATAATTTCAAAGGGACGCCTCATTAGTGGTTTTTGCCAAACCATGGTCTTGACCATGGTATTTTCCCATGGTATAAGCCCCTTGGGACACCTCATGTCATAATTTACTATACACAAGTCGACCATAATTTTATATTTAATTATTACATCATTATGATGTCATTAATCTACTGAAAACTCAAAACTGTATTTTTACTATTAATGAAAAATTCATGTATTTTAGAAAAATTCCAAAAATTCACCCCTACTATTTTTCGAAATGTAGAATTTAAAAGTTAAATACATTTTTGAAAAATAATTTTGTAAATATTACTAATTTAATTTTTAAATAAAAGCATACATAATTCAAAAATTAACAGTTCTAATTCTACAACTACATCTTTATCACAATGAAAACATAACCAAGATGTTATTATCATCCAAATTTAAGAAAATAAAATACTAATAAAATTTACTATTCATAGGGGTCATATTACTATTAATATTACTATTTATAAGGGTATGTTACTATTCACCAAAAATCAAGTTTGTTTTATCAGACTCCAAATGACTTACTGAACACAACTCTAGATGACCATTTTTCAAAATTCAAAGCATTAAAGAGGAAAATATGTTTTTAAATTGATATATTATAAAATTTAATTCTATATTTATTTTCAAAACCTTGGGGTGTTACAAGAATAAGAGATATTGAAGAAGAAACTTGCATTAAAACAGAATTACAAAACACAAACTTAGAAGATTACAAATGAAGAACAATACAAAAGTGAAAGGAAACAAAGAGAGGAGGAAGGGTATCTCAAGTCAAAACATGAGTATGTATGGTCCTCCCAAGCCTTTGGAAAGGATTTTTTCGTTCCAATTGATGCTCCTCTCTTCTAAAATTCCAACCCCTTTGAAGGAGAGGAGTGGGATGCATTTATAGCCCAAGGAAGTGGACTGTTTGCATTCCCAATCTGTCCCTCCACTTGGCTCGACGATTTGGACATCCAGACAGCTGAATATTGAGATATCTCCTTCTTCAAAGTTGTATAAAACAATTTTTTCTGACTAATATCAAACTTTGGAGGCATTTTTACCTATGTATCCAAATTTATGGCTGGTTGATTAATTAATTTTAATATGTCCATTTCAATCCAATCTTTTTTATGTCCAAAATGTGAAAGGGTTTTTTAATAGTAATATGCCTTAAAATATGAATGTTTTTTTCAACAAAGTAGGTTGCCTATATCTCTTGTGTCACGATGCAAAATATCAGATTGATTTAACAATTACATCAAGAGATATGTCATGAATAGTGTCCGGATTTTAATTCTCCGCCAGAATGGTGGGCTAGACTTCAAGGCATTAGTTGGGCCCCTTGTTCTTGTATTTGGACCTTAAAATTTATATCCATGATTTTTTTGTAAAATAAAGAAACTATTTTGGAGATTAATAAAATTTGGGCTTTGGGATTTATACCAATAGCTCAATCATCATTGATGGACCAGTTTCATCACAAATTCTTTGGGTCTTCTTGTGTTGACCATATGAGCCTTCAAATGACAGAATTGGCCCATGATTCCTTCTAATGATATGTGTGAAATGGAATATGGAATCCTAGAAAACATAAAACACACTATTTTAATCAGTAGGGTGAGAGTTATTAATAAAATATTAAACTGACTCAATTGGACTACTTCTAAAAATGATCAAAAATTATACTTAGTATTAAAACATTAATATTTCACACAAATTATGCACATTTCATATAAAATCAGTAAAGGGGGTATATAATAAGTCATGAAAATATTAATAACATCATTAATACAAGATCTTACTAGTATAAATAGACTAGATAGTTGACGGTTGTTTTAAAGGGGTAAAATTTACCAAATTTACACCTCTAATTTTCAAATGGGGGAAACCCAATCCCTTATTGTTTTTGGTACAAGGCCCAGACATAGGTCCCTTCTCTACAACTTGGCTTACCATTACTTATAAGGAAATTTTACATCATTATTTGGTGATTTGATTTACGACTCTTCCTTTGGTGGATCTCTTCTCCTCCCCCATCACTTCCTTCTAATTTTTGGTTTCTCAAAATTTGGGTTTTCAAGATGATTCTACTAGATCATTGGGGAATCATCCAAGAATCAAGGGGATTTAATGTAGCCTAAAAAGAGTATGTATTGAGATGAAATATTCCTATAAGTGCTTTTTGTTTCCTTAAAGGTACATCACAACATGCATTTTTCTTCAATTTAACTTAAAATTAAAAAAATGATTATATATTTTGCAGCATAGGTTGGGTCTTTGGCTTGTTTGGGTTTAAGAGTGCATTGGAGTTGAATGGTACCCTATTTCTTGAAGAAATTAAGATCATTAGATTCCCAATTAGTTATCAGAAATTATAATGAGTTGGAATTTAATTAATTAATTATTAATTTTTTAGTTAATTAATTATTGATGTTTGAACTAATTTAGGAGATCGATTTGCTGAGGTGATCTCATTTGTGAAAATACAAGCCTGGATGAGTTTGGAGGGGAATTGGTAGCTACTTTTGTACCTTGTACATAAATGGGAAAACATCAAACATTAGGTAGGTAGTCTCACATACACACCCTATTGTTTATTCTTTTGATTATATGCATGGTGACTTGGGGCTTCACCATCTTAGAGTGATGGATCTATAAATTAAATAAACTTGTAAATTAATAATTAATTATATTTTAAATCTAATTAAGAAAAATTTACTCATTAAATAAACTAATTACCATTAAATTAATGAGATTCATGGGTCATGAACAACCCATGTGAAATAGCTTGTTTTCTTAGCCATTAATAGCTGAGGTCAGGTCCATTAAGATGTCAAGTAGAATCCAGAAGTTTTAAGAGGTGAGGAAAAACTAAATAAGGCTCATTAGCACATTCATAGGGGATTGAGATTCCACCAAACTAGAGTTAAGGATTTACTTAGAGATCATAGGTTGTATAAACCTTGGAGAACACCACCCCCCCCCCCCAATTTTTGGTTTTGATCTATTCAAGATCATCGAGATGAGTGCAGAATGAGTGATCCTCTATTTTCAGATGTGACTAGTCCAAGGTGGGTAGACCTTAGGTGGACTAATATTGGGTTGGGTGAGTGGACTGACCTAGATTCACCATGAGTATTAATATAATCTTCAATTCATCTCTTGATTGTTTTTATGTGTGAAATTTTATGTATTTTGGGATACCGTTCTACCCTATTTTTGATGTTGATAGATGTTAAATCCTCTAAGTATCAGATGAAGGACTATGGATGATCTTGAGATAGGGGAATCCAATTTTATTTCCTTCTATTGATTTGAATAGAGCTTCCTAGCGTGTGACCCATCAATAGATTGAACTATAGAGGGTTTTTATGGTCTAGGTTGTAATGGTTAAAAAGTAACCTTGAAGCGAGATCTATGTGAAATCCCAATGGGACTAAGATATTGATGAAGCGAATGGAAATTTGATGAGCAATTTTGCGTTATTATTTTTTGTGTGGTAAGTTCCCAAGGGGTGGGGATGTGTACACAAACACACAGATGGGTTTTCATGATTTAGATCTGGGTACATGATTGGATCTTCCATGGATTCAGATCTTGGTATTGGGATTACATGGACTTAGAGCTCGATATATGGTTATGGTTACCATGGATTGAGAGTTGGATTCACTAACTTCCATGAGATGTGTCTCTATATCCATCAGTATATGGTTATGGTTTCTATGTATTTAAAGATGTAAACATGGAATTTCATGGGATGGGTCCCTAGATTCATGAGATTATGGTTATGGATTCTGTGGATTTAGAGAAGAATGCACATACTATCATGGGATGGGTCCCTAGAGTCCTAAAATTAGGCTAATTGCTACCATGAGTTGGAGTCAAAAATATGATTGATATTTCATGGGTTTGGATCTTGTCTGTTTTGAATATTGTGGGGTGGGACCCCAGAGTCATGAGGAAATAGTTGTGGCTACCGTGGATTTGGATCCCACATATTTCTTGGGATTAATAGTTGTCAATACATGCTCAAAAACACCCCGATATTCATCGAAGAAAGTATGGTTGATTAGGGTAACATACCTAAGGATAAATAGGCTTGTATTTATTTATTTTAATGCAGTAATTCTATTGTTTTTAGCTGAGTAACTTACATGCACATAACATTGGATATGTTGGTTATTACGAAATCATGTCGGTGCTTCCCTATAGAGTTTTGTAATCAAACCCTGCTCGAGTATCCATTACACTAAGGTGTCTAGGTATCTTTCACATGGTAATTGCGGGAATATATAGAGTTAAGCCATGGGATCATGTTTAGCATTGTCGATTGGGGCATCTTAGGTGATATCATGATATTGGGGTGTGGTATGGATCAGAGTGGAAGTAGATCCATGTTTTTAATTTCCTTTCATTTATGTTATGTATATGTAACTGGCCTAGTGGGAGGCTAGTTGTGTGCATGGAATGGTTGTTTGGACCTTTAATACATTTCATTTATTATCACCATTTTTACATTTATCATCATATGATTTTACTTTGGTTTTGATTTATGATATTTGGTTAGTTTAACTATTATTTTTAACTCTGATATAAGGGTTATAGTCTCCCTACAGTACCATCTTAGACCCCCACTATGAGTTGGAAGCCTCTAGGGCAAGGAGAGGTGCACCTTAGGTCATAAAAAATTCTAGTTTAGTTACTATTAATAGAGTGATCTGGGCTCAGACATTACACACACTCATAGATAGAAATATCCAATGAAACGTAATCATGTGGAATTCCAACTAGAAGTTATGTACTCATAATATCTCATCTTTAAGATTACCAAGGGTGAACTTCATGAGAGGAAGTTTTATCTATTTATGAGTAATATCACCTAATATTAAATCAACTATTTTTCTCATCATAGATTTTTATCCAACTATGGAACAAGTTTTAAGAATATCTTTATAGAATTTCAAGGTTCTAATCAGATTGGGGAACTGTTATACCATTTTTAATGTGACAAATACTCTAATGCATTATTAGATTAAATTCACATATAACTTTGAATGATATTAAATGATATATTTTAATCAATATTCACTTATTTAAATATACATTAAATTTAAAGTATAAATAGTTGGCCCTAGGACACTAAATCCAATAGGCTCCCACTTAGACTAGAGCATACTATTAATTAATTTCAGTACACTATCTATCATGTGATTTTTATGTTTCTACTGAGTTAAAGATTTATTTAAGTATTCTTACACACTATATTTTAATAAAACTCTACTTAGTGTGACATCACCTATGTAAGAAAAATCCCTAAAGAAATTATTCTTTTGAATTATGTGCTTCATCTGATGATATGAACTTGTCTCATTTGTATAATCTACGATTGTAGTATTATCACAATTTAGTGTGATAGGTTCTTTATTTCTAGGAACCTCATAAATATCTTGGATAAATTTATGAATCCAAACCAATTCTTTAGCTACCTTATAAGCCACAATATACTCATACACCACCGTATAATTATCCACCATGAATTTCTTTGGGATCTTCTAGCTCACAGCACCTCCATTGAGAGTGAATATGTATCCTGGTTGTGAGATCAAATTATCTTGATCTATTTGGAAACTAGAATTTATATATCCTATAATGACTATATCCTCATATCCTTCATAGACCATGTAAATATCCTTAGTACACCTCAAATACTTAAGGATATTCTTAATTTTCATCTAATGGTGGTCATCTGGGTCTTCTTGACATCTTTCCACCACACTTAAGGCATAAGTGACATCTAGAATAGTATATAGCATAGTGTTTCATCTAGACTAGTACACAATATAGCATACAAGACTAACCTAACTACTGATTTGTTTAGATTCCTTTCAATCCATTGTTTCTCCCCATGTGTATGAGGACACATTTTCTTTGAGAGATGAATTCCGTGTGATGTTGGAATCAATCCCCTCTTGGATTGTTCCATACTGAATTTCTTTAGTATCTTGTAAATGTATGTAATTTGAAAAAGTACAAGAATCCTCTTAGATCTATCACAATGGATCTTGATCCCAAGAATATACATTACTTATCCCAAGTCCTACACGGAGAATCATATTTCTAAACAAGCCATAATGGATGGTAAGACTAGTATTTTGTTTCCAATAAGTAGTATTTCAAAGACATAAACTATTAGTAAAATGACCACACTCCCAATAAACTGTTTATAGACACAAGGGTTACATTCATTATTTATAAAACCAAAATCCTTTATGGCTTTATCAAACCAAATTTCCCATGATATGGATGCTTCATTTAATTTATAAATGGATCTATATAACTTTCATACCTTATTTCATCCTTTGGAGTCACAAACCCTTTAGGTTGTTCTATATAAGAATTTTCATGAAGGTTCCCATTAGGGAAATATATTTTTAAATTCATATGATGAATATCATGGTCAGGGTAATCTGTTAAGGAAACTATAATTTTGATTGATTTTAGCATAGAAACGGGTGAAAAGGTTTCATCATAGTCTAAACCTTGACACTGTTTAAACCATTTTTCAACTATTCATGCCTTATTGGTACTGAATTATCCATCCATGTTCAGTTTCTTCTGGAATACACATTTACAACCAAGATAATTTACATCCACTAGAGAATATACCAAATCCCATTCTTTTTTTTGTACATGGAATCTATTTTGAAATTCATAAATTCTTTCCATTTAAAAGATTATGTTCAACTTACAACTTTCTTGTAGGTTAGAGGATCATTATCATTAACTAATAATGATTCACTATCCTTAATGACTATAAAACCTTATCATTATAGTTCTATAATATCTCTTATACACTTATGAAATACTTGTGTATCCATAACTTCCTTTTCCATGGGTATTTTTGGAATATTTTCTTATGTCAAATCTTTTATATCTTGATCCTAGACTCCATCAAAGTCTATTTCTCTCACAATATCTCTTTTAGAGATATGATCCTTCTTATATAATGTAAGAAATCTTTAAACTAAATCATTCTTATATGAGGGGTCGTATAGGTAATATCCCCTTATTTAATTGGGGTATCCTATAAAGATACTATTAGTTCCTTAAGGTTCAAGTTATTTACCAAAAATAAATTTAACAAATGCTTTATACACTCATACATGTGACAAAAAGAGTTTATTTCCTTACCAAAGTTTATATGGAATACCATTTTTCACATTAGTTGTAACTTAGTTTATAATGTGTGTTTCTATCTATAATGTGTATCCCCAAAAGGATAATGGAATAATCACATGACTTATCATTAATCTCATCATATCCAACAAGGTTTGATTCCTCCTTTACTTAAACCATTCCATTATGTTTTATATTGAGAAGTGAGCTATAATAGAATCCCAAACACTTTTAAATAATCAATGAACTCTTGATTAAGATATTTTTTATCAAGGTATGAGTATATTTTCTTAATCTTATTACAAAAGTGGTTCTCAAATTCATTCTAATATTCCTTGAATATTTCAAAGGAATTTGACTTTTACCTCATTAAGTCAGCATATTAATATCTATTAAAATCATTATTAAATGTTATGAATTATGAGTACCGACCCCTAAATTCAACTCGAAATGTCCTACACACATCAGTATGAACCAACTCAAGAATCTCTGCATCCCTTTCACCTTTTCCACTAGAGGGTTCTTTAGTCATTTTCCTTCCAAACATGTGTGAAATACACTAAGTGGATTTAGTTCAAATGATTCCAAATATCTATCTTAGTTTAATATAGTCAAACTCTTTTCATTTACATAATCTAGTAGGTGATTCCATAGTTGGGTGTGGTATGAGTCATGTGAACTATTTTTTATCAATTTTCATTACTAGGTTTATGTAATTTAACATGTAAATACCTTTATTTAAATATGTCATTCCATAATAAATTATTCCTTCATAAAGGAAGTAAAAATTATTTCCAAATTTGAAAAAAAAAATCCATTTGTATCATGTCTAGACATAGAAATAATGTTTTTGGTGACTAAATCCATAAAATAGAAATATTTTAAAAATGAGATCATTTTAATCGGAAATGTGAGGTGGGAATATACAATAGTCATGGAAATAAGTATGGATCTATTGGCTTCTCATAGATCAACCTCACCATGGAAAATCTATTATATTATACTTGGTTCTTATATTTTAATACATATGTGAGCACTATAAGTTATATTTAATACCCATTGGTAGAAATAGATAAATTTCAATTGATAGAAAATACACCAGAATCTTCCCACTTCTTCTATATATGGGTTCATTTTTTCGTTAAATAACCCTTCTTTCCACACAAAAAATAGATAGCGTCTTTTTACTTTACATTCCCCTTGATCCTCCACTTCTTATATGGGTGTTATAAAGAATATTTAAAAATGGAGTTAGTCTTGGAGCTCTTATCCTGGAAATTCCTTTTATTAACCATATGGATAGAAGTCATTTTATGCTTCATATACTTATCAATATAGAGAAGTAGTTTGGGAAGATCTGGGAGATAATTTTCTATATTTTTCTTATTAAAATTTTCAACAAAACTAGAGAAGCTTTGATGGAATGATGAAATAATGAGATCAGTGCATAGTTATTTTCATAGATTAAAACCTATAACCCATATATGATCAATATAACCAATGATTTTTACTAGATGAGGCTCATTCATCATACCTTATCAATGTTTTCTTTTGAATAGAACCTTGTATATCTCGAACTGTTTCTGTCTATCTCTATCCAGATAAATATCACTATGATATTATAGTATACTATTGTCATCCACATTTTCATGCAACTTCATCAGTTCACTAGCTTGGATGACAATATTAAACATTGAACATATAGTACATCATTCAGGTTTTTTCATTGATATTGAACTCATCATCACTCTATCCTTTAGTAGTCAGGTTAGGGACTGGGGATTCTAGAATATAAGACTTATGTTCATAGAGTGAAAAAATTCAAAGGCATTTGAACCATTCTTAGAAGTTACTACCAGTTAGGATATAGTCTTTCTCTAGAATTTATCATAGGGATAATGTGGTTGATGAACATTTAATTATTCTATAATAATAAGAGACTGATTTATTATTACTTCACTTGATTATAAATTATGTGAGTCATAAATAATTTAATTTTATTAATTCACCCACTATTTTATCAAGTCTCAACAAACCTTACCATTAAACTCATAATGTCTCATCTTGTGTAAATTCTAGTTAAAAAGATCCTTATTCCCCTTATTAAAATCTAGACATAGGCCATGAAAATTACAATTAATTATTTAGGTATTCATTCTTTCCAACTACAAGCTAGAAGATACTTGATCCATTTAGTGGACTCCCCAATCAAAAAATTCTGACTCATATTTCCTCAACATTTTCCTCCAAATTTGTATTATATTAGCTAAGGTCATTAAACCCATTAGAGATTTGGTAAATTCAACACACTATTTAAGTTAAGACTTCCAAATAATTAAAGTTTCTCCGGATAGAGGTTGATCTGACACTTTAACTATGAGTTCCTATTAATTTAGATAATGTAAATCACAATAACTTAATATTAACTTGATAGATTTTTTTATTATACATAAATATTATTATTTTATCTTGTACATGTCTTGTAAATATTAAGTTGGTTTTGCTTAAGTGATTACCCATATACCAACAAAATATTTACATATAATCCTTTTATTTTAATTCTGTTTTTCATATTAATCCATTTATTAATGTGATCATGGTCTTTTATCCATAAAATGAATCATGAAATAGAAAAAAATAAAATAAAGAAAACATGGTGTGATCATGATCTATAACTAGTAGTTTTTTTATTGAGCAGACACTAAAGAAACCATTTACCCTAGGGGAAAACTCCTTGAGCTACTATGTGCTCGATTTTGTAACATTCAACCTTTGTACTATGTATCTCCTTTGTTTGGTTTCACCTTGGATCCATATAGAACCAACTTCATGTGCTTGGGATCTCCATCCTTACAATGCTTTTACATCGCTTGTAGGTGAAGATAACTAGAAAAGGGGGTTTACATAAATGAAATCATTGACATGCAAGACTACAAATAATTAAGAGGGAGGGATGATACATTGACCATAAATTCAATTTAATAAAATATTTGCAAAAATCCCATTGAATAATTAAATTAAAAGAAACCATACACATACACAGGTTGGTCTAAGATCATTATCATCTACTAGTTCAATGAATATAAATTTAAAATAACTAACTAGCATTCATTTTAATTAATTTTTTATTAAGATAAACATATGTGAATTAATTCAATTAAATATCTAATTATTCAGTTAATTCAATTTATCTTAATTTTCATACAATCTATCCTGGATATACCCATACACTATGAATTTCAATAAATTAAATTAATTAATTTTATTTAAAATGTAATAGAATAAGTACATGACATTTACTTAGAAACAACTTGGCAAGTACCTGTCTGAATTAATCAACATGTATTGACATCGTATAGATTCTTATAATCTAGAATATAGCATAAAAATTTTCTTACATAATTACATGGCATTTACATGTCAATAAATGACACATGTAATACATGTTAATTAACATTACGTATAATGATTTTAAATCAAATGGAGTAGTTGGCGTATTAAAACTATACATGGTATGTGGTTCAGAATTTTACATAAATAACCTCTATCATGTTGTGTATAATTCAATAAATGACACACAGAAAATATGTTGTTAAGTTTTAAAGGAGTAATAAATTAAATTTTAATTTTCTGAATAAATAGATTAGGTACAGGATGTGTCCATATAGCTACATGTTGTGTATCTTTCTCATTGTATGTATGTGATACATGCATGAGGACTTAGTTTGTATTGTTTCATAGACATGTGTGTGTTACATGGCATGTACAACTAGTACACATCATGTAACTTCCTTTTTAGATGGTTGTAGGCCCATATGCATCATGTAATTATTACTTGATGTGTATTTGACTATGTCTTTTCTGCCTTGAAAATGTGTGGAATACATGGCATGTAACCTAGTTACATGTCATGTAATCCCACATGTCTTGTTCTATTCTTGCTTGGTCAATACATAGATCATTTAATGCACCATGTGTTCTTCATTTCAAAATGTAAAAATATAATTCGTGCTACATCCTCGTGCAATGATCTATGATACACGACATTGACACCAGCTACATGTCATGTAATCTCATATTGTCTAGCCAAACTTCTCAGCACCTCTTGATGGGTTATTTATATGATATTTATTAAAATTTAATCATATTTTGATTAAATGATCAAGAAACTAAGGAAGGAAAAATATTTCTTGATGATCAGATTAAAGAATGAATTGCATGAAATGAAAAACTAACATTAAATTCATAAATGATCAATGGTAAATAAATAATTATAAATTGAACACAAAAAATTTGATACCACTGGAAAGTTCTGCATGCAGTGGTAGCACCTATTGGGCCTATGGATAACTCAAATTTTATCAGATTCACTGGATCATTAATAATGTACATGATGTGAACGCCATGACCAATGAATATTTTAATTTGGAATGTTGGTAAATTATTTTTCGGAACAAAGAGAGATGATATTTTAGATAAATTTATAATTAATTTAAAATATAAGAAGAAATATTACCTCAATTTGGAGATCTTTATTCATTGATGGTGTTCATCGATTGAACCTAATCAGTGAATCGTCATTCCACCATTAGGACCCAAAGTAGAGCCCCACTAGTAGTGATCCACACATGATCCTTTGGTCTCTGAATAAAGCCTGTAAAACATCAGGTGCTAGCATGACCAATTGATCATCTTTCATTGTTTGCTTTGATTTATTCATATTCCTTTAGGCTTTAAGGGATTTCTCATGTTCTTCTGGGCCTTTCTAGGAAGAGAGGAGGTTTTGAGATCTTGAGAGGAAATTATTGTGAAAAATGATTAACCTTTATCATATTAGAATAGTAGTCTATTTATAGACTTATGGTTGAGGTTTAATATTTAATTAATATCAAAATGTCCATTAATAATATATTAAAACCAAAAGGAACCCCATTCCATGTAATAAAATAATTTTATTTTTTTATGGTGTATGCTAACCCACACAATGATATATATTTATTTTATAATCTTCTAAATAAATATTCATCACTGGAAAAAAACTAGTCCACTCATCCTCCTAAACATTTATTAAATTCTCAAATAAATATTTAAATAAATATTATTCATTCAATAAAGAAATTAATATTCTATTCATATTCTGATAAATAAATATTTAGTTAATATTTACATAACTAAATAAATTATTTATTTATTATAGTTTTAATAACTATAGATAAATAAATATTATATACTCATGATATTAAAAATTTATTTTAGTAATAAATATTTAATTAATATTTGTGATAATTTAATAAATCTTGAATTAATATTACTTTTCAGTCTGGAGAATAATATTTTTTACAATTGTTAAATACAAATAATATTTAACTAAGATCAAAGGAAACACTTTGTGTGTAACCCTCAAAGCCTCTTTCTCATTGGAATTAGGTGAGCTTGCCTAAAGTCCATGATTATTGTCTAGAAACTTGTCAAAGAACCCATAGATGAAGAAGATATGTTGCAACAATAAAACCACATATAAACACTCATTGTATAATATAATCTCTTTGATAGTATATCTCATCATGTAGGTTTCATACTGATGCCATCAACCTATATGCTTGATAGGTCTTTATTTGGCTATCTAAAATTATACCATCATTACACTATAGATATGGAATTTAATATGAAAGTTCTATTTCAATCAATGGGAAGAGATATCCACTTCCACAAATATAGAAGGGGAAAATATTTCCTCAACTTATTCATTAATAACATATAATTCCTGACAAACCCAACGTACCCAGATTTTCCACAATCATATGTTTTTATAGTTTTTGGAAATACATAAAAGTGTAGAAGTCATGACATGCATCATTAATAATCTTAAATTCTAAGGATCATTACACATGCTCAAAGATAGGAATATCTAATGATATATAAAAATGTGTAATTCCTACTGATTGGTATTTTCTCATAATCACTTGTCTTGAAGATTCCCAAGTGAAAACTAAATGAAAAGAAGTATCATCTTCTTATGACTATTTGTACTTAACATTTAGTATACTATGTGTCCCTTCATATAGTGTTATCTGACCATAGAAAGAGTTTTAAGAATATCTTCATGGAATTTCAAGGTTCTCATCATAGTAGGGAACTACTATGCCCTTTTCAAAGATACAAATACTCTTGAACATCATTACATTAAATTCATGCAGAATTATGAATGATATGTAATAATATGTTTTATTTATATTCACTTCTTTGAATATACATGAAATCTAAAGTACAAAAGTTCGTTCTAGGAAACCAACTCTAATATTTATTACATTATTAAATAAAAACACATTTTATGCTATCGTGACTGGTTTTCCCTTATCGATGTTATATTATATGATAAATTAATTTTGGGAGCAACAATTGATGTTACATTAAATTTTTAACATAATGTGGAGTAGAAGGAAAAACTTATGTTAAGCAGTTAGCATAATCTATGTCGAAACTGTGAGAAAGCAAAGCATTGGAGTTTAAAGAAATTTGTAAATTGTTTATAAATAATGTAATCAGATATTATAGAATAATTATTAAATTTTTTATTATAAATTAATTTAATATAAAATGTTTATGGTTAATTTTAATAATGTTTTTTTAAATAATTATTATAAATATTACATTAATATTAAAGTGTTAACATTAATAATATGTTTTTCAAATTTATATGGTTTATAAAATTTTTATAAATCATAATAAAATATTTTTTTGAAATATTTAAATTTATAAAGTTTTTATTAATTAATTAATTATAAATAGTTTATAATTAATTATTTAATTGTTTTTGAACCATTAATTAATCAAATATTCCAAAAATTAAATTCTAATATTTAAAATAACTTTTATCAAATTATATAGCATGCTTTATGATCTTAAAATAAAGCTTTTATTTATAAATCATAAGTTTAATTTATATAGATATTAGATATGACATAATTATAGACAAAATATAAAGAAATTCATATTTAAAATTATGAATTGTTCATAATTAATTAATTTTAATTGTTCATATTAAAAGGGTCCTTATTTAAGATATTATTTAGACCATATCAAAAGTGTTTTGATGATAGATTTGTTTAGGGTTTAAATAATGTTTAAATATGAGGTATTTAGATTATGTAAATAGTTTACATAATATAAATTCAATTATAAAATATTTATAATTAATAATAATATCATATATTTATATTTAAATGTCATATAATGAATAATATGAAAGAGTTCATATTGAAAGTAGAAATAAAGTGTTTATATCCAGTATATTGGAATATATATATAAATAAACTCTTTATTTATATAAAATATATTTTTTTTGTAATATATATAAAAAAACTATTTGTTTATATAAGATATATATTTTTATAAGCTTATAATTTTATAATATAATTATAAAATTATAAATGATATCCTTTATAAAAAAATACAAACCTATGTAAAATATGAAATTGTACATATTTGTTTCTCATAATAAATGAATCATTTATTTATTACTTAAGAAAATTAAATTAATAATTGAATTAGATTATTTATAAATAGTTTATAAATAATGAAAAATGAATTTTAAAATTGATTAGATATAAAAATGTCTATGTTTTATTGATTAAATGTTTTTGAAGAATTTATTACAAATATTCATTAAATATTATAGAGTTAATCTTTTTCAAATTAACATGGCTTATAACATGTTTAAAAATCATAATAAAAATGTATTAAACCTTTCAATAATGTTTCATGACATATTTATAATCCTTAAATAAAATTGTTATTTATAAATTATAATGATAAATTAGAAAGAGTTTATAAATTACATAAATAAGTTTAAATATAAAGGATTTTATATTTAAATTATGAGTTGTTCATAATTTATTAATTTTAAATGATCAAATTAAAAGAAAGGAATTATTTAAAGATATTATTTAGACCAAATTAAAAAAAATTGATGATTAATTCGATAAAGGGTTTTAAAAAATTACATGATATTTATTTTATATAAAATGTTTATAAAATATAAATTGAATTATAAATATACATTTCCTAAAATATAATATATTTAATTTTAAATTCCATATAACATAAAATATGAAAGATTTAATATTTAAATTTCATATAAAAGTGTTTATATATAGGATTATGGAATATCCATAATGTTAAGATTAATTATAAAATATTTATATTAAGTTTTTATTTTTGAAAAGTTTATAAATTTCCCTCATGCTTAAATTCATAAAATTTAAATTTTTTTGATAGTAATTCCTTGATTTATACATTTATATAAAGTTATTTATTTTTTTAATATTGTGTATAAAAAAATCATGTGATAAATTTATTTTATGAGATGGATCCCTACATTACATGCTAGGTATGACTCCATAAGATTTTGTTTTCTTTTATCTTGACCCCAATTTATAATTGAAGATATTAACTTGAATTTAGTTATTGGGAATAGTTTGTGCATATTAGTTTTTAGATATATCATGAATTGAGATCTCTCAATAGTAAAGTATACTCATGTGGAGAGACATTATATTGGGCTTACCATATGTCTAGATGCTTATTCCTTATCAAGAAATGTTGGGGGTTCTTATTTGTGGCTCTGGGCTTACTCATATGGTGTTTTTTTATTTCATATACCTCTAAACATTTACATAAAGAGTTAATCTGACCTCTATTAATGATGCATATTGATATGTATAAACGTTTTTTTTTTCTTATATATTTGGTTGAGTAACACAATCTTTGGGTTGTGTAAATAGTTATACATTAATTTGGTGTGAACGTGTTAATTTTTTGGATGGAATAGAGATTCCAAAACTAAATCATTAGAAGCATGCGTACACAAAAAAATAAAAACATGAGATGATAATTATTGTATGAGATGTAATAGTTATGAATTTAATATACATGTGATGTATATTAAATTGGTGATACTTTTAAAATATATTAAACCCTTCAAATACTAAGTGTAGAATTCCTTCCAAAGCAGCACTTATTAATACCTTGATCATCCAACTGGGTAGGTTTTTCCAAAGTACGGTGCCTCTGGATTATATTGTGTAAGAAAATAAAGTAATGGGTGATAGTGGATCATCCTTGGGTAGGTTATACCAAAGAATTTTTCACCTATATTTTCCTTTAAAATCTTGTTCTAGGTGTTTTCTTTGGGTGACATATAGTTGGGAAACCCTTAAGAAGGATACTAGAAGTATAAAGTTGAGTATATCCATATGATGGATCTAGGTAAATATTATTACACCCAACTATCTAATAATAATAAATATTATGATTGGGACAATTATCTACCTAAATAACCAAGTGGTTAGAGTAATTCCAAAGTAGACTCATTTCTTAGTAAAATATGGATCTTAGCTCACTAAATGGATATTATGTACAAATTTATCAATTCCAATGGGATATATTTCATTAAAAGTCCTTGAAGAAAATATATAAGACATGATAATATTCTGATAACAAATATTTTATTATAGATAATAGAATCATCATCATCAAAATTTTGTAATTAATCCTTAAAAAGGATAAGATTATCGTAATTTACTCCTAATACTGGTAACTTAAGAAAATTTCTTAAGTAAAAGAAATGAAATGTGTTAGAGAAACACCTTAATGAGTAACCAAATTTTGAAATTTTTCAAAAAAATGAATCTAGACTCTTTAAAGAATCATATCGGAATTAATTCAAAATTACCAAAGGAACTTTAGTCTCTACTTATTTACTCAATATGATTGAGTATGATAATGACTTGGTGATACTATAGTTTTCCTTATATATTATTTGGGTTGAGGAATTTATTTATTTATTTTTTTCTTTAGAAATTTCCTGACAAGATAAATAAATTCAATAAATGTTTACCCGATATTTTTAAGTATTTAAAATTAATGAATGGGGTATATGGTGTCTAGGTTATGATACTATATAGAAAATATAAGTGGGTATAGGATAATGAAAGTTATTTAGAGAGTCCAATAAAGTTTCTTCAAGTAATCCAATCATGTTCTTTGAAACCTAAGGGTGTTAACAAGTATAAGTAATAATTCCATATAATGGGAATATTCAAAAAATACCTGAATGAGTTTATGAAACTCTATGGAATTTCCACATAAGGTATGGTAGTTATAGAAATTTGTTATTCTATTTTTAAGGGTGTGATATACTGAATGTATATTTTATAAGTGTTGTAAATATATAGGACTTAAAAATCAAGGGAGGAATTGATAAATATTTTTATTTTCATTTTAGTGATGAAGAAAATAGTTGTTACATCAGATATTTGAATGTAAAGATATATGTTAAAATCAATTGAATTTAAATTAAAGTATGTTTATATTTATCTTATTTATATTATGTGATAATGGATGTTTTTTATTAATAAATAGTTTTCATGAATAAAATAAGATAATTAATTTAATACACATGGTTTATGATTCATTAGATTCTATAACATGTTTGATAAGAATAAAAAGGTAAAAGTATCAATCTAGTTATTTATAAAATATGAGGGATGTTATTACTATCACCCATAAGTGAAATATTATAATAAATAATCTTATTATCTAGAAAATTTTCCAAACACATAGAATAAAATATATGATATGGAACTAATAGTTTGTTTTTTAAATATTCCCACTAAAAAGAAATAACTGATATTTCCTAACATAAAGTAATTTGTGTTGAATCTTAAAAAAATATTATGAGAAGGAATTTAATATCCAGATATAATTGGGAGTATTTTTTAAATTATATAATCTCAAAGTTAATAAATAAAATATGTTCCAATCTAAGATCAAGTGATTTTTCACATAAGATCCAAAAGGGTTGGGATATGTGATATTTAAGAAAAATTTAAATAGTTACATTTAGTTACTATGATAAATAAATATCACTATTATTAAAAAATATTTAAAAAGTTAAATTCAATTGATATCCAAAAAAATTAGAGTATAATGGTAAATAGAAGTGTAAAGGGTAACTTGTGTTTACCATAATGAAGTAAATTTCACTTTATCCTAAAATTGTTTAGGAAATGTTAGAGATTAAAAATGTAAATGGATATATTGACCACAAGGAGAAATTTTGATGTATAAGTTCCATATATTCATATTATTTTAGTCTTATAAATAGTTCTAAGTGGACAATAAAAGATAACATCATATAATTTGATGTTCTGGAGTTAATAAGTTTGAATATGTTCAAAGAGTTGAACATTATGAATATGATTCTTAACTTTCTCTACTATTAAAACCATATTACTTCATATATGTTACTCAATAAGAGTTTAGTTGAATATTTTTATTGAGTGTTAAAATAGATGTCATAGGAATTATATATAGATGTAATGATTTAATAAAAAATATAAAATGTTGAAAACATAGGAAAAAACTAGTAGTTTATCATATATTATATGAAAAACTAACACTTATGTGTAGTTGTGTTAAATATTATTAAAATAGTTTTGGAATATAATATATATCATGTTGTTATAATAAATTTAATCTCTATTTATCATTCATTCATGTGTGTTACAATTTACTTTACATGGATGGTCAAATGATAATATCCCCTTAAAGTATGACTTTGAGTTGTCCCTAATCGATGATCATCATAGAGTATTGTGGGTTATGATGATATGTTCATATTAACATAAATAGATTCTTGTACTCATTAAAAATGGTTTTATATGAGATACAAAGAATATATTCATGAGTTAATTCATATAATCCTATTACATGGATTAACCTGCTAGAGTATATCTCATGGAATTTCATACAGTCATCGATATGGTTTGGGGTGTATGCTTATTGTCAATCCTTATTACCTGGGGTTGGAAATACGCCTAGAATGATAATCTTAAAACTTTGATACTTAACTTAAATAATTCAAATTAAACTTATCTAATACATGGGTGGTTGGGTTTTTTTATCATTTTGTTGGTTGGAGCGTAACCAAGATAGGATTTTTAAAATTGTTTCATGAGTAAAGAAATCTAGCCATTGATTTAATAGACTGAGGAAATGCATGTACATACTTAATTAACTAACATATGATGTACTTATATAATTTAATTATGGATATATGATGCACTCATATATTATATGAATGACATGTTATGTATTCATCGACTTGGTCATCCTTTTTCGGATAATCAAGAAAATATATAGTGGCATATACTAGATTAACATTTTCCATGTCTAGTAACTGCTTGATGTATTATAAAAAGGGATTATATAGGTATATATATGATGTATATGATACATCTTGTGGGGGACATTTTTTATAGATATATGAGTATGTTTGGTAGATATCGCACTAGACCCCTTAGTAACTTAAGTAGAAATAATGTTTTTCTAGTGGTTGCTCATTGCATACATTTATGAAATAGGGATTTCATATTTGTTACCAATGCTACTAAAGACTATAGGGTGACATAGTTTGGAATTTGGATATATGTTTTGGATAATTTTTTTGTTCCAAAATGAATAGAGTATGATAAAACTATATCTAAAATGAGTTTTAGATGGATTCACACATAGTTGTGAATTTTTTTATAAAGTCTTAGTTAGATTTTAGAAAAAGTGTTAGATTGTTGGTTGTTCAATAAAATATGTATTTTAATGAATTAAATATATGTGAATGTATCTTCCCATGTGGTTTTATCAGTTATAATTCATTGTGAATGGATAAAATAGAATCCATTATGAATGGATTAAATGACCTACATTCAATTAATGAATTTAATGAAAAGGTTCAATGGGAATAAATATATGCATATACATTGAATATGGATGACTCAATTCACAAAATAAAATTTGTTAAAGATGGATTATAAAGGTATGACATACCTATTGTTGGGTATGACTGATTGAATGCAAGCCTCCTAATTCTTCCTTACTCTCAAAATATATTTTATCACTAAGTGAAGGTGATATCACCCCTTCTACATTTATAGAGCCTCAAGAAACATCCTGGGATACTTTTTATGATGTAATCCCCTTAGAGGAAGGATAATTTCATCTAATTATCTTATGAACTTCATCGAGTATACTCTATCAAAGATTAAATATAGTGTTTATTGAAATCCAAGTATTTACATTTATTTTCTTAAATTATATTTCATGTTAATTCTATAAAGGATATATTGAAAAAAAAATGTATTTTATCCCACTTCAAAGATCATCGAAAGATCCAATAAAACCCAAAAACTTTTGTATTATTTATGGTAAACCTCTATTGTTAGATGGTGTCTATAGGTCACTGATGTTTTTGTGTTTTTTGTTGGTCTGAGGTTTTCACAGGACCAAGGAGGGACCAATATTATTTTGGAGTTTAATTATCTTTCTATGATCAATGTGGTTAATTATTGATTTGTTATCAAAAAATACTTAGGTATTATCTTTTATGATATTTTTTTTCGAATATTTATATTCTAACCATTGTTTTTTTCTTTTGAAAAAATAGAGATAAATATGGTTGCTCATCATGGTGAATGGTTTAGGAGTTTTTATGATGTTTTGGTTTATTTTGGGTGTGTTCCCCTTCTAGCTATGTCCATTATGTCCAAGTATTTGGATCTATAGAGATTTAATTTTCTTGTTTGTTTCAAAAACAATATTTTAATGTCTACCATGATTCCATGGATGGGGTTGAGGAAATTCAATTAATTTTAGTGAACTTAAATTGTATGTGAAATAAACTAATTTAAGTTTTAATTGTTTTTTTTGTGGTTTTTTATGTAAAACATGAATAAAATTAATTAATAATTAAAACATATAAAAAATAGTGTTATAAATAGATATAATTTAATGATTATTGTTTCCAATTATCATGGTATGATTCCAATCAATTTCATTTCCTCTTCCATATTAAATTACATTTTTTTATTCTACTTTGAATATAAAGATTAATTTGTACAATTGATTATAAATTATTGTAATATATATATCCATGTTTAATTATAATTATTGTATATATCTTTCAAATAAATAATTGTGATTGATAATTGTGTTTGTTCATAATTTTACCATAATTTCGCAATATTTTCACCATTATTATAATGCTTAATTTTGATACTTATTTTTTTGGGAAATATATAGCATGTTTTAGAAATCATTTTATATAGAAGATTAAGGTAATTTAAATATAAATAAATTATAAAATAGTATAGATAATGATCTTTTTGAAGTAATTTTTCTAAACCCATGCTGGAAATTGGTTCTATCAATTACTAATATGACCATTTATTATTGAATGAAAAATTCATATTTTTTTCATTTTTAATGAATTTAATGATTATAATTTTATTTTATTTTAATTAATTCAAATTGAGTACACATAACTCCAAATACATCAAAAAACTTCATTAATATTTAATTTATATAAACTTACTCATATAAAATAAGGAATTAACTTTAAGATAATAATATATTTGAATTTTTTTATTTTATATCATATATACTTGAAACATTATTGTCACTTTCATTGATGTGTGAAAATTTGTTAATATCAAATTATTATTCCCTTCTTAATAAAAATTTAAAATGATCAAAATTATTTTTAACCAAAACTTTTAGGGAGAATAACGTGTAGGGACCAATCCAGGGACTTAATACCAATGAAGTACTATAGCATTTATAAACTCATCTATTGATATAATAGAAGAATCATTTATTAGGATTATGTTAATAGATTATCCCACAAAATATTTGGGATATTGGTGGATAATGTATATTAATATTCCTAGATGATCGTATAAAGAGTTAATTGAGGTTTGTTACATTGTTTCTCTCCTTAAGAGTAGATTCACCCCCACCAAATCGGTAGTAAAATGGGTTTTTAGTGGATCCTATTTCGGATACAATGGTTTCTCACTACTCTACACTAGTAGTAAGTGGAGAGTAGACCTTGAAGAAACTTTATGAACAAGAGATTAATAAAAGGATTTTTTTACACCATCAAAATTCCACTGATGCTTGTTAATGGATTTTAAAGGATCAGAATTTTTAGGAAGGATTGGATTACATGGGAATGGTCAGAATTAATTTTCTCAACCAATAAGGAATCGATTTTATGGTGATAAACCAATAAATGTGTCACCTTTAAAAACACCTAGTTGCCCACTGATAACTCCAAAGATCAACATAAATGATTGGTATTAGACTTGCAATGACTCTAATCTATAAACAAATACATCCTAGTCATATGAATCTTACCAGTTTTCTCCTTCACGATGCACATTCCCACTAAGTAAGATTAACCTTCTTCCTTCTAACATAGAGACAACCGGCATGGTTGAATATACAATGATGTGAAGGTATCCATCCTAATTAAGGATTTATAACTATTATTATAGTAAAATTCCACCAATCCATAATGGTTATCTCGTGACCCACCAAAGTCTAACATGAAGGTGAGGAGCATTTCTTCTAATATCTGGTTTTATTGCTATATCTATCCATCCTTTTAGGATGTTTTGTCATGTTGAGCCTAATCTGTGATCACATTTCCTTCTATAGGCCTTTTTAGAAATAAGAGGTAAAATGGGGGACCCTGTTAAAAAATATAGTAGATGGAATACCATGCAACCTCATGATCTCTTAGACATAAAGTATTCCCAACTCTTCCACTTTAGTGGTATTCTTTATTGGGATAAAATAGGTTTATCCTGTAAGATGGTTGATATGGATTAATTCTAATCACCATAATAATGATGAAATAGTTATTTTAAAATTATTATTCTATTAATATCAATGAATTTATATAAATTAAATTAAATTTTAATCCTTTAAATATTTAATATAATATTATTTATAATCACCTAAATTAATATATTAACACTAATTTAATTTTTAATCAAAACTAAATAATATTAAGAATCCTTAATGGTCAAAATGTTATTTTTATAGTAAAACAATTTTTATAAAAATTATCTATTTTAATTTAAAAGTTAATTTTATAATATTTATAAATGTAATTGGATTAATTATAGGTTTAATTTAGTTCCAAATCACCCAAATTTTGTTATATGGTTTATTATATATGTTTAAGAAAACATAAAATCACTTAGTTAAAAACTAGTTGCCTTGTTTAAAAGTAAATGCATAAAATGTTAAAACATAATGGTATAAGGCTTATAACGTGTTTAAAGAATGTGTTCAAAGAAATTTTGGAGTCTTTATAGTCCAAAATACACCCCAAATAAATAATTTTGAAACTTTTGATCCGTTAACCATCGAATAGTGTCATGAAATTATTAAAATATAGGGGTGTTTCCAAAAGTTCCATTTTCCTCTCTTATAAAATGGGATCACTTACACCCTTAAAATAATATACCTATACTTAAAATTACTCCTTGAAACTCTTACCTTTTAATTTCCCTATAAACATATCCCAGAAATATAGGCCTATGATCGATCATAGTTTGCCTAATCCCTTTAATTTCAAGGGAACTTTCAATGTAAAAATAAAGTCTCCGACGTAAGTGTTATCTCCTCTGAAGATTTTCTTCATAATATTACTCTTCAATATATATTATAAATATAATAATATGATAAAATAATAATCATTAATATACTAATATGTTTTTATATTAGTGTTAAAAATCTTATTTAATCATTTTCATCCACTTATAAAAAAAGAACATCGTTAGTGCGTTGCGCGGACTACCGCCTCCACAATGTGACGTCGTTTTTTTCATTAAAACTTTTTATGGCTGGTATTAATGGTGGTAATTATGAATAAATATGATATAAATCATATAATTTTGGTCTTAAAGTATAAATTTAATATCCAAATTCTCCCCCACTCAGGCGTTGAGAAATGAGAATGTTAATCATAAGTACATGCATATTACCGCCTCAATGATGAAATGTTTTTTATTTTACATTTAAATTTTAAAATATTACATATAACATAAAATTAATATCATTATTAATATTTTATAAATATATTATGTAAAAATAAATACCTCTTTAACCATACTCTCCAATCAAGTTAAAGTGTGTTCTATTTTGGTTCAGTTTAACCACCTACGTGAACAATGTTTTAAAATATAATTATGGATGACTATGGGAAAATGAAAACGAATATTATTATAATATATCAAGAAAATAATTATTATTATTATTATATGGTTCTTGAAATATTATATTAATTATTTAATTTTTTATCAAAAGTAACATTTTTGTTCACTAAAATTACTGAAATAAGCTATTATCATTTCAGTTTTCACATAGCATCAAAAAACACATATAAAATTAAACAAGAAAATTTTAAATAAATATAACTTATATATTATAGAATATTAAATTACATTTCAATAATTAAACTACTATCAAATTATGGATGATGATATCAAATTTATTAAAATTGTGCAAAATAGTTATAGTTATTAAAACCTAATGTTCATAATATGATATAACTAATTAATATAGTCATGATAAATAAATATAATAAACAATATAAAAGGTTAATATTTAGGAATAATTTTATTAAATAAGATATTAAGTTATCTATGTGTGTTTTATAGGTGTTTAAAGTGTCCTAAACTATGTAAGAAAACAAGATGAGGTATTTTAATCTCAATTTCCCCTTTATTGAGACATTGTTTATATTATGCACCTATTTTCATTTAATAAGTGTGTATACTGACTATATGATATATTATATCATGAATTAATTTTTCATTAAAGGTATTCAAATTTCAAATTCATGGTCATTCTCCATCAATAGTTTTGACTTAAATGTTACACAATTTGTAAGGGTTTATTTTTAACTTCCTTTCAAAAATCAAGACCTATCAAATGTGATAATCCATCTGGGAAATTTGAATACTGATTCAATATAAATACTATATCATTTTATTTCCCTCTTTATATATTTTTTAAACCTCAATTTCTCTTTAGCTTATTTTAAATTGTAAGTTTTAATATATTCTAATCAATGTGGGTTTTCAATAAGATTATTTCCAAATGTTCAAAAGGATTTTCCATCATTTCCAAAATAAAATTTTTATCATCCAACCCAAATTTTCTTTTTATTACTATTATCTATTTTTCAACTTACCATTATTGAAGATAAATTTTAAAACTAATTTTTTCAAATAATTTCCACTTTTTTATTGAAAACCTTATGTATTTTTTAGTTTTCCATTATTAAAGATTATTTTTAGAAGTAAATGTTTTCAAAGTATTTCAACATCTTTTATTGAAAACATTGTGTATTTTTCAAGTTTAAATTATTAAAGATTATTTTTAAAAGTAAAATTTATCAAAGTATTTTCAATTATTTTACTGAAAACATTATGCCTTTTTTAATTTTACGTTATAAAATATTATTTTTTCTGATGCTTTCGTCAGGGCGTGTGCATCCGTCTGTGAGGACACGAAGTTTTTCCTCGCTTCCTGCTTTTCAAAGGTGGGTGGCATATGTTCCTTGTTTAGGGACATTTTCTCCTTGATCAAAATGGGATAATGAGATGTCTGTTCTCCATTCCGTGGATTTCTCCTCAGAACTCGTCACCTAGTCCGGGTCTCCCTTATAGATTAAATCATGGTTTATGAATCTCATTCCCAGTGCCATATCTTAAAGGATGCCAGTTAATTACACTACTTCCGTCAGGACATTCCATGGGGTCTTGACATGGTAGCAACCTTCGGTCGGATTAGATGAAAACATCAGGCATGTTAGGGTATCTCTGGGTTCATGGACATTGGGGAACCTGTATTCTTCCTCAGAAGAGGGAATCTCAAGGGTGCAGAACCTAAGGCATCCCACGCTGAATGCGGGGAATCAGATTCCATAGGCATGTATCTGAGGTTTTCCTCAGATTCCCATGTTTAACACAGGGTATGACGCATGTTTAACGTCTTACAGAGATGGTTACGCCAAAGGCATGTTTTCTAAGGTTTTCCTCAGTCATCTCATGTTTATCACGAGGTAGGTCATGAGTTTAACGTCTTGTAGAGACGGAATGGGGAATAGAGTGGCATGATCCCACCAGGATGTGGCGTCCTAGGTAAGAATCAGGATGGATGATGGAAGGTCCCTTGAAGTGGATGGTGAATGGGATTGAGCCGTTTGGATGATGAAAAAGGTTTTGGGCTTGAGCCTCGAAGAGGCTTCCTACGTATCCCCATGGCAGGAAATCAATGTCCATGTAGTTTGGGATATGGGGGCATTTGGGGATTATGCTATGTGGAAGACCAAGGTGTTGATGGACCGATGTGAAGGGGATTGGATCGACCAGGTAAATGGTGGGCTTGAACCTTGGTGAGGCTTCCTACGTACCTTGCCTTAGCAAGGATCAAAGACCACATAGTTCAGGTGGGGTAGGAGTTGGTGAACCAATGTGAACAAGGACCTGGGTCCATGTGGATGGTGGGCTTGAACTTCAGGGAGGCTTCCTACGTACCCTACCTTGTCAAGGATCAAAGACCACGTAGTTCAGGTTATGGGGGCATTTGGGGCCTACGCTCTTAGGCACCCCAAGGTGTTGGTGAACTGATGTTAACATGGTTGGAAATACCGGGTTGTGGTCTTGAATATCGTGGAGGCTTCCTACGTACCATGCCTTGACATGGATGAAAGTCCTCATAGATTGGGTGCCTTGGCACACCAACGCAGAGACGGTCAGGGCCAATGGTTGTTGGTCTTGAACCTCGGGGAGGCATCCTACGTACCATGCCTTGACATGGATCAATGTCCTCGTACTCCATGTGGCTATGTGGGGCTTATAATCTAGGCTTCCTAGGGTAGATGTCATGGTCAGTGCTCACTCTAAGCTCACATGAGTCAAGCTCGGTGTGAGAAACCAGAGATAGCAGAGACCTGACGATCACGTCGTGAAAGGTGCCTCTGTGGGAAATGGAGTGCGTATTATGCATGATTAACAGCCCAATAAGTTGGTACTTACTCCAGGATGGAGGCTCGGGTGCCACGATGGAGAAGTAATGGTGCATGGGGCTTACGCAAGGAAGCTGCCCGGGTGTCGTGATGAAGCGGCAATGGTTGATGGGGCTTACACAAGGAAGTTGCTCGGGTGCCACTATGGAGCAGCAATGGTGGATGGGGCTTACGCAAGGAAGCTTCCCGGGTTCTGCGATGGAGCGGTAATGGTGGATGGGTCTTAAGCAAGGAAGTTGCCCGGGTGCCGTGATGGAGCAGCAATGGTGGATGGGGCTTACGCAAGAAAGCTGCCCAGGTGCCGCTATGGAGCGACAATGGTGAATGGGGCTTACGCAAGGAAGCTTCCTGTAATGTGTTCATCATGTCTAGCCATGAGGGAATCCCAACCCACTAGTGGGTTGACGCCTTCGCCTTTGCGCTAGTCTACAAGAGGCATAATGCCAAGGGGTGTTGGAATCAGTCCAAACAAAGGGGGATGAAAAGTGTGAATCATATGCCCGACATTCATAACGTAATGAGGGTGGTGTGGCGATGAAGGATAACTATTTACCGTGTTTGAAACACAGAATCCATATCGTGTTAGCCTGAAATGGGGACAAAAAAATGATGGTCGACTGTTGACCATGTTCGAAACACATGACCAGACTCAAAGTGTCATCCAAAGTCTTCCGGGGTGTTGGCCTAGGACGGTAGGTGAGACGAGTCGGCATGGGACCAGGCTATTAGGGGGCCCTTTCAGACATGTAAGTGGATGAAGATCCAAATGAAGGACACACAAAGCATGAGGTGGAGTGATGGAATGTTTGAACGGATTCCAATGCTCTTGAAATTATGCCACTGTAATCATGGCATGAGGCATCTTATGCTTTTCACATAAGGCATATCTTATTTGGATCAAGAGGCAACCTATTATTGAATGATAGGGAGTACTACAATTTAGAGTCTTACAGATAGGACTATTGGCATCTCATTCTTGGAGCATATGGCATGTCTTGTTAGAAGCAAGAGGCATCCTATGTTTGGAACATAGGGATTACTTCAGTTTAGAGTCATGTAGATAGGACTATTGGCATCTCTTGCTTGGATCATAAGGCATCTCTTGTTAGAAGCAAGAGGTGTCCTATGTTTGGAAAATAGGGATTACTATAGTTTAAATTCATGTAGATAGGACTATTGTCATCTCATGATTGGAGCAGGAGGCATCTCTCATTTAGAGCAAGAGGCATCCTATGTTTGGAACAAAGGGTGTATTGCATTTTATAGTCATATAGATAGGATTGTTGGCATCTCATTCTTGGAGTAGGAGGCATCTCTCATTTAGAGTAAGAGACATCCTATGTTTGGAACTTTATGTGTACTACAGTTTATAGTCATATAGATAGGACTGTTAGCATCTTATACTTGGATCACAAGGAATCTCTCGTATAGAGAAAGAGGCATCCTATGTTTGGCACATAGGGTGTACTATAGTTTATAGTCATGTAGATAGGACTGTTAGCATCTTATGCTTGGAGCACAAGGCATCTCTCGTATAGAGAAAGAGGCATCCTATATTTGAAACATAGGGTGTACTACAGTTTATTGTCATGTAGATAGGACTGTTATCATCTTATGTATGGAGCACAAGGAATCTCTTGTTAGAAGCAAGAGGCATCCTATGATTGGAACATAAGTATTATTATAGTTTAAATTCATATAGATAGGATTGTTGACATATGGTGCCTAACAATGGATGGTGTTGGAACTTACGCAAGGGTGGCCCTTTCTGGTTCAACCTATCATAGGATCCAAGTGATAGGGTCTAGAGGAGTTTCCTGAGGAATGGTTCAACTCAAGGTAATTGGGGAATTGATGATGAGAATCTCAACTCACGACATAGGAAATGAACCAAGAGGAATATGCCACTCAAGATGTTTTCATGGTGTGCGGAGGAGTATCTCAACTCATGGTATTCCATAGGTAGAAGGTGGGTGGGCATAAGGGCGCAATGGAAAATCCCGACGTCCCGGCACGAAAAGTATGCAGTGGGACACTCCATTTTTTTTATAGAGGCAGTAAAGGTAGCGAAGGGACTGGCGCGGAGGGCCGGGATCGCAGCCCGTCACTGCCCCTGAGCGGGGGTGCGGGGGCGCAGCCCCCGCGGTATGGACCAGAGGGCGCAGGCATGCGTACCTGTAGCACGTAATAGGAGTGACACGTAGGATGGGTTGCACGCAATAGGGAAGGCCTGCGTGTAATAGGGTAGGTGTGCGCACAATACAGGACATGTGCGTGGAAAACACCAGGTTGGCGCGAAATAGGGGAGATGGGTGAATAAAACGGGAGAGGGGAGCACAATAGGCGAAGCAGGTGCGCAATAGGGGAGTGGTGCGCACAAAAGGGGAGGTGGGAATGCAATACAGTATTCGATCATGAAATACAGGACCCGAGCGTGTAATAGGTGATGCGGGCGTGCAAAAAGGGAGGTGTGCGCGCAATAGGTGGTCGGGCGCGCAATAGGGAGGCTGTGCACAAAATAGGGAAGGAATTGCGCGAAAAATGAGATAATTTCCCCCCATTACATGAAAAAGTTATGTTTTGCATGTAAGAGAGGGGATTATCCATGTAGGCATAGAAAATTCAGACTTACGTGCATCAAAGCGGTCGCCGACCTCCGAGGGCCTCTTGGACGAAGGGGGTGCACTTGTATTTATAGGCGGAAACTCGGGAGTCGGTGTGCGTAAAATTATAGGTACGCAAGGCAGTGTGCATAAAATTCGGCACATGCAAATATGGGTGAGTAATATTCCACGCGTGCAAATGGTTTTCCACGCGAGACTCCTTTTTTACGCGCAAATCCATACTTTTCCCCAAAACCGTCCTGGATGGCCATTTCCAACAGCCTGACATCGAACATCCATAACATCTGATCCATAACTCAATTTGGGCTCCACGACCATTCAAATCGAAGCTTGCGGAACGAGTTACACTCCATAATCATTTACAGTAGCATTTGGAAAATTTTGGGGACGCGTTTTTTGGGGTCAACAATTCTATTGAAAGTAAATGTTTCTGAGTATTTTCACTTCTCCTTTTTGAAACCTTCATGATATTTCAAGGAATTTTTATGAATAACTATTTACAATAAGGTTTTACAAATTATTATCTTTACATTCATAAAAAAATCAAAGTATTTTTCACTTCATTTTTTTAAAAAGGTTTTGTGATTTTTTTTATTTTCACTTATATTCACCCTTCAAGGTTTATTTTTCATGAAGTGATGTTTTTATCAGACTTTATATGTTATTGTTATATGGTTTATTGTGTAAAATGAAATTTTTTTTATTATATTATTTATTAATTTCATGTTATTTTGTGTTCTTTAATGTTTTAAGAAACCCATTCTATTTCCATGGATTATTTATGGGATGATGAATGTGTTATTTTCAAGTGGAACACAAATGTATGGATTATGAGAAGGGTGGAACCTATATCTCTCTACAATTAAGTGGGTAAAGGATTATATCTCATGAGATAAAAAGGTTATGTGAATAGGTTATCAAGTTTATTGTTTCACAAAGGGTTAGTGTGATGGTGTTAAGATCTACTCACAATTTTAAATGTGATCTGGTAAGAAAGTGGCTAGGTTCATAAAGAGTGAAGGTGACAACACTAAGATATACTCATAATTTTTATATGTGAATATGTCAGCAAATTTTTAGGTTCACAAAGGGTGATTATGATTTCATTAAGATCTACTCACAATTTTATATGTGAAAAAGTTATCAAATCAATAGGTTCACAATGGATTTGTGTAACGTCATTAAACTCTACTCACAATTTTACATGTGAACTGGTTGGAAAGTATCTAGGTTCACAAGGATAGGAAATCATATTTTTATGTCTGTGCCACCTTTTCATGTTTTTTAACATGTTTTTCCATGTTTTCCTGATTATTCCTTATTTTTAAAGTATTCCAAAAAAATTTATCATGCGCAAATTTTTTATGATTATTGATATTTTTTAATCCATTTCATTTCTTTTATGGTTCCTTAATAGTTGTTTTATGATCTTATGTTGTTACATTAAGTTGTGTGATTATTATCTATGAACTTTTGAGATTTTATTACAATATTTATATATTTCTGATATTATCTTTCATGTTTACTATCTAACCCTTTATTATATGTATTTTACCTTAATGATCATTTGAGCTCACCCATTTCTTATGTTTCCAATACCTAGGATATGAAGATTATTTTATCTTATGAGATGTCTAGAAAGGGTCCATAGGAGTATGATTATGGAAACCATTTTTCTAGTGTTCTAAAATAAGTTATTTATATAGACAATCTTCAAGCTACTAAACCTTAAAGTCCTTTGTTTGTGTGACTATTTGTGAGATGTATTATTTAAATCATTGGATTAATGTAATATTTTAGTATGTACACTACCACAAAATAGGGCAAGGGAAGTGTTGTCCTTTATCAATTCTAAACAGAAAGCGCTGATAAAGAGGTATGCCTTTATCAATGCTTTTTTTAGCGCTGATAAAGGTAGCGCTTTATCAGCGCTTTTAATGAGTGCTGATAAAGGTTACATTGGTTTTTATTTAATAACCCTAATAGGTCGTCCTCGCTCACACATGGTCAAGCTTTCGTGGAAGCTGAACCAGGCCCCTCATCTTCCGCGACCTCTCCTCCTCCTCATCCTCCTCCTTGTTGTCCTCCTCCTTGTCCTCCTCCTCCACCACCACCTCTGCCTCCGCCCCCGCTGCCGTGACTACCGCTACCTCTACAGTCATCGTTGCCTCTGCCGCTGCCGCTGCCTCCGCCCCTGCAGCCGCGACCGCCGCTGCCTCTGCCGCTGCCACTGCCTCTGCCACCGTCGCTGCCTCCGTTGATGCCTCTGTCTCCGCCGCTGCCTCTGTCGTCGATAGAAGGTATCCTTTCATCTGTTTTCACTGGTGATTCCAAATTTGGTTAATTTGGTGACTATTTTTTGTGAGTCTTATTATTTAGAGAAATTTCCTTAATTTTTTCTTATTTGTTCATGGAATATAGTTATTATGTCTAAGATTATGATGCCTTATGTCATCTAGAAAGGTAATTCTAGTGTTGGTGTAGCAACAATCTTCTTGTAGATCAGTGGAGTTCTATGATGTCTCATAGTTTTTCTCTTGGTGAATTCTCTTCTTATCACTATCCAAGAGTGATAGTTTCTTCTTAATTCAAATAATCTTGGATTCTACCATTATTTATATTCATTTTAAGGTAAATATTTTTTCTACCTCTTAGATTTTTCTTCCATTTTCCTTTATCTAAAACCATTTATTTATATGGGATTGGTTTTGGAAATTATTAGAGAGATTTACTATTCTAGTTGGTGTGTGAAAATGTTTTAGGATACAAAACACCTGATGAACATTGATGTTAATGTTGAGATTGTAGTAGGAAGTTCCTTAGTAAAAAAGTCCTTGTATATGATGTTTCCAAGATTAATGGTTTATGCTTGATTCCCTTTCATGATGGTATTGCTTGCAAGAGTGTGAGAAGACCTTGAAACTCATTATTTATATATGATCTAATGATTAGTTTATACCACCTTATGAACTATTCTTGATATTCTATACTATTAAATTATATAGTGTATATTTTTTATGCTATTGAATTACCTGTAGAACATGAATGGGTCAAGAATCCATCAGATATAGGATGAGGTGGGAGAATTCCATGCAAGGGTGATGTGTTATCTAATTATTTCAAACAATTTGGTTGGGACATTCCATCATCTAAGGATAACAACCACCATCAGGGTGGGATTGTGGTGTTCTTAATAATGACCATCATTAGGAAAGGGCATGTTGTGAAAGGTGTGATAACAGAGGATTGATCAGGGATTACTCATTTGGGATATACTATCTAGAATAAACTGGGGGATTATACCTAGTAAGGAGGATCTATTGGTCAGGGCTTACCCATTTTATGTTCATCTTTTATATTTTAAAAGTCTGTTGAACTCATTATATCGAAGGTGGGTTCTATTATTTCTTGTTATCTTAAGGTGTGTTTCACCATGGTGTGGGTTGATTTCAGTTTTAATGGGTTCTTGGGGTTTGTGGGATGTGGTAAATGGTGTAATCAATTTTAGATTATTTTATTCTCATGGGTTTCCCCTATTTTATGTTTTCTTTTTTAGTTGGAAATCTCATATGTTGTGCGCCTCTCCTCTTCCACGAACGTACCTCTATCGTGTGCTTAACGACGCCTTCGCGGTGAGTTTTCTCCTATTACTCATTGGTTTCCTCTTGTTCTCATGTTATTACTGTTTGATATTGATGGTTATAATGTGAAATGTATGGGATAAATGCCCCATTTAAAATCGTGGTCGTTGGTGGTCCTTGTTTGCACACTAAATGTATTGAATGTTGTTTGGTTATTGTTGAACATTGGAATATAAAAATTGGTAATTTATGTATACTTGACTTATGAATGAACACCCCAAGATGATAAAACTTCTGTGATAACCCCTGAATTAACAAACATAATTGAATAAGTGATGCTTTGTAAAATCTAAAATTGTGATTGTTTGGTTTGTGTGGTGTTGTGATTGTGATCACGATTGTGTTTTTGTATGGTGTTGCGGTTGTTGGCATGATTGATATGCCATTTGTTTTCCATTTTTTAGTTCTTCCACCATTGAATATCAATCCAAACTTTACCCATTTCAATGGCACCACCACTTTGTTACCAGTGCAATTCCACTGAATCCTAGAAAACCACTTCTAGAGGACTCTATGAGACACTTTAAAATACATGGTATGTAGTCTTGTTAAATGGAACATGCTTCACCATACATGGATTTCATATAGTTTTTAATGCCACACAACATTTATCTCCAAAATTTACACCACATGACTAATCTTCTGACTCAAACATGGAATAAGTTTCATTTTAAATGTTACATGTCATGTGAACCTAGGTCACACACAATGTATCTCCAAGACATATACTTCATAATGAATCCATGTACATTCTATAAAATAATGGTAGAACCATATGACATGTGTTTTACTTCACTCACACCATGTATAGATACCATAGAAACTTTATGTGTATATACTATACACCCCTATTGGTCATGTAAGGATTGTACACCGTGTATTCCACAAAAATGTGATGCATATCTGGTGAGGTGACTCATTATGTATATAAAGTACATGCCTTAACTTAAGTTGTTCTATATGTCATGTATTTTCAAAGGCATCATTCAGTCTTCGTAAGACTAACTTGGAATTAATTCTATATATGTCATGTTAAATCAGGTATCTTATCCTTACACGATGTTCACCCTACTGGACACACCATATATATGGATTTCACATGAGTTTAGAGGCATTTGTACCATGATTTGTTTTTATAAAACCTAAACAATTCTACTTGATTAATTAAAACATAATATTAGGCAAGTTCGAGATCGAACCCATAAAGATGATGAATATGAATAAAGAATGGATGAATACCAATTGGTTGACAAAAGAGTATTAAGATGGCGTGAAAGAGTTTATCAAGATTGCCGAAGATCATGCATGTGACCCTTCTCAAAATCATTTGTCTGTGTTTACACTATCTTTATTCAAGACAAATTTGTCCAGAGGAGTTGGAAGAACACCTGATCTATCACGGAATAGATCAAAGTTATACATGTTAGAATAAACACTGGGAAAAAATGAATGTAGGTAGTGGCTTAGATAACACGGCATTTTATAGATCATCTGATATGATTACAAGCATGAACAGTAAAGACGATCGTATGGAGGGTGTGATTACATATGTGAATGATGATGAAGATCGTATTGAGGAAATGAAAAGAACAGTTGAATATGAACTTCTTGATTTCCCAAAATTGTTTCAGAAGTTAAAGAGTGGTGCAAAAACGCAATTGTATGCTGGTTTCACTAAATATACAGCATTGTCAGCAGTATTGAAGCTGTATAATTTGAAAGCAGGCAATGGGTGGAGTGATGCCAGTTTTATAGAACTACTTGATCTTCTGAATGATATGCTCCCAGAAGATAATGAACTCCCAAGCCGAACATACGATGCCAAACGAATGCTACGATCAATAGGTATGATCTTTGAATGAATACATGCATGCCCGAATGACTGTATATTGTTTCTCAAGGACCAAAAATCACTTAAAGAATTCCCAAAGTGTGGTGCTTCTCGATACAAGAAAGATGATTCTAGTCTTATGAATGTTGTATGGTACTTTCCAATCATTCCAAGGTTTAGGCACCTATATGGAAGTGGGGAGACTACAAGACAATTGACATGGTATACAGATACAAGAATTAAAGATGGGAAACTACATCACCCAGAAGACTCTCCTCAATGGAAGAGAATTGATCATGACTATCCTGAATTTGGGAACAAGCCGAGAAACCTTTGTCTGGCATCATCTACAAATGGGGTGAATCCTTTTGGTTTTCAAAGCAGTTGTCATAGTACATGGCTGGTTATGTTGGTAAACTATAACTTACCATTGTGGTTATGCATGAAAAGAAAATATATCATGTTATCTATGCTTATATCAGGACCAAAACAACTGGGTAATGATATTGATGTTTATTTGGCCCCATTGATCGAGGATTTGAAAATATTGGGGGATTCAGGTATTACGTTGTATGATGCTTACAAAAATGAATATTTCACTTTGAAATCCATGTTGTACGGGATGATAAATGACTTTCTTTCTTATGGAAATTTGTCAGGATATAGAAATAAAGGAACTCAAGGGTGTCCCATTTTCTAATAAGGTACACAGTCAATTAGGTTGAAACATTCATCGAAAACCGTGTTTCTAGGACATCGCAGATTTCTACCCCGATGACATAAGTACCGATCTTGGAGGATATCATTCAACGGAAGTTTAGAAGAACGTACAGCAGCATCTCCACTAACAGGTGATCAATTGTTTGAGAAAGTAAAATATTTGGACACTACTTTTGGTAAACTGTTTTTAAAAAACCTTTCGAAAAATGGTTGGAAAAAGAGATCAGTTTTTTTTTGAATTACCATACTGAAATTGTTTGTATGATAGTCATTTTCTTGATGTTATTCATGTTGAAAAAAATTCATGAATTAATGTCATCGATACATTTCTAAATGCACCTGGAAAAACAAAGGGTGGAATTAAGGAAAGATTGGACATGGTGGAGATGGGAATACGAGAAGAGCTGGCACCAGTGGAGGGTGAAAAATGAACATTTCTTCCTCCTGCTACTTAAACTCTTTCTAGGTAGGAGATATATCAGTTTTTCAACTTCTTGAATGATGTAAAGGTTCTATATGGGTATTCATCAAATATCAATAACATCGTATCAATGAGCGATTTAAAATTAAAGGGTTTGAAATCACATGACTGTCATGTTTTGATGCAAGATCCAATTCCTATAGTTTTACGTTGCATTTTTCCCAAGAATGTCTGCCATACATTAATGAAGCTCTGTTTCTTCTTCAAATCTATATACATCAATTTTATCGACCTAGAGAAATTTCCAACTATGGAAAGATAAATTTTCATCATATTATCTGAATTGGCAATGTTCTTCCTGCTGACATTTTTCGATATGATGGTTCATTTGATGGTTCATTTGGTGAGAGAGATTCGACTATGTGGTCCTGTACATTATAGATGGATGTACCCCATTGAACGGTATATGAATAATTTGAAAGGGTATGTCAAAAATCGAAGTCGGCCAGAGGTTTGTATTGTGGAGAAATATGTTGTTGAGGAATCCATTGAATTTTGTACGGAATACCTATCTGGTGTGGGAATCATTGGCCTACCGAAATATCATCACACTGAGCGGCTTGAGGGTGAAGGAATTTCTAGAAGAGAGGTTGTCACAATCAATATTGCAGATCGGGAGTCGGCCCACCTTTACATTTTGCATAACAGTTTCGATGTTGACGCATATGTTCAAACCCACAAAGAAATTCTTAGGCATTTGAATCCTTCTAGGGCTGAAAATGGATATCATATACAAATAATTGACAATTTATAGGATGGTTTAAGGACTATATTTTTAAGCAGTTAGATGAAAATCCAGACTCAATTTTAGAATGACTTTTAGAGCTAGCTGGAGGAGCAAGTGTGTACGTATTATCTTACAATGCTTATGCAGTTAATGGTTATACATTATATACTAATGAACATGATGAAGATAGTACCATGCAGAATAGTGGGGTTGCACTTGTGGCTGAGGTGATGCATGTTTCTGGTGCTAAAGACAAAAATCCAATTTATGTGAATATGTCATAATTTGGAATCATCAAATGAATATGGGAGTTAGATTATACGAAATTCAAAGTGCCAATTCTTCAATGCAAGTGGGTTGATAATAGGAGTAATATAAAAATAGATGAATTAGGATTCGTGAAAGTTGATTTCAGTAAGGAAGGGGAGAAAGACGAACCATTTATAATGGCATCACAGGCTATACAAGTATTTTATGTTCCAGACCCCGCAAATCGAAATTGGTCAATTGTTCTGTTATCGACCAAAACAACTGAAGGGTCAGATGAAAGTTCAACAGAGGTTGACCCTTTTATAGGGACTTCACAATCATTTCGTAGTGGTCCCAATGTAGACATCATTTTGTATGTCAGAGGAGGCTACAATGAATGGATTTACATAGTCGATAGAGGAGTCAAATCTCTTCATCCTTAAAAAAAAGAGAGTACAACAATCAAGTTATTTGTTTATTGTAATATACATTGTGTTATGTTATGTTATTATTTGTTCGCTGCTATTTTTATGTAATATAAATGAAATATTAAACCACTTCTACAGATAATGACTTCTGCACATGCTGATGCGCCCAATCCTGAGGCACAAAAGGTCTCTCAACCAGCAGCTGGTGGTCCTAGTGTAGAGTAACAACAGGTTTCTCAACCAGCTGTTGGTGGTCCCACTACAGAGCAACAACAGGTTTCTCAACCAGATGCATGTGGTCTCAGTGGAGAGCAACAACAGGTTTCTCAACCTGTTGTTACCAGTCCCAGTGTCGATGCTAGTGCTCCGGGGGAACATATTGATGATACTTCTGAGGAAATGGTAGGAAATGAAACCCTGAAAGTGAAAAAAAAACAAGAGCGTCATAGTCTGACAATGTTAGCCAAAATCCTTAAGGAAAAAGCAAAAGGCATCAAATTTGAGGTGGGATGGAATAAGTGAGGCCAACATGTTAACCCCAGCAAAGCCATCTTTAGTAGCTACATTGGAATCTTCACTCAGCAACGCGTACTGATTGATGTACAATCATGGCACCATATTGTCACCGAGCTGAATTTACTAATGTGAGAAGATATTACGGTAACATTATGGTATCATTTTTTTAATTTATTAAAATAAAATAAAATACCAAAACATTGACTTACTCTTCATCATCCATTGCAGATTTCATTTATAGTAGATGCCTCACACAAGGAATGTGTATTAAGAGTTACAGGAATGATTCATAGAGGTTTCCGCACAATTTTAACGAAATATCATCTTAAAGATGCAGAAGGGAAAATAAATCCACACCCACCTCCTCTTTACACACACTTGATATCCCAAGGAGCATGGGATGCATTTAGCAACTATTGTGGGGAGTAGAATTTTCAGGTACATTGTGTGGGGTAATATGTTGTTTGAAGTTTTCTTGTATTCATCACTTTGATTGACAATTTTTTATTTATGAAACAGCAACTGAGTGCTAAAAATAAAAAACACGCAACAGAACCAGCGTACCCTTATCGTAAAGCAAGGATGGGAGATGCTTCACTTGAGAAAAAAATTCTACATCTTTTAAATCTACCGTACTACTTGTATGTGACATAAAACAACACCATAACCATGTTTCTCTATTTATATATAGATTGATGAATCTAAATCGAAAGCCATATCCATCCCACACCAAGTGCTATGGAAGGGGGCTTGTGTAAATAAAGAGGGGATACTGATAGATGAAAACACACAAAAAGAGTGGGAAACATGCGTAAGTATTACATAATATGAATTTGATTTTCTTTAAATCGCTATTACATTACAATAACTACTTATTTTTCTATATTTTCTTTCTGACATAGTCACAAGAATCAACAATAGCCACACCAAATGCATACATTCTTTCAGAAGCCTTGAAGTAGCCAGAACAGTATGGAAGCGTCAGAGGTGCGGGTTTTGGGGTGACACTCCGAACATATTTTCAAAAAAAAAAACAAGCGGAGGATCAAAATGAAAAAATAGAAAATCCGAAAGAACAATTAGCTATTTTTCAAGAATAATTACAATACCAGAGAGAGATAATATCAAAATTTATGGGGAGAGGCAAAGAGAAGAAAAAACTCAACAACAACTTGTGCGTGACGATCCCACCCCACCCCCCACCAGCTTTGAGGCGAGCCATTCCCCTAAAAAACTGACTTAGCTGAGGTAAACAATTTTTTAATAATTGTTTCTGTGAAATTTGATTCATATAAACATTGGTACTTTTCCTGTACTAATATTATTTAGGGTAAAAATGACTGTGATTTATATCTATCAACTCCCACATATCACCTTGTAGCGAGGGCTACGGTTTTCAATACGTAGAACGACATTCTACACAATAGATAGCTTCCAAAAGATCATCTCAGAGTGTTAATAAATGTAACTAATGAGCCAAGTGCCGAGCTACCTATTCCAAATGAAAATGATGAAATTCATATGGTTGAACAATCTATTGGAACATTCATCGCATGGCTGATAATTCTTATAAAAAAACATGTCGACAAAAAGGTATCCATTTCCAATTTATTTTTCAAGTTGGACCTTTAACATTTAATGAAAAAAGGTCTGAACCAATGAATTTTATTACAGAACAACAAAGAGAAGGGGTGAAATGAAATATTGGCTCAAAACTATCTCAAGGATCAACCAACTGATTGAAACGGTCTACTGATAGCACCTTCACCCCGCATGTTCTATATCCACAGTTAATATCATTGCAAGCTCATGTGGATAAAAAGTTGAAAGACGGAATTACTCACACAGTTGATTTTGAAAAAAATATGTATGGAGAGGAAACATCAGATTTCATTATTGTTGAAAATGTAAATGAACTCCTCAAGTATGAATGGCTAGGCACCTCAGTTGTAAATGTATACATGAGGTATGTTTTCATGATTTGATTTTACAAAATCTGATATACTCTGATAATTATGACTGGATACATTTTATATTTGTCACAGGCATATATATGAAAAAAAATTGAAGGGATTTCCCCATGAACAAAAATTTGGACTCGTTAGTCCTCACACCACCTCTTCAAAATACGAAATAGATTCTGATAAAGAGGTTGCAATAATGCCATCCCTGCTCAAATCGTTTGAAACAAAATTACAGATGACAAACTCTTTTTAATACCAACTATGCAGAGGTACAACTCTACAATTTAATCATATCAACTATATTTTCATTTATTTCTTTACTTATTCCTTTTTTTATTTTTAGGGACCATTGGATGCTGATTGCAGTCAATTTAGATACTCCAAAGATTTATTTTCTGGATTCAATGCATGGATATCCAACAAACCGACCATGCATAATGGTGTTTGTTAATTTGTAATACACTAGATGCAACATTTTAAAACTAATAATCTAGTTATGTAATTTAGGTTATCTTTTAATGATGATTCTATTATGATAGGGTGGTGTATCAATATCATCTAATCAATGGAATGAATCCAGGGCCTAAGGATAAGAACGCGTACAAGATCTACAACTGGAAAAGTATCCTGGTATATATAATAACATTGCACTATCCAAACACATATCAAAACAAATTACTTATTTTTTTCGATGTTTCTGCAGTGTCCAAAACAAATAAATGAAATGTACTGTGGTTATTAGGTTTGTAAATTTATTAAATAGATCGTATTTCATCAACAAACTATAATCCCTGACGAGGTATTTTCGAAAATAATTATGATTTCATTTAAAAAAATTATTAATACTTTGTATATTTATATTTTTTCAGTACTACCATGACTGTCTCAAAAACTCATATTCATAAGAAGATATAGATGTGTTTTGAAATTAATTGGCAGCATACCTGATGGAATATTGTAAACAAATAGGATGAAGGTGAATTCATACTACTTATGTTATCCATATATGATCATTGATTATCCTTCAACCTTCTTTGGTGAATAACCTTAGACGATGAAGAAATGACATATTAGAGAATATCGAGATACAATGAACACAATTAATTCCTTCAATCATTAGATAGCATGATTTTTCATGAAAAATGATCTAATACCCGAGTAGGAATATTATATTTTATGTATATACCCTTGTTGATTAAAAAGTTTGATCAGATCGATCCCTTTTATGGATATATACCAATTGTGGATTGAGAATGCTCCGATGTATTGAAATATTAATTTATTACTCAATTTTTTCTATCCCCGGATTCATATTATTGATCTTTGAACAAATCAATATTGAAGTAAGGCATGATGGTGTGCAGTTCGTATGGTGTGAACGACGAAACCACCGAGGATTAACAAAATCCATTTTCCAACAAACGATGGATGGAAACAAAAAAATATGGACTATATCCACCATTTTCAGTTAGATAAAGGGACTAAATATAAATATTTCTAAAATTAAAATAGAGGGATCAGATTCAACATGTAGAGATAGTATTTGAGAATCTATAGAAAACCTGACAACACGTTGTGTACAAGGATGAACACACAGTGTGTAGCCCAGTGTGTGTGGTGGATAGGGTTTCAGGAAATCATAATTATGGAGTTTCATGTAGTTCTCAAGCACATCGTGTACCCCTTCCCCAGTATTCCAACACATTTGGTGAATCACATTGATGGGATCCCATGAGGAAGTACACGACCTCAGACCCAAGTACATGGACACAACCAGCAGCACATGACTAGTATCACACGACCTGGTCCCAGTTAGTTTGGACATTCCATTTATTCCACATGTACAACATGTAATGATACATGTAATTGGGTCCATGTATCCCCATGGACATGTTCTATAGGTGGAGTGGTACCAGGCACTCTAGCTGCACCTCACCTCACCTCTCGTCAGGGCGCCCTAAGGCATGAACCTTTAACAACACTGCCCTTACCATCTCATTTGGGACTATTCTAACTAAGTGTATATATATATATATATATTATTTGTATCCATATATTGGATTTGGTTACTCTATTACCATTGGAGGTGAAGATGTGTGGGGTATTCCACTGCCTTTTCAGAATCCGTCTGTTATTCACAATCTAGGTAATCTTGTAGGAAGGTATTTATGTTCTGATTCTCGAATGAAAGTTGTGTCTCACCCGGTTAATCCCCGGGTTTGTGTGGAATTGGATGCTTCCTGGATACCTTTTGATCACGTATGGATTACAATTTGAGAAGAGTATAGGTGAAAATAGCAGGTGGTTTATGAGGACTGGATAGATTATTGTTCTGTTTGTCACCACTTGGGTCATTCAGTGGCGGTTTTCAATAAGGGAGGGCCTTGGAAGGCTCGCTGTTTAGATGCTCAGGTGTCTACCTAAAGGGTAAGAGGTTCTTTGGGAAGGGTTTCAGAGGCTGGTGCAGGGGCGGGTCCAGGACAGGAGCAAACGGGACCTGAAGGTGTGGGTAAGAAGCCTCACCTCCCAGTGGGGGAATGGCAACTAGTTGAGGACTGTAGAATGAAGGTTGTGGCTGGTCTTGGCTCTCTTCGAGGAGAAAGAGATGTCATGAGTAAGGCGTTGGAGGTTGGTGGGATGACGGTACCTATTCTAGAGGAAGAAAGACCATAAGGAAGTGGCAGGGAGGCTCAACCTACAGTGGTGGCTGATCAGAGGGAGGAGGCCCGTAGAGAGTTGGTTGAGGATGGCCAGGGAACTGTGGAAATTTTTTGTAGGGTGAATGCCTTGGAAGGGTCGGTGTTGGTTGCTGAAGGGGATCTCTTCGAGGGACATAGTGAGGGGGAGGTGCCTCCAGTTCAACCTGAGACAGGGGGCTAGAGGTTTGGATATATCGTCCAGGCCTTTTATCCCTTTAAGCAATAGGTTTGAAGGCCTAACCAATGTCAGTTTTGATTCTAGTTTATGTCCTAATTCAGAAGGTGGGGGTGTGGGTGATGGGGTATCCATGCAGGAGCACATTGGTGGATGTCTGGGTCAAGAGGAAGTCTCTAGGGCTGTGAATAATTCTACTTATGGGGTTGGATGTCTTGTTTAGATTGAGGTTAATACTTTGAACCAAAGAAAGAGGAGTAATAGTGGGGGCAATGGTTGTGCCTCGGAGGATTTTCTCGATAAAGGGAAGGAGTGGGATGGGGGCGATAAAGAAAATATGAATGGACAAGATATTCATTTGTACAGCAATAAAGTACAGGGGGGAAAAGAGGATGGTCGGGTGTGAAGGAACCTTGTCAACGACTCCAAGAAGATGAACTAGGGATGACTACTCCTATCTCCCACGCCCGGCATGAACTAGATCGGCTTTTAAGTGGGATATTGGGATGATTCTTGCCTTTAAAAAGGATATCTTGGTCAAAACGTGCTTTAGAACCCAACCACCTCTAGATTAGTCGAGGATCTGGGATGTTGGTGATTTTGGGAGGCGGCATGGACTGGCTTCTGTTTGGGAATCGTCCACTGTGGAAGATGAATCTGGTATGGGATGCAGAGACAATTACGGGTACTATGATCTGTAGTGTGGTTTTGTTTTCTTTTGTTTGTGTCTATATTGCTAGTGTTGGTTGTGGAGGTGCAGTTCTTTTGTTCTAGCCTTGCCTTGAACCTTCTTTTGGGTACCGGAAACCCATAATCTGACTTTTAAAATGAGAAAAAATGATTATTCCAACAGGTTCCCTATGGACCTACCCTTTCCATAACCCCCAATGGATAACCTCAGGTATTATAAGAACTGCTCATTCTCGCACCCTTTACTATGGAAGATAGAAGGTACCACATTGGGCCCCCCATTATAAGCACCAATAGATATAACATGGTAGGAACCTAAAACATCCAAACGTCAAATCCATGGTTGTCCAGTAGGTATCATCAACAAAACCCTTGGAGCGTGTAAAAGATATTCAAATGTATCAAGACCATTTCATGAGTTTTTTTCATTTATTATATAGACTAACAAGAGTTCATATATCTTGGGAATGTTCTTGGGTCCCCTATGTGTTATCATAGCTTGAAATCCTTAGGAAAGTCCCAAAATCCACAAACCATCCCACAAATATTTACCTACCCAGGTCATCACATCACAATGGAGAAGGAACTATCGCTCTATAGTCATCTCTCCTAGACCTATGAACTAATGAAAATAAATGTTGTAACAGGTAACAATTGACATTTTATTAATGTATTCTTTCATATGAATATTTAATTATTTCATTATTGTATTACTAACATAATATTTGTATTCTTATATAGGTGAAATATTTTTCCTAAGTTCGAATGCTTTGTTCGGAAACCACCGCCATGGACGACAATTTTTTAGAGTGGATCATGGATGAAAAAAGGATGAAACATTAATGTTTTTTAAGTGTTTGTTGGATAATTGTAATTGTAACCAAATTAAATATTTTTTGAAATGTATATAGTAGTTTGTTGTTTTGTATTCACGATTTCAAGTAAATGTATGTTGCATTTTTTTCTGTGCTTTGTGTGTTGGTGTTGTTTGTGCTTTGTACAAGTTATGTCATATGTGTCCAGGTTCTGTGTAGGTTCTGTGAAAATTTTGGTTTTACACAGGAACTTTGGCCTTTAACAGTGCTAGTTAGGCGCTGATAAATGGATAATATATCAGTGCTCAAAATAGCACTGATAAAGGTAGTGTTTATCAGCGCTCAAAATACCACTGATAAAGGTAGTGTTTATCAGCGCTATTTTTAGCGCTGATATATTATACATTTATCAGGGCTGAAAATAGCACTGATAATGACTACCTTTATCAGCGCTAACCAATTGCTGATAAAGGGGACCCCCGTTTATCATTGCCGAGATTAACAGTGCCTTTTTAGCACTGTTAAAGGTAGTTTTTAGTGCTATTATAAGCCCTATTTGTAGTAGTTGTTTAACTTGGGTTGCTTAGGTTGGTATCAAAGTACGGTTTAGTCCTTTTGGAGAATAGTTTAGTTATTTTTGTAAATTATTTTACTTACATTTGGAGTTAGGGTTAGAGAACCTTAGTGAAAACCGTAGAGTTGAGTATAAGTATAGGATGATATTCTAAAATATTGGTAAAGTATTGAGTAAGTTTTTTTCCTAGAAATAAATACCTATCTAGATACTGATAAGATGATTTATTTCTGGTATAGATACACCTCAGGGTAATCACCATAAAAATGGTTGGTTGAGTAATGACTCTATCATCACCCTGATGCACAATGAGTGGTCCTAAGACTGTATGCATGGATTGAAACTCATGAGGGATATACTTTAGTTGATAATATTATTTTTACAAACCATTATGAAGGATCTATTTTCTAGTTACTTAGAGGGATTGGGTTGAGATTTTTGAGTGAAGACAACATAATTTAACCATAGTATAACAAAGAAATAAGTATGACATATTTGAAATGAAATTATCATAGGTTGAAGTGAAGGTGTCATTAGAGTAGATATATTAGGATTGAGATTTCATATTCATATAATCTAATTCTTTTAGATATTATCATATCCTTTTTATTTTTTGTATTTAGTTGAATCAAGATCAAGTAAATGAATATGTAAAAGGTATGACCCCAAAAAGTCCTAATAAGCATATTTGGGATAAACAGTTTCCAAGTTTTACTAAGGATAATGAGATGGATATCTCAGTAGAAAATATATTTTGAGTTTCTCATGGACCATTGTAGCTTCTTACTTTAGTAAATTATAATTAAATTATGAGAACTCAGTTTATTTAAGGTGGTAAAAAGTAACTCCCAATGATTTTAGATCCTTTAAAAAATATACTATGTTCTATAACTTGTGTCACATGCTAAACTCAATGTAAAAAAACCAAAAAATATTAATAATACGTTATTAATAAAGATATAATAAAATATAACATGGTAAACCAATAATAGTTATTACCTTTAAAAGGTATGAAAGTAATACGAGTTAAGACTGAAAAAGTTATTTTCAATAAAAATTGTTTTTGTTATATTATATATTCTCTTTAAAAAATATAAATTTACAATTGTTATAATTTAAATATGATAAATTAATATTTATTTTTTAATTCCTCAGAAAAAAATTATCTTCATATGTATTTTTAATATTTTTATCATATAGCCGGGTTTTAGTGAAACAAATCTGATTTTGATAATACCATTACATTTATATGAATTAGAAGTTTTTGAAACATTTTTTATATAAAAATTATATATTATAAATTATAATAAATTTCTCTAAAATACTGTGTTGAATTTATAAATTCAGGCTAAACATTTTGAAAATTTATGTAGCATTTTAATTAAAATTGTTTTTGAACTGTTTTATTTAATTAATTATAACATGATAACGTGAAGTTTTTTATTTATTTCATTGTGAAATAAATGATTTTTGAATGATAATAATTATTTTAAATTCATTTTAATCAATTTAATTCATAATTCTATCCTAATCATAAATCTTTTTACTTAAAAATAAAAATTTTCAAAAAAATGGGTTTTTAAGCGTTACATGCACTAACATTAAGATTAATTCCTTTACACATATAAAGTTAATTTTATAAAATTATTCTTATATTTGAGATAATAACATTAATATTTTTTAATATTTCCAATTTTATTTTTATTTATAGAATATATATTATTAGGATTAATGTTTATCACCACAATAATAATGACATAATTATTTTAAAATTATTGTTTTATTAATATCAAAGAATTTAAATAAAATAAATTAAATATTGATACTTTAAATAATAAATATAATATTATTTCTAAACAAAATATATATATATATACACTAATTTATGTTTTAATCAACACTAAATAATATTAATAATCTATAATGGTCAAAATGTCATTTTTCTACTAAAATGGCTTTTGTGCACATTATCGGTTTTAATATAAAAGCTAATTTTATAGTATTTATAAATTGAATTGGATTAAATAGAGTTTAAATTTATTTCCATAACACACAATTTTGGATATATGGGTTATGTTATATATCTAATAAAATATAAAATCACTTAGTTATAAACTAGTAACCTAGTTTAAAAGGAAAAGAGTAAAATGTAAAAAAAATAATAGTACAAGAATTATAGCATGTTTAAACATGTTTGGAAAGAAAGTTTTGAGTATTTATCAACCCAAATACACCCCAAACTCAATAATTTCAAAGCCTTTGATTCATTGACCTTGGGATATAGTCATGGAATTATTAAAATATAAGAGGTGTTTCCAAAAGATCCATTTTCCTCTCTTATAAAAGGGGATCACTTACACCCCTTAAAAAAATGTCTCTACTTAAAATTACTACTTGAAAATATGAAATTTTACTCTACATAGAAACATATCCCATAAAAATAATCCCATGTTCACCCATAGTTATCCTATGTCCTTCAATTTCATGGGAACTCCCAAGGGAAAAATCAAGTCTCTGACATAAGTGTTATCTCCTCTTAAGCTTTTCTTATTAATATTACTCTTACAAATATCTTATCACCATAATAATATTATTAATTAAGTGTCATTATTATACTTATATGTTGTTATTTTAGTGTTAAAAACCTTATTTACTCATTTTAAACCACTTAGAAAAATAAAAGAACATCGTTAGTATGTTGCACGGACTACCGACTCCACAAAGCAACATCATTTTTTTCATTTCTGGTTTTCATGGATTGTTTTAATAGTGGTAATGAGTAATAAATATGATATATCTCATAAAATTATGATCCTAAAAATTCAATTTAATATCCACCTTCACCCCCTCTCATGCGTTGAGAAGCGGGAACACTAATCGTGCATATGTGCAGATTGTCACCTCCGTGATGGAATTTTTTTTTTGATTTTAATAAATTATCCAAAAAATATTAAAATATAGTTCACCATAAAAAAAATAAAAAAAAATATCATTATTAGTCTATTATAATGATATGATGTCAAAATAAACACCTTTTAACCATACCTGAAAATCATGTAAATGTGTGTTCAAGTTTGGGTCAGTTTAACCACCTATGCGAACAATGATTTAAAATATGATTATGGATGACTATGGGAACATGAAAAATAATATTATTATAATATATCACAAAAATAATGATTATTATGTGGTTCTTGAAATATTATATTATGTATTTAACTTATTATTAAAGTAACATTTTCATTCGCTAAAATTACCGAAATAAGCCGTTATCAATTCAGTTTTCACATAACATTACCAAAACAAATATGGAATTAAATAAGAAAATTTTAGATAAATATACGTTATGTAATATATAATATTAATTTCTATATCAATAATGAACTTGGTTTCAATTGATAGTCGATGATATCAATATTATTAAACATGCGTAAAACAGTTATTAACACCCGACAGTCATAATACACTATAACTAATTAATATAGTCATGATAAATAATTATAATAAGGATTATAAAAATGGTAATATTTGTGATTATTTTTTTGAAATATGATATCAATTTATCTATTTATGTTTTACATGAGGTTAGAGTGTCATCAACTAAGCAAGGAAACAAGTTTATGGTATTTTTGTCTCAATTTCCCCTTCATTGAGACATTGTTTGTATTACGCACCTATTTTCATTTAAGTAGTGTGTATAATTCCTATATGATATATTATATCATGAATTAATTATTTATTTAAATTTTAATTTCATGGTCATTATCTTTTAATAGTTTTTATTAATATGTTACACAAGTCGTAAGGATTTATTTTCAACTTCCTTCCTAAAATAGAGACCTATAAAATGTGATAATATATCTAGGGAATGTGTATTCTAATTAATTATAAAGCATTGATAATTTTATTCTAATATTTATATATTTTATAAATATCAATTTTTCTTTACCTTATTTTAAATGATATGTTTTAAAATCTTCTAAGCAATATGGGTATTTAATAAGGTTATTTCAAAATGTTCAAAAGGTTTTTCCATCCTTTCCAAAATAAATGTTTTATCATACCCTCCAAATTTTATTTTTATTAATATTATGTATTTTTTAATTTTCGATCATTCAATATTATTTTTCAAAGTAAAAAGTTTAAAATTATTTCCACTTCTTTTTTTATTGAAACCCATATGTCTTTTTCAAGTTTCCATTATTAAAGATTCTTTTTATAAGTAAAAGTTTTCAAATTATTTCCACATATTTTATTGAAAATTTTATATATATTTAAATTTCACATTATGAAATATTATTTTATATAATTAAAAGTTATCAAATTATTTTCACTACTTTTAGTAAAAACATTATGTCTTTTTCAAGTTTACACTATTAAAGATTCTCTTAAAGGTAAATGTTTTCAAAGTATTTTCACTTCTTATTTTTGAAACCATTATTTCTTTTCAAGGATTTTTTATTACTAAATATTTATAATAAGGTTTCAAAAATTCTTCTATTTCCCTTTATAAAAATATTTCGGAAATTAATTATCATTTTAATGTTTTAAAAAGTTTTTGGGAAAATATTTTGTATTTTCACTTATATTTACCCTCTAAAGATTATTTTACATAAAGTGATATTATGATCACTATTTATATATTATTATGAGATGATTTATTATGTAAAATGATATTTATTATATTATATGATTTCTTATGTTTATTTTATGTGATGTTTTCAATGTTTTAAGAAACTCGTTTTTCTTCCATTATTTATTTATGAGATGCTAAATGTTTGATTTTCAAATGGAACACAAATGTATGGATTATGAGAAGAAAGTGACAAATATCTCTCTAAAATTAATTGGGTAAGGTATTATATCACATTAGATAGAAATTTTATGTTAAAAAGTTAGAAAGTCTCTTGGATCACAAAGGGTGAGTGTGATGGAATTAATCTCTACTTGTGATTTTATAAGTAAATGGTTAGCAATATGAAAACATATATTTTAATACAATTTAATTCTTGATTTATTACATAAAGGTACACATAATACAATCCTATGAGATAGTGAGACCAGGTGTATTTTGAAAATTAGGCACATAACATAATAACTTGAACAGGGATACAATGAAATTATCTAAAAATCCTTTAGCAGGCTCTTAAAAATTCATTATTCTTCTGAAACTACATGGTATAACCTTGGGACATACATAAGAAAGGGGTGAGATATAAATCCTAGTAAGGGAATAATAAAATAATAAAATGATGAAATTAATACATGTGAGTTAGTAGGAATATCAAGGTAACATAATAGGGGTGAGAAACATAAACTTGAACATTAAGTCATGATATTAGATGATGACATAAAGGCATCTTGGGGATGTGACAACAATATAAAATATGACATTATAAGCATGCTTTAGGGATAAAAACCTATAAATCATAACAAAATGTACTTAGGATAACATATAATGAACCATACATGTCATCTCATGAGATAAAAACATTACCCAGTGCATTGGAGGGCTATATAATTCCAGGCCCACCCGTCACATTCATATAATGTACATGCATAAGTGTGTCACATAGATCATACAACATAAGGATGTATTTTATCACTTTTAATCCCATTATTAATGATTTTGGGTAACATACATGGAATTAACCAATAAATTAAGGATAGATAAATCTAGGTGAATACCCTTGAGTGGAAATGGGAATGGGTATTCACTATGAAAATGTGTGGCATGGAAAATCATTGGATAATTTCGGCAACATAACAGGGTACATAAAGATTAATGTAAGAGTTTAATGAAAGTAAAAGGGGTATATCATCACTTTTAAACCATAATTATGGCAATAGGTATGTGTAAAAACATATCCCAACATGAAAAATTGAGAAACAAAAGGCATAATATAAATAAGGTGCTTAAATAAGGAGGAGAAGGAGAGGATCCCATACCATGAGAGGGCACTTCTAAAAGCATGGGAGGAGATTCTTAAGAGATTTATGACACTTTTGTAGATCTATAGAGATGTAAATGTAGATTAAATTCATTATCCAGGGGTTTTTAGTGAATATAGATGAGAGGCTGGTGGGATTTTATTGCAAAATAGAGGGTAATTCTTTATTAATTTCTAAAGTTAGTTTTTGGAATCTATATGATAAATTGATCCAAACCACAAACTATCCCATGGTTTTCTCCCATGTTTTTTTCAAAATTGGAGTATATTTTATTGAATTCTAAGTATAAGAACCTAAATAATTAAAATAATACCCTTGGTGATGTGGAAGTGAGAAATATTTATAAATAATTGATTTTAAAACTTTAAAATATAATATTGGTTTTGGAGGATTCATTAAGGGTTTATAAAATAAAAATAATAACCTCAAGAACACATTATTTTAAAGCATAAACATAATTTTGGTAGTTTATAATCTTTATAGTATTTATTAAATCACTTTTTGTCTTTTATGATGTTATAAGACTTCCCATATATTTATACCATATTTAATTTTTACCCAAAAATTCAACTATCTCAGAAAATTATGAAAAATTATCCATTGGAAAATTTAGATGCGATGATTTAAAAAATAATTATTATTTTATATAAATAATTATATAAATATAATAATTTGCATTTTTAAATCAAAATCCCCATTTATTGAAAAATGTGGGTTTTTACGACGATGAGAGTTTTATATCCCTTATAAAAATTATAATTGACTTTATAAAATTATTTTATATATTTATATTTAAATAAATATTATTTAATAATAATATTTTATTAGGATAAAATGTATTTAAAAAAATATTTAATTCATCAAAAGAGTGTATTGATAGAAACTATATATTTCCCAAAAGTATAATTTGTGTTTCATCATATCAAAATATAATTTTTATAAAACTTATTATTTAACAATTATAAAGTGATAAAAATAAATATAATAATTATTTTATTAAAAATAAAAATATATAAAATTATACCATTAGTGTCTAGATACATAATCCCTTATTACATCAGATAATTCCCAAAGGGTATGGTGTTTGATGGTGAAACTTTCTTATGGTGGTTTAGGGAACATGGTTTAAGACATGATCTTGATAAGCATGAACTTCCCTCATAAATGGTTTTTCTTATGCTTCAGTTATCAAATATCAACTTGGGATTGGTCAAGGAAAAATCTCAGTGATGTCATCTCCCTCAGAAGCTCTGATAAATCAACTTCATAAGGTACGATCCTACTGGTAGAGGTCGCCGCTTCTTCTATCAATGTCAATTAGACTTTACAAAAACCCTTAATATATACCAATATTAATGGTCACTATATAATTACAATATTATCAATGGTTATGATGCTTAATATTCTTTTAAATATGACATACTATAACTATCCAAAATAGCCAAAGCAGTGCATGTGTTTTTATATAACTACATTACTTGATAAGGAATTTATTTATTCAAAAAATTAATTTCATTTATAAAATTTTATTTTGTTACATTTTATCCCCCTTCATAAATTTCACCCTTGAAATTTTTATTTTATACACTAAAATAGATGAGGGTACTTCTATTTCATCATCTCTTCTAGTTCCCAAGTTACTTCCTCAAACTTGTGGTTCCACCAGAGCACTTTGACGAGGTGAGTTGTATTGTTTCATGGAACTTTGTCTCTACGACATGAGATCTTCACTGAATACTCCTCATATGAAAAATTATTCTCCAAGGGAACCACCTTTGGATTCAGTGTATGTGAGTGATTTGGTATGTAATTCCTTAAGAGGGATACATGGAACACATCATGTGTAATGACTTGACCCACTAGGGCCCACCTAGCCTACAGAAGGTTGATCCATCACAATCCCAAACCTTCCTCCAATAGTCCAAGGGCTGGCAATAAGCATTATGAAGGCATAACTATAATATGAGACATTTTCCTAAGGAACCTATATGCACACACCCAACTATATCCATGAAATAGTGCATAGGAATATAATATAAATACTATAACATCTAGAGATAAACCATGCATGTAATAAACTCTAGAAATACAACAAAGTACAATAGAATAAAATATAATTAAACCAAAGTGTAAAGGGGAAAATTACAAGCCCAACCATAGATGAAGTCCCAATATAAAAACAGCTGTAAATAAAGAAAGGTGAGAGAGCCATGCTTCTAATCTCAAATCTTGACCACCATACATAGTCTATGAACCTAGGTATCACAATGGTATATTCTAATAACCGTTGATCTATCTATAATCTAAAAAAGACATTCCACATGCGGGCAATGCCCATGTAGGGGTAAGTATATACATACCCAGTAGGACTCCCCAAAACCGAAAGGGGGTGATAGAGAGATACAATAATATTAATCTCTTCCCAAATAAGAGGTAAACAAAACCCATCAGATACATATATATATACTCATAAAGAAACCCAAATGACATAGAAATGGAATATTCATCTCACAACTCAGCCGAAGTTGATAATTAAGCTTGTAGATCGAAAATTCAATCTATGATTCTTAGCATCAAACACAAACTCACCAAAATATGGGTGGAGGGGACCACACCTCACAGCTGCACTCCACATATAAGGGATCACACATCTCCTATAGAGGAATTTCACCTTATTGGAGCATGAAGACAGCGGAGTACCACTCCATAGGTAGAGAACCCATGCCCTGTAGTGGTAAGGGGAGTACATACCCTACCTATATAAAGAAATTGGGAAATTTTTTCCTAATGTGATAGGGTAGTAAAAACCATGATATCTCTTCGATAACTTGAAGAACCTAAGCCCTGGTGTGATAGGAGAGTACTGGTCCAGGAATATCTTTGATAGAATGGGGATCTCATGCCCTAGTGTAATAGGGGATTAGTGACACTACTATAAAAATAACCTATTGTCATGGATCTATAGCCACTATTTAAATGATCTTTGGCTATAGGGTGAGATATAGCCATGTTTGTTTTAAAACTATATATTTAGTATTCATTTAGCAATGAGAAAAGGCTTCCCATGGTAACAGGGCATAAAATTTTTTATCCCCCCATCATGATTTTCCTCTCCCACCCAAAAACCCTTCTCCCTTAGTGATTAATTCTTCATGATTCCTCCCATCAGTGCACAATTCCTCCCATATTCTTCCCTATCACTCTTTTTCGTCAAGATTCCTCCTTGAAACCTCACACATTCTTCTACCCTCACACGATTCATGACACTACACTGTGATGTGATAATGTTTATTCCTATCGTAACCTCTAGGAAAATCGACAAGGACTTTTCCTGCTCAGTTTCCTCACTATTGAAGGCTACCATGTAATCTGGTTCAGCCATAACTTTTATTTTATTACCCGTCCCATTAATCGTGATTCCTCATTCCCTATGTCACCTTAGTCACATGTTGTTGCTCCATTCAGTGCATCGGTTGAACCCTATTCCTTCTACGAGTGGACCATGCACCAGTGTTGCTGCTGATTTCTCCTCTATTCAATTCATTGAATGGTCTCTTTTTATTATGAGAGTGGACTGCACACGAGGTGCAGCTGATACCTTCCATGAGTAGGACCTATGTGGGTTGGCCCCTACCTTTTCTATAAACTCTATGCATCCTGCTCCTTATAGTGAGACATATTCCTTCATCCATGCTATTTTGTTTCACTATCCTCATTAATTGAGTTCATGGTGTTATTCAATGGAGGGTGCCTACAAATAAGGAAAATTGTGGTCATTGGGTGAAATGGAGATAACCTCTCTAAGGGTTCAGACTCAACTCATATGGATTCTATTTTCAAGGAATTAAATGTGATTGAGGTATTTTTCATGATTATTGGGGTTTATTCATCATTTCTTTCTCTTCTTTCAATGGATAAGGAAACTCCATTATTGTCAAATTGAAGGATTTTTTATATGTTTTAATGATTTGAAATATGAAAAATATTTCCCTTTAATATATCAAATTGGATTCATATTTAGTTGGGATATTATTAAACAAATCCTCTCCCATTCACTGGAGAATATCTTACATCAATGGGGCTTGTAGAAACATGATTCACCAAGGAGTAATGATCTTAAATACATGGAACAAGGGTAATTATATGATAGATTTCAAATCTTCTAGAAGCAATTAATAGGAGGATCTAATTTCTTACACAAGTCTAGGTTCTTTACCTTTATAATATATGAAATTTGTTTATTTGGATTCCCTATGTCTTCACCATTTCATACCTCCCTAAGGATTTCTTTCCCTTTAAGTGATTTTATAATAAAAAAATCCAATTTTCATTCTATGATTTATAATAATATTTTCTTATATATCTTTCACATATCTAACCATAGTAATTAGTTTTATGGTATATTTTAATTTTTACTAGGTGCATGTCATTATTGTATCATCTTGTTACAATAGTGGAGTTTTATAATTCATGATTTTAGTTATCTAGACTAGATGGAACCCCTATGGTATTCACCTGGGTTTTATAGTTCATTCATTTAATTAAAAAAAATTATAACATCTTTACATAAATATATGCAATGTCCATCAATAATATTACCTCTTTTGTATAGCTTCATTTATGGAAACACTATATATTCTTATATATTTTTATTCCTTTCTATGTAATTTATTCTACATTCACATACATGAATATAAATTTTGTCAACCTTCAATAAAATTCATGCATAAATAGAAAAATGATAATAAAAAGTAACACATTAGGTTGATATAAATCATAAAAAATAAGCTAATAATTGTAATATAAAAATCCCTCAATACATACACATTTTAAAATTCTGAAATATGGAAGGACTATAATACATAACTAATAGATATATATACTTGTAGATTTGGTTATGTTTATTCAAATACTAATTTTTATACCAACAAGAATACTATCATACAAACATTTTTTTCATTATTAAATTTCTTCTACTTATGCTCCAACTTATTCTTACACAAATACTAAAAGATACACATTTTAAAAACTATAATATATACATCCCAACTAATATTAAAAGACGAAAATTTTAATAGCTCTTCTACTTATGCATAATTTGTAATATAAAAACACTATAATACTATAATATATATTTCCATGAAAATATTTAGGCATATTATTTTTCTCATTCTTATACAAATATTGAATTCATTCATACATATGCTTATGTCTATTCCTATGTTCATGCTAATCCTTATACAATTACTGAAATACACACATTTTAAAGTTGATATTTAATATGTTTATGCTTATTCTTAAACAATTTCTGTAATTGAATCACAAAAAAAATTAACATTGTGAATTCTTATGATTATGTTTATATCCATGCATATAAAAATACTATAATACATAAAATTTTTCAAATTTTATAATATAAAAGTATTATAAAAAATATGATAATTTATAAAGAATAACAAATGTATTTTATTTGGATTATTCTTATACAAAAACATTATTATTTACATACATATGCTTATGTTTAAGGTCATTATTACACTAATGTGTATATCAAAACATAAATAATACACATTTTCATGTTTTTATTAATTAAATGTGTTCTCATTTATTTGTGTTCGGTTTATGAGGATTCTTCTACTCCTACCACTGATTTAGGTGCATATGATAATATGGATGTCGATGATGATATTGGTAGTATGAGAGGAGGTGATAATGATGTTGGTGTTTCTGAAGGAGGTGATGAGGTTCGTGATGGTTTTAGTGATACTGATATTGAGGTACATTTCATATGTAAATTTTAGTAAGTGTTTATACATTGAATTTTATCATATAATGATGTTGGTTTTTGGTAGATGTTGTGGTGTATACCGTTTTAGGGTTTTTTTGAATTAGATGTTAATTTTAATGGTGGATAGAGGTGGTTCCAATTAAGTGTTGTAGATCTAATAGTCTTGTTTGGTTCTACATGACAAATAAAAAAATTTAACACATGACTTGAGGAATAATAAATTCTCTTGTAAAGATAAAAAAACAATAGAGTTTTGTAAATAAGAACCCGTAGTAGTGAATTAATCACCAATGAATCGTGGATGAGAAAAATGGAGGAAACAAACCCACCCAACACCATCACTCTTTGAATTCATGCATGTGGTCTAATAGGTAGTTTTCGGTCAGCTCCTTATTCTTGTTGCATGAAAAAAAAACCTCTAGTAAATTTCCTAATCAAACCTCATGGATTCCAGTCATTAGATGGATTCACACTCCTCTAGACATGATGGTATCTCATAGTTCAACATAGGTAACTAAAATACCTTGAATTTTACACTCTAAGTAAATAAAAATATAATATCTATATTTTATACACACATCTTATTCAATACAGCTATGGTCATATCTTTGTGAATATGTAATCCTTGTACCTTATTCTTTCGAAACCAAATAAGAGAATCCAATTTTTTTTAGGACTGCTCATTATCTTCCCTAGATTATAGTTTCGAGAGTTTATTTAAGATAATTTTAATACCAAAACTAGAATTATATTTTTTCTATATCTCATCACTAAAGAAATAATTCAATGTAATTACTCTCATTTATTAGAATATTCACCTATACCTCCAATAGCCTTTGTGATTCTATATTTTTCTTTCTCTTTCACCTTTTTTTAGATAAAAATTCTCTAATTAAATCTATCAGATTCCTTATCTCCATTGGACTAAACATATCTTTTGAAAATTCTATATCATCCATGACAATGAAAATTTGTCTCTCCAATGTACTAAACACATCTTAGTTGAGTGACATGTGACATACTGATCTACTTATATTAATGAAATGTGTCTTGTTTATTGAAATCGATGAGTATATTTTGGAGAATTGAAAACATATGAGAAGTTATATAATACATTAACATTTTATATGTCTATATTTTACTCAATTCCTTAAAAAATATATTATAAAATAATTCAAATGATGTATATATATATATCCTATGGTGGACACTTTCATTTTAAGATGTGATTTTGTTTGATTTTGATTACTATAGAACCCTTTATAGATTGAGTAGAAAATATTTTTTTCTATTTTATACCCTTTTAATACAATTGTTTATTGGGGAATTATTAATTTTTTAAATTCTACAAAGGCATGTAGTGTTATATATCTTGTCATACAATTAGGATAAATTTTGGTATAATGTTTTCTCCCAATGTTTGAGGGTGTTTATATGAAAATCATATCCAAGAGAGTTAGATTAATTTCACAATGATTTTAAATTATTTGAATAAAATATATGATACATGTGTGAAAGTGGTACATTATTTTAAATATGAACCAATGTATAAGTCATGGTATAGTAAAATCCATCATGTTGATTTTTGTTTTATCAAGTGATTTATGATACCACTTCGTGGTGTATGTATTTAATTACATTGGATATCATTTGAACAAAAATCCATTATTAATTATCATGTTATTTAGTATTGGGATGTACATATCAATTAGAATATTCTTTGTTCATTATTGGTTATGGATTCGTGTATTGTTTATCATGTATAGTTGACACACTGATCACACATATATATGAAGTCATTATATTTCAATTCTTTTCCCATTATTTTCTTATAGGTGTTTTCTTATGATGAGGTTGGTTCTATCCATCATCATCAAAGGAAGTGATTTTGACATCATATTTGGGTAATTTTTCTTCTATTTTTATCCTTTGGCCCAATTTAAATTAGGGCTTTTGTGATTTTTAAGTTCCCTATATTTTTGTAGCGTGTTTTGGAACTCGTCTAGATGGATTTGAGTTTCTATTGTCGAAGGTGACTTACAAATGTATGCATAGGTAGGAATATACATATATAAGTTCCCCCTCTATATACATTCACTTGTGGTTGTATGAATATATATATTGGGGCTAGGTGTTCTTATATATGGATATGAAAAATGCATACATGTGTAAGTATAAAGGGGTATATGTAAGTATAAACATACATATAAGGACCCCTTTTTGCATATTTGTTCATGTAAATATGTACATAGGGGCTAGGTGTACTTATATATATGTGAATATGCATATGTGTGTAAGTGAGAAAAAAAAGGAAAGATTTAAGTTTTCACTGTCAAAAGCAGTGCACCTTGAAGTTGAGGTAGGTTCCCTATGCCTAACCCTTTAATTTGAATTTCATAATGGCTTTATTTTTTAAAAAATTTATTTTCATAATTGCTTGATTATTTTAAAAACTTATTTTCTAATAACCACTAGCTTTTTTAAGGAATAATTTAAGAAGAATATAAATCTTCTAAGTTTATTAGATAATAAAATGGAACTTTGATGACATTGTATTAGATGATTTGAATCTACATATACCTCATCAAATATAAGGATTAGTACCTTCCCATAAGAATAGAAATTTATTTTTATAGATCTATGTGAGAAATGATACATGTATATCAACATATATCTATTCAGGTTTACTTTCTCCTATTTTATTAGAAAGTAAAGAAAATACATGTATTGAAACAAGAATTTTTCAAAATCCCCTTATCTTTGAGAAATATCTTCTAAAATTAACATAACAAGGGCCTTTTATTCAAGTTCTACGTCCTTTACAAGAATCTTCATGATTTTATGGGATTCAAATGGATTGAATATATCATCCTCTAGAATAAAAAAATCATCATTCACTATCTCAAGGATAAACATGAATCTCACTTCATGTGGTTAGTATAAATTTTCATCCTAATAAATAGTATAAAATGAAATTTCCTTAACTTTAGATATGACAACATCCTCATTTTGATAAAACAAGAACTGATCATTCTCATAAAAATCTAAAACATAAAGAAAATATTTTTTTTCTTTTCATAAAACACAAACAACTGTCCTTTAAAACTTGAAACTTTATTCAGTAACATCACTATGAAATTGAACTAGATAAAATTGACTACCTTATTTGGAATAATTCAGTACTTAGTACTTGATTAGTTAGTTTTATTTGAACTTATTTAAGCACCTTCATTTATTCTCTTTGATTTCTTCATACTCATATGAAGGTTCAATGTTCAAGCAATCAATGAATAGGGTTCAAAGAGTTTATAATTGAGTGAGAAATATAATTAACTATGGTTTTTCCTCACCATATATCTTATAATTTCATGAAATTTAATCTCTTTCTAGAATAAATAATATCATCTTTAAATAATGGAATTCATGATAGACGAGATATCAATTGAGAAAGATAAAATGACTGTTAAGGCATTACTAGTGAGGGGAATCCTTTAGAGTCTCAGTGGAAATGGGTTGTTAATTATCCTACGGGTGGGATGAGGGTTGGTTTATTTATGGGATCACTAACATTCATAGGTGAATGGTCTTGTTTGTGGAATAAACCTTCAGGTTGTAACCACTATAGATGTAGTAATAAATTGATGATATTAAGAGTGGTACATCAGTAGTTCTCTTCAGGTTAAAATGGGTATGTTCTATAGTCTATATAATAACCATGTATGAGAAGGAAATGGGTCTTTTTAAATAGGTATGGAATTTAAATAGATCTTATGGAACAATGTGTGATAGATACCTGTGTATGAAGTGGGATAGCTAATCCCTTCACTTTATTATAGATTATATATTTGTTGATGGTATATAAGGTTTATACTATGTTGATTGATGAGTGATGGTTTATATTATAATTATTAATTTATGCCATGATAAGATGAAATGTACTAAATATATGTCAGTCAGGATACATGCATGCTGGATATTTTAGATACTAGTAGAGTAATTGGATTTGGCTCTATATGTCGTATGTTAATTTGATTACTATCTTAATCATGTTGTTATAAAACATTATTTTGAGATGATGTAGATCTTATGATGGTGATTTACATACTTTGAACCCAATGGAAAACTAAGGGGACACAATATATTTCCTTTAGGGATTTTCTATGATTTATCACCTATATATTTCTCCATAAAAGAGGATTGGATAGACCAATATTATGTTGGGTCTCATTGTTAGTTTATAACTTAGATAAACTGGTTGTGTAACCAATAATCCATGACAGTTCATCATTTATATAAAAATTTTGTTATAATGAATCCTTTATACTAAAAGGATTCAATATAACAATATTTTAATTATAAATACTTTCTAGTATATGGATAACATAGACTAGTTCTATTAATAATACTCACTTCTAGTCTATTTCTTAGGTATAATAATAGTTTAAAAAGGACTCCATACTATTATATAAATAAGATAAACTAGTTTTTTAACCATTACCCCATTTTTTTCTATGGTATGTTCTTGATCGAACTGTTATACTTAACCATTGATGATCAAACATGGTAGGGTTGTGATTCAAGGTAGTCAGGTTAGTACATGATAACATGAAATTAATTCATTAGTTTTCATGTTAATATTATTTATTTTCTCATGAATATATTATTATATTATGATTTATATTAGGGGACTATTTTTTAGACTACTATGATTTATTCTCACATGTTTCATGTGTACCTTAATCGATATGTGGACCATATATTAAAATTGAAAGTGTAGTTAATTAAAGGAGTACCAAGAATTAAGGGCTTTAAACTATGATATATATAATGAGACCCCACAATGTCAACCATGGGTAGTGAATAATGGATAATGGTTCAACATTCAAAACCACACCAAAAAAATTAACTTCATGGAAAACATGGGAATAATAAAAGTTTATAGGGAAGAGATCACTCTATAATAGCATCTTGTGGAACCCTTCTTGATTGTACCATGATAAATCATGGTGTAGTGTTATGGGTCATGATACAATCAATAAAAGTGTAGATAAATATAACAGAACCAAACATCCGTAGCGTCACTCCATGCTACAAGACTTCCCATAAAATTGGAAAAAATCCCTGTTAAAGTTACATTGTGATGGATTATCCTTCAATGTAACACTTTATAGAAAATAATTTTAAAATATTCATGGATCTGGAAACCAAATAGATTTATATCATATCCAATGGTGTCACATCATAACATTTTAAATTCATTTAAATACCCACCACTAAGACCTTGAATCAACTAGGTAGCCCCTCTAAACTCTACTTGAGTTGATTCATATCCTTCTTTTCATCTCCTCATAGCCATCTATTGACTCATATCCTAACCAACACCCAAAAACCCCCAATATCCCCTCAAAACATTACCTTCATTCTCAAACACAAAAAAATTCCAATACACCTTTCCCAAAACCCTATTTAATCTCTCACTCCTTACCCTCTCTGTGGATCATAAAAAAAAAGTTAGCCACCCTTCCAAATTAAAATTACCACCACCTCCAACAAAATACGAAGCTACTGGTTAAACACACAATGTAGTGCAAGACCAAGCCTACCAAACCACCACCCAATCCATCCTATAGAACATCATATAGCCCATGTCTTCTTAAAACCTTATCCATATTGAGCATTAAACCCCTCAATCATCCTTTAGTGAGGTCTTACACTAATTAAACATACATCTTTTCTTATTCTTCACAACCCCCATTCATTGATATGGGCTTGGGAAGCCACAGATGTGAAGGTTTCAAATGAATAAAACCTTAGATATGTGGGTTATATAGTAAATTGACATGTGAAACAATATCATGGAGGAACTTTGTGTAGCTATAAAATACACATCACCTAAAAAAGTGGTTTTTTTTAGTTGTAGGTGATATAATATCATGATAGTGTGCAATTGAGTGGTGTTTTTTACCCCTTCCCCTTATGGTTAGTCCAAGACATTATGAATTTTCAATTACTATTAGTGGCCTCAATGTGGTATCTCTAATTCCTAATCTATCAATAAATTATTATAGTTGAAATTCATATCTAATTATAGTACTTTAGTCATGACAGTTATATTATTAGATGTGTTATGTTGTGTGGGTTAGATAGGATTTGGGAGGTGTTCAGTTGTTCAAACTACATGTGGTATTGGTGTTGGTGATATGTTTGGTTAGAGGCTCATTCATCACATTCAATATTCCTATATAGTTCTTATTTTTTTTCCTTAGGCTTTATTTGTTGGTCTGAGTGGATACTCAAGAGGGGGGTGAATTGAGTTCCAATAAAAAATCCTGTTAAAAATATTTATCTAAAAATCCTCCTATTTAAAAACAAGTTAAACTGTAGTGAATTTATACAGATTGAAAATGTTTAATTAGTTTCAAAAAGATTTATTAGGTCTCAGTTAATTTAATCAGAATATTAAATTAACTTTTGAAACTAACTTACTGGTTCACAATAAGTATAAACACTTGCTAATTTAACTATCAAAGTAACTTTAAAACAAATTGTATTTCAAAGTAATTAGCAGCAGAATATAAAATATATAGAATACTCTAGACATAAACTAAAATGCACAGAAGATGTAACCAAGAGGTTCAGTCTCAATCTGAGACCTATTCCTCTCAAACAATTTATATAAAATTTGATCCACACCCTGGATTGGGGTAAACAAAGTGAAAACAATGTCCAGGTACAAAGACCGCTACCACAGTTCTACATGGGAAAACCAACAACAGCTCACAGACTGTCCAGGTCTTACTTGACCTCTACCACTATCCACAGTGGGATACAAGGGAGTTATAGAAATTTTGTGTGAGGATTTATAAATCCTCCATCTTAGTTCAGGAGATAGTGTGTATATAAAATATACAGAGTATACACACTACTCTAAATGTAAAAAAAAGAATCACTAAAAGAGTAGATAAGAGTTTAGAATGCTCTAGTGATGTGAAGTGCAGCTCTGGACTCTTTTGATTTATTAGAAATTCTTATGAGTCCTTCTCTGGTTTTTGACTGAAAAATAGAGGGTCGTTTTCTTCAAGTTGAATTTGATTAGCTTGAGTGCATGAAGAGCTCGTAGTAGTTCTTCACTCCTTGAATAAGGTGCAGCTTGTGTTCTCCTCTGGAATGAAATGAGTTCGTGTATGTTCAGTGATCTTCGAGTATGGATTAGTCTTTCAGTATGCACCAATTTACAGTATTCCTTTCTCTTGTTGTGTGTACTCTTCGTGCAACTACTTTTCTACACGCTTTTCGCCACCTTTTCCATCTCTCTTTGTCCGGTCTTTGTCCTTACTTTAATAGATTTCAGCTCCAAAAATGGGAATGATTACCTTTTCATGCGTACTAGGTACAGTTCCCTGACATGCCCAAAATCCACATTAAATAACATTGATTTCATTAAAATCATAAAAAATGCTTGTTGCTTAATAAATAAATAATATTGACAAAAGTAGAGTTTGACTGGTCAGTCTTTCATCAGTAGCCTTCTGTCAGTAGTGGAGGACTTGTATAGCAGTGAGCTCCTATCAGTAGCTCTTTGATATTGTATCGGTAGCTCCTTGTATCAGTAGCTATTACTCTGTGTATCAGTAGCTCTATATACCATTGACTCCTTCTATCGGTAACTCTTGGTCTATCGGTATCTTGTTTTGTATCGGTAGCTTCATAGCGGTAGACTTGCTTATATGAGTAGACTTACTCTATCTGTAACTCTGGTGTAACTGTAGCTTGTATCTGTAGACTTTTAGTCTGTGCATATTGGTAGCTCCGTTTAGTTCCAGTGAAGTATATATATTGGTATACTTATGCATACCGGTAGACTCGTTCTATCGGTAGCTCAACTTCTGTCAATAGATATCTGTATCGGTGGACTTGATCTATAGTGACATGTGCTTACTGGTGGACTTATATATACCGGTAGCTTTGCGTATCGGTGACCTTTTCTTATTGGTGACTATGTCTATCGGTAGACTAAGTCTATCTGTAGACTAAGTACCGGTAGAGTTGTTTATCTATATCAGTAGTTATAGGCATATCAGTGACTAACACTTATCTGTTTTATGCAAAACATATCGATTGAGTTAGAATTATTTAAAAACTCATATAAACATAGATAAACATTGATTAACATATTTCAAAGATTATTTTACTATAACTATCAACTTGATCATATATTGAAAGAATTAATATATAGATGAACATTAATTGGGATTATCAAAGTATGTGAAATCATAATTGGGATTATCAAAACATGTGAGGTCAACAATCTCCCCCTTTTTTATAATCACAACTTATGATATTATAGTTTCAAAATAATGAGTAATTTTATTAGAGGATATATTATTAAATCCAATTGTAGTAGTGAAAACAATACACCAGAGGTAAAAATGTAAGATATGAAATGTTCAATGTATCATAGGTAGAATTAAATGAAATGGTATAAAAGGTAAAGGTTAAAAAACATAGTAGCTCTCCCCATTTGTCATAAAAGAAAGTATTGTGTCCCTTAGATAATATTTCTCCCCCTTTGTGATAATCAAAACATGGGAAACAACAAAGAGAAAAGAAACAAAATGGGAAAGAAGAGAAAGCCATTTGTATTTTATGTTGCAAAAAGGTATAGGGAAATAAAAACAAAATACAAGAAATTCCTATCAAATATCATAGCCACCTAGTTAATTCTCATCCTCAATGTAAGATTTTCCCTTGGGATCAGAAGAGAATTCAGGTTGTGTGGATGCAGGTGAAGACTTAGGAACACCAGAAATGATCACAGGAGGCTGAGCAACTGAAACTATTCATGGCATGCACTGAGTAGTCATCTGAGTGATCATAGGAGTAAGGATGTGAATGGCTTGGGATGGAGTCATCTGAATAGAAGAAGTAGTAGAGGTAGAGGCAAATAAAACTGGAGGTACAATCACTGGCCTAGCATCGACCTGCAATAAAGGCAACAAGAGATTTCTGAAATCCAGAATTATTCCTCCTCCTCTCTCCATAGCAGATATGAAATCATCCTTGTTTTCTATGAATTTTTCCAAGGCTGGAGTCAACTCTCTAAGCTTGCTGACTTGCTCTCTGAAGGCTTGATTGATAGGAGTTAACTTCATGTTTTCTAACATAATCTTGAAATGGTTGTTGAGTTGATGTTTGGTATAAATCCTTTGGAAATAGTAGTCTACCTTGTCTTTTACTTCTTTCTGAGAGGCAGACGCTTCTCTCATATAGTCCTGAACATTCTTCATTATCTCTCTAGCTATATCTCTAGTAGAAGTGACCACTTTGGTCAGATCTGATGAGTCTATAGAGCCACTGGTTGATGTTGAACCAAGATCCTCCTTCATCATAGCTTGAATCTGATTTAGTTCTATTGAAGGTCTAGAGGCAAGAGAACCAATAGAGAAGGTTACTGTTTCCTTGATGTTTTTGGTCAACCCACTAATAAGATTTTTCACTTGGGAATCCTGGGTGCCGACATGATCTTTCATGGAGGTTTTAAATCCTTCAAACACTGATACCATCTGGATTACAACACTTTTGACATAAGCCAAATCTTTATCTGTTTGGGATCTAGAAGTCATATAAGATTCTAAAGAGATAACAGATTTCTTTAGAATTTCAACATCCTCTTCTAGTCTAGATAATTGAGTCTGGAAGGCTATAACTTCATCCACTATTTGTACCACAAAGTTTGACATATTACAACTGAGAGAGAGTTCAAAAGACTTTTTCAAATTACTCATCTCTTAAATAAAGCAGTGCTTCAACTTGGCAACATAAGCACTAAAAGACTCTTTTATCTCATCCTTTAAGGATTCAAGATCAGCCCCGGTGATCATATCAGCACGTGAAACCACAATAGGTTCTCTTTCAGATACTATACTGGTTACTAAGTCATTCATAATTGATTGAAAAGATGACACTGGTGAGGCTTCCATTCTCCTTATTTCTTCCACAAAACTGATTTTGAGATCAGACTTTAGCTTATCCAGATCATGCATTCTGACTACATCTTCAGGTAACAACTCATTCTTAATATTGTAATTTGTTTTTGGTCTATTGAGGGATGCCTCATTATCAGAATTAGGATAATCCAATCCACAAACCACAAAACCTGGTTCTTCTACCCAATCCTCAATATCAGCAGCCACTAAAACACTACCAAATTTGGTTTGATGCTCCCCCTCAATTGGCGCATTCTCTTGTACAGCAAGAGAATTCTCATTTGGTCTTTCTTCCTTAGAAAAATCTTCTACAATCAACTCCATCTCTACAACAACTGCAACAGGAGGAGGCTCCTCTAGATTAGGCACAGGTCCTTCCATCTCACCCACTACTTCCTTAACAGGCACAATTGAGCTTCCAATCAATGGACTCAGACTTAAGCACACAGAATCAAAGGCTTCAGATTTATTTTCTCTTTCTTCTTCATTCATAGGGGCTGGCTGTTCTTCCTTATCAACATGTGTCTCTTCTTCTAATAGAGTTTTGTTCTAGATGATACCATTTTAGCAATAGGACTTGGGGGAAAGTCCAGATCCCTTCCATCATCTATAGAAGTCTCCTCTTCATTAGTCTCATCATTGTACTCAGGTTATTCTTCATCAGGTCCTATACCTGGATCCCTCACATCCTTAGGTCTTGAAGGATGATCCACATGATTGAATTTATCATATATCTTCTTTTCGTCATTAGCCCACTCTCCTCTCCATGGGTTCCAGTTTATTTTTATGTATTTACATACAGTGCTTGTGATACAGAAGTTGTTCCTTACTACCACAGTCTCATCTTGAGACTTACTACCCCTTTTACATTAATCATTACTGAGATAAACTTGGAAAAGAATAAGGAATTGGTCTTTGATTTTGTCCTGATCATTTCCTCCATTTGAATCATTAGCAACTTGCACAGATACACTTTCACACAACGTCTCAAAAGATGGAACAGATAGATATCTTAATATCTTAGATTCGCAAAGTCCCCTCTCCTTGGAATTAAAACATGTTGAACAAACATGAGCAGCATTCTGTTCTCTCTATCCATTTCAGCAGAAACCACTTATCTTTGATTGCCACTAACGGTGAGTTCCTCTAGGGCAGTTTCATAATCAAATATATCACTTGTAGGTGGTATTGATTTCGATACATATCCAAAAACACCTTCGTGTGGAACCTTCAATCATTCAGCCCACTCAACAGATAAAAAAGATATCTCCTTTCCATTCACAAAAGAAATCACTCGGTTCTCATCTTATGATTTCTCAAAGCTCACAAACTCGTAGAATTGTTTCACTAGCTTCAGATAATAGGGGCCATTGTTGTTGGAAAATTATTCTACCCACTTCTAATCTTCCAGCACCTCTAGAAATAACGATTTACTAGCCAGCATCCATTCCATGCATAGCACTTTTTCGATCACAATAACTCTATTTTGCAAACGAGGATTCATTGGTCGCCTCCCCGACCTTGTTCTACCAATACTACCACTTGCTTCTGACTCGATCTTCCACTTCTTCGCATTCGGCTCATCAATGTCATCTCTGATGGTAGGGAGTTTGGTTTTTGCCATCTTTGGTTCGAGGTACATAGGATTTTCGAGAAATTCGGGAGCTAAGACTTGAGGGTAAAGGAAAGATTCGGTGGATTGAGAAGTAACTATAACTTAGTTCTATAATTTAGGAATCATAAAATAAATAATTAAAATATCATAAATATAAACGATTCAGATTCTAGTGGCAGACAGAAGTTTAAAATAGCGCACAATCCTTAGGGTATATCGGTGAGGATTCCTATCAGTGTGGTACATCGGTGAGGTTTATCGGTGACGTTTATCGGTGACGTTTATCGGTGACGTTTATCGGGGAGGTTTATCGGTGATGTTTCTACCGATTAAGATTTATCATTCCTAACTCATGTATAATGTATCTTAACCTATCCAAACTTAAAGGTTTGGTGAAAATGTCATCTAATTGATGTTCCGTACCTATAAATTCAAGAGTAATATCACCTTTTTGGTAATGATATCTTAAAAAGTGGTGCCTTACATCAATGTGTTTGGTCCTAGAGTGAGATACAGGGTTCTTCGAAATGTTAATTGCACTAGTGTTATCATAGTTTATAGAAACATTCTTAAAATCATATCCATAGTCCAAAAGAGTGTGTTTTATCCATAGAATTTTTTCACAGAAACTACCAGTAGCTATATACTCTACTTCGGCAGTGGACAAAGCTACAGAATTCTGCTTTTTACTACACCAAGATACTATGGATTTTTCCAATAAATGACATGTTCCAGATGTGCTTTTTCTATCCAACATGCAACCAGTAAAGTCAGCATCTGAATAATTCATTAGCTCAAAAGATTGTCCTTTTGGGTAAAACAAACCTAAATTTACTGTGTGTTTAAGATACTTAAAAATTATTTTAAAAGTAAGTAAATGAGATTATTTTGGATTAGCTTGAAATCTTGCACACATACACACACTAAATATAATATCTAGTTGACTAGCAGTAAGGTAAAGAAAGATACCAATCATACCTCTGTAATTGGTTTGATCCACTAGGTTCCCACTTTCATCTGCCCCCAATTTACAGATTGTACTCATAGTAGTATCACATTCCTTAATACTATCCAAGCCAAAACGTTTTAAAATATCCTTTGTATATTTACATTGATTCAAAATAATACCATCTTCATTTTGAGAAACTTGAAATCCAAGAAAATATTTGAGTTCTCCCATTAAACTCTTCAAATTCATTTTGCATACTCTTCAAAAAATATGTACATAAAGAATGTTTAGAAGATCCAAAAATAATATCATCAACATAGATTTGTACTATCAAAACATCTTTAGAAATTATTTTAATAAAAAGAGTTGGATCAGCAATCCCTTTAGTAAAACTTTTTGAAATAAGAAAATTGCTAAGTCTATCATACCAAGATCTTAGAGCATGTTTTAAACCATATAAAGCTTTAGATAGTTTGAAAACATGATTTCGAAAATGAGGATTAGTAAATCCTGGTGGTTGTTCAACAAAAACATCTTCAATTATAAAACCATTTAGAAAAGCACTTTTGACATCCATTTGATATAACTTGAAATTCAGATGAACAGCATAGGCAAGTAGATTCTTAATGGATTCTAATCTAGCTACAAGTGTAAAGGTTTCCTCATATTCTATTCCTTCCTCTTGACTATATCCTTGTGCAACTAGCCTAGCTTTGTTTCTAACTATATTTCCAGATTCATCAACTTTGTTTCTAAAAACCCATTTAGTGTCTATTGTCAAAGTGTCCTTAGGTCTGTCAACTAATTCTCAGACTCTGTTTCTTTCAAATTTATTTAACTCTTCTTGCATAGCCATTACCCAAAATTCATCATTGATTGCATCATTGACATTTTTAGGTTCTAGCTATGAAATAAAGGCTTGATGTTCAACCTGGTTTCTTAGAGAAACTCTAGTCTGTGTCCCTCTATCAAGATTACCAACAACAGCATCCAAAGTATGATTCTTTATAATCCTAGTTGATCTAGTAAAGGTAGGGCTAGAAATTTCAGGCTCTTCTCTAAGTTCGGGTTCTATAGAAGTAGATTCTGGAATATGTCCAGAACTGGATGTTTTTACAGTAGGTTCTTTAGTTTTATCATTAAGGTCCAGAATAGTAAATTCTTGTTCAAGATTTTGAAGAGAATCCTTAGGTTCATGTGGATCAGTTTCATAAAACTTGATGTGAATAGATTCTTCCACACATTTGGTTCTTTTGTTAAAGACTCTATAGGATTTACTAGTTAAAGAGTAACCCAGAAAAATTCCTTCATCACTTTTAGAAGAAAACTGGTCAAGATTATCCTTTTTATTGAGAATAAAAACCTTGCAGCCAAAAACTCTGAAGTAATTAACCTTAGGCTTCCTATTATTCCACAATTAATAGGGGGTATTTTTAAGAATAGGTCTAATCAAGTCTCTATTAATAATATAACAAGTTGTATTTACAGCATCATCCCAAAAATAAATTGGCAGGTCATACTCATTAAGCATGGTTCTTGGAATTTCCTGAAGGGTTCTATTTCTTCTTTATACTACACCATTCTGTTGAGGTGTCCTAGGGGAAGAGAAATTGTGACCATATCCATCATGTGATCAGTAAGATTCAAACTCATTATTTTCAAACTCATGACCATGGTCACTTCTCAGGGTCTTAATCTTAAGTCCACTAAGATTTTCTAAAGACTTGGAGTATTTAGTAAAGTAGGAAAAAGCTTCACTTTTGTGAGCTAAGAAGTATACCCAAGTATATCTAGAAAAGTCATCTACTAGAACATAGGCATCGTGCTTCCCATTTAAACTAGAAACTCTAGAAGGTCCAAACAAGTCCATGTGAACCAAGTTGAGGGGTTGAGAAGTTGAAACTTCTTTCTTTGATTTAAAAGAAACTTTATGTTGCTTTCCCTTTTGATACGGATTAAAAACATTGTTAGTTGGGAATTCAAGTTTAGGTAGGTCTCTAACTAATTTCTTCCTAGTCATTTTTCTAAGTGAATGAATTTTGCAGTGTCCTAATCTTATGTTCCATAACCAAGATTCTTTATGAAAATCATTTAAACAAGTAACATTTTGTTTATCTAAAGAATTCAAATCAATAGTATAAACATTTTCATTTCTCAAAGAAGAAAATACTAAAAAAAATTTGGAATTAAAAACATTAAAAGAATCATTTTCAAACCTAACATTAAATCCATCATCACATAACTGATAAATACTTAACATATTATACTTAAGTCCATCAACAAATAAAACTTTAGAAATTAAAACTGAATTAGTGTTACCAATATGGCCTAGGCTAATGATCTTTCCTTTTGAGTTATCACCAAAGGTGACATGAACTCCATCAACCTTTATAAATATTTTAAATCATGAGTAATCTCTAGAAACTTTCCTTGAACATCCTCTATCCAAGTACCATATTTTCCTACAAGAACTCTTTATACAGGTCTCCTACAAAACAGGTTTAGACAGAATATGATTTTGGTACCCATATTTTCTTGGGTCCAGAAAGGTTAGCAAGCAAATCTTTAGGTACCCAAATTTGTCTTATGGGTCTCATATAATTTACAGAATCAATATATTTTGAAAGATAAACTTTATTTGGTCTATAACCATATGAATAACTAGTTGAAGCATACAAATTTCCAGAACTAGAACTAGCAGCATTCTGTCTAAATTTAGAAATAAATCTAGTTTTAGTAAACTATATCTGTCCAGGATGATAGACTATTATAGTGGTATATTTTGGTTCCACTTGTTTCCCCAACATTTGTGTAAGTGTACCTTTTCCATTTATGAATTTTTCTAAGTCCTTCCTTAATTACTCATTAGACAACTTTAGTTCAGTATTTTCCATTAACAGTTGAGCATTCTTTTCCTTTTCAATCTCAATGGCAGATTTAATAGTGCTAGATAAAGCATGTTGTTTCTTTAAGGATTTGTACTTGTCCTTAAGTTCATTACAGGTTTCTTCTAGCATATTATAGTATTTAAACAATTCTTCGCTAGACATGTTTTTAGATTCAGAATCAGAATCAACTCCAGAATAATATGAATTTCAGCAGGAGGATCCAGTGTTACCTCAGATGTATTTTTCATAAAAATCATGTTGGAACGATTATTTTTAGAGTCAGAAACTTCAGATTCACTTGTGATATCTTCTGAAGCACTCCAGGTAGCTTTCATATCTTTCTTGTACTTATTGTATATGTAGTCATATTTCTTTTTGAACTTCAATTTTGGACAGTCTACTTTTACATGTCCTTTCCTATTGAATTCATATAAAATAATCTCATCACCTTTATCATGCTTCTTACAGTCCTTCTTCCAATGACCTTTGTTATCATATTTTCCTTTGTAGTTTTATTTTCTGAAGAATTTCTTCTTCCTATAGAATTTCTTAAATCTTCTAGCTATATGAGCCATCTCAGCATCACTATCAGATTCTGAACTTTCACTTATTCAGCATTAAGTAGGTATGTGGACTTTTTCCATGTCCTTACTCTTTGAGGTAGTAGACTTGAAAGCCACTGACTTCCTTTTCGGTTCATCATCTTCTTCCTTAATTACTTTAATCTCTTCCTCATACATCATAAGCTTACATATTAATTCTTTGACAGGCAGAGCACCAATGTCACATGACTCTCTAATTGAAACAGATGTGCCCCTCCACTTGTCTGGCAGGCATCTCAATATTCTCATAATTTGTTCCTTTGTAGGAACAGCCTTTCCAAGTGAGCTCATGGTGTTGAAAATCTCATTGAACCTGAGATACATGTCAGAAATGGGTTCATCAGGCTTCATTTTAATATTATCAAATTTAATAGTATAGGTATTCAACCTCATTTATTTAACATTGGTTGTTCCCTCATGGGAAATAGCCAACGTGTCCCAAATTTCATAAGAAGTTTTACAAGAAGATATGCGATTATATTCTTCATCTCCTAAATCATAGTACAGGGCATTCATTTATTTATAGTTATTATTGTATTCGGTCTTAGTAGCTTCATACCAAGTAGTTCAATCAGTTTCTGGAATCTTATATTGAGCTTCTATAGCAATCTAGATATCAAATCCCATACTCTTTAAGTGAATTTTCATCTTAAGTTTCCACTGGGCATAGTTTGTACCATTAATGAAAGGTGGTTGGTTGGTAGCAGAACCTTCTAGTCTATTTTCCATAACTAGATTTTAGAAAATATATTTAAAGATATAAAATTTAGAACTAACATAAATTTAAGATCTTTAAAGATTCAACTAAAATAACAGTTGAAAACAGAGTGTTTTGAAAACTTTCATAAACAAAACAACCCTCTGATACCAAATGTTGGTCGGAGTGGATACTCAAGAGGGGGGTGAATTGAGTTCCAATAAAAATTTCTGTTAAAAATATTTCTCTTAAAATCCCATTATTTAAAAACAAGTTAAATTGTAGTGAATTTATACAAATTGTAAATGTTCAATTAGTTTCTCAAAGATTGATTAGTTCTCAGTTAATTTAATCAGAAGATTAAATTAACTTTTAAAACTAACTTACTGGTTCACAATAAGTATAAACACTCTCTAATTTAACTATCAAAGTAACTTTAAAACAAATTGTATTTCAAAGTAATTAGCAGCGGAATATAAAATATAAGGAATACTTTAGACTTAAACTAAAATTCACAGCAGCTGTAACCAAGTGGTTCAGTCTCAAGCTGAGACCTAGTCCTCTCAAACAATTTATATAAAATTTGATCCACACTCTGGATCGGGGTAAACAATAGTGAAAACACTATCCAGGTATAAATACCTCTACCACAGTTCTACGTGGGAAAACCAACAACATCTCACAGATTTTCCAGGTCTTACTTGACCTCTACCGCTATCCACAGTAGGATATATGGGAGTTATAGAAAGTTTGTGTGAGGATTTATAAATCATGTAACATAGCTCAGGAGACAGTGTGTATATAAAATATACAGAGTATACACACTGCTCAAAATATAAATAAAATAATCACTAAAAGAGTAGATAAGAGTTTAGAATGCTCTAGCGATGTGAAGTGAAGATCTGGACTCTTTTGATTTATTACAAATACTTCTGAGTCCTTCACTGGTTCTTGTCTAAAAAACAGAGGGTCATTTTCTTCAAGTTGAGTTTGATCAACTTGAGTGCATGAAGAGATCGTAGTAGTTCTCCACTCCTTGACTAAGGTTCATCTTTTGTTCTCCTCTGGAATGAAATGACTTCATGTGTGTTCAGTGATCTTCGAGTATAGAGTAGTATTTCAGTATGCACCACTTTATAGTATTCCTTTTTCCCGTTGTGTGTACTATTGATGTAACTACTTTTCTACACACTTTTCACCACCTTTTCCATCTCTCTTTGTCCGGTCTTTGTCCTTAATTTTATAGCTTTCAGCTCTGGAAATGGGAATGATTACCTTTTCATGGGTACTAGGTACGGTTCCCTAACATGAAAAAAATCTACATTAAATAACATCGATTGCATTAAAATCATAAAAAATTCATTTTGCTTAATAAATAAATAATATTGACAAAAGTAGAGTTTGACTGGTCAGTCTTTCATCAGTAGCCTTCTGTCAGTAGTGGAGGACTTGTATAGCAGTGAGCTCTTATCGGTAGCTCTTTGATCTCGTATTGGTAGCTCCTTGTATCGGTAGCTGTTACTCTGTGTATCAGTAGCTCTATATACCGGTGACTCCTTCTATCGGTAGCTCTTGGTCTATCGGTAGATTGCTTTGTATCAGTAGCTTCATAGCGGTAGACTTTCTTATATCAGTAGACTTAATCTATTGGTAACTCTGGTGTAACAGTATCTTGTATCAGTAGACTTTTAGTCTGTTCATATCGGTAGTTCCGTTCAGTTCCAGTGAAGTATATATATCGGTAGAATTATGCATACCGGTAGACTTGTTCTATCGGTAGCTCAGCTTCTGTCGATAGATATCTGTATCGATGGACTTGATCTATATTGACATGTGATTACCGGTGGACTTATACATACTGGTAGCTCTGCGTATTGGTGTCCTTTTCTTATCGGTGACTATGTCTATCGGTAGACTAAGTCTATCGATAGACTAAGTACCGATAAAGATGTTTGTCTATATTAGTAGCTATAGACATATTAGTGACTAACACTTATCTGTTTTATGAAAAACATATCCGATTGAGTTATAATTATTTCAAAACTCATATAAACATAGATAAACATTGATTAACATATTTCAAAGATTATTTTACTATAATTATCAACTTGATCATAGATTGAAAGAATAAATATTTAGATTAACATTAATTTGGATTATCAAAGTATGTGAAAGCATAATTGGGATTATCAAAATAGATGAGGTAAACACTATTTAAACTTGAATTTAGTTTCAGTTATATGGTTTATTTTATACTACAACATGAATGATTTAGTTTCATTCATGTGGGTAGTAGTGTATGTGATTCAGGTACATAGTGGGGACTCAGGTGTATAAGTTTGTAGTGGAGTGTTGTTGGGGTGAAGTGTAGCGTAGTGGGGGTGTAGTGTAGGTTTTTTTTATATAATCTATAGGATGTAGCCTTGGTTAACAACCATTGAAGTCTAAGATGATATTTTTTCTATAAAATGAAATATGTAACCATGGTTTAGTACCATGGTAGTAGACCTATTTCCATAGTTTAAACCGTGGATATTGGCCTAGTTCCACAGTTAAAAACCATGGAAACAAATCTACAATGCAGTGTCTAACACCACAGTTTATAACTATGGAAATATACCTATCCCCACAATTGGAACCATGGCTATAGGATTTTTCCTATGGCCATTTCATTTCCATCCACATCCAATGAAACCATGGATCTTACTTGTATCCAAGGTTTTAGGGACTATATCCATAGTTATAAACCATGTCCATAGATAATTTTTCTAGTAGTGTGACCCTAGAATCTCTCTAATATATTGGGGAACCCACGCCCTGGTGTAATAAAGGATTACTGACCCCAACATCTATCTGATGATCCAGCCTGATCACTACGATCATCAATCATTGGCTAAATAAACATCATTCTCAAAATATCTCATAGTGTTTTTCAAAATCCACTACAAAGTCCACCATCATCTTCTATATGTAAAAACACTCAGTATAGGATACTTACATGCCAAAATTAAAGTCAAAACAAAGGATATATGAGATGTAGAAGATTCATATAGGATTAGACAATGTGTATGGGTTCTACTCGGCGTATGACCCCGACTGGATGTATACTCCTTGGACATGGATTGGGAATCCATGTCTATATACATGGTGTTCCCTCTGAGATACATAGCATGTATGACCTCCTAAGGTCCAGGTCGTGCATCTCAAACCATGTCTTTGTATTCTCATCTGTTCCCATGTACTCTGGTACACAGCATGTTTGTCCACCAAGGGTCTTGAGTGTGTGCAGTTCACATGCGGTTTGTCCAATTGTGTAGGTTCACACGGTGTGTATGCCCACGTACACATCATGTGATATTTAACTTCACTCAAAATCCTAGTATCGCAGCCAAGGGATTTCGTGACATGTGTTTTTATAGACTACAAGTCATATAGTTGATTTTTTTGTAGAAATTTCATGTGGTTTCTAGATCTGTGCTCTTCATCATGACTCACACCCATAGACCACTCAAAATTAGATATAATCACCTTTGATCATTGTTTCTTGGCCTCTAGTGGTTAGAAAATAGAATTCAGTGATCCGCTCAAAGTTCACATCACATCATGTCGCCCATATTGCCTCGCTTCGTCGCTTTAGATCCAAGATCAATGAATCATTACCCACAAATCATCATAATATATTTTTAAATCACTGATATGGTCATTGTGAACACATACACCATGAATCTGAAGGTTAGATCATGCTAAGACTCACCTCGAAAAAGTCTAATTGTGACCTTGTTTGTCAATAATGAGGAACATGAAGAAAAAATGGGGGGAAAGGTATAATAACAATGGTGAAAAAATCATTGGTCAAGATGTCTTTTACAAAAATCACCTTATGATGGATAATCGGGTTAAAAGAATGGAATAACAATAATAAATCAAATAAACTATTTAATTCATTAAACGGGCTCATGAAAATGGTGAAAAAACACAGATCAATAATAGAAGATAAAAATTCGTACTTAAAATTTTAATCAATGGGGGGAAAACTGTAATTAAAAATACCTACCTCAAAAAAGGATTGATCTTTGGTGAAGAATGTGTTCTCCAATAAAGTAGAAGACCTACTACATCCGCTGACTCTTGATCCACCTTGATTAGATCATTGTTCTTCATCTGAATATGTTTCACTAACAAGGAACGCTCTGATCCCCCTCTCAGATCTCATAAGGGTAATGCAGCTAACCCTAGGAAAATCTTAATAAGATGTTATTTATAGAGTATTTTAATTAGTTTATTTAATAAAACAAATAAATAAATTATTTAGTTATACTAATTAAATTCACCTACCAACAGCTGCCTCAACAGTACGTTCAGTGTTGACTAACCTTAGGTCGCACCTAGGGTAAACCCTACATCCTAAAATCAACCATGGTCATGAATTTCCAATCATAGGATCTTTTAATGATTTATTTTATTATTCCCAAAAAACTACATACTGGTGATATTAATATATTTACTATTTTTATAATATCAATTCTGGGCTCATCAGGACTCAAAATCTAATGTCTTCTCATCGCTTGACTCTAAATATATTCCTTAAAATATTTCAAAGTCTTATAAGCAAAAAACAAGGTTGCGAAATTATTTCCCCTTCAAGGATTTTCATCCTTGAAAAGTAAAAAACGAAAACAAAGGTGGGGATACTATGCCCACATCTGTTTCTCCCTCTCCTAAGAACTCTCTTGCGTGCTCCCATACTACCACAACACCCAAACTAAAGGAATGGTCAATCCTTGCAGGATCCACTCCTACCGATCCTCAATTTTCATCGGGTAATCCGTGAATGTGGCTCCATCCTTGATGTCTATCTCACCCCAGTTAATGGCATAAATTGGATCATGCATGTATATCCTCAACTACAACTCATAGAAGATGTCATGAACCGAATCCAACTGTGGGTATAAGGCTAGGCGGTAAGAAACCTCACCATCCCACCAAAGGATCTTGAATGGCTGGATGATCCTCAGGGATAGATTATGTCCCCAGCCTAACCTATGGAATTCTCATAATGGGGAGACTCTCTGGAAAACATGGTCTCCCTACTCGAACTTCAAGGTCCTATGATGTCAATCTATATAATATTTTTTTTGGATCTGGGTTGTCCTCATATGCTCAAAGATCACCTAAACTTTCCCCATCATCGCTTGCACCATCTCTTACCAAACAAGAGGTGTATCTCTAATCTCAGTCCAACACAAGGGTGACCTATAGGGTCTCCCATACAAGGCCACAAAAGGGGACACATTTATCATAGAGTGATAGCTATTATTATAAGTAAACTCTACCAATGGAAAGTGATCCTCCCAAATTTGGTCGAAGTCCAAAACAAAAGTTCTCATAATATCCTCTAACATCTGGATATTGCGCTTGGTTTTCCCATCCATCTGGTGGTGAAACATCATAATAATCCACAACTGGGTCCTGAATGTCTCTTATGGGCCTCTCCACAATCATGATGTAAACCACACATCATGGTCGTAGACAATAATTGAGGGTGTCCCATGGATTCAGATGATATCTTGCACATAAAATTATCTCAAACTCTCCACCAAACTCTATTTCCTAATGGAAATGAAGTATTATGACTTCATAATTAAGTTAAATATCACCCAGATGTCATCATGGCCTCATTTTGTCTACAAAATACCTGTTATAAAGTCCATAGATATGTTATCCCATTCCCACTTCAGGATCTCAAGAGGTAGTGTAAAACCTACTGGAACCTGGTTCTTAGCCTTCACCTACTAAGACGTGAGACACTGAGTGATGAACATGGAAACACTCCACCTCAGGACAGCCCACTAAAACTACCATTTAAGGTCCTTGTACATATTTCCTACACCGGGATGTACAACCAAAGGAGAAGTGTGAAAATCTCTCATCACCTCCTCTCACATCGTGACTGGAACCACCATCCATCCCTAAAAAGGATGACAAATTCCACACCTTTAGAAAATCCATCTGGTGAATCTACTAAAGATATATGGTCATAGAGAGAGACACATGGCTGATGTCTCACAACTGAGCCTCCCACACATGTTGTGGAAGTAGAGGAGTCAACAACATTGATTGAAGATATGTTTCACCCCTCTCATTCATCAAATATAGTTGTACGGAAGCCAACTAATATGATGCCTCATACTCCAAACAAGAAAAAGACTTCCTACTAATGGAATCATCCACCACATTGTACTTCTCAGGATAATAGCTTATATATAAGTCATATTCCAATAGGAACACCAACCAAAACCTCTATATCAGGTTTAGATATCTCTTTGTGAATATGTAACTGAGACTTTGTTGGTCTAAGTAAATAACAAATTGTTATCCCAAAAGATAGTGTTTTCATATCTTCAGAGTGAAGACTACCACTACCAACTCCAGGTCATGAGTCACATAGTTCTTCTCATGGGGTCTCAAATTCCTTGACCCATATGCGATATTGTCTACCTCTACAACAACACACATCTAAGCCCATTTCCAAAGGCATCATGATAAACTATGTACTCCACACCCCCCTCTGGTAGTCTCGAAACATGAGCACTAGTTAACCTCATCCTTAACTCCTCAAAGGTTCTCTAATAATTATCAGTCGAGGTAAATGGTTTCCCTTTACATGTAAGGGTGATAAAATGTGATGCAATCCTATATATGACTACCATAAACCTCTTATAGTACCCAACCAATACAAGAAAACTATGCACCTTCGACACACTCTTTAGTGGATCCCAAGAAATCATTGCATCAATCTTCACTAGGTCCATAGCTCATCCATGATCATAAATGACATTCCCCAAGAACTGAACCTCAAATATCCAGAACTAGAACTTCAAGATCTTTCCATATATCTGGTGCTCCCAAAGTAAGTCTATTACCATCCTAAACTACTCTTCATGTTACTCATATGATGTAGAGTAGATGAGTATGTTATCAAGGAATATAACCAAAAATTAGTCCAAGTATGGCTAGAATATCTAGTTCATCAAATATATAAACCCAATAGTGGAATTTGTTACACTAAAATGCATCATCAAGAACTCATAGTGTTCATAGCGACATTAGAATTCCAACTTTGGAAAATCATCCTCGCAAACCCACAACTGGTGGTATTAGTACATAAGATCGATCTTCAAGAATCAACTTGTGCCTCATAACTGATCAAAGAGGTCATCAATCCTCAGTAATGGGTACTTGTAATTTATCATATCTTGGTTATGGAATTGGTAATCAACACAAATCCACAAACTCTCATCTAACTTTTTCGTAAACAAAACTGGAGCTGCCTAGGGAGACACACTGGGTCTGATAAAACCCTTCTCTTAAAGGTCCTCCAATTGCTCACTAAGGATATCCTTTTCCCATATATCTGAATACATTTGATCCATTTATGATGAAAAATATCTCTAGGATTAAACCTTATAAAACTAATTAATACCCAATATGAAGTCATAAGGCTTCATCATGATGACCAAGAGGTCCCTCATGAAACTCTCTCTGCCAGGAGATAACTTGCACTTCCATCATATGATTGATATCGAAGAATCAATCCCTATAGGAACCTCTAGTTGTAACTACTAGGATAAGGTATCAACTAAAAGCTCCATCTCTCACACCAAGAATAATTAAATAAAGGAATAACTCACACTTGTGTCTAATAGTACTAAGTAAAGAGTATAATAAACATATATTGTACCTCATATCATCTCATATTCTATATTTTCATAGCCCTCCATGTCCTGCAACTGCCCACGGCCCCAATTTCCAGATCCTCAAGCTTATTGTGGGCCACCTAGTGGTTTTGGTGGTGGTGTTGGTTGGATCTTGTAATATTTCCCTCCACCAACCACTCCTCCATCTAGAGTTTCTCTTTATCTTCTTCTAGAACTTTATCCCAAAGGGTTGACTTGGCCATGTCTTGGGGATCCCTTATCATGGCATTACATCTACCATCGAGGTCTATCCACTATTTTACTATCATGTTCAACATGACCAGTCTAGAAATAACGATCCAAATGAACACACTCGCTACATGTATTACATTTCCCCTATATGGAAGGATTGGATCCTTTAAATGATCCTTGAGCCACATACCCACATGTGTTAATATGAGGATGCCTCGTATGTTGATATCTTGATTTCTGACACTTAATACTCACTTCAAAAAACTCATACACATGATGCCCACCGATATCTCCAACTACTCGGTTACCCTCAGCTAGGAATATCTCAGTCACCAAAGCCCACTCTAGCACTCCATCATAAGTGGGAAGATATAATGATACCAAACATGATTGAATGTCTTTATGAAGACCCTGATTAAACTTCCTTGCTTGGAAGAATTCATCTCAAACCATATCGAGGGAGTATTACATAAGGTCAGTGAGCCTTGAGGAATAATCATCTACTAACATACTACTATATTGTAACTCTAGAAGGTCCTGAATCCACAGACCATAAGAATGATGGGTAATACTTTGCAAGAAAAAATTGCTGGAAGTCAGACCATGTGAGTGTTGTCTCATCATCAGTCTACGTAACCAAACTCCACCATTTCTCAACAACTCCATGGAAAATACAAGCTTCCAGTTCAACCATATGATTTTTTTGGGGTCTAAAATAGCCTAAATACTTGTACCACCAACTCGATCCAATCCTCCACTGCCTGGGGATTAGGCTCATCATGGAACCTCAGCTGTCTCCAATACTACAAATCATAGAGTGCACTAAGACTGCATGCATCCTTATCCTGAACTTCTGGTACTAATTGAAGCTCTATAGACAAGGGTTTTACTACCTTATAACCTATAGAAAATACATCATGGGATGTACCCTGAATTGAGGCCTCTTCGCTAATTGTATCATCATCACGGTCTTAAATTGGTAACCTGGATGGTTTTCTTTGCAGAAGCATCTTGAAAGTAATCAATACATACCACAGTCAGATGAGAATATATAAATGGGGATTTGTATCAAGAAGTATAGTCAAATGAATCAATATTATACGATTCATGTACCATTTTTACCGACAACCAACATCTCAGTATGTTGATTTGACAAGAAGGTGGTTAGATTCCTGGTGTATGGATACATCAGCTACCACACCAACATTGGGTTCCCTTTCCTTAGAGTCTCACTTGAGAAACTCCAACACCATTTCCATAAGTTCCTAACCAATCCTCATAAAGGGACTAATCCAAAAACCATCCTAAGTTCAAACCACCTCTGATACCACTCTATAATAACCCAAACCACTCGGACCCGCCTATCCTGCAAAAGGACAACCTATCACAACCCCAAGCCCGCCTCTAATAGGATAGAAGCTAGCAATAATTTCTAAGAAGGAATAACTATAATTGGAGGAATTTTCCTAATGAACTTATACCCACACACCCAACCATATCCATGCAATAGTGCATAGGAATATAAAGTAATGGTTGTAATATTTAGAGATCAATCATGCATGCAATAAACTCTAGCGAGTACAATAATGTACAAAAAAATACAATAGAATACAACCAAAGTGTAAAGGGAAAAAATACATGCCCAACCAAAAATGAAGTCATAACCTGACAAAAATTGGAAATAAAGAAATTTTAGAGATTTTTTCTCCTCATCTACAAGCTCGATCACCATACATGGTCAATGAACCTAGTTATCACTATGATTCACCAAAATAACCATTGATATTTTTTCCATTTTCATAAGAAATGACATGTGTGGGAAAATCCCATGTAGGGATGAGTATATACATACCTAGTTGGATGCCTCGAAACCAAAAGGGAGGTATATAGATATATAAAAATAGCCACCTCAACCCAAAGTAAGAGGGAAATAAATCCCATCATATATAAATATATATGTTCATAAAGAACCCCAAATTAGAGAGAAAGGGAATCTTTATCTTAAAGCCCATACAAATTCAATGGGTAGGATTGCAGCTCCAAAATTATATCATTTATTCCCATCATCAAGAACAACCTCACTATAATATGATTGGAGGGGGGAACACCTCTCAACTGTGCTCCATAACCTAGCGATCACACGTCTCCCATGAAGACCCACACCCTATCAGAGCTCAAAGATGGGGGATTTCCACTCCTTAGGTAGATAACCCAAACCCTATAATAGTAAGGGTATTACTGACCCTACCTATATAAAGAAATATGGAACATGTTCCCTAGTGTTATAGGGGTGTACTGACCCCGATATCACACTGATGTCTTGAGGAACTCACACCCTGGTCTGATAGGGGATTACTAACCCCGAAATCTATTTTATAGAATGGGGAACCTATTCCCTAGTGTAATAGGGGAGTATTGGATCAAGTATCTCTTTGATATAATAGAGAACTCATGCCCTAGTGTAATAGGAGAGTACTAACCCCAGCATATATCTGATAATCCGGCCTGATCACTACCACCATCAAGCATCACCTAAATACATATCACCCTTGAAACATCTCACATCATATATCAAAATCCAATATAAAGGCCACCATCATGTTCTATGAAAAAAACACTCATTATAGGATACTCGTAGGATAAAATCTAAGTCAAAATGAAGGAGATACGAGAGGTGTAAGATTCATATAGGAGTACATGATGTATATGAGGTCCACATGGCTTGTGGACCCACTTTTCTACATGGTTGTGTTATACTTGGAAACGGATTGGGAATCCATGTCTTTATACATGGTGTACCCTTTGAGATATACATCTTGAATGAATACCCTAGGTCACGTCCATGTATATCAACTTATGCTCGTGTATTCCTACTTGTTCCCATGTATTTCAGTATATGGAATGTCCGACCAAACGGGGCCCTGGGAGCGTGTGGATGGAAAAAGGTTTGGCCAGCTAGATAGGGTCAAACGGTGTGTAGTCCCATCAACATGGTGTGTGATATTTAACTTCGCTTGAAACCCTAGTACCATAGCCTGGGGACTACACGGTGTGTGTTCCTCAAAACTACACACCATATAGTCAAAGTTTTCTGAAAAAGTATACGTTGTTTCCAGATCCACACTCTTCATCACAAATCACACCTTTAGACCACCCAAAATCAAATGAAACCCCCTCAGACCATCATTTCCCAGCCTTTTATGACCATAAAATGGAAACCTTCAATCCAATCATAGTTTGCATCACCTCTCGTCTCTTGTAGCACCTCATGTCGCCACCCTTCACCACTCCAGATCTAAGATCCATGAAGCATTACCAGCAAATCATCTTGATCTATCTAAAAATCACTAATACAATCATCATGCACACATCTACTACAAATATAGGGGTTCAATCATGCTCATACTTTCCCCAAAAAAGTCGAACCATGACCCCATAAATCAATGATGAAAATCACGAAGAATAAATGGGGAAATAGAAAAAAAAGTTTGAAACCATCATTGGCTAAGATTTATTGGAAAAATCACATGAAGATAGATAATCATAATGAAAGCATGGAATAATAATAATAAATTGAATAAATAATTTAATTCATTAAAAAATCTCATGTGAAGGGTGTTAAAACGTAGATTAAGAATAACATATACAAACCCATGCTTAAAATTTTAATCAAATGGGAGAAAACCATAATTGACAAGACCTTCCTTGAAAAAGGATCAACAGTTGGTGAATAATATGTTCTTCAGTGAAGGAGAAGATCTATTGTGTCTGCTTCCTTTGGATCCACCTTGATTTGATCATCATTCATCATCAAATTTTGATTCACCAATGAGGAAGGCTCTAAACCTACATTCAGATCTCGTAAGGGTTTTGCAGATAACCCTTGTAAAATCATCATATGGGGGTATTTATAGAGGATTTTAATTAGTTAATTTAATAAAATAAATAAATTATTTATTTATTTATTTATTTTAATTAAACACACCTACCAATGGCTGCCTCAACCATACGTTAGGAAACAACCAACCATAAGTCGTGCCTAGGGTAAAACATGCATCCCGGAATCAACAGTGGTTTTAGATTTATAATCCAAGGCCTCATTCATGATTTATTTCATTATTACTTAAAACCTACAATCATGTGATATTAATATATTTAATATTTTTATAATATTAATTTCAAGCTCACCAACCCTCTAAATATCATGTCGTCTCAACACCTGGCTCTAAAAATATTTCTTAAAATATTTTAAATTCTTACCAGGAAGAAATAGGGTCACTACATCATATACTTTAGATAGGTAATGTAGGAGTTCTATTTGATAAGCCATTGATTTGATGTGATAAAGGATCTCAAAGGGAACTAGTGGAAAAGGAGGTTATACCAACGGAACTATACCAACGGTTTCCAAAAACTATTGTTATAGGTCCTTATATACCAATGGTTTGAAATAACTATTGGTATATGTTAATTTACTAAATTTTATACCAATGGTTTCACAAAATAGTTGGTATATCCCATGAATATACCTATAGTTATACATAACCATTGGTATGGGGTGCACATTTTAATTGTATACCAACAGTTTTAAAAAACTGATGTTATACATTCTATATACCAATGGTTTAAAAAAAACCATTGGTATATAGTTCCCTTAACTTATATCATGGGATACACCTCTGCATATCTAAGATTTATCCAAATTGTTCCCTATGATCGATTACATCTTCTTCTCTAGGTGTGGCGATCCATCCTTGATTTCTCTTTTCATTTGATTGTTCTTCAACATCAAATTATTGAGTTTAAATGGGTAATACCTTCTACCAAGAATCATTTTACTTTTTTATCTATATATAAAACAATGATCTGCAACATTCAGTTTTCATCCCCATTGGCAGCAATCTCTCATCCCTTAAGGTTTTCATTTGATTCTTCTTGAATATCAAATTGGTAAGTTCCAAATACTTCATCTCTTCTTTCAACCATCATTTTTGTTAATTTTCTAGGTATTAAAGAATAACCAAGTTTTTTTTAGATTCTAGATTCATTGAATGAAGGTTGGTTTTAATTATATTTTTTATTGAATTTCATAATAAATATGATTATGTGTGATGTATTTTTCTAATTCAGCTACTATCTACTTCTATATAAATCTAATATGAACCTATTATTTTGTGATATATATATATGAGGAAAATATGTAATTATTTATTATAGTTATTTGTTTGTTTTTTGAAAATATTAGAGGGTTATGAAATTATTAATTATAATGTTTTATTTTAAAAATTGAAATTATTCATTTCATATAACAAAAAATAACATACACCCAATATGTGTTGCATCCTAGATAACTTGAATCTGCTTCCTTATAGAAAAATTTTATTTGAATGGATCACCTATTAAATATGAAAACAAACCCTCCCACTCTATGAATCTCAAAAAATTATGATATTTTCTTATTTATCTTTGATCAAATTCCATTATAGATGACTTTTTCACCAATATTCATTGTGTATTTTACAAGAACTAGAGAAATGGATCTCTTATGAAATCCTCCCATGATTCATTGATTGAAGGTTAATTAGAATCAATGGTATTAAACCAAAATACCTATATTTAGATAAGTTAAAATAATTTTAAAAATAAAATATCAAAATCATATTATATAATATAGTACTTACATACTATCCAAACTACACACTTTAGAAAAGTCTTGGTTATCCTATAATAAAAACTTATGTTTGGAAAAAATCAAACAACCCAATTCAAATTCAGCCCCCTTGGAATTATTTTATTAATTTCAATCATGTTTTCATTACGTCATTCATTTTCTTACAATTTTATCTCATACACTCACTTTTCAAACTTTCTCATTTATTCCCACACTTCTTATCACACACACTTTTAATTTATCTTTTCCATTGTTTTATAATTTTCATCTATTTTATCACCTCTATTGCACTTTCACTCATCATTATACACACTTAAAAAGTGAATAGAATAAGATAAAAAATAAAAAAATCAATTATAAACACAATTTTTTTAGTATTACGTATAGTTATTACTCATCGATATAATGGAATTTAATATCATGTTTTTATATTTATAGTATTTTCTATATATAGTATTTTGTTGTATTTTATATTATTATTCTCATATAGACTGGTGTGTCATTTATGGTTTCATATAAATTGAATGATACTTATTTCTTTAAATATATTTTTGATTTAACATCAATATTATTTCATTGCTTTTATGACATGGAATATAACATTTTTTTACATAATTGATAGAATTTGGATGTATGAAATTGATCGAGTCTCAATCTATTTTCAAAAAAAATTGGAGTGATTTTTAGATTTTTCATTTAATAATGCTTCAGATAGTGGTCATATACATTTTACATGTTATAATTATGTTTGAGTACCTTGGTTAAGTTGTGAATAATTTAGCTACCATATAAAAAATATGGTTATCAAAAAAACTACTATATCTGGTATCATAGTGGGTAGAAAATGCAATCTCAAAATGTTCATGATCCGAATGAGAGGACTGGATTGGAGAATTTATTAGATGACCATTTTTCGTTTATTCTTCATTATGATAAATAAAGGAGGTTGACCTTAGAAGGCTTTTATATGAGCACACATGATGCATGTAATGAAAATGATGATTTTGATAGGGTGAAAAAATTGAAGATGCTACCACAATTCCTATATATCTGCAATGTGGTAAAATAAAAAATATGGAATTTTTAATCTGAATGTTTCATGGGAAAACTATGTATGGGATTTCTAATACTATCATCGATAATATTCTTATATTTTTTAAGGAATTACTTCTAGATGATACATATATTCCCTCAAACCATTTTATGGAATGAAATTTAGTTGAAGAACTTGGATTTTCTAAAAACAAAATCCATGATTGCCTAAAATATTACAGCTTATTCTAGGAGGAAACTAGTGAACAAAATGATTGTATAAAATATGGCACATACCGATGGAATAAAAATACTTATGGAACACCATTCCATGTGCCATTGAAAGTAATGTGGCACTTTTCATTGATTCTCATACTCTATAATATATTAATGTATAATGAAATATAAATAAATATGAGATGGAATGATACCTAGAGAAAGAAGGATAATGATGAGTTTGTTCATCCTGTAGATGGATTTTCATTATGGAAATTTGATGCTCGGTATATTAATTTTATAGCTTATGTGTGTAATTTGAGGTTGGGTCTATAATGTAATGGTTTTAATCCATTTGGGAATATTCTTACTTTGCACAACACATAGTCAGTTTTCATACACATTTATAACCTTCCTCCATGAATTTGTATGAAAAGTCCCTTCACTTTCATGAGTATACTCATATTTGGACCTTATGATCTTGGAAATGATATAGATGTATAAATGGATCCTTTAATAAAAGAGTTGAAACATATTTTTAATGTGGTTGTGTGCACATATGATGCATATTGGAAAGATATATTTCATGTCCTTGTTGTGATTATGTGGATGATAAATGATTTTCCTTATTATGCAATGATGTATGGATGGATCACAAAGGGAAAAATATCATGTCCTATTTGAATGAAGAATACATTATCCAGAAGACTTAAATATCATCATAGTTTTAGTTTTATGCGACATCAATGATTCTTGAAAATGGATCATCCATATAGGAATAATTTTCAAAGGTTTGACCATACTATGGTGTAAGAACCCATTTTTTCACTCAGGTATGGATCATTTAATTTTCTGTATAAATCTTTACTTTAGACTTAATATGAATTCCTAATGAGTTAGAAAAGGTCCAAATGGTGTTCAGGGATTGTTTGGATCCCAGAACACATCTTTTTAGGGAAACTGGCCAAGTTGTACGGTTGGCACATGGTTGGTACACAGTTTACCTAACAGTGCGGATGGTGTTTTTCTAGATAGAGCCACCTCAAATGGTTGGTGCACAACCGGGTAGCCTAAACATACAAGTTCCCCTTATACCTAGGTAATCCTTCACTGTTTTCACACATTTTTTCAAACCGTTCGGACAAACTGTTCATAGGCTAATTTTCTGGGTAATTTTACAAATTTACCCTTAATGATCTAATTAGATCCCTCCTTCTTCCGTAATCTGAGAAACAGTAGGATTAACTTATTTTCCTCTCATTTTGGAGATTTTTTATGGCTAAATCTAGGTATTCACTAATCTCCTTCATTTAGGATCTGTTCAATATTTTTTTCATCACGTTGTATGTGCACTCATAAGTACTCAGATCCGTTTAAGCCATTCCACTCCTCTCTTGATCTCAACCTAGATATCGGGGTGTGAGAATTTTTCTCATTATCTTAGATCTACTCTAATTTGATCCAAATCAAGGGTCAATACCAGATTATTAGATTCATACAATCCTAAGTTGGGTGGTCTATAACTCATCCCTCAAGTTCATTGATTTTGGAAAGGGTGTGTGGGGCCCACTGATTCCATTAGGTGTCATTTATTAAATTTCTCTTCCATGATTATAATCATTAGAACCATATGGATATTATTTTCTATATATGTGATTAATTATTTGTGGTTACTCCAACAACTGCATTCATCCCATGTAGGGTATTATGCCATAATTGTCGTTTTAGTGTTTTGACACGTTTGAGCCACTGTTCGGGTGTGCCTTGGATTGACCATCCTAGGGGTAATCTTTCCTATATTTAATGGATTAGTTTATAATGTGAATTTCATAATGGAAAGTACCATGTATGTATACCACTTGAACAAGATAAGGTAAGTGCTTCAATTGATGATTAAATGTGAAATAGAAATTGGAAAGTATATTAAGTATATGACTTGACCGGATTAAATGTGAATGATTGGTAGGTTTCATGTTCGTAGTACCCCTTACCACATTAATTTAAGGTAGTGGAATGAACCTTAATTATTGAATATTCTTTAAATGTAATTAAAAAAGGTTTCATGCTACTTGGCCTTGTCACACTAATGAAAGGAAAGGATTGAACCAAATGACTTGATTAAAATGTTGCATGCTACTTAAAATTATCACACTAATGAAAGGAAAGGCTTGAAAAAATGAAATATTACATGAATTCAATATCAAATAAGAGTGTTCTGACTAGATATCACCTTGTATTTTGATTATAAAATGCCATGAGCACTTGGGAACCCTAATTCGATTCAAGGATACAGCTTGCTTAGGTTGAGACCCACCTAGATCTCGATCATTGTATATTATTTGGATGCCCAGTATGACACTATAGGATCCTTTCAATATCATTACAGGATGCCTTCGATACACTCCTTGGATCAATCATTGACAAATAGGTTCCATGGTTAAAGCCCATCGGGCCCAGTCATTGCTTAGCCTCATTTTACCTTGGATAAACTCCTTGGACTTGGTAGGAATCTCATTATGGAATGTCTTGGACTATGATCCTTGTATTTCACTCTTATCCCATGACAGGCTATAGTTATTACTAAGTTGGTGACCCTTGAGGTCTACGTCGCCTTGATTATTACCTTGGGACATCACTATTAAATATCATTACAGGTTTCCTTGTCATAACTTGGAACCTTCACTATTGTTAACATGTGACTTATTTATAAACTGGTAATAATCAAATAATGAATTGTTTACATGTTTATACACCAGCCTAGGACTGAAGCGGGTACTTGGGTATTTAGTTACATTGTAATAATTTACTTTATATATTCATGCCTGCACACTATTATATTTCCATTACACAGGCCAGATTTTATAGACACTATTGGTGGTGGCCCAATGATATTTATCTCACACCCCCTCCAGGCACCGTTTGGTACCTATAGTAGATTAAATGGTTTAATGTGTTGACAAAGGGAAGCATACAGCTTCAAACACTTGATTTCTTTCTATTTAGGATGGATATTGATAGTAGATGACTGATCTAGAGCTCAGGATGCTTGGGATAGTCTTTTATTTCCTTTATACTTTTGTGGAACATGTTATGCCTATTTTCTTGTATTCATGTCTTCCAGTTTTCTAGTGACATGACATATCTTCATTTGTTTAATGACATTCCAGTTGTTTCAGTTATTGTTACTATGCTCTCTATTTTCTGTTGTGTCTTTTATTTAATAACATTGCTTCTACTATTTACATCTGTGTATACTCATCCGTTATGATATACTTTTGTAATGAGGTCATAGTCTCCCCATGGACACACCCTAGGACCTCGCTACTAGTCGGCAGCCTCTAGGGTTCGAGGATATGCACTTGAGGCTATGTGGTTCACCGGGCTCAGGGCACTCGTTAAGTGTCATCTGGGTCCGAGGTGTCACAATGTGGTATGAGAGGAGGCTCCTTTATTTCTTTACTATTTGGAGACAATATATTGGAGATTAGGAACTCTTGGGAATTGGTTATATATAATTCTTGGGCATCGTGAAACCATGTTTGACTTAAAAACCAAGTTATCTAAATTATAATTGTTGTTCTACTTTTACTTATTATAGTTGATATTATTTCACCATTGGGTGATGCACATGTTGTGTGGTGTTGTTGATTATTAATATGTTTAAGGATTTTCTTTCATCTTTGGCTTGATGATATTAGGGAAAGGAGGATTTTTACATATATCATTATAGGCACCTATAATTCTCATGTCAAGCATATTTACATGCCATATAGATTAATTTCATTGCTTTTAATTTCTTGATATGACTGTGATTGTTGAGTGATTTTGTGATAATTAGCTTGTACATGTATTACTTTTGGTTTTGATTGAGTGATTTCCCATCAAAATTCATGTGGTGTATGGGACCTCATGGGTTGGGATGAGTAATTTACCAAGTCGATCAATTATGCTCTATATAAATGAGTGTCGTTTCTAGTGATAGGTGTATGGGAACTGATTCAACAGAAATGGATATCCATTATAAAGTGAATCATGAAATCAAAAAAGAATTGGGTACACATCCTTATCCTGTCTTATCATGTTTATGAATGGTAGAGGAGTGAACCTAGTAATTAAATATAAAATGAAATGAAACTTATACTTGATAACATATCGATACTTGGCTATCTAAGTGGGTAGTTGGGGTTAAATACATTGGGTAGTGAGTTTTCTTATATTCATCTTCCTCTAGTGAGGTTCTCTTTCTACTTATTATTTTTTTGAGGTTTGTTCTTGTCTATTGTAGACTAATTCATCCACGACGTCCTCATATCTTATGACAGGAGGGTGGTGACGACCATGCTCCAGACATGGTGGACCCTGAGCTGCCACTCTTACCTCCAAGAGTACTACTTGAGGCACTACCTTATGCACTTGATCTGGGCATTGATTCCTAAGTTCATGATAGTTTCCTACGTCTGATGCAGTCTATGCATGTGCTCCATAGTTTTCACCTATGATGTTTGATTTGACTCATGAGTTCCATCAATATCATCCTCCTACTTTCTCAGGGGATGGCAGTTCATAGGCTATTGAGTCTTGGATAAAATCCATCCTATATATCTTTGAAAATCTAGAAACACCTCCAAATTAGAGATTCAAGCTTTCCATATACATACTTCAGGATTCGTCCAAGTGTTGGTGGGATGTGACTTCCTAGGTCAGTTGTCATAAGGGCATGTTATGGGTTGATTTCTAGACTACCTTCTATGATTAGTTCTTTCCTAAAACGCTGATAGATGATGTATCCAGAGACTTCATGCATCTCAAGAAGGGTTCAATATTAGTTATTGAATATTCATCATGAGTCATATAGTTATATCGCTTTACACCGCCTCTATCCAGTGATGATCTTTCGTGTGCTAGATGCTTTGAGGATGGCATCCATTATGCCCTATGTGTTTAGGTAAATGTATTTAGTCTACCTACTTTTTCTGATATAGACAATAAGGATCTTATTACTGAGTGAAACCTATAGTATAGAAATGATACCGAGCATATAGGACCAATTTCATGGAAGGCCAGTAGTTCTTCCGGTGGTAGGAAACATTCCCTCAAGGTTTCTCATCAGGGAAGTGAAAACTAGAGTACCCATTTTGATAGCTATAAAGTGTGTCATCAGTGTGTCATCAGTGTGTACGATGGGGGAATTCAATGCCTTGGTGTGATAGATACACATTTGAGTGTTGGTATTATAGCCATATGGGGAATATTTAGCATTTCTATAGGACCTTTCTATTAGCTTTGAATGGAAAAGGATCTGCACCAGCACCACCTTCAAGAGTGGGTTCTTTTACATTGTGTAAAGTGGGGAGTTGTAATAGCACCGATACATCTGGATGAGAAGGAGGTCATGGCTATGGTAGCCAGACCCCTGATCACCAGAAGCACCAACAGAGTAGTTATGATCATGGTAATTTATCTATTGCATAAGGTCGCAGGTCAGTTGAATGCACTATAGTCGATACCTGAGGATCAGGCTTCAATACCATATACAGTACGATGTACTATTCTTGTGTAATGTACTATATTATATGCTTTATTTGATATAGGTACTTAGAAATATTTTATCTTTATATCTATCGTGGAATTTATCAGACTTTAGATATATTTTTACTATGGTTTAATGACCTTAGATACACCATTAGGGGTATGAATAGAGGGTATACACTAGTGTAGGGATTGTACCCTTGAGTTATGAAGTTACCCTTTCTTATGGAACCTCTTTATTCTCGAGGTGACGAGCTTCGATGTCATACTTGGGATGGATTGGTTGGTTCATTATCCCAGTTTTGTAGACTTCTATCACCGCAGGGTATCTTTTACATCACCATAGGGTAGCAGTTATCTACATAAGGGTGAGTGGGATGTCTAGGATAGTAGAGATGGACCAGAGCATCATGGGCTAGGTGGAGTGACCACCCATATTGAAAATATCATCATTGAGGATTAGGGTTTATGATAAGATGGATTCCCTTCAATAGTGGATCGTTTCAATGATGTCTTTCCCAATGATTTTTCTAGCTTACCTCCTGGTAGAGAGGTAGAGTTTACAATTGAGCTTTTTCTAGGAGCAGATCCAGTGTCCATTCCTTCGTATAGAATGGAACCAACATAGCTTCAATAGATCAAGAGACAGTTAGAGGATTTATATGAAAAGGGATTTATATGGACCAATACACCCTCTTGGGGTTCACATGTTCTTTTCACCAAGAAATCAGATGGAAACTTACATCTATGCATGGATTGAATAAGGTTAAACCAGATTATAGTCAAGAACTGATATCCACTTCCTCGAATAGATGATCTCTTTGACCAGATCTGAGGCGCAAAGGTATTCTCCAAGATCGATCTGAGGTGGAGTTATCATCAAGTACGAGTCATACCGTCAGACATACCTAGTACAACTTTCCATAAACTGTATGGTATGTATGAGTACCATGTTATGTCGTTCAGTATTATGAACGTGCTTGACATTTTCATGGCTATGATGAATATGGTTTTATACCCCTATTTGGACTCTTTTTTCGTGGTCTTTGTGGATGACATCTTATTGTATTCTCACACTCATAGAGACCATGCCAAACATCTTAATATCATTCTATGTACACTTAGAGAGCATCGTCTTTATGCCAATCTTTCTAAGTTCCACTTCTGGATTGACAAAGTTCACTTCTTGGGTCATATAATATCGGAATCATGAGTATCTGTTGACCCAGAAAAGGTTAGTGTTGTGGTTTCTTGGGAGCACCCCAAGAACGTATTTGACATACGGAGTTTCTTAGGGCTGGATGAATATTACAAGAATTTCATACAAGACTTTTCTCACCTTTATTCACCTCTTACTAGTCTTACAAAGAAGGGTGTCAAGTTTATATGGTCAGAAGCATGTGAGAAATCCTTTAAGGATCTAAAAGGGAGGCTTGTATCAGTACCTATTCTGACTCTTCTAGTGTCAGACATAGGTTATACCATCTTCTGTGATGCATCAGGAATCAGACTAGGAGTAGTTATAATGTAGAAGGATAAATTATTTGCGTATGAATCTCTACAGTTGAGGCCACATGAAAGGAATTACCCGACGCACGACCTTGATCTAGTAGCAGTTTTCCATGACTTACGTTTCTAGAGACATAATCTATTGGGTGATAAATTTATGTTTTAAACGGACCACAATAGCCTAAAATGTATCTTTTCTCAACATGACTTGAACCTCAGATAGCAGAGATGGGTTAAATATCTACAATCCTCTGTTTTTTCACTTGCCTATATGCCTGGGGAGGGCAATGTAGTTGCAGATGTGTTGAGTCAGAAAACTCAAACATAGACCATATGGAAATCCATTGATTAATGGAAGTTAATGGCCCTCTTTTCTGAGCTGCATCTAGAGTTTCATTATAGTCACGAGCAGTCTTACCTCTCATCCTTGATAGTTACCTCTTCCCTCCTTATAAAGGTGAAGAGTAGATAATTTTCAGATCCTGAAGGCTTTGTAATCCATGTGAGTATATTAGGAGATAACCCACCTCTAGATTGGTCTATAGATAGAGACGACATCTTGCATCTATGTGGACGTATCTGGGTTCTTATTGATATGAGAGAGGAGTTGATGCATGAGTCCCATGCTTCTTAGTGGGAATTTCATCTAAGAATCTCCAAGATGTATTGAGATATATGATGCTATTATTGGTAGCCTGGGATGAAATTTCAATTAATAGGCTTTATCACTAGGTGTTCCACCTATCGGTAGGTGAAGGTGGAGCACCAGAGACCTTCAGGCTTGTTACAACCACTTTCAGTCCCAAAATGGAAATGGTAAGATGTTTCTAGGAATTTTGTAGTTGGCTAACCTAGGTAATCGAGGGTGAGAGATGTTATATGGGTAGCAATTTTACAACTAACAAAATCATCCCACTTCATTCCTATTCAGGATACCTTCTCAGTTGATAAGCTAGGAAAACTATATGTCTATGAAATCATATGATTACACAGGGTTCCTCGTACTGTAGTTTCAGATAGGGATGCTCGTTTCATGTCACGGTTTTGGTAGTGATTGAAAAAGTCTATGGGAATACAGGTGCTTCTAAGCACAACTTTTCACCCTCAGACTGATGGAAAATCAGAAAAAACAATACAGGTTTTATAGGATATCACTACTAGAAAAATACCCTATACCAACAGTTTGGAACCATTGGTATAGGCCTCCAAACCATTGGTATAGCCTATACCAACGGTTTGGAGAATCGTTGGCTAGTAAGCTGTGGGGATAGGTCTATACCAATGGTTTTCAAAACTTTTGGTATAAGTAATATGAAAATCTATACCAATGGTTCCATAAAACTGTTGGTATATGTAATTCAAAAAAGATTCATTCGGTTGGTTTTGATCCCAGCACCTCCGGTTTGTGATTGAACGACCTAACCACTAACCTAACTTACTTTTTTTAACGTAATTTCATAAATATATATATTTATTATTATAATTATTTTAAATTTTGATTTATGTAATGTCCTCTGTAAGAATATTCCATTAAAAATACATGTACCTATACCCACAGTTCTCAAAACCATTGGTATAGACCTACACCAACAATTTTGAGAGCCTTTGGTATAGATTCTTTGATTTTGGGACCTATACCAATGGTTTTGGACAAACCATTGGTATAGGGGGGACCTATACCAAAGTTTTGAGGTTAAAATGTTGGTATAGGTCCAAATTAGTGAACTATACCAATATTTTTCCCAAAACCGTTGGTATAGCTCCAAATTAGTGACCTATACCAACGGTTTTGGCCAAAATGTTGGTATAGGTCCAAATTAGTGAACTATACCAACGTTTTTTCCAAAAATATTGGTATAGATCTTATTTCCAGTAGTGTATTCTTCGAGCATGTGTCCATGATTATGGCGGTTCTTGGGAAAAGAATATCTCTCTTGTTGAGTTATCCTATAATAATAGCTTCCAGAAGACAATTTATATGGATTAGTTTGAGGCCTCATATGGTAGGTCATGTTGTTCACCCCTATTCTGGATAAAGGTAGGTGAGGTATCCCCACTAGGTCCTCATCTCTTTCAGAATACTTTAGAGCAAGTTTAGTTGATCAGGAAGCATATGACTACTGCTCAGTCTAGAAAAAAATCTTATGTTGAATGCCATCTATGACCTCTAGAGCTAGAGGTTAGGTATCACGTCTATCTTTAGGTATCACCCAGGCTAGGGCATAGACGGTTACGAAATCAGGGAAAGTTATCGCCTCATTATGTATGGACTTTTGAAATTCTAGAGAGAGTTGGTTCGGTAGCCTATCGGTTGATATTACCTCGGAGGTATCATGCCACGAAGAAAATCTTTAATGTTTCGTAGCTTCTCTAGTTTCATGTTGATCTACATCATACCTTTGATCTTGATGAAGATGAGTTAGATGTTGATGCTACCTTTAATGAGTATCCAGTACCCATCATTGACCAGAGCATGAAGGCTCTCTGAGGCCATTCAATCCCTCTAGTGTGGGTGTTATGGAGGCATGGTCAGGTATAGAATGATACTTGGGAGAAATAAGCTGATGTATGTTCTTAGTGACCTGAATTTGTCTCAGATAGTGTTTCTAAACCCTTGGAAGGTGAACTCGGGGATAGGTTCTTTTAAGGGGGAAGACTGTAAGCATATGATTTTTCAATCAAGTATGGATTCTTTAAATTTCAGTATAAATATTTAATTTGGACTTAATATGCATGTCTAATGAGTTAGAATAGGTCCCAATGGTGTTCAAGGCATGTTTGGGGCCCAGAACACATCTTTTTGGGGAAACTGGCCAAGTCACATGGTAACACATGATTGGGGCATGGTTTTCCTAATCGTGTGGATGGTGTTTTCTGGACTGATCCACCTCACACAGTTGGTGCACGACCATGCGAACTAACCATGCAATTTCCCCTTCTTCCTAGCTAATTATGAACAGTTTGTGCATGATTTTTTCAATTGTGCAGATAAACTATGCATAGGCTAATTTTATGGGTAATTTTACAACTTTTCTATTAATTATATAATTGGATCCCTCCTTATTCCCTAATTTGAGAACTAGTGAGATTAACCTATTTTCCTCTCGTTTTTGAGATTTTTGAAGGCCAAAGATAGGGATTCAAATTTATCCTTCATCCAGGATCCTTTCAAGCTTATGTTCATCACGTTGGATACGCAATGGTAAGTACTCAAGTTCGTTTAAGCCTTTACTCTCCTCTCTTGCTCTCGACCTAGATATTGGGGTATGAGAATTTTTCTCATTTTCTTATATCTAATTCAATATGAGCCAAATAGAGGTCCAATACTTGAGGAGGGGATTCATACAAGCCTAATATGGGTGGCTTATAACTCATCCCTCAAGTTCATTGATTTTGGAATTGTCATGTAGGGCCAACTGATTTCATCGGGTGTTGTTTATAGAATTTCTATACCATGATTATAATCATTAAAACTATATGGAAATTATCCTTCCATATATGTGAATAATTTTTGGTCGTTACTCCCACAACTCCATTCATCCCATGTAGGATGTTATTTCATAATTGTCATTTTAGTGTTTTGACACATTTGAGCCACCATTCGGGTGTGCCTTGGCTTGACCATCCTAAGGGTAAGATTTTCTATATTTAATGTCTTGGTTTATAATGTGAATTGCATAATGGCAAGAAAGATGTTTGTGTACCACTTGACCTGCCTAAGGTAAGTGCTTCGTGTAACGACCCAAACTTTTATTAATGAAAATTCTTCTTGATCTATTTAAATGTCTTATTATGAAAAATGGTTATATAAAAAATATTATCTTCCTTGGTTTTATGTTTTTGGATTTTAAAATACCATTAATAAATGTTACCATTTCTAATATAGCCTTTGAACAGTAATCACGTGATTATTATAAATATAGGGCTTTAACAAATCCAATTTACTCAGAAAAAGGAAGTGATGGCCTCATACACTAGAATTTCTCCATACGAAGCCCATTTGTCGGAGATCATAAAAGAGGTGGCATCACTGGGCTTCACTCTTGACCAGGCTCAAGCCGATCTTCAACATGTTAAGCTTGAATGGAACCACCTACGGGAGAAGTGGAAGTTAATAGAGATTACCACCCGAGCAATGTTATCCGAGCCACCCCAACAGTCTGTCAGCATCACAAACCTTACCCTTTGGTCTTATGCGGGTGTTATAAGTAGTTATGTAAAAATACCCTATAAGTATGATTATGTGCATTATTTTTGTATAGAATAAATAATATACATTCATTTTATTATTATTACTTTGTAAATATTTTTTAAATCACAAATAGTATTTTTAGTTAATATTCAATTAAGAAATCTATTTTGATGAAATAATGGATTTTTTTAATTAAATATTATTTTAATAAAATATTATTACCAGATTACTTTTTATTAAATATAAATTATCTTATAATTTTTATGAATACAATTATAATTTTTATGAAGGTTTGAAAGTTGTTTTTGTCAAAACCCATGAATTTTCGATAAATATTGGTTTTTATTTTAAAAGTAAAAATTCAAATATTTAGAAATTTATTTAGATAAAATAATTATTATTTATGGAATCAGAATTTCAAAATTATCCAACGGTGAATTTCTCATAATTTTCTGAGACAGCTGAATTTTTGAGTAAAAATTAAATACTGTTTAAATATATAATGTGTTTTATGACATTATAATGACTCAATAGTGATGTAATAAAATAATATAAATGGGTGGTTCTGAAAATATATGTTTTAAATTTAAAATAATGTGATTTTATATTTTTATTATTAATTTTATGGTGCCTTAGTTAACCCTCCAAGAGTTATAAAACATTTTAACATTTTAAAATGATTTCCTTAAGAGTGTGACGCACCTCCACATAAGAAAGCCCAATATTTTAATATGTTATGCCATTGTACTTATAAAATAATTTTTTTCCCCTACCCTTTGTCAAAAAACATTTGAAAAAACCATGGTATGGTTTGTGTTTTTTATTAGTTTAAGGTGTAGTGTCCAAAACCTAAATAATAATGTATTCCATCCCTTTTCTTATATAAACCCACCCAAAATCCCACTTCTCTTCACTCAAAACCTTTGGATCTCGAAAAAACTCTGACCTACTCTCTCTATAATAAACCCAAGTAACCCCAAGATCCATATAATCCTCTCTCAAGCCTCTCTCAAGCCTTTGGGATTACACTTCCAAGAAGGGGATTTCTTCCTTTCTCATTTTCATCTAAATTTCTTTATGTTGTTATACCATTTTATTTTCAATTATAATTGTTGGGGTATTACTTATAACCTCCCCCATAATTTCCTCATTATGTTTAAATTGTGAGAGACCTCTTGATCTCTCATTAATTCCTTCCATGTACACTCGTTACCATGCCAAAATTCCATAAGGAATTTCTCTCTTCTCATTTACATTCAACCAATTCTTTTATATTATGCATCTAAATTCCATTGAATATGTTGGGACATGTATATATATGACCCCATTACTTTCCATTTAATGTATATATTATTATATACCCCTTTCTATATCATAAACTATTTTTATGAATTCTTATGTCACATCATTAAGCTGCTGAAATTACACTACGATTCTCCAAGCCAAAGTCATTGTGTAGTGAATACCATGCCCATTTCTCTACCAAGGGTATTCACCTTTATGAACATTTACTTATTGATTAAATATTTTCATGTATTAATTCCACATTCCTTTAACATGGAATAAATTATTATGTTTAATGAATCCATGTTGTATGATCTATGTGGCACACTTATGCATGAAATGAAATGTTTATAAAGGGTGCTCCCTGATAACGCTCCAATGCATTTGGTAAAGTTTAGTATCATGATACATCAATTGAAATGGGGGTATACTCTTACTAATTCAAGTTAAATTAGGTTTTACTCATGCTCCATGTGCAATGATCCTTGGCTTGTTCTAATATAATGTTAAATGTTGTTGCTATATTTCCAAGCTCTGATAATTGTGTTATATCATGCCTTTATGTTCATGTTTCTCTTATGCTCCATTGATATTCCTATTGTCTAACATGTACTATATTCTTCATGTTATGCCTTTTTTACTCCCTTACTAGGCTTTACATCTCACCCTTTTATATGCATTTCCTCAGGTTATCCCATGCAATGCTAAGTACGAAGGAATGTTGTGTTCACATAAAAGAAGTTTTCAATAAAGATGTTGTTTTTTATGTTCTAAGTTGTTGTGTAATGTCCCTAATTTCTCAAAACACCAAACTTCTCAATCCACATTGTTGAATTAAGTGAAATTTTATGTAATAAATCTCGTTAAAGTGTGTAATAAAGATAAATTTTGTTATAGTTGGTGTCAGAAGATAGGTTTAGTTATTTTTGGGATTAGGATTAGAAAACCCTATTAAAAGCCTTAGGGATAAGACTAAGTGTAATAAAAACATCCCTAAATTTTGGTGAGTATTTTTTAAGTGGTTTATCAAGAAAATACATCCTTGTTTGGATATTAGTAGGTAGAGGTGGCTCTGTATAGATGTATCTTGGGGTAAAACCTGAAAACACCACTTTGAGCTAGAATCAAATGGGAACTGGTGTACAAAAACAAACCTTACTGCACTCTTGATTATGAAACTCCCAGGGGATATGCTTTGGTTAATTCATAAGCTTAGTATGAACCATTATTAAGGGAATTAAAAAAATTCCTTAAGAATATATGTTGGGAAGTAGATCATGGATAACATAGATAAGTTAAGGAAATTAATGTAATTTATAAGTTATCCATTTTTTCATTGGATTACCCTTTATGTGTTACCCATAACTTTCCTTTTATTCCATACAATGTCCAGTAATAGGTTGACTCGGGCTAACAACTGATGTGAAGATCAATGTGATGACTTTATAATCAGATTCCCAATCTGATGTGAGTAGCAATCACAAACTTTGTCACGATACTCTCTAAGTTAACTCAAGTTTTGAATAGAAACATAGGTCAAGAGGAACATTCAACCCCCCTAAGAAAGAACAAGTCCCAATCAAGAGCTTCAAAAGATAAAGGCCTCCTACTTTTAATGGGTCATTTGATCCCTCAATTGCCAAACAATGGATCAACTCCATTGAAAAGATATTCTTAATCCTTCAATGTTCTAAACAAGAGAAGTTTCTTCTGGTTTCTTATCGTATGGAGGGTGAAGATGATCAATGGTGTACATTGATCAAAAATATTAATCGTAAGGAATTTATCGAGTAGTTATAATGGAAGGGTTTCTAGAAAAAAAAATTGATAAATATTTTCCGCACACCCTCCAACTTAATATGAAAAGGGAATTCCCTTCCCTCAAGAAAAAAGATGATTAATCCATAAGAGCATATGAGGAAAACATCACAAGGCTTGTACAATACACCTCCAACTTTTTCGTTACCCCTTAATGCAAGGTTAACCACTTCTTTGGTGGTCTAAAACCTAGCCTACAAAAATCCCTAGCGATCTGTGACTTAGCTATGAGGAAATTTTTTGATGTTCCCTAAAAGTCAAAGTGGATATTGAAAAATATCATGGGTATAATGGGGATGAAAAGAGTAAGGTGGACTTTAATTCTAGTGGTTCGAGGGATAAATCCAATGGTGCTAAGAAATTCCAGCACCCCACTCGCCAAAGGTGCAGAAAGAATCACCATATAAATTTCCATTAGGGGACGAGGAAATGTTTTATGTGTATAAGAGAAGGGCACCTAGCCATTAATTGTTGACAAGAAAAACCCACTGTTGCGACAGAGGAGAGGAATGATCTGTTCGACCCTCAATGCATTGTTCATTGCTCCAACTGCAAATAACTAGGGCATTTTGAAAACCAGTGCCCTAATCCAAGGGTTTTCTAAGGAAACCAAAAACCACCAAGGTAGCAAGGGAGATATTTTTCCATCACTACTGCCAAAGAGAACCCCAAAAATAAAGTGGTGATAGGTAAACTAGTTATTCATTCAAGAATAACAGACATACTTTTTGACTCTAGTTCTACGCATTCATTTATATACCAAAAGTTTAATAAAAAAAATCCCAACACCACCAAAAATTATGGAAGTAAAGATGTCGGTGATAATGAAAAATGGGGAAATCATTGCATCCCATGAATATAACTCCTCCCCTGTCACAATTTGTGGTTTGAACTTCCTAGAAAACCTTTTCATACTCCTTCTGGTGTAATTTGATGCAATTCTTGGCATGGATTGGCTTTCTATATATATATCCAATATAAATTGTTGTGAGAGGGAAATCACTCCCCATATGGAGAACCGACCCATAATTATGTACAAGTGCAAGGAAAAGGATGAATCTTATTTAGAACTATTGTCTCAATCGTGGATATTACTACCCTATGAGTATGCATATATTTCTCAGATGATTGAGTCTAAGGAAGTAACCATACTTTAAGACATACCTATTGTGAGGGAATTCACTGAAGTGTTTCCCAAGGAATTGTTTGGTCTTCCTTTTAGAAGAGATGTTGAATTATTGATTGATCTTATACCTGGGGTGTTTCCAATATCCAAGACTTCATATAGAATGGCTGTTGTAGAGCTTGAGTAGATAAAGAAACAACTACTGGAGAATCTGGATAAAGGGTTTATATGCCCAAGTGATTCACCATGGGGTGCACCAGTCCACTTCATCTGGAATAAGGATGGGTCAATGCACCTTTGCATTGATTATCATGATCTCAAAAAAAATCACAATAAAGAATAGGTATCCACTTCCATGAATTGATAACTTATTTGATCAGTTATGTGGGGCACAATACTTCTCCAAGGTGTATTTGTGTTTGGGATATTACCAAGTAAGGGTAAAGAAGGAGGATATCCCCAAGACTTCTTTTCGTACAAGGTACGGGCATTATGAATTCATAGTAATGCCTTTAGTACTCACTAAAGCTCCAGAAATATTCTTGTACTTGATGAATAGATTTTTTAGAGATTACCTTGACAAATTTGTGGTAGTATTTATAGACGATATTCTAATATACTCCCAAAACAAGAAGGGTCATGAGGAGAATCTAATCATTGTACTAGAGGCCTTATGAAAGGAGAATATCTATGAAATGTACAACAAGTATGAGTTCTGGTTGAAGGAAGTATCATTCTTGGGTCATATCATCACAATCAATGGTATATATATGGATACCTCCAAGATAGCTATAATTGAGGGATGTTTCAGGCCAACATCGATGATGGATATCTGTAGCTTCTTAGGGTTAGCTGGATATTATCACCAATTTGTGAGAAATTTCTCACAATTGCCAAACCCTATTACCAAGATAACTCATAAGGGAGTCATGTTTTCTTGGATTAATGAATCAAAGTTAGCTTCAAGGAGTTTAAAATGAGGTTTATCACTGTGACAGTGCTCACACTACCCACAAGTGGAGAAATTCTTGTGGTATTCAATGATGCTTCGAAGAAGGACATGGGATGTGTGTTGATGAAAAATGACAAATTCAATGCCTATGCTTCAATGAAATTGAAATTTCATGAGAAAAACTATCCAACACATGATCTGGAGTTGGCTATAGTAATATTTTCTTTGAAAATTTGTTGGAATTACCTATTTGGGAGAAGTGTGAAATATATATGGATCACAAGATCCTAAAGTATATATTCACACAGAAATATTTGAACATATGACAATTAATATGGTTAAAAATGATCAAAGACTATGATTTCTCAATCCATTACCACCGTGGGAAAGAGAATAAGGTAGCGGATTCTCTAAGTAGAAAATACCCAGTGACTCTATCATTGATGAGAATTGAAAAGGATGCAATCTTCTTATATTTGATGAATAAGGACATGGGAATAATAAAGAAGATAACATCATCAATCCTTTCACAAATTATTTCTTAACAATCTCTTTTAGAAAGGTTAAAGGATGCTCAAAAGGATGATGTGGGAATTCAGAAGAAATTGGAAACTATTATAAAAGGTAAATCCTCGAAGTTCAATGTTAATGAATTTGGAATTATGAGATTTGGGACAAGACTATGTGTTCCATCAAATCCGGAGTTAAAGAAATAACTTTTGGATGATGCACATAGTTTGAATTTCTCCATTCACCCAAGAAACAAAAATATGTATCAATATCTCCGAGAGTATTATTGGTGGGATAAAATAAAGAAGGAGATCATTGAGTGTACATTAAAGTGATTGTATGTCCGCAAGTGAAGGTTGAGAGGTATAATTCTAAGGGGATAATGCAACCATTACCCATACCAACCTGGAAATGGGAGAACATCACCATGGACTTTGTCACTGGACTTCTGAAGAAATCCAAAGGAAACAATGATATCTAGGTTTTTTTGGATCATCTTATAAAGACTGCACAATTTATTACAATTTAAGAGGATTTATCATTGGATCAACTAGTAGAGATATACATCAGATAAGTGGTAAGGCTGCATGGGGTTCCATTATCTATTATATCTGATCGAGATCCAAGATTCACCTCTAAGTTCTGGAAGAGTCTCTAACATGCTCTGAATACTGATCTGAACTTCAATATAGATTATCATCCTCAAACTGATGTCCAATCTGAGCGGACTATCCAAACACTTGAAGAAATATTGATAGCATGCTCAATGGAATTCAAAGGAGGATGGGATCAACATCATCCCCTTTCTGAGTTCTATTAGAATAATAGTTTCCACTCAAGAATCCAAATGGCTCTTTATGAAGCCCTTTATGGGAAGAGTTATAGAACACCAAAATTTTGGGATGAAGTTGGGGATCAAAAACTCTTAGGTCCATAAATGGTCGAACAAATTGTAGATAAGGTTAAGACCATCTAGTAACACATTAAAGTTTCTTAGAGTCGACAAAAGAGTTATGTTGATAATCGTCGATGATACCTAGAGTTTGATGTTGGAGACATGGTATTCCTCTGCATATCACCATGGAAGAGAGTTGTGAGATTTGGGAAGAAGGGAAAGCTTAGTCCAAGGTACATTTTTCCTTTTTATATCCTTGATCGCATTGGAGTAGTGGCCTATCGACTAGCACTCCCACCGAATCTATCTCAAGTACATGATGTATTCCATGTATCACTCTTGAGGAAGTACATACCTGACCCATTTCATGTACTCAATCCAGATTTAGTACAATTGTAGAATGAAATATCCTATGAATATAAGTCAGTGAAGATCTTAGATCATAGGGAAAAAGTTCTACGAAATAAGACAATGCCCCTCATCAAGGTGTTTTGGTGAAACCACAAGTTTAAAGAAGCAACGTGGAAATCAGAGGAAGTGATGAAGCAGAGTTACCCACATCTATTTTAGTATAGGAAAATAAAATTTCCTGGGAGAAATTTCTTAAGGGGGGAATATTGTAACGACCCAAACTTTTATTAATGAAAATTCTTCTTGATATATTTAAATGTCTTATTATGTAAAATGGTTATATAAAACATATGAACTTCCTTGGTTTTATGTTTTTGGATTTTAAAATACCATTAATAAATGTTATTGTTGTTAATATAGTTGTTTAACAGTGATCACATGATTAGTATAAATATAGGTCTTTAACAAATCCAATTTACTTAGACAAAGTAAGTGATGGCCTCATCCAGTAGAATTGCTCCATACGAAGCCCATTTGTCGGAGCTCAGAAAAGTTGTGTCATAAATGGGATTCGCTCTTGACCAAGCCCAATCTGAGCTTTAACATGTTAATCTTGAACGGAACTGCCTATGGGAGAAGTGTATGTTAATAGAGATTACCACCCGAGCGATGTTATCCGAGCCACCCCAAGAGTCTGTCACCATCACACACCTTACCCTTAGGTCTTATGTGGGTGTTATAAGTGGTTATGTAACAATACTCTAGAACTATGATTATGTGCATTATTTTTTGTATAGAATAAATAATATACATTCATTTTATTATTGTTACTTTGTAAATAGTTTTAAAGTACAAATAGTATTTTTTTAGTTAATATTCAATTAATAAATCTATTTTGATGAATTAATGGATTTTTTAATTAAATAATATTATAATAAAATATTATTACTAGATTAATTTTTATTAAATATAAATGATCATATAATTTTTATGTATACAATTGTAATTTTTATTAAGGTTTGAAAGCTGTTTTTATCAAAACCCATGAATTTTATATAAATGACATTTTTTAGTTTAAAAGTAAAAATTCACATATTTAGAAAATTATTTAGATAAAATGAATATTATTTTTGAAATCGGGATGTCGAAATTATCTAACAGTGAATTTTTCATAATTTTCTAAGATAGTCGAATTTTTGGGTAAAAATTAAATATCGTTTAAATATATAATGTGTTCTATGACATCATAATGACCCAATAGTGATGTAATAAAATACTATAAATGGATTTTTATTCCAATATATGTTTTAAATTTAAAATAATGTGATTTTATATTTTTTTTGTTTAATTTTATGGTGCCTTAGTTGACCCTCCAAGACTTATAAATCATTTTAACATTTTAAAATGATTTCCTTGAGATTGAAACTCACCTCTACATAATCAAGACTAATATTTTAATAATTAATGCCATTTTACTTCTAAAATAATTTTTTCTACTATCCTTTGGAAAAAGCCATGGGAAAAAACCATGGGATGGTTTGTATTTTTGATTAATTTAATGTGTAGTGTCCAAAACCTAAATAATAAAGAATTCCCTCCCTTTTATTATATAAAACCACCCAAGATCTCACTTATCTTCACTCAAAACCTTTATATATAGACCAAACTATTCTATACTTTCTCTATAATCCTCCCAATGTACCCCCAATCTCCCTATAAGCCTATCTTAAGCCTCTCCCAAGACTTTGGGATCACACTTCCAAGTAAGAGATTTCTTCCTTTCTCATTTTTTCCCAAATTTCTTAATATTATTATACCATTTTATTTTAAATTAAAAATGTTGGGGTATAATTTCAAACCTCCCAAATACTTCCCTACTTGTGTTTTAATAATTATATACTTATTTCTTTCTTATTAATTCATCCCATGTACACTTGTGACCATGCCGAAATTTCGTAAGGAATTTCTCTCTTCTCATTTACATTCAACCAATTATTTTATATTATGCATCTAAATTACATTAAATATGTTGGGACATGTATATATATTACCCCCTTAATGTAAATTTCATTTAAATAAGATTATATACCCCTTTATCTCTCATCAACCATTTTTATGAATTCTTATGTCACGTCATTATGCTGCTGAAATTGCACCGTGATTCTTCAAGCAAAAGTCAATGTGTAGTAAATACCATGCCCATTTCTCTATAAAGTGTATTCAAATTTATGCACATTTACTTATTTATTAAATAGTTTTATGTATTAATTCCATGTTTCTTTATCATGGAATAAATGATGATGTTTAATGAATCTATCTTGTATGATCTGTGTGGCACTTATGCGTGAAATGAAATGTTTATAAAGGGTGTGCCCTGATAGCGCTCCACTGCTTTGGATAAAGATTAGTATCATGATATGTCAAGTGAAATTAGGGTTTACTCATGATAATTTAAGTGAAATTATGTTTTACTCATGCTTCATGTGCAATGATCCTTGGATCGTGATAATATCTTGTTAAATATTGTTTCCACATTTTCAAACTATGATAATCATGCTATATTATGCCTTTATATTCATGTTTCTCTTGTGCTCCATTGATATTATTATTGTCAAACATGTACTATATTCTTCATTTTATGACTTGTTTACTCCCTTATTGGGCATTATAGCTCACCCTTTTCTTATACATGTCCTCAGGTTATCCCATGCAATGCTAAGTACGAAGGAATGTTATGGTCATGTAAAATAGGTTTTCAATAAAGTTGTTGTGTTTTATGTTCTAAGTTGTTATGTAATGTCCCTAATTTTCAAATAAACTAGACCTCTCGATCCTCATAGTTTTCTTAAGTAAAATTTTATGTAATAAATCTTGTTAAAGTGTGTAATAAAGAACAGAGTTGTTATACTTCAATTGATGATTAAATGTGAAATAGAAATTGAAGAGTATATTAAGTATATGACTTTAATGGATTAAATGTGAATTATTGATAGGTTTCATGTCTATAGAACCCCTTACCACGTTAATGGAAGGTATTGTAATGAACCTTAATTATTGAATATGCCTTAAATGTAATTAATAAAGGTTTCATTCTACTTGGCCTTGTCACACTAATGAAATGAAAGGCTTGAACCACATTACTTGATTAGAAGGTTGCATGATACTTGACCATATCACAATAATGAAAGGAAAGTATTGAACTAAATGAAATATTACATGACTTCAATATCAAATAGAAGTGGCCTAACTTTAGCTCACCATGGATTCTAATCAGAGAATTCCATGAGAACTCAGGAACCCCATTCTGATTCCAAGATACAGCTTGCTTAGGTTAAGACCCACCTAGATCATGATCCTTGTATATTATTTGGATACCCAGTATGACACCATAATATCCTTTCAATATCATTACAAGATGCCTTGGATACACTCCTTGGATCCATCATTGACAAGTAGTTGTCATGGTTAAATCCCATCAGGCCCAGTCATTGCTTAGCCCCATTTAACCTGGGATGAACTCCTTGGACTTGATAGGTGTCTCATTATGGAATTTCTTGGACTATTCTCCTTATATTACACTCTTAACCCATTCTAGGCTATAGTTATTACTGAGTTGGAAACCTGTGATCTCTTTGTCACCTTGGTTATTACCTTGGGACTTCACTATTAAACATCATTACAGGTTACCTTATCATAACTTGGAACCTTCACTATTGTTAACATGTGACTTATTTATAAATTGGTAATAATCAAATAATTAATTGTTTACATGTTTATACAACAGCTGATGGATGAAGTAGGTACTTGGGTATTTAGTTACATTGTACTACTTTACTTTATATATGCGTTCATGAACAATGTTACATTTCCATTACACGGGCCAAATGTTATAGACACCATTGGTGGTGGCCCACTGAGAATTATCTCACACCCTCTTCGGGTGCCTTTTGGTACCCAAAATAGATTACATGGTCATTGGTATGGAAAAAGGGAATAATATGACTTCAAACACTTGATTGATTTCTATTTAGAATGGATCTTGATAATAGATGATCGAGCCAGAGATCAAGATGCTAAGGATAGTCTTTTATTTCCTTTATACTGTTGTGGAGCCTGTTATGCCTACAATCTTATATCCATGTTTTCTAGTTTTCTATTTACATGACATATCATCAGTTGTTGAATGATATTCTATTTGTTTTAGTTAATGTTGATGTTGTATCTATTTTCTATTGTGCCTTCTATTTACTTATATTGCTTCCATTATTTACATCTATTTATACTCATCTACTACGCTGCACTTTGGTAATGGGGGAATAGTCTCCCCATTAACACACCCTAGGCCCTCACTACTAGTCGACAGCCTCTGGCATTCGGGGATATGCACTTAAGGCCATGTGACCCACTGATCTTGGGAAACCTTTTAAGTGGCATCCAAGTTCAGGATGTCACACATGGAGACTGATAATCTACCTCAATATATGTCTGGAATTAATTTTCTTAATGAATTGAAAGATGTCATTTTTTTATTCAGGAAGGTTCAGATTAAATCAAGAAAGTGGAAGAATGTTTCTAATAAAACCAATTACAATTGAATGAATAAAAATATCTTCATTGATTTTCCTTATTGGTCAACTAATTGGTTACATCATTTCTTAGACATAATGCGCATTGAAAAAAAAATAAGTGAATTGATGCTTTCAATTATTATAAATGTCAAGGGAAATACAAAATATGATTTACGATCTCAACATGACTTTGTGCATGGGGGTATCAGACTAGAATTGTATCCTATTCGTATCGGTGAAAATAAATGGAAAGTTTTGTGTGCTTCTAATATGATGATTCCTAAAACAGAAAAAAAATCAATTTTTGGAAGTACTGGAGACTATTAAAGTTCCTAATGGTTATTCAAGAAACATAACAAAATGATTCAATAAAAGAGAGTTAAAGAATAAATGTTTAAAGACTCGTGATTATCAAATCCTTCTTCATGAGTTAATTTCAATAGAAATTTGTCATCTATTGTCCAATAATGTAAGGGTGATAGTAATTTCGTTGTGAAATTTTTATAGAGATATTTTGCTAAGAATATTTCCAATCCTTTCTTTCAAAAAAATTTTGAAGTGGCACCATTAATTTTATGTGAGTTAGACAAAATATTTCCTCTATCATTTTTCACATGCATGGTTCATCTAACTATTCATCTTCCAAATAAAATACTTCTTATAGGACTTGTTTCATTTTATTGGATATATCCAACTAAAATAAATATGTACACATTGAAATATTATGTATGAAATAGGAATTATCCTGAATTTTCTGTTGTGAATGGTTACTTTGATCAAGAATGTATGGATTTATGTTCAATATATTTTTCTGATGTGACTACATGAAAAAACAGTCCAATGAGAAATGAAGAAGAGAAATATGATAAAATTGAACCCAATTTTACATAACTTACCTAAATATGGGGAATTCATGGATCATATACATTGACCACATTAATCCTTGAAGAGTGGTAGATGGCGCATCACATGGTTTTGTTTAACTGTTATTTGTTTGATGAGTACATCAAGTAACTAAATTAAACATGTATATGTTATCTCATATCATGTAATTGTACATATTTGATAAACTATTTCTATTTTTTTCTTCAAGGAACATAATAAAATGATAAATAAAAATCATTGTTCTTTATCTTTGAGAAGGAGAGAAACTTTTCATAGAAAATATTTTTCTTCTTGGGTGAATTTTAGGGTAGAAGTATTTCTATAATAAATTAATAAAATTAATATTTAGCTAATTTCAATATTCATTTATATTTTAGGTATTGAGTTTTCCTGCTAAATTTGTCTCTGAGGAAATAAGAGATTTGACTTCTGGTACTAATTTGGTGGTTCATGAATTCAAATCAATTATGATTAATGGGTACAAATTTATTATTACTGAATGAGAAATGAACATGAGAATAGTACATTATGGTGTTATAGTAACTACCAAAATAGACTATTACTCTAGTGAATCAGATGTTAGACCTCTATTTTAAAATGTATCTTATTATGCAGTCATTGAAAAACTAATAATATTGTATTTTTACTCTCATGGTCGAGTCACTGTGATGAAATACAAGTGGTTTGATTCAATGATGAGTCGTGGAATATTTATTGATGATTTTGTATTTCAAGTTATTAACATGGCTCACACTCTTGATATTGATGAGTCATATATATTTACATCAATGGAGAGAAAAGTTTTTTATGTGAAAGATCATCTACGAGATGAATTTGGTATCATTATTGAAGTAATCCAAAGACATATTTTTTATGATGGTGATGATGAAATTGACACCATCCTTACTCCCATTGGACCCAATCAATTTATTAATTATGATGACACTAATAGATCAATTTTTAGAGTTGATTGTGAACCTAAATTTGTGATGGGAAATATGTAGAATCATCCATCTGTGTTCTTAGTTATTTTGTTTTATCTCAACTTGGGTTGTTAAGGTTAGTACTATTCAAATTTCTTTACTATTGATTAAAAATATTTTTTATCCAACTTAACCTTCATGTGCATTTTCAATATAGATTGGTTGTATTTTTTTAGTTTCATTTTCTAATATTAAATTGAACTGTATTAGAACCTACCAAACCAAAAAAACTGAAACAATTAAATTGGAACAAAAAACAAGATGAATTTAATTGAAACATATTAAACTAATTAAAATCAAAATCAAAACCAATTAAAATAATGACCTAACCAAAAAAAATTTAAAATAAACTAACCCAAAATATGAACCAAATGACCTAACCTAAAAAATGGACAAATAACCTAATAAATTGAAAAAAATTAACCAAATAACCTAGCCAAAATTTAATTGGATCTAATTTAAAATATAAGAAAACTATATCATACCCATGTTAAACATGATTTTTTTAATATATTGATTTTTATATGAGGCATATTTTATGTTTTTATATTCTTCCCACTAAATATAATTTTTTTTGTTATATCCCTATGTATCCTTTATTAGGTTTGACAATTAGTATTCCTTAATTAATACATGTATTGTCTTCTTTCTTATTTTTCTTACACATTATTTATTAATTTCTAATTAATTCCATTTTTTTCAAATGAAAGAAATGAAAAACATTTAAGAGATACAAAGTAAAAGGATAACATACAATAATCATCAAATTAAAGAGATGGGCATCCCTCCTTTGGTTCATGTTGTGAGTATTTTATTTCAAATATATATATCAATAACATATAATGTTATGTAATTATTATTTTTTTCAACGTTTAATCAGTATCCACCACCTAGGTGATAGTTATTCTTAGATGATCCTAGTGGTACTAGTGCTCTACCAGATGATACGAGGGGGTAGTGCTAAAGCTATGTGCACCACTCACAGTATCTGATCACACCTTTTCCCTTCCTCTAACATACCACCTGTCACACCTCCTTATACTATAGTGTCATTATAGTCATCTTAGATATTTAGACTACCTATGTTTTTACCATCATTTTCATCTGATCCTACTTGTCTTTATTTCCCTTATCTGATGATGGATCCTACTCCCCATCCATATTATACATTTACATAGATGTCTATTCTATCTTTTATTCCTTCTTCCTTCTTCTCCATGAGCTTCTATGTTCATCCTCCTTCAGGTTCTACTCTGACACATTCTAAGCCTCTGGAGCAAACATTGGGCCCACTCCTTCTGTATAGGTTGACAATCCTTCATAGCCCAGGGATCTAGTGGCACCCATTGAACATACTACCTCATGTGTATTTATAGAACCCTAATAAAAAAATAGTCCATAATTTATTTTCATTATAAGATGTATTGATATAATATTTTTTTTCTTATTTCATAGCTATATCTTCCACTAGGAAGTGTGGACATACACGCATGCATAAAATGTGGAACCACCTCACATGGTTGATGGTTGAGTATAATGAGGACAATCAAATGATTGGAAAAAAGTGTGAGAATGTAAGAGTTTTATGGCGATGCTTTCAAAATACTCTAACATCATTCCCATATGGACACCCTCCTAGAGACACCTTTAAAATGATTGGGTGTAAATATGGGTAAGAAAAATCATTGTATTTAATGTTATATTATTATTGTATTTATATGAATTAATATTTTGGTACCATATTCATTATAATTTTCCTAATAGTGAGGCTGTGAGGACAGAATAGATCATGGAATTAGGTGAGTTGTGGAGATAATATAAGCATGATTTGTATAGTGTATAATGTACTAAATTTGGTACATATTTAGAGGCCACGCATATCATGAATGAGTGTCTAATAACACATTATCAGGAAATGATTTATTATTGGAAGAGTACTGAGTTTAAGGTATTAAACAAATTTGATGTTTTTTAATGAAAATTACCATGATTTTCAATAATACTTAGTTTGTATTATTGAAAATTCATTTTCAGGAAGCACTATAAAAAAATAAAAAAAAAGTATACTAAAAAATACCTCCACACTTTAGGGAGTATTACGATGTAAGGACATGATAGGAAGATAGTACACCACTCATTTATAATTTTTCTATTTAAATAATTATAAAAATATAATTTCTTGAATTTTAAATTATATAGATTAATTATAATTTTTTCAAAACAACTATATTGAATAATTAAATAGTTTGGGATATGTTGAAGATGTCTTTATTATAGGGAACTGTAAAATGGGGTTTAACCTAGAATATTTTCTTGTGTAATCCTATATAACCTTTTAATCATGTGTAAATGTTATATGTGTTAATTAGGATACTATGTTAAAAGAGAGTGGGGTGCCTTTTATGAGGTAAATGGAATGTGGTTGGTGGGAAATGGTTATGATAGATGTCATTGATATCAAACATGCCTAAAATTTTTTGAAACTTAAAACTTATTAGAAAGATAATTTGTTAGAAGAATATAAAATAAAGATGATGAACATAAATACAACAAACCCTCTATATATTAATCATTAACTTAGATGATTGATGATGATCAGGTAAAAGTAACCAATATGTTCTTGTTTCATAAGGAAATCCACCAACTTTGAAATATTGATATAACATTATAAGGGTCACCTAGTGTAAGCTTAATCTTCTTTAGAATCTCTATTTGTGCTGGCAGTATGTTCAGACAATCCTTTGAAATATGTCTAGCCTGCTTACACCTCCCACACAGATTCTCATGAGTTTTTGGGTCATCCTATCTTGAAAACCTCTCATAAGATTTGATTTCTTCTTCATGTGGAATTAATTTTTTTTCTTTAGGACTTGAACTTTTTTTTGTTTGATCCACATTTCATTAAATTTCTAATTGGTCTAGATAAATGATCATGCATTCTTTAGTAGCATGGTATACTTCCTTGGAACTTTCACATGGTTTATCATGAATTTACTCCACCAAAACAATCCTCCTTTTTCTTTCTTGGAATCAACATAATTTCATCATTACAAGCACTTAAGGCTTTTTTAAAATAGTTCAGATAATTTATTCTTCTTCCATAATATAACTATCTTAGCATTTTTTGTAAAACATTCTTCTTATCCTTCTTGGGTGTGTTATTCTTAATAAATTACTTTTGTACATAACCCAAGAAATCATTACCTTCACTTATTCTAATATTCTGATTTTTTGGTCTTATATTCTCTACATTTTCTGGTGCATTCTTAGATGTACGTGACAAGCATGAATCTTTACAAAAACAACCTTGATTTCATTTTCTACAAAATTTCTCCAAGTATCCAAATCTATTTTAGGAAAATAGATTTTAATCCTTCTTTTGTGTACTTTTCATAACTTTAGCGTTTATTCCCATTGGTGTAGGATTTCATTGAACTCTATAGGTTTATATATTATTCCAAAAATCATGTACTATGTGGCCAAATATTTTACAGCTCCATAAGTATCCAAAAAATATTATTCTTATTTTAATTAAAAGATTTCTAGATTTGATTTAATAATGTTTTTTTAATAAAAAAAATTGTTATTTTGTGTAATAGATAGGAAATGGATTCTAATGCACTCTATCACAAATTGAAACAAAACATACATCATAGAAAGTCACACCAAACTCGCAACACATATCACACAAACAAGTCATTAAATCCTCTAGTTAACTAAGTGTGTTTACTCCTAAATAATTCTTTTCATATAAGAATATACTCATTATAGTGGAAATCATTTTTTTTAAACACAAAAAACATAAAAAACTCATCCTAATAATAAACTAAAATCCATAAAAATATAATATTAATTTCTATCTCAATTATTAACACTTAACACACCTAATTACTCATTTAAACATCAATTCTAGTCCTCATTTATTCAGATTAATCATTTTATCAATAATTACATCATTTACACATTTTATTTTTCTATTATTCTCTTTAATTCATCACTTTAAACATGGTTATCCATAATTCCATCACTCAGAAACAACATTAAAATGTGAATATTACAAAAAAATAGAATATTAATCTTTAACATGTGAACTAGTTTTCCATGACAAAAAACTCACATGAAATTATTTAATCAATAAATAGTGCACATACAATATATAATCACAAGTTAAACACCAATTAAAAGGAAAAATTTACAAACATTAAATAATAAACAAAATATATACATGGAAGGGGGTTGTAGATCCTCTAAGAACACAAATATTCAATAAACCATCAAAAAAGAATCATAAGAGAGAAGCTTGGAATTTAATAGGGACCACAGCTCATCACATTATTATAAAATTATAGTATTATTGAATCTATCACTGAGATAAAACTAATGTTACCAATAGATTGTAAATTTTATTTGAAATAACAGATAATTCAATACATATATATTATGAGAGAAATAGAGAGTTTATGAGACTCAAATTTCATAAAAAATAATCATAATAAGAAAAACATGAGTTAATTTCCAAAATTCAAGATAGAAAGTACATCATGTACACAAGATATGCATCCCAAACAAGAAAGTACATCATGTAAAATACCTTTTACATGTCAACATGCCATGTGAGGATTTAAAAAAATAATTATAGATAATTAATTATAACTCATCATAAAAACAACACTATTAAAACATGAAATCCTAACACATCAATCTGATTTAGTATTATTAATTAAATAATTTACACCTTTATCACCTTTAAACACTATTCCATCAATTTTCACCTTTAAATCGCATGGAATGATTATTAAATACTAGATAACCAAATTTTCACAACATAAATTCACTAAAATAAATCATCATAAAACATTTTCTTCCACTTAAGGTCTCTATTAAATAACATGGCTTGTTTTATTCCATAACATACTTAATTACCTACAATATTCTAAGCTAAACATAATAGAATTTCATTTTTTTCTCATTATTAATCTATAACAAATCATGTTAACACTTCCATATTTGAATTATTCCCTAATGTGATATCAAACAATCAGAAAACAACTAAATTTAGTTATCATATAAACCATAATACACTAGAGTGTTGAATTATAAGATCAAAGAAGTTCACAACCAATTACCTTAAAGTATGTTACCATTCTTCATAAGGATTAGAAGCCTAATTCTCACTCTAATTACCAAATATAAATAATCCACTAAGAACTAAAATAAAAACTATAATTAAAACATAAAATAAACTAAACCTCTTTTCCTTTTACCTAGACCATATGAAAAATAATCAACACGCCATTTCAGCACAACAAATAGATTTTTAAACTTCCTAGTACATAAAGTTTGAATTTTACATACTGTCATGTAGACTAAACATTAACATTATTTAACTAGTTAAAAAATAAATCCAATTCGTTTATGTGTCTTTTTAACAAAAACAAACACCAATATTAACTAGATTCTTTCATCAATATCCATCGATGAAAAATTTACCTTGATTTTCCCTATTTTAACCCATTTAAAATAAAATCATAGATACATAGAAACAACCAAATAAGAACACATTTATCATAAATTTCACCTTTCCATTTTACTATATTATGCATGTATTTATTCTTGATTTTTTTTTCAATAAAGACATTCCATTTCCATTATTATATAGTTGCATTTCCCTTATATTCATGGAAATAATATATACAAATAGGAATCCATAAAATCCAATTTAAGTTAATTTATAAATTTACTAATCAATCATATTCTCAATTATTTAAATTTATTATACAAAATTTCTTTTGTTAACCTACTCATATAATACTAGCACAAAGTAATCAATTATTATAGAAAATTATATTGCATCATCGAATATATCCATATGATTTTAGTTATGAAATTCATCATTAATAACCTATTTTAAATTATGGTTTTCAATATTCAATGTAATTATATAGGGATGTTTTTAATATTAAAGGATGTGTACCTCGAGTAAAATTGTTTTGTTCAAGCAGAAATAAGATAGATGGAAGTGCGGTAAATGAAAAAACACAACAGTTAATTATAAATTTTACTTTATTGATTTCAAATTATAATATATAATTTGTAAATAAATAGTCTATTTATATTTATAATAGTGTGTTTTGTATGCCCTTTATGAGTAGGAAGATGACAATTATGGGATAAAAAATCATTTACATTAGGTTTTGGTAGATGAGAATAATGGAAGAGTACGTTGTTAACCAGGGAATAGTATTGTCCCCACTGGATATTGGTCAACTTCAGATGCCATTTTTGGTAGAAAAAGTTAGAAACTACTAATTCATAGGTAGCACATGCTCAATCCAAGGAATAAGAGGCCAAAAAATGGCCATACAGGAGTGTGAATGAAGTCAAAACGGTAATTATGAATTTATGAAATTTATGGAATTCTTATGTCCATCACTTCTACTAGATACCATCGTGGAATGTGTTAAATATGATGATGTGTACATTATATGGTGTACTAGGCGATGGTCCTAGTGGTGGTCAGGATGATGATGTTCATGGCGATGGTGATGGAGATGGTGATGATGATGGTGATTGTGAGGATGATGGTGAGGATGACACTGAGGATGACAGTGAGGATGGTAGTGAGGATAACGGTGAGGATGATGGGGATGATAGTGATTATTATGGTGATGAGGGAGAGATTGATCCGTTAAATTTTTTACTGATATTTATGACATTTGATGTTTTATTATTGGTTGTGAATGAATATATGTGATGTTTTGAATGTTTATTATCATTGTTTGGATGCATTAATTATTTTCTTATGTTATCATTGTTTGTATACTAGTCGGTGATGTTGGGTGAAACTGTTTTTAGGTAATTGACCAATGTGGGGTGCTGCTATAATTTTTGTTGGCTATTTGGGTAGGGTGGGAGTGTTATTGTCTGTGGTTTTATTATTTGGTGATGTTTGGTGCAATTGTTTTCAGGTAATTGACTAAGGTGGGGTGTTGTTATTATTTTTGTTGGATGTTTGGGCGGGGTGGGAGTACTATTGTCTTTGGTTTTATGGGAGCTCTATACCAACGGTTTCAAAACCATTGGTAGCCTAAAATTCCATTAGACCTATACCAATAACTAGTTAAACAAAATTTTGTAGAACTATTGGTATAGGCTATACTAATGGTTCTCCAGCCTATACCAATGGTTTTGAACCATTGGTATAGCATAGGTTTCCATTAGTGGGGGTCGATGTATCTTGGACAAAGTTTTCCCTTCTTCCCAAATCTCATGACTTTCTTCAATGGTGATATATGAAGGAACACCTTATCTCTAACCTCATACTCTAGATCACATCAATGGTTACTTATATAGTTTTTTTTTTTGACTTTGTGTAGATTTTAAATGATGTTTAATGGTTTGAATCTTCTCTGTCATATCTTGTATAATATTAAGTCCAATCAACTTCTTCTCTCCAATTTCATCCCAGCATGTTGGAGTCTGACGTCACTTCCCATACGGAGCCTCATAAGGTGGAATTTGAATGCCAAAATAAAAATTGTTATTATATGATAACTCCACTAGGGAAAGTTGTTGATCCCAAAATCCTTGTAAATCCATTAAACATGATCTCAACATATCCTACAGAGTTTGAATGGTCCTTTCATATTGTCCATCCATATGAGGGTGATAAGAATTACTAAAACTCAACACTATATCCAATACTTGCTGAAGTCTTCTCTAGAACCTTAAGGAAAACCTTATATCTTGATCAGATATAATGGATAGTGGAACTCCATGAATTCTTACCACTTCCCTTATGTATGTCTTAGCGAGTTGGTTAGGAGAAAAATCATCCTTGATAGAAATAAAATGAACTAACTTTGTGAAGCGATATACTACCACCATGATGGAATTATTTCCTTTAGGTTTCTTGGAGAGTTCTATGATGAAATCCAAGGTTATGTTTTACCATTTCTATACTATAATGGGAAGTTATTTCATTATACCCTTAAACATCTATCATTCTTCCTTGACTTTTTGACATACCAAATATTGATATACATATTCTGCAATATCCCTATTCATGTTATCCAACCAAAAGTTTTGCTTCAGATCTCTATACATCTTAGTGCTTCCTAGATGAATATAGAAGGGCGATTTGTGTGAATCATCCAAAATTTATCTCTTCAGTTATAGTTTTGATGGGACACATATTTGGGTTCCAAACCTTATAACTCCATATTTAGAAATGTTGAAATCAAGAATATTCACTACTTTTTTTATAGCACATCATCATCATTTTGGGCATCCTTGATCCTCTCAAGAATAGGTGGTTAAGTAGTTATTTGAGTAAGGTGAGATAAATTTTCTTTTATTATTCCAATGTCTATCCTTTTCATGTCCAAAAAGATCGGATCCCTTGCTATCCTGATCATATATATGGTTGTGGGATCCTTTCTAATCAGAGCATTTTCAACTTTGTTCAACTCCCTAGGATGATAATGGATTGAAAAATTATAATCATTGATTAGCTCTAACCACCTTTATTGGTACATATTAAGCTCCTTTTGTGTGAATATATACTTGAGGATTTTATGATCTGTATATATGTCGCACTTCTCACCATAGAGATAATGTCACCAAATAATCTATGAAAATATCACTACATCTAATTCTAAATCATGTGTTGGGTAGTCCTTCTCATAGATCTTTAATTATTGGGTGGAATAGGCTATCAAATTTTCATCTTACATGGGTACACAACCCAAGAATTTTTTGAATGCATCATTGTAGATCACAAATCCTTCCCCACTAATGGGTAATGTGAGCAAAAGTGTAGTGATTAGATTCTTATTCAACTCTTTAAAGATATATTCTCATTCATCAGTATAGAAAAACATGAATCCCTTCCAATTTAGCTTGGTTAGTGGTCTTTAAAATCATGATACGTTTCTAATAAATTGACAATAGTACCTAGATAATCCAAGGAAACAATGTATTTCTATCACAGATGTTGATATGGGAAATCCTTCAATTGACTCTATTTTTAATGGATCCATAGATATCTATTTTATAGTGACAACATGACCCATGGATGTTATTTTCTCCATCCAAAACTTACATTTAATGTACTTCAAAAATAAAATTTCCTTTCATGTAGTATTTAGTGTATAATTCAAATGCTCCTCATGTTCCTCCTTGATTTTGAAGTAGTTAATAATATCATCTATAAATACTACTAAAAAATTGTCGAGATAATCCTTAAAGACTCTATTTATTAAGTCCATGAATATTTTTAGATCATTAGTGAGTCCAAATGGAATCACTATGAACTCCTAGTGCTTATACCTTGTACGAAAAGCAGTCTTGGGGATATTTGCCTTCACATTTACTTGATAATATCATAACTGAAGATCCACCTTGGAGAAGTACTAGGCTCCACATATCTGATCGACCAAGTCATTAATCCATGGTAGAGAATATTTATTCTTTATCATGATCTAGTTGAACTCGCGATAATAAATATAGGGGCTCATTGACCCATCATTCTTCTTGATGAAGAGGATTGATGCACACCATGGTGAAGTACTTGGGTATTTAAACCCTTTTATCTAGATTCTACTATAGTTGATTCTTTATATCCTAAATTTAACTAATGTAAATTCTATATGGAGTCTTGGAAATTGAAAAATCACCATTTATAAGCTCGATTGAGAACTCAGTCTCATAAATTGGTGGAAGACCAAAAAATTATTCAGAAAACACATCAACATATTCCCTTATAATGGGAATGTCATCAAGGATGATATTTTCCTTAGTCTTCATCATTTGAGCTAGACATTCTTACTCGTAAGGATTTAATATTCCTGATTAAGATGATGATACCAAAGGAAATCCATCCCCCTCCTTACACTTGTATATAATTGAAGAGCGATTTGTGATACAGAGGGTGATTTTTTTCTCTTGGAAATTTATGTTTTCTCTATACAAGTAAAGTCAGTACATACCCAGAATAGAATCAAATTCTACTAAAGGGGGTATCACAAGGTTCTTTGGAAATTTTATCCCATAAATATAGAAAGGGGTGGAGTTATATACTTAGGATGTAGTAATTACATCATTTTCCATTTTCACTGATAAATATACTTCCATGTTTTTTGGTGGTGTTTGAATAGTTCTATTAAACTTTCATTCTAGGAAAGAATGTATAGAACCAGAATCAAACTGTATGTTCACTAACCTTGAATGAATAACAAGTGTACCTATCACTGTTTCATTGTCAGGATCCACCTTAGCAGGTGTGATTGTTTAATTATGACCTTTCTCTCTAGGACTTAGAGGTTGTTATCATCAGTTGCCATCGAAAACCCTTGTATTAGTGAAATGGTTTTCATAGTTTCATTATTCCTTATAGTTGAAACATTGGGAAGTAGGTTGAAGGATGATAAGAGAATTACTTTATTCTATCACATTGGTGGGTATCTCCCAACAACATTCTCTATTTATGTGCCCTTCCTTACCACACTTAAAGCATTTCCTTGTCCCATTCAGGAAATTTTAAGGATGCTTCTTCCCACACTTTTTACAAGTGGGATGTTGGACTTTCTTACCACCATGAGGTTTCTCCATTGTACCACCAAGATTAAAATACATTATCTTATTCTTATATCCTAAGCCATGAGACCTGTGATATTCACCAATCTCCATTTTCACTTCAAGAGAACATCATAAAATTTTCTCATAGTTTTCAAAGTCTTGAATCATCAATTATTTTAGTATACTCATCTTTATCCCCCCAAAGAAGTTATAAACTTTACTTTTGGGGAAAATGACAAAGTTGGAGGCATATCATGCAAGTCTTGTGAAGTTTGACTCATGAATCCCAATGTATTCTTCAACCTTTTGCTTAAGGATAAGGAAATATCTCTCCATTTTCAGTTAATGAGTGTGGGGAAAATATTTATCAAAAAACATTTTCCATAATTCTTTCCACTCAATCACCTCGATCTCTTCCTCCAGCTTCATTTTTTTGATCAACGTCCACCAATGATTAGATTATACCTCCATATGATAAACAACCAAGATGAACTTATCTTGCTCGAAGAATTTAAGGATGGATAACATCTTTTAAATAGATTTGATTCATTTTTTCATGATTAAGGGGTCGGAATATCCACTAAAATTTGGAGTCCTTCATCACATAATGGTCTCAATTGAAACTTGATCTTTCTTAAGGGGATGTGGGTTTTCTCCCTAATTAATGTTTATATTAAAAAATTGAGATATCTAGAAAATTATTATCATGAAGTTCTTGATTCCTACTCCCATCAGGTTGGGCATTTCATTTGTTCATTCATTACATTACTCATCACATTGGTTTTTGACTTGGTTCCTCTTATTCCCATCCATTTACTAAAATAAAAGGGAAATTATGGATGATAATTTTTAAACTATTAAACTTATAAAAGTAAAACTATGATCATTGAAGGGATAAATCATAAATGACATACATTCCTTATTCTATGAGTTTTTAGGTTTCAGTCTAAGTTATCTATGATATATTTCCTAATATAAAATCTTGTGGGCATTTGTGTCCCCTATATAATGGTACGTAAAGAGATTATGACTTTACCAAAGTATATCCCTATGGAGTTTCAAACTAGGTGTGTAGCAAGGCCTATTTTCCATAAACTAGGTGACAATCGAGGCAAGCTCAATGCACTCTTTTATGTTATTACCCCTATGTACAACTGTTCTAGATCCACATCCACTTGTATTATCCATATAGGAATTTGGTTTCTTATAAACCACTTACTCTATAATTTACTAAATTTTAGGGATGTTTTTCTATGTTTAGCCTTATTCCTGAGGCTTTCACTAAATTTTTCTAATCTAATTCCCCAAAAATAACCAGTCTTTACTCTAAAACCATATTTTAATGCACTTTAATTCATGATTTATTACATGAAGGTACACATAATAAAATCCCAGAAGATAATGAGTCCTGGTGTCTTTGGGAAATTAGGAAAATAAAATAATAACTTGAATAGGGATACAATGACATTATTTAAAAATCCTTTAACATGCTCTTAAAAATCCATTACTATTCTAAAACTACATGGGATAACCTGAGGATGTACATAAGAAAGTGGTGAGCTATAAATCTCGGTAAGGGAATAATCAAAGAATAACATGATGTAAGTAATACATATAAGTAAATAGTAATATCAAGATAACATAAGAGGGATGAGAATTATAAACTTGAACATCAAAGCATGATATAATATGATAACATAATGGCAACATGGGGATGTGAAAACAACATAAAACATGACATCATAAGCATAAGTCATGTATTGGGCATGGTATGCCTCTGGGCCTTCGGTTCATGTATTATGGATTTTTCGGGACTTATTCTTTGGGCCTACGGGTCATGTACGGGTTCCCCTTAAACCCTTAAAAGGGGGATTATCCCTAATAAAAAATAAAAAAGAAGGCCTTCGGGCCATTCGGACTAAGACATCATAACATAATGTTCTTAGTATAACCTCATATTCACCATACATAGTCTATCATGAGATAAAAACATCACCAAATTCATTGGAGGGCTATATAATTTTGATTCCACCCATCACATTCATATCATGTACATGCATAAGTGTGCAACATAGATCATACAATATAATGATGTTTTTGATCAATTTTGATCCCACTATTAAGGATTTTAGGTCACATACATAGAATTCCCCAGTCAATGAAGGATAGGTACATCTATTTGAATACCCTTGAGTTTAAGTGGGGATGGTTATTCACTACACAAATGTTTGGCATGGAAAATCACAGAATAATTTTAGTAGTATGACGGGGGTACATAAAGATTTGTGGAAGGGTTTAATGAGAGTGAAAAGGGTCTCTAGTCACTTTGAATTCATAATAAAAGTAATAGGGGTGTTTAAAAACATATTCCATCATGAATAATTAGGAATCAAAAGGAATAATATAAATGAGGTGCTTGAATAAAGAGAAGGAGATGGTCCCTTACTTTGAGAGGATGCTTATAAAAGCTTAGGAGGAGCTCCTTGAGGGCTTGGGGACACCTTGGGAGGGCTATATAGAGATAAATACAAAGTAAATTTGTGATTCAAGTGTTTTAAGTGAAAAATAATGAGAGATTGGGTGTATTTTTATTGCAAAATATTGGGGAATTCATTGTTAATTTCATAACTTAGGTTTTGGACTCTATATGATAAATTAATCCAAATCAGAAACCATCCCATGGTTTTTCCCATGGTTTTAGCCAAAGTGGAGTGGTTTTCATTAATTTATAATTTTAAGATCTAAAAACATTAAAATAATACCCTTATAGGTGTGGAAGTGAGTCGTTTTTATAAAGAATTGATCTTAAAACCTTAAAATATAATATAGGTTTTGGAGGATCCATTAAGGGTTTATAAAATTAGACAAATAACCTCAAAATGAATTATTTTAAAGAGGAGATATAATTTTGTCCATGGATACTATTTATAGTATTTATTATATAACTTTTGGGATTTTATGATGTCATAATACATATTGTATATTTATACTCTATTTAATGTTTACCCAAAAAATCGATTGTCTTAGAAAATTATGAAAAATTCATCATTGGCTAATTTTGATATGCAGATTTCAAAAATAATATTTATTTTATGAAAATAATTATCTAAATATGAGAATTTAAATTTTTAAATCAAAATCCTTATTTATTAAAAAGTATAAGTTATTACGATGACAACAGTTTTATGACCCTTATAATAATTATAATTGACTTTATAAAATAATATTATCTTTTATATTTAAATAAATTTTATTTAATATGGATATTTTATTAAAATAACATTTAATTAAAAAAATATTAAATTCATCAAAAGAGTGTCTTGATTGAAACTATATATTTTCTAAAATTACAATTTTTGTTTCGTCGTATCAAGATCTAATTTTAATCAATCTTATTATTTAATCATTATAAAGTAATAAAAATAAATATAATAATTATTTTATTAAAAAATATAGAATTTTTTACTATTAGGGTCTAGATGCATAACACCTTATTACACCAGTGTATGCCCTAAGGGTAAGGTGTGCAAAGGTGACACTAGTTTGGGGTGGTTTAGCGAACATGGTATGGGTCGTGATTTTGATAAGCTTGGACTTATCTCATAACTTTTTTTGACCATGAATTAGTTTTTGAATCTCAGCTTGGGCCTAGTCAAGGGTAAAACCCAATGATATCATCTCCCTTATAAGATCTGATAAATGGGCTTCATAGGGTACGATCCTACTAGTCGATGTCATATCTTCTTCAGTTGATGTCAATTGGAATTTATCATAACCATATATACCAATCTTAACGGTCACTGTACAATGAATATATTATCAATGTTAACAATGATTAATGGTATTTTCAATCCAACAAACTATAACTATCCAAAATAGCGAAATTATTACATGTGTTTTTTATAACTATGTTATTTGATAGGACATTTATTCATTCAAAAAGTGAAATTCATTTATAAAATTTTGGTTCATTACTAGAAAGTCACTAGCTTCACAAAGGGTGAGTGTGATGACATTAAGTTATACTCACAATTTTACATGTGAATGGGTTAGAAAGTCATTGGGTTCACAAGGAGTGAGTGTGATATTGTTAAACTCTATTCACAATTTTACATGTGAACAGGTTAACATGTCACTTGGTTCACAAAGGGTGAGTGTGAAGGTGTTAAGCTCTGCTCACAATTTTACATGTGAACATGTTGGCGAGTAGTCAGGTTCACAAATATAAGAAATCATATGTTTATTATTGTACCAACTTTTCAAGTTGTTTATAATGTTGTTCCATGTTTTCATGATTATGACTTATTTTTAAATTATTCTACATTTTTATACCATGCTCACATGTTTTATGCTTATTGATATTTTTAAGCCATGTAATTTCTTTTATGGTTCCTTAGAAATATTTTTGTGATTTTATGTCTCTCAATCAATTTTTGTTATTATTATTCATGGTCTTTTGAGCTTTTATTATGTCACACTACCACAAAACAAAATTTTATCAGCACTAAAAAGGCCTTTATCAGCTCTAAAAAAGTGTTGTTAATCTCATCTAAGATAAATGGGGGTCCCTTTTATCAGCGCTAAAAAAAGTACTGATAAATAGGACTTTTATCAGTGCTTTTTTTGCATTGATAAAAGTTAAAAAACATTAAAAATCATTAAATCAAGGAGGGGCTTCAAAAACGCTTGACCCCCCCCCCCACCCCATCATGTGCGCCCCAACCACCCCCCAACATTTAATAGCACCCCACCCTTTAACAGCGCTATCCCACCCTTTAATAGCGCTAGCCTTTATTCCACCCGTGCGTGTGACCTGCCTCCCACTGGATTCGATCTCGAAACCTATTGCCTGCGCACCTAAGCCTTTACCACTACACCATATTACTTTTCTTGTCATTTATTAATATATATATTTATTTATATATATATTTAGTTATATTTACTCGTATATTAATATATATTTATATTAACATATATATATTTATATTAATATATATATATATATATATTAATATATATATATATATAGTTATATTTATATATTAATATATTTATTCGTATATTAATATATATTTATAAGATCAGTTTTAAATACATTTATAAAATATTCTTTTTTGTGTGTGTTTATAAATAAATAAATACATATATACAACACACACACACACACAAACATATATATATATTATGTGTATCTGTAAGTATAATTATACATATTTATATATATTTACAATTTTTATATATTAATATGTATATACATATGTTTATAATATATAGATAATATATACCATTTTTTTTTCAATACAGACGCACACACATATATATATATATACAATTACACATTATATAGGTATATAAATATTCATATATTTTTATTTTAAATAAAATTGATATTAGTTTTTTATTTAGATAAGGATTATATATTGAGAAATATATTTTATATGTAAATATATTTAATTATTTATTTTTAAAATTAAATTTTTATGTATGAATGTATAAAAAAATACATATATATTGTTATATATTTGATTATAAATAACATTAAATTATGAAAAACAATAACAAGCCCTAAAAACCTAAAAAAAGGTAAAATGGAGAAACCCTCAAAACCCGTAAATACAGTCAGAAAGTCAAATAAACCCTAAAATCATGGTAATGACAAAAAATTCTGATCTGAGAGTCTGTTCTAGCTCCATGACCAGTCAAATTGAAGATCATCAAACGATCATTGATAAGATATGTGGTGGAGGCTGAACAGATAGGCAGATCATAAGTTACAGCTGTTTGAAAAAATAGCATACAGGACAAAAGTGATAGAAATGGGGGCTTGACACTACTAGAAATCAGTACTAATCCAATGGAACAATACCCACTGTTTAATAAAACTGTGGGTATAGAGTATTTGATTGAAGCTATACCCATAGTTTTTTAAAAAATCATCAGTATTTCCCCTTGCATATTCGGCCTCCCTCGGGCTTCTCCTCCCCGCTCCCACTTCTATGAGCCCTAATCATTCCCTCCTACGAGCTCTGGCCTCCCCGCCCCTCCCTGCCTCTGCCTCGACCTCAACCTCCCAAAATCCACCTCAACCTCATGGCCTCCACCTTGACCTCTTGGCTTTCGCCTCCACGTCGACCTCCCAACCTCCGCCTCCATCTTGACCCCCCGGCCTCCCCCTCCGTCTCGACCTCCCGGTCTCCACCTCCGCCTCGAACTCCTGACTTCCGCCTCTACCTCCACCTCCTAGCCTCTGCCTCTCAGCCCCTGCCTCTCTACCTCCGCCTCCCAGCCTCCACGTCTGCGTCTTCCTCATCCTCCCTACCTCAGCCTACCAGCATCTGCCTCCACCTACCACAAATCCATAAGGATATCTTTGGAGTTCTATAATGATTTTTCACCAATTATAGAGGTATGGAAGTGATCTATATTAAGACTCATGTATAAACAAAATAAAAATATTGAATTGTTTTTTACCTTTATTTATTTCAATCATTTTATTTTGGATGATCTGGTTTGAGTAGTTTGAAGTTTAGTGATTCAGTATGGTGACTTAATGAAGTTTTCTTCTAAGTTCAGGTGCTTTAGGTGGGTTTATTTCTGTAATTTGTTTACAACTATTAAGTTCCATATGCATAACATCAGGTAGTATAATCATAAGTTACATTAGTCCCAACACCTTCTATGTTTACTGTGATATATCTGAGTTTAGTTACTTCATATTGCTCTATATTTCTCAATATCGTTCCACAACGAGAAGAAAAATGAGTTAGATTTTTCTCTATATCACTTATGCTATTAAATATTAAGAAACTGGGATTTCCAAAATTGGACATAAGTGGATTCTAGTACACTCAATCATGATACAATTTCTTCTCTAACTATATTGGTGAACACCAGACTTCAACAGCCACTAATCGAGTGGTAATAACATCCAACGTCTCTACATGTGATTTTTTTTATATAAAAAATTAACCAAGATAGCATGTTTGAGGTTATACCAAGTGACTTGTTTTAACTTTTGACTATTGATATCCTAGTATAGGAAAACCATGTCTATCGATGGAGGTTTCAGTTAATCAAATAGGTTTATGTTTTCTATGGTCGGTTGCGTGGGTCGGCACTTTCATGGGTTGAACGGTATCCTCTTTCCATAGTGGGCTAGCAAATATAGATATGGACACTTCATCTTGGAAATTAAAATTAAAAGGTATGTTTCCCTAAGTAACTCAACATTAACTTGTTCAATAATTTCTATTTTATCTTGAACTATGAAATTAATTCTTTGATAGAGGTCAAATCAACACACACAAGTAGAAGGTGGGCTACAGATATAGCCACATTTTTCTTTTGATCCTAAAATTGTAAGTGTTTCATTATTAACTACACTATAGGTTTCTAGAGATATAATATTTTATTATCCTTCCCACTCTATGAGAATAAATGAATTTTATCATTCCATATTCATTGAAGATTATATAGATGGTATTAATTATTCTTCTCACCAAATAAATTTTAAAGAGGATTGTGTTGAATTTATGGTGTCACATACTTCATTTCCAAGTGATGTTTCAATCCACATCTATATTGATGATAATAGAACCATTATTTATGGATAAGATAGTGTCATTAAACTATAGTTTTTTGAAGAGGAATTGATGAATTTACTGAAGAAGTTATCTTGAGGAGATACCAAAAGATTCATAAGACTTATGTACCTAATGACCATATAGTGTAACATCAAGATCTTGAATTTAATTTTAATAATAAAAAGATCCGATCAATTTTGAAGATGATAATTCTAGTTTTGATACATTATAATGATTAAATTAGATACATTAGGAGATGTTTTATATGACTCATAGTATCATATTGGATCTTCAAGAATTGTTAGATAGTTTTAAATGTGTTATATGAAAATGAGTTATTAAAACCAAGTTTGATTGAAATGGTAATATTTAGAGATAAAAATATATGTTATAAGTAAATATATATAATCAAATAGATGGTATTTATTATCAAGAAAAAATTTCACTAGTTTCTACTGAAGAATAATTTTGAGTTATTATGTTCTTAGTATCTCATATTGATTTAGAGAATCATCAAATGAATGTTAAAACAAATTTTTTGAATGGTGATTTTGGTAAAAAAAATATGTGGTTTATCATGATGATTTTATTAAAAAGGTTTTCTAAAATTTAGTTTATATGATAAATAAATCCATTTATATAATAAAATATGCTTTAGGACAGTGGTATCTGAATTTTGTATAGGTGATAACTTATTTTTATTTTAAATAGAGTGATTTAGATCACTTTGTTTGTTTAAAATAATCTTAAAATTACTGAATTTATTTAAAATATAGTAAAAGAAAATTTATAATTAATGTTTCTTATATTGATGGCATATTTTTATCTGGTAGTTTTGTTAAGTTTTTTAATGATACAAAACTGATGTTGAGTGAGTACTTTGATATAAAAATGATTTGCAATTCTTATGTTGTTTTAGGCATCCAAATTAATGATGGTAGGTCTTATGATAATCATGTATTCTCCTACATAAAAATATATTTAAATGATCCTCAAGAAGTTTAACTCAAATTTTATCTCCTTCAATACTACACCTATTTTGAGAAATGATAATCTTTTTTAATTCTAAAGTCATCAATGTTAAAGAAATAGATTAAATGAAAATTTATTATATGATTTCATTGTTGGTAATTTTATATTTTATCATGTTTATACTCATCCTGAGAATGATTCCATTATTAGAACTTCAATAAAATAATGGAGTCATCTAGGATTAGATCATTGGAAAGTTTTGAATAAGTTATTCATGTATTTATAGGATGATAAAGATTATATATTGACCTATAATAAGAATAATCAACTCCATGTAATTAACTAATCTAAATATGTTTTTTTAGGTTCCCTGATAATCAAAAATCAACTTACAACTTTAGTTTTATTATTAAAATAGGGTATATTTCATGTAAAATTATCAAATAAACACTCATATCGACTTTTTCCATAGAAGTAGAGCATGTGTCTGGTTATGAATACACTTTTTAATAATTATGGATTTAAAAAATGAATGTATGGGTTTCATGTTGTTGAAAATATGTCCAAACTATTAGTAATATACTATGAAAATATGGGTGTTGTGTAATTCTCTCAAAATAATAGTATTTCTTCTCATTAAAAAATTGTCACATAAGTTGCCTATTTTTTAGTGAGTAAGTTCTAACATCTCATACTTGAATTGAGCACTATTTAACAGTGAATATAATGGATGATTCACTAACTGAATTCTTAACCATTTAATAATTTCATATTCATGTTATCCATGTGAGTTTGTTTAAGAATTTTCATGTATTTTTATTTCTTCACTACATGTTGAAGAGGGTTTCTCATCATTTTTTTACCAATAAATGTCTAGATTTCATATTAATACTGACATTTTTAGAGAAAAAAGATGATATTTTTTGAATAATTTGAAGTATATGCTTAACCAGACTTCACACATTATGCCTAACAGTGGTCATAAATATGGGTTACCCTCAAAGGTCAGAATGTACTAAATTCCAAACCTGAAGTCATGCTAAATAAGGTAACCAGTCTCTAAAACCTACTCCAGACATTATGCCTAACAATGGTCATAACTATGGGTTTCACTTATCCCTATCTCAAGGTAATAGGGAATTTAACATTCCAAATACTTACTTTTATGATTTAACCACCTGTTGAAATTAATTTTGACCTACCCACTCCCAGTTCAATCATAAACCAACAGTTTCACAAGTAATCATTACACATATCAAAATAATCTCAATCACACTATGACCTACATAAAAATTCACTACAGTTTTAGAGCCTCTTCATCATAGGGATACCACATAACTTTGGCACTCTCAATATCCCTAACTACCCAAACATAGGGTCCGCATCTACTACCCACCATGTCACCAATATATATATATATACATATATATATATATATATAATTTACAATTATTTTCATTACACTTTAAAATTTTATATTAACTCAACAATTCCACAATAAGGGATTAGATAAATTAAATTTCAATTAGATTAGATCAATTATATAATCTAATAGTATAAATAAAAATTTAGTCCTAGATAACATGGACTTTCCTCATACATGGTTTGGCTAGTCCTAGGGAAAATATTAATACCATGTATTGACATATTCTTATTCTATTTTGTACCTTTCCAAAATAGTAAGGCTAAAAAACCTGTAATAACATTTTACTAGGTCCTACAACCAATCGGTGCTTGCACCATTGGTAGATATAATACCCTAAGAATGTTTCCCCATATGATGGAGGATGTTGACTAACAGTGAGGGTGTCAAGTAGTATGGTGGGAGACTATACCCGCATATTCGATTAAAAAATAGTAGAAATAAACATATTAATATAAACATATGTAAATAATACATTTAATGACAAAATTAAATTTTTCAATAATAATCAAAATAATCCATGCAATAAAAAATTACATTTATGCAATACATTCAGGTAGTCATAATATAACCGGAATATCAGAAGATAAAACTATGAAAACTATGACAAATGGTCTTGAGTATTAACCTAGACCCAACACCCATGCTTAGTCTTAGAAACCATGCAATCAAAAACATAAAGTTCTTTCCCAAATCTAAATATACTATATAATATTGATAGCAGTTCAGGTGCCCAACTTCCATGGTATAAAGTGTAGGGTTTTATTATAACTTAGTAAGACTCAAAATATGGTGTCCCTAAAATTAAAATTATATTGTTTTTTCATTGATATGTGATTTAATAATCAATTATTGATTATCGTATTAATATTTGGCAAATTTATAATTTAAATTAAATTGCAACAAAAATACTACTGATGCTTGACCACTACAATGGAACTCAACATCATTGTGTATCTACTTTTTTCATCAATGGCGAGTATATAGTCATGGTACATGTCAAATCATAAATGGTAATAATTTAAAAAACCAAGGAAACCAAGGTAATAATCATCCAAGATAAGCCAGATGGATCAATATAACATTCTCTCTCAATAAAACTCATATGAAATACAAAGGGGTGAGCCTTTCTATTCTTCCCAATCCATTCTTCCAATCTAAACTCAAGGAACCATACTTGACATTTAGAAGAATGGTAGTGTTATAACCCATATCTTATGATGGAGTTATTCCAACCAAATAGATCAAGTCTAATCCAGTTAACTCATCATTCAAAATTAAATGAGGGTACGCCATAAGAATCCAAAATAGTAATCGATGACATTTGATACATAAGACATTCCCTAAATACTAAGGGAGATTCCCCTGGTCATTTCACTTCAATTTCCCTCATTTTCATTTCTTTTGAGAACCCTAATCATTGTGTTTGTAAAATTTAGTGTTCAATATTAATCTAATAACATGTATTTTATTTTTCAATTGATTTTAAATTCATTTATTTTACCAAAATGACCTTTTCCATTTTAAGAGTCTTGTTGTGACTTGTTCCACTTTGTATGTAGTAGGTTTTTCTAGGTAATTATTTTATTAAAAAAATTCATGAAGTGATTTAGTTTATTAAATTCATCTTATAGAATATTTATACCAATATTTTATACCCATTATTGTTTTATATAAATTATCTAAATGATTTTCATTCTTGGAGATAAAATGGTATTCTTTAAATTTCATTTCCCTCTTTGAATTAAAATTTTAGCCATGGAAAATATTAAATTAAATAAATATGGGGCTCATTTAAAATATTTTTGATGATGGGTGAATTTTTTTATCACTAACTTTCTTTTTAAATGAAATAACCCGTGTTTAAGGTTGTGTTTTATTGTTAAAAGTTAGGTTTTTTATGTTACACCTAAGGGAGGACAAACTTTTTTATCTCTCACTTAGTTCAACTATAATGACACATACCACTCTATCATAGAAATGAAACCATTCTTGGACCATTATGGTTTATCTTTTTTATCATCCCTTTATAGGATAGAGGTAATAATTTTATCTCTAATACAGAAAGGGATGAAATTGGTTATAAAAATAAAGGTACTTGTAATAAAAATATGAATTAACTATTGAGTTTTTATATTCAAATAGTTTTATTTTCTATAGTAAATGTCCATTTTTTAATTATGGTTTACATTGTTTATTGGAAGATAACTTTTTTTCTTGTTATAGAATGGATAGAAGCTGGATGTATCGTACCGATAAGATTTCAAATGCATTTCAAAATAATTTGGAGAATGTTTTAGATTTTTCATTTGAAAATACTTTAGATGGAGGTTGTATATAGTTTCCATGTTATAAATGTGTTGGATGAACATGGTTAATCTAGAAAGAAGTTAGATACCATATAAAAAAAAATTATTTCAAACAAACTATTATGTTTGGTATCATCGTGGAGAGATGAGTCAATGTTCTACAAACAAAATGAAAGAAGTGGAATGGAGAGTTTGATATTTGATCAGTTTACATTTTTCCATCATCCTGAGAGATAGATTATGTCATTGTAAGAAGAAAATGATGTCAATATTGTTGAGTCAATAAGTTTTTCCTTATGACTTTTCCATTACTTCTTGTTTTGAAAATCACAAACACCTTATACTTAAGCAAATAAATATTTTACTTCTATAAGGAAAATTTTCTTTCATAAGGAAATTTACCCTAACCAAGTTTTTCTTATACACATAAATATTTTTCTTAAGTATAAAAATCGGATTCATACCTAAAACCTCGTAATCATATAATGATTAGATATGAAGCATTCTGTTTTTAGGATCCGAATTCTGGATATGAACTGTAATGAAGTTCCACTCCGAATTCTGGATATGAACTGTAATGAAGTTCTATCTGAATTCTGGATATGAACTGTAATTAAGTTCCATTCTTAATTATAGATACAAACTCTCATAAGTTTCCACTCCGAATAATGGACTCCGAACTTTTACTAGTTCGACTCTGAACTTTTACTAAGTTCGACTCCGAACTTTTACTAGGTTCGACTCCGAACTTTTACTAAGTTCGACTCCGAACTGTATAAGTTCAGATTCTGAATCTTGATGAAACCAGACTCTGAATTTCTTTAGAAATTCAGACTCTAGATTTCTATAGAATTCAGGTTCCGAATTCCTATAAAACAGAATCTGAACATCTTTCTATTATAGACTTTGAATTCCATTTTGGTTAGACTCCGAACATTTATTTACTTACATTCCGAATTATAGTTTTGATTATACTTACACTTGCTTCATTGTAAAAAGATTTCATGCCTTCAGTTACACATGTTTTGTTATAAAACTATGTCGTTCATTATGTTTCTAACAAACCGTAGGTTTAGTGACATGTGTAAAGGTCCCTCTGAATTTTAAGAAAAATATGACCGTTGGAGGAGGGAGCCGACCATTCCAACTGAGCCTATAAATAGGATCTCACTTGAAAGAGCTCAACAACAAGTTGATCACTCTAGAGACCACACGTTGTTAAGGTGATTTCTAGAGAGATAAGCTTTCCATGCTTTGTGCGTACTGAACCACTCATTCAGATTGCTTCGTGCGACTCTGAATATTGGTGATTACATTCGAGGGCTTCCAGGGATAGGAAGACAGAGGTGCCGACTTCCTTGAAGTTCAAGGGCCTCCTTGCTGAGGAAGACAGAGGTTCCAACTACCTTGAAGTTGAGGGCTTATGGGGATAAAAAGACAGAGACTCTGATCTTTGTATCGAGGGATTACCCTGGTGTGGGTAAGACAGACTTGCTTGAAAGTATAAATCAAGGGACCTTTATCCAAGGTTGTTGGATACCCTTCTCTTTGGGTTAAAAGATTTATATCTTGTTACTTGTAGTTTTACTACTTGTTTTCCATTTCATATTGTATTGTAAGGAAAGTATAACCTTCTTATATTTCCTTACACTTGTACTCTGATTCATTTAGATTCTATACGCTTTAAGGTAGAATCTCACTTTGTAAACTTTGGTTATGTTTCAATTTCCGGATCCATATTTTCGGAACCTGTTTTTCGGAATCACATTCTAGATTCAAGCAAGTGCATAGTACTAGAAGTTTGTAACTTCACACTTTGTCCCAATCTTTGATTGGTGATTAGAAGTTTTGCGAATTTTCTTAGTTTAACTTTGTTAAACTTAGATCTTCCCTTGTTTAAGGAAATTTTTAAAGTGTACAATTAACCCCCCCCCCCCTCTTGTATATTGAGCATCTACATCATTATTTCGATCCTATAATTGGTATCAAAGGTTGGAAACCTCATACTCTATACCAATCTTGCATTTGGTATCAGAGACAAGGTTCTGAAATACTTATACTTACATATAAGTTTTTCTTACTCAGTTTTTCATTGTTCTATTATTTCCTTGCTTAGGAATATTTTTTCCTTGAATCCGAACTTTTTTGTTTAACAAGTTTTTGTATAGAAAGTCTTTTTAAAGATGACCGGAATGAACGTTGGTTCCATTGACAACCTAAATCCTACAAGACCACAAATTTTTGATGGTAATGATTTTGAGTATTGGAGATATCAAATGAAGACTTTCGTTATCAATACTGGGGTAGATAACTTTGTTATGCTTACCGGTGGATATAAAATTCCTGATAAGGAAGTTAGTGCTTTCACCAACCAAGAGAAGCATGATTATCAATTAAACTATAAGGTACGCAATACTCTACTATTTTAAATGACTAGGAATATATATAGCCAAATTTCTTCTTGTGAAATAGCTAATTGCATATGGAAGAAACTTGAAGTCACTCATTTTGGTACATCTAAATTGATTAAGACTAGAAGATCTATTCTTAGAGCTGAGTATCATGGTTTTAATTTTCCTTATGGAGAACCTATAAGTAAAGTTCAACAGAGGTTTATGACTATCGTAAATAGATTACAATCTATAGGAGAGAAAGGTCTGGATGATGAAGCTCTTGTTGACAAGATCATTGATATTATTCCCAATGAGTGGGAATCAAAGAGAACATCTATTGATGAGAATAGGAAGGTCACTCAAATTTCTCTTGATGAACTATTTTGAAATCTTCTTCAACGTGAATCTAGGATGAAGAGAGATGATGAAAACATCAAGTAGAAGAATGGGAATGGTACTGTTGCTTTTACTACAACATCAAATCATATGAAAGCAAAGACTCCTGAGAGAGTAACTAGATCCAAGTCTAAGAAGGTTACTATCCAATCCGAATCTAGTGAGAGTGAAGTCACAGAGAATGAGTTAGCTAATCTTGCTCGAAGGATGAATAAGATAGCTAGTCAGAGAAATTTCCAATCCAGGTATAAGAAGAAGGATAGGAAAGATAAGAAAGATGGAGAATTCACATGCGATGAATGCAAGAGAAGTGGACATATTAGACCTGATTGTCCTCTTCTCAAAAAGAAAGAAAGAAAAGAGAGGCATTCTGAAAGAAACAAGAAGAATTATTACAAGTCCAAATCTAAGAAAGTTCTAAAAGCTAATGACACCTGGAGTGCCAGTGGTGGTGACTCTTCAAATGAATCTTCTGATTATGAATCTTCTGGACAGAAGAATCTTGGTCTTATAGCCAGGCTACCTATTGATAATCATTGTTTTATGGCTAAGGTACATAATGATGAATCTTTGACCAATGTTTCTTTAAATTCTAATGATAGAAAATATTATAACTCTTCGGATGAATAATCCTCTTCTGATGAAGAAAATACTTTACCTACCTATGAAGAAGTTTTTAGGTTTGCTGAACTTCTTGAGAATGAGAATTCAAAACTCAATAAAAAACTTGATAAGGAAAACTCTAGGAATATTATTCTTACTAAGGAAATGTCAGATCTTTCTAAAGATCTTGATAAGAAAAATGCTTCTTTTGAAATTATTTCAAAAAATCTTGAGGAAGTAAATTCTGAGAAGAATAAACTTTCTAAAGATCTAGAAAAAGTAATTTCTAAGAAAAGTGTCTTTGAGCCTAGCTCTAGTTCCAAATCTAATGATTTTGAAAATAAAAACTTGGTTATAAAACTCAAGTCCAAAATATTTTCCTTAAGTAAGTTTTTGTCAAACTTTACCTTAGTTAAATAAAATTTTGATAAGATGTATTCACAAATACGACCTTTAAGAAACAAATTCGGAATTGGTTATACCCATGAAAAACCAAATTTTAGTAACAACTAATTTGTTCCTCAAAGTGCCCCATTTTGTACCAAGTGTCAATGTGGTGGTCACTGGGCAAAGAATTGTTCTTTAAACAAAACCCAATCTTTATTATTTCATAAGGCTTACTTCTCCAAGAAGATGTGGGTACCTAAAATTTTGTTATCTGAAAATCTCGGATCCAAACAAGTTTGGATTCCAAAAGTCTAATTCTTTTCTCATTTTCAGGAAGATAAATGAATTACCAACAACAATACATGGTACATGGATAGTGGATGTTCCTAGCACATAACTGGTAACAAAAGATATTTCGAAAAGATTATCAAAATGAAAGGAGGAAAAGTAACTTTCGGAGATAATGCTCAGGTAGAAATTGTTGGTATAGGTAATATTGTTCTTCTTGGTAAAACTTCGATTTCAAATGACTTATTTGTAAAGGGTCTCAAGCACAACCTCATTAGCATAAGTCAATTATGTGATGAAGGATACCTTGTGAATTTTAGGAATGATAAGTTTTTAGTACACAATTCCAAGGAAGAGTTTATTCTTTCTGCCTATAGGCAAGAGAATGTTTACACTTTGAACTTAGAAGACCTTAGGAGCCAAGAATTACCTTTCCTAAGTGCAATGGAATATCATTCTTGGTTATGGCATAGAATACTAGGTCACTGTAACCTTAGGAACTTATGTAAACTCTCTAAGAAGAAACTAGTTAAGGATCTACCGGAGCATAGATTTGATTCTTATAAAGTTTGTGATCCTTGTCAATATGGAAAGCAACATAAATCTAGTTTTAAATCAATCGGTGAAGTCTCAACAACTGATGCATTATAGTTGGTGCACATGGATCTTTTTGGTCCAACACAAACTGGAAGCATTAGAGGAAAATACTATGTGTTTGTTCTAGTTGATGATTACACTAGATTTACATGGGTCTATTTTCTAGCAAAGAAGTCTGAAGCTTTTTCTTATTTTAAAAGTTTTAGAGCCCAAGTTAAAAATTATAAAAACCTTCCACTAAAAATTATTCATAGTGATCATGGAGGAGAATTTCAAAATTCAGATTTTGAAACTTTTTTTAGTAGAAAAGGTATTACTCACAACTTCTAAAAACCTAGAACTCCTCAACAAAATGGTGTATTTGAAAGAAGAAATAGAATTATTCAGGAGATAACTAGAACCATGTTGAGTGAATATTCTATAGCTAGACATTTTTGGGCTGAATCTGTAAGTACTACTTGTTATACTATATATCGAGTTTTGATTAGACCTTTTCTTAATAAAACTCTTTATGAATTATGGAATGGTAGAAAACCAAGACTTTACTACTTCAAGGTTTTTGGTTGCAAGGTATTCATCCTGAATACTAAAGATAACTTACACAAATTCGCACCAAAATCTAATGAAGGAATTTTTTTAGGGTATTCCACAACTTCTAAAGCTTATAGAGTTTTCAATAAAAACACTTGTACTGTTGAGGAAACAGTGCATGTAAAATTTGATAAAAACGATCCTTTTTTTTAAAACCATCCCAACCTACATCCTTGGATGTGTTTTCAAAAACTGATTATCAACCTTTGTTAGAAGATCTTTCTGATAAGGAAAATTTTCAAGAAGATACTTCTGAAACATTTACCCCAGAAGGTATTCTATCCTATGTTGATGAACAGGTTTTACAAAACCCAAACTAGTCGTTTCTAAAGAATCATTCCAGTGATAGTATCATTGGTGATGTCAATCAACCTGTAAGGACTAGAAGTTCCCTGAGGAATGAAGTAGAACATCTAGCATTTCTTTCCCAATTGGAACCAAAAAGCACTGATGAAGCTTTAGGTGATGATTATTGGATTAAATCCATGCAAGATGAACTAAATGAATTCGAAAGGAATAATGTATGGACCTTAGTTGAAAGACCTAAGGAAACTTCTGTTATTGGAGTAAAGTGGGTCTTCAGAAATAAGTGTGATGCAAATGGAGTCATCGTTAGAAATAAAGCTAGACTAGTTGCTAAAGGCTATAATCAGTAAGAGGGAATAGACTATGAAGAAACCTATGCTCCTGTAGCCAGACTTGAATCTATTCGTATTTTACTTGCCTTTGCATCATTCTTCAATTTTAAACATTTTCAAATGGATGTGAAATGTGCTTTCCATAATGGTTATGTTCAAGAGGAAGTTTTTGTTGAACAACCTCCTGGCTTTGAAGATACAAAACATCCTGATCATGTTTTTAGAGTTACCAAAGCTTTGTATGGCCTTAAACAAGCCCCATGAGCTTGGTATAATAGACTTACAGGATTTTTGATTCAAAATAACTATATTAAGGGAAATGAAGATCCAACCCTTTTTATAAATAAAGATAAGAAAAATGTTTTGATTGTTCAAATATATTTTGATGAGATCATATTTGGTTCAACTCAACAATCTTTAATTGATTCTTTTGAAAGTATAATGAAATCTGAGTTTGAAATGAGTATGATGGGTGAGTTAACATTTTTCCTTGGTTTTAAAATTTCTCAAAAACCAGAAGTGACCTATATATCTGAACATAAGTATATTAAAGATCTTCTTAAAAAGTATGTTTATGACAACACTATGAGTATAAGTACTCTTATAGGTACCTCAAACACACTTGATCTTGATGAAGCTGGGAAACCAGTAGATCAAACATCTTTTAGAGGTATGATAGGAAGTCTACTTTACTTAACAGCTAGTCAACCAGACTTGATGTTTTCGGTATGCTTATGTGCAAGATATCAATCCAATCCTAAGGAATCTCATTTAATGTAAGTGAAAAGAATCTTTCGCTACTTAATGGGAACCATGGATCTAGGACTATTTTATACTTCTGGAAATGATTTTATTCTAAAAAGATTTTTGGATGCTGACTTTGGTGGATGTAGAATGGATAGAAAAAGTACATCCAGAACTTTTCATTTCTTAGGAGATTCATTAGTTTCTTGGTCATGCAAGAAGCAACACTTACTATCACTCTCCACTGATAAAGCTGAATATGTAGTAGCTGGAAGTTGTTGTGCTCAAGTTTTGTGGATGCAACACACACTCACAGATTATGGCTTGAGTTTTACTAAGACTCAAATTTTGTGTGATAACACAAGTGCCATTGCCCTTAGTAAAAACCATGCACATCACTCTTGTGAAAATCACATAGATATTAGGCATCACTTTCTTAGGGATCACACACTTAAAGGAGATATCATTCTTCATTTTATCGGAATGCAAGATCAACATGCTGACATTTTCACAAAATATTTACCTTCCGATAGATTTGAATACATTAAACAGAAGTTAAGAATGATAACTGTAAGGTAATCCTTCTTATTTAACTTCTTGTTGAACAATTATCCTTACAGTAATAAACTCCTTTTCATAGGGGGAGTACATTTTCTTGGTAGTGTAATCAAATTTTTCGTAGAAAGTTTTTTTTCCAAAATTTTCATAGTCAGTTTTCTTTTCAAACTTTCATAACCAAAATTTTTTGTAAAAAGTTTTTAAAATTTTCAGAATTGAAATTCTTGGAATGGAAATGTTTAGAATGGAAATTTCCAGAACTAAAATTTTCGTAAATAAAATTTCCAGAACTAAAATTTTCATAATGAAAATTTCTGCAACACAAATTTTCGTAATGAATTTTCCGTAATGATAATTTTCGTAACGAATTTTCCGTAATGAGAATTTTCGTAATGAACTTCCCATAATGATAATTTTCATAATGAACTTTCGTAATGAGGTTTTTTCGTAATGAGTTTTTCATTTTTTTTTTAAAAATTCTTCAAGAAGAATATTACCAATTACGAACAATATTTCTAGCCAATCCGAAAGGTATGATTTCCTTACATAAATTTTCGTAGTCATATTTTTCTTGCTGGTATTTTCCTATAAATTTTAAAATTATTCGGATTCTAGTTTTCCTTAAATCCGAATGTTTTTCTTAAAAACCTCAAAAGATCATAGTCAAGTTTTCCTTGCGGGAATATTCTCAACCGTCAGATAAGATCAAAAGGTTTTTCAACCATTAGATGGTTTTTGGAAGACCAAAGGTCACCTCCATCGCCTATATAAAGGGGACCTTAAGAGTCATCCCACATCGGTTTTTCAAAGCTTTTGTGTCTCGAAGCCCTGACTCTCGTCTTAAGGACCGTTCTGATCTTTGTCAAAGTCGTTCCGAATCTTCCAGAACTCTCCACTTTGAATGTCTATTGAAGCTACCTCTTAAGATATGTCAACTACAAAGCCAATCTCAAAGTGGTTAGTCTTTAGGGAAAGGTTAGTGCATCTGGATTTCTACAAGTTTGATTCTCTTATATCCAAGAATATTAGATTGAATGGCTGGGAAGATGTTTGCTTGTCTGAGTCAGAAAAATAGGATCCGGTTTATACAGATTTACTTATTGAGTTCTATGAGTCTGTTTCCTTCCAACAGGAAGAGAGCATAGAGTTATTTTCCTTCAAGTCTTATGGTAATACTTACAAATTATCTTACACCAAGGCTACAAGCTTGGTGGGTTTATCCTATGAAGGGGAGGCTGAGTTTTGCTCACATAAGATTCTGGATGAGCAAGGAAGTTTCAACAAGGTGAAGGAATTTAAATGTCTTGGACTCAAAGATACCAAGATTACTAAGGTTGCTCATCTCACTCCGAATAATTGTATTCTACAGCTATGGGTACAAGGTTTTCTCATACCTAGAAGAGGTGACAAGGATAATCTTAAGAAGAGTGACATCTACGTCCTAGATTTGTTGGTAAATCTAAGGAATATAAATTTGATAAGGCATGTTTTGATTACGGTTAAGAATATAAAAGAAGGGAACTTGAGAGGTCAAATCATTATGTACCCTGCCTTACTATCAAAGCTGATAGTTCGGTGCTTAGATTATTTCAAAGTTGCTTGTAAGTCTAAAGTTCAGAATATTAAGCTTATGCTCGTTAGTGATGATACTTTGAAAAGAATGAAGATGGGTTTTTCTGCTGAATCTGGAGAATTCTACCCTTTACCAGAGGGAGAGGCTGGGGCCATTCTAGAAAATGTGGAGAAGGCTGAACCAGCAAAGATAGTCACTAAGAAGAAGAAGATTAAGTAAGTGGTTGGTGATGACAAAACCCACAAATCTAAGGAAACTCAATTTGCACCTCCCAAGCCAAAGAAACAGAAAACTTATACAGCTGAAGTGGTAGCCAAGTGGAGGGAAGACAGAGAGAAGAGAAAATAAGGGGATCCACAGTTCGGATTGGACCCAGCTGAGGCTAAGGCCTTAAGGGAAAAAGTTTTGGATGTGTTAGAAAAAGAAGCTAAAGAAAAGAAGTTGAAGAAAAAGAAGTCTGAAGCTGAGCTTGTACAATCTCTGTTAAGAGATACTGAAATAACCTTTGAGAAGATTCCTATTCCGGAAACCTTTTATATCCAACCATCTTTACCAAAGACTCCAGGTATGAACTATGTCACTCTGGAAAAATCTAAGGCTAAAGAGGTAGTTGAAGAAGTAGAAAAAGAAGATGTTGAAAAAGAAGAAGAAGAGGTTGTCCAAGAAGAAGAAGAAGAATAAGAAGGAAGGAAGTGATGATCTTGAAGATCTGATCAAACAAGTAGAAGAGTCTCAAGAAAAAGCTGAATCTACAAAAATACCCACTCCAGAAAAGGCAGTTGAGAAAGAAAGTGGGAAGGATGATGATAATCAAGAGGAAGAGAAGGAAAGTGTTCTGTATGATGAGGAAGAATCTTATGAAAATAATTTCCTTGAATAAGGGATAGAAAAAAATAAACCAAATGAAGATCTGATTGTTCAATTATCAGAAAGTGAGGAAGAGTCTCTAGATGAACAACCCATTCCGAAAGCTGACAAGGGGAAGCATGTTCTGATGGATACTCCAACAAAAGATATTTTCAGGAAGAAGGAGGTTAGTGTTTCTTCTAAAAGGAAACTGGTGCAAATTGAAGAAGAACAATCTCCAAGCAAATTATTGGATTCGGAGTCATCAGCACATGGTCACAATTTTGTGGTTGAATCTCTGAAGAAGTTGGTGGACACCATTTCGATTTTTCCAACTATAGATTCCAGATTCCAGATGCTGCAACAGAGTATGAATCAGAAATCGGAATCCTTATCCATGGTCATGGATAAGTGTGTGAAGATTGAAGCTGACCATAGAAGTTTTCTTATCTATTATTATGTACACAGGAAGTCTTGCAGAAAAATAACATTGTGGTCTAAGAAAGTTAAAGAAGACATGGCTGACTATGATAAATTTCAGAATGAGGTGAAGGATGCCTTTGACACCAATGATAACAGGATCAAGAATCTTCAGGAAGAGCTGATCATTGAGCAAAGTACTCGAAATCAATAGGTCAGAGATCTGAATGAGAATATTAACTCGGTAGCTCAGAACTGGAAAGGGGAAAGATATTTCTGGATTGAGTTTAAGTACAAGCTGGAAAAATAAGATGAATTACAAAAGATGCAGGAAGAATCCATGAAGGCTTAGGCAGAAGCTTTGAAATCCCAAGAATAAAGGATAAAATCCTTGGAGAGGCAATCTAAGGAAGACCAAAGAGATTTTAAGAAGCTCAAAACTTTGTTGAAGAAGCTGATCCCAAAGGAAAAGGAAGACAAATGAACTCACTCCGATCTTTTGTTGTATTTGTTTTTCTTTGTAAAAATTTTTATCAACTCTAATGAAAAATTGGTTGGTTGTATCTTTTTATATACTAATGTTTCAGGTACCATATTTTCTTTTCCATTCCCTTAACTTATTTTTGAAAATCAAAAAGGGAGAGAAGGAAAAAGAACCACTAAAAAGAAGAGAATGAAAAATTTAAAATGAAGAAGAAAAAATTCTAAGTGAAGATATTCTTAAAGTAAGAGGGAGTTTCTCACTATGAAGTTCTTCATTCCCATGATAATGAAAAATCCTCTCCGAAAATTCAGAATACAATCCTTAGAGTTTCAATGCCTAAGGGGGAGTTAGTTGTATTCATCATTATCCATGAATAAAGGGAGATAAGTTTTAATTTCAAAGTCTAAAGAAATTTTTTTCAAAGTCCTAATACTCTTTTTCGTAAATTTGTTTGTGCTTTCTAAAAAGGGGGAGATTTTTGAGTCAATAAGATTTTCCTTATGACTTTTCCATTCCTTCTTGTTTTGAAAATCACAAACACCTTATACTTAAGCAAATCTATATTTTACTTCTATAAGGAAAATTTTCTTTCTTAAGTAAATTTACCCTAACCAAGTTTTTCTTATACATATCAATATTTTTCTTAAGTATAAAAATCTGATTCATACCTAAAATCTCATAATCATATAATGCTTAGATATGAAGCATTCTATTTTTAGGATCCGAATTCTGGATATGAACTGTATTGAAGTTCCACTCCGAATTCTGGATATGAACTGTAATGAAGTTCCACTCTGAATTCCGGATATGAACTGTAATGAAGTTTTATTCCGAATTCTAGATATGAACTATAATAAAGTTCCATTCCGAATTATGGATATGAACTCTCATAAGGTTCCACTCCGAATTATAGACTCTGAACTCTTACTAGTTCTACTCCAAACTTTTACTAAGTTCGACTCCGAACTTTTACTAAGTTCGACTCTGAACTTTTACTAAGTTCGACTTTGAACTGTATAAGTTCAGATTATGAATCCTGATGAAACCAGACTCCGAATTTCCTTAGAAATTCAGACTCTAGATTTCTACAGAATTCAGGTTCTGAATTCCTATAAAACAAAATCCAAACATCTTTATATTATAGACTCTGAATTCCATTTTGGTTAGACTCCGAACTTTTATTTACTTACATTATGAATTCTAGTTTTGCTTATACTTACACTTGTTTCATTGTAAAATGATGACGTGCCTTCAGTTACACATGTTTTTTTATAAAACGATGTCATCCATTCTGTTTCTAACAAACCATTGGTTTAGTGACACGTGTACAGGTCCCTCTGAATTTTAAGGAAAATATGACCATTGGAGGAGGGATCCGACCATTCCAACCGAGCCTATAAATAGGAGCTCATTTGAAAGAGCTCAACAACAAGTTTATCACTCTAGAGAGCACACGCTGTTAATGTGATTTCTAGAGAGAGAAGTTTTTCATGCTTTGTGCGTACTGAACCACTCATTCAGATTACTTCGTGCGACTCGGAATGTTGGTGATTACATTTGAGGGCTTCCAGGGATAGGAAGACAAAGGTGCTAACTTCCTTGAAGTTCGAGGGCTTCCTTGCTGAGGAAGACAGAGGTTCCAACTACCTTAAAGTTGAGGGCTTGTGGGGATAGCAAGACAGAGACTCCAATCTTCGTATCGAGGGCTTACCCTGGTGTGGGTAAGGTAGACTTGCTTGGATGTATAAATCAAGGGACCTTTATCCAAGGTTGTTAGATACCCTTCTCTTTGGGTTAAAAGATTTATATCTTGTTTCTTGTAGTTTTAATACTTGTTTTTTTGCTGCATATTGTATTGTAAGGAAAGTATAACCTTCTTATATTTCCTTACACTTTTACTCTAATTCATTTAGATTCTATACACTTTATGGTAGAATCTCACTTTGTAAACTTTGGTTAAGTTTCAATTTCTGGATCCATATTTCCGGAACCTGTTTTTCAGAATCACTTTCCAGATTCAAGTGCATAGAACTAGAAGTGTGTAACTTCACACTTTTTTCCAATCTTTTATTGGTGATTATAGGTGTTGTGAATTTGCTTAGTTTAAATTTGTTAAGCATAGATCTTACCTTGTTTAATTAAATTTTTAAAGTGTACAATTCACCCCCTCTTGTATATTGAGCATCAAGAACATTATTTTGATCCTACAAATACACATGAGGAAAATACTGAAGATGGTGATTAGAGAGTGAAAATTTTATTGGATGATGCCAGAACTCCAGTATATTAGGAATATACTAAAATGAACAAGTTATAATTTTTAATGAGTTTATATCATGGGAAAACCGTGTGTGGAATTTATAATACCTATATTGATTATATTCTTACATTTTCGAAGGACTTTGTTCCTAATGTTGCAGATATTCCCTCAAATCATTACAAGGCATGGAAGTTAATTAAGCACCTTGAATTTGATACTAATAAAGTTTATGCTTGTCTAAAAGATTGTAGTTTATTTTTGGAGGAAACAACTGACCATAATGAATGTAAAGAATGTGTTATATCTTGATGGAAGAAAAATGTAGATGGAACACCATCTCATGTGGAATAGAAATTCATTTAGAACTTTCCATTGATTCATAGACTTTAAAATCTATTCATGTTTGCAGAAATCTCAACCAATATGCGATGTCATGATGCTGAGAGAATTAAAGGTAATGATGAGTTGGTTCATCCTGAAAATGGATTGGTATGGCGGACATTTGATGCACAACATCCTGATTTTACATCTAAGGTGCATAATGTCAGGTTGGGACTATCCTATGATGGTTTTAATCTGTTTGGTCATATTCTTACTTCTCACAGCACATGGCCAGTTTTTATTCATGTTTATAATCTTCCTACATGGATGTGTATTAAAAAACCTTTCACTTTATTGAATATACTAATATCTAGATCTTCTGATCTCGGTAATGATATAGATGTCTACTTTCTTCCTTTAATAATAGAGTTGAAACAACTTTGGTATTTGGGTGTGCGGACATTCAATGCTTCTTCAAAGAATACGTTTTAGATGTGTGTTTCCCTTCTATGGACCATAAATGATTTTCCTTCTTATGAAATGATGCCTGGGTGGAGCACGAAGGGAAAACTATAATTTCTTATTTGTATGAATAATACACGATCGAGAAGGATTAAATATCGTCATAGTTTCAGTTTCATGGGGCATCGATGATTTTTGCTAATGGATCATCAATACAGAATGAATCGTCGGAGGATTGATAATACCGTTGACATTAAACAACCACCTCAACGTATATCAGGAATTGATGTTCTTAATGAATTGATAGATTTCAATTTTTCATTAGGTAAAGTTCAGTGGAAATCTAAAAAGAGGAATAATGTTGACACTGAAACCACTTACAATTGGAAAAAATAAATTTTTTTTTTGAATTTACATATTGGTCTAACAATTTGTTACATCATTGTTTAGATGTAATTCATATTGAGAAAAATATATATGAAATGTTGTTTGTAATTATTCTGAATATCAAGTGGAATACCAAAGATAAATCCGGATCTCGTCAGGACTTGTTGGATTGTGTATTCGACCAAAACTGCATCATGTGTGTATCGGTGAAAACAAATGGAAATTTCATTGTTCTTATTATATGATGACACTATCATAGAAAGATTAATTTCTGGAAATATTGGAGAATATAAAGGTTCTCAATGGCTATTCCAGCAATATATCTAAACGAGTCAATAAAAGAGATATGAAACTAAAATCTCTAAAAACTCATGATTATCACATCCTTATTCATGAATTGATTCCAATAGAAATTAGGCATTTGCTATCCAATAATGTAAGGGTGGTTGTGATTCTCTTATGCCATTTTTTAGAGACCTTTGTGCTACAAGGTTATCCAAGCCATTCTTGATAAAAATGCAGCAGGAGGTGCCATTAATTTTATGTGAGATGGAAAAGATTTTTCTTCCATCCTCTTTCACTTTCATGTTACATTTAATGGTTCATCTTCCAACTAAAACACTTCTTGGGGGACCATTTTCTTTTTGGTGGATTTATCCTACTAAAATAAATATGTTCACAATGAAATCATATGTTTGAAATAAGAATTATCCTGAAGGTTCAATTGTGAGGGGTTATCTGGATCAAGAATGTATGGATTTTTGTTCATTGTATTTGTCTAATGTCACCACAAGACATAATCATCCAATGAGAAATGAAGATGAATAGTATAGGAAAATTGATACCTTGTTTCCATCTCTTCCCCAAATAGGGGGAATTTTTGGGTCTTATACATTGGCTACATTGAGCCTTGAAGAGCAGAAGATGGCACATCGCACAGTCTTGTTAAACTATGATTTGTTCGACGACTATATCAAGTAAATAATTTGGATATTTATATGTTATCTCATATTATTAAATTGCACATATAACTTACAATTTTATTATCATTTTATTTAGGGAATATAAAAAAAATTATAAGTAGAGTTAATCGATCTTTGTCTTTGAGAAGGAGAGAGGCTTTGCATAGCCTAGAGTTTCCTGCTTGGTTGAAATCAAATGTATTACCATTAAATTAATTATTTTAAAAATATATATCCATTTAATTTTATTATTCATATATATTTCAGGTGTTGAGTTTACCTATTGACTTTGTTTCTCAAGAATTGAGAGCTTTGTATTTTGGTCCTAATTATTTGGTTTGTGAATTCAAATCTTTAACAATCAATGGGAATAAATTTGTTACAATATATCGAGTAGTGAAAATGAGAACACAACATGATGGTGTTATTTTAACCACTACAACGAATTATTATGCCAATGTATCAGATGGTCAACCTCGATATGAAGATATGTATTATTATTGACTTGTTGATAAAATATTGTTATTGGATTACTACTCTCAAGGTAGAGTCACTATGATGAAATGTAAATGGTTTGATTCAATGAGATGACATGGTACATTTATTGATGATTTTGGATTCAGGGTTATTGATATGAGTCAATTCCTGTGTACCGACGAACCATACATTTTGGCATCAATGTCTAAACAATTTTTTTATGTGAAAGATCATATGAGATCTGATTATGGTGTTATTAATGACGTAATCCCCAGACATATTTTTAATGATGATGGTGATGAAATTGCCTCCATTGACATCCTCATTGGTGTTGGCCAAAATATCGCATTTGATAAATCAAATTGTTCCATTGTGAGAGTTGATGTTGAACTTGAAGTAGTGGTCAGTAATATATAGAAGCAACCATATATGTTCATTGTCCATTAAGTTTACATTGACATGAGTTTTTCAGGTTATTATTACTATAATTACTTTAATTATGCTTCAGTTTGGAATGATATGTTTGTTTTTTGTATTTTCTGGTGTCGTTTCATTAAATCGGATTTATTTCAATGTACAAAACTTAGTTTAAATCTTGTTTTTAAAAAATTTATAACTTGGTAATGTAATTTTAAAAATTGTGTTAGTCATTTCCTTGTAATCATTTGTACAATTAGTAATTAAAAGAAATCAAATTTGTTCCTCTCATTAATTTCTGATAGATGTAATTTGTATGCATAATTTGTAAAAATTATTTCTAAAAACATTACATTTTATTATTATGTAGATTATTCCAAATACTATAAAAGATTGAAGGAAGTGACTATTTGATCCTGATCAACTGGTGCGTGATTTTTTGTTGCCTTCGCTTCCATCAGTGAGTATTATAATTGTAATTTTTTTCTTCTGCATTATATATAATTTCATGTTAATATTTTTTATCAATTTTTTTAGGGACATTTTGTTCCATTGGATTTGACTCATAATTTGGTTAGCATGGGTATAAGTGGGGACGCTCCTAGACCTAGACAGAGCACCTGTCATACCCATTTCCACACTGACCCACCATCGAACACCCCTTACACCACACCTTTCCATCCTCCTCTTGAGTCTTTGGGGGTGTTTTTATCCATGCCTTCATCATAATCTCAACTACCCTCTTATTCACATACCATGTATTTTCCTCCTTCCAAGATGATCCCACTGATGCCTCCATCATCTCATTTTACATTTTCTTCCCATACGATGTCTACACCACCTCCACATATGTTTCCACCTTTACCATATCCATATCTGATGATGTATCCCCCATCCTACTACCCATATGTCACCATGTCTACACTTCCTCCAATTCCTACCATCCAGCCAGTATCTGATGAGTCTGTTCCATTAGCTTCCACTCCGGTGCATGAAGGCCACCTAGAGTATGCACTGGAACAAACACTTTCTGTAGAGGCTAATAAGTGAGGACATCCCACATATCCATCACAGTCTATTGATCAACTATCGAATGGTTTTTTGATTATAACTATTTCAAATTATATAACTTTATTTTTTCATGTTGTATCATGACTTAATTATTCTTCCCCACCCCCCCCCCCCCCTCTTTTTCTTATTTAGTGGGATCTTCTGCTAGGCGATGTGGGCGCACTCAGATGAAAGAAGTTTGGAATCACCAGACACAGCTAATGATGAATTACAATCGACAAAATCAGATGGTAGGTCCAAATGCAACGCAGTATAGAAGTTTCATGGACAATTTGGCTAAGTACCACGATATCATTCTGGTTGAACTAGTGTCATGGAGACGTATCATTAAAGAGATAAAGGACAAATCATGGGAGAAAATATGGTTAAGAAAATTTTATAAAGTCGTATCTATATTATTGGTGTATTTAAATGAAATAACATGTTCATTGCAGATTCAGTTTAACTTCCCCAATGGAGAAGCTACTAAGACTGCAAGGTTGATGGATGTTGGGGAGTTCTGGCACTCATATAAGCATGAGTTGTATGTTGGTTGGAATATCATGGTTGGTACTGACTCAGAGGGGGTACCCATATTCCCCGACTGTCCAAAAATTCAAATGAAAAAATGATTGCACATTGGAAGACGGCAAAGTTTAAGGTAATCTCAATCTTTAATGGTTGGCATATAAAATTTAATTCTTATTACTTGTATTGGAATTTTTTTAGGAATTGTCAGAGAAATACATAAAGAGTAAGGATTCAATGACATATTTTCACACATTGGGGCACACTACAATGCCCAATCATGAAAAGCACGGGGTACATTAATTGGGTATTGTGATGTTATACAGGATTTTATACTTAAAATATTATTGAATCGATATAGGCCAGATTTTTGAATTTCTCATATATGGTTCTAATCTAGATTTGTGCATCTCTCATTTGTAGTAAGCTACATTGGGCATCGAAGGTCATTTACCTCATGCCAAATTATTTTTCTCCAGTATAAAGAAAACGGATATAAGTGTAGTAAAGGCATAGAAACAAGATAAAATCATAAGGTTTTTATTTATATTTTAAATATTTATACTAAATTAAAAATTTCATATGTTTATAATTTCAACAGCCTACCTTGGAGGCCCTCTATGGTAAGAAAGATGACAACTTCGGGCCACATGATCATTTAAGTCGGGTATTAGGTGAGGAGAACCCATGGAGAGTACGATGTCAACCAGGGAAAAACATCATCCCCTATAGGTATTGGTTGTCATCGGTCTCCTCTCAAGCCTCCCAAACCTATGAGCTGGAAATCGCTCATGTTGAAGCAGTTGAGGAAAAGAAAATAGCTTTAGAGGAGTGTGAAAGAAGTAAGCTGATGATCTAACATTTTATGAAATCTATGGAAATTTTGAGTCAGTCGCTTCCATCAGAGGCTATTGCTACTTTTGAATCATATATGACATCAATGTTCTCTTTAAATGATGCGTCGGGTGATGCCAATGAGGGTCGTAGTGGAAATGAAGGTGGTGGAGATAGAGTTGTTGGTGGTGAGGATATTACTGATGTTGTTGTTGGTGATGAGGTTGTTGATGATGTTGCGGATGATGGTGATGATGTTGATGATGATGGAAATGGACATAGGGATGGGGATTTTGGTGATGGGGGGTATTAATCCCCTCCATTTTTGACTTAGTAGGGAGACTTATGTATGTACTTCATGAACTTGAATTGAATTTTTGTATGGATGAGAATGGTTAATTTATTTTCTTCTGAAAAGTTCTGCATAAATTTTCTCATGCTTTTACATAAAGAAAACATTAGAATCCTTATTCATGCATACGGGTGAGTGATTCCCTTACTACCATAGAATACTTAACTCTAAATGATATCACATATAATGACATTGGATTCCATTTATTATCTCTTTACTTTTCATAAATTATTGAATTGACGAGTCCAAATTAATGAAGGTAAAAAAGGAATATATTCGTTAGTTGTTATTTTTAAAATTTGCATTTTGTGAAATCTGAAGTTGTTATATTGATTGAACTAGTTGGGTTTTTTAAGATCCCAAGTCCCTGAATGATATGGTACAGGTTAGAGATTTTTTTGGGTTTATAGGTAGCTTTGTAAGAAGGGTGCGACATTTCAATAGAGTCATACATCATTGGTTCAAGATAATGAGAATTTTACTGTGTGAACTTATCCACCCCTTGATATGTCTAAGTGGGGTAACATGTAATAAGGGAAAATACAATAGTCATCCAAACCATCACCAAGGTAGGTATCTAATGCATAAGGTCATCATGATAGATCTAGATTGTTTTTTTATGCTTGAGTAATTGATGGATGATGATGAATATTATCCTTAGATGGTGAGAGGTGTTTCTCTAATATCTTATACCCTCATCTATGTTTTATTTGATATTATAGCTTCTAGGTTTTTTATTTCTAAGCAACTAGTGTCTTACTTGTGACTAAAAGTGGAATTAACTCAGAGTATCATGAGTATATATTCACCTTTTGGTAAGTTGTTATAAAGTAAAAAAGTTTCACTCAATTAATATTTGTATAAGATTGTTTTGACACATTTTAGACTTTTATACTTTAGATATGATCATATTCAACATGCATCCCCCCTCCTCTTTTGGTAGAGCATCCCATCCTAGGTCGTGCATCCCCCGCTAGGTTGAGCTTTCCCTCACCTGATGTGAATCCCCCCTAGGTTGAGAATCACATTCTATGTTTTTATGATTCACTTATTCTTTGATAGTGAGTCGCTAATATTTTTCTAGCATGGTTAATTGATTCATTTTTTTAGTTTGGGTTAATATTTTTCTGATTCTTTTGTTGATTCGGTTATTCGTTTTGTTTTGTTTTAGTATCTATTCTTTGTTTAGTTTGATATTTCCCTCACCCGTATGTTTTTCTCACATGGTTTGAGTTTTGTTGATTCATTGTTTAGTTTGATTTATTGTTTAGTTTGAGTTTTCTTCCATGGTTAATTGATTTCGTTGTTCATTTTTTTAATTCATTGTATAGGTCAAGCATCCCCTTCTACATTTTGTTGTAATATTTTTCTGGCTATTGATTCATGGTTAATTGATTCATTGTTTAGTTTGAATGTGAGTCACTAATATTTTTTCATCATCCCCTTCTATTCTTTTTTCTTGCATGGTTAATATTTTTCTGGCATGGTTATTCTTTGATAGTGAGTCGCTAATATTTTTCATTTTTCTAGCATGGTTAATTGAATGGGTGGGTGTAGGGGGGCTGGGTGTAGGGGGTGGGGCTGGGTACAGGGGGTGGGGCTAGGTGTAGGGGGCTAGGTGTAGGGGGTGGGGTTAGGTGTGGGGGGGTTCAGGGGGAGGTGGATGGGTGCAAGGGGTAGTGGGGGTATAGGGGGTCCAGGAGGGAGGCAGTGGGGGCAATGGGGGTGTAGGTGGGGGAAGTGGGGGGTGCAGGTCGGGGTGGAAGTTGGGGTGAAGGGGGCAGGGTGTAGTGGGGATGAAGGGGGGATGGGTGTGGGGGTGCGGGGGGAGGGGTGTCTATGGGGTGTCTATGGGGGGGGGTGTATGCTATGCAGAGAACCAGCAACAAAACATATCTGATGAAATTGATGTTCTTCCACAACTTGCAACCGGGATTGATGTGAATATAAAATTTAGGAGGTAATGGTTATTTTATACCATTTTTTGAAAGACATTAGTAACCATTTGTTCTATTTTTAATCAAATTGACTTGGAATAATCCATGCTTGTAGAATTGATGATTTCAAGTTTACTCCTGAGTGTGCAATATTCTATCTTTTGGACATTGCTCCATATCATGGTTGGATATTTGATCCCCAAGTATGCACTTTTGAATCTTGTACCTTTATATTTTATTAGAAAAAATATTTATACATTCACTCAGTTTATAGTTTTCCTTTTCCCTTTTTCTTCATGTCTTTTCTTAATATGCATGTTTTCATGTATATACATGTATGGGGGTGTCCAGGGTGTTTCCAGGGGGCTTCTAAGGGGGAGGGGTGTCCAGGGGGTGTTCGCGGGGGTCCAGTGGGGGTGTCCAAGGGGGTCTAGGGGGTTTTGGGGGTAGTGTGCAGGGGGAGTGGGGGTGTGGGGGGTTGTCTAGGAGGGGGGTGTCCAGGGGGTGAAGGGGGTTGGGGGAAGGGAGGAGCAGGGGTGTAGGGGGAGGGGTTGTCTAGGAGGGGGTCGGGGGGTTGTCTAGGGGGTGTCCAGGAGTGCAGGGAGGGGGGTAGAGGATGTGGGGGTGTAGGGGTAGGGGTGAAGGGGGTTGGGGGGCAGTGTTCAGGGGGAAGGGAGGGGGAAGGGGGTGCAGGGGGGAAGGGGTTGTCCAAGAGGGGGGTCAGGGGTTGTGCAGGGGGGTGTTCAGGAGTCCAGGGAGGGGGAAGGGGGTTTGGGGTGTAGGGGGGAGGGGGTTGTCCAGGAGGGGGTGTCCGATGGGTGAAGGGGGTAGGGGGGTAGTGTGTAGGGGGTAGGGAGGGGAAAGGGTGTGTGGTTTTATGGGGAAGGGGGTTGTCTGGGAGGGGGTTCAGGGGGCTGTGAATATATACAGGTGAGAGAGCTAAAAATAGAGTTTGGATTCCTATTTTTTGCTTCCTAGTGGCTTTTACTTTTCAATCATTTGTTGATTTTGATGAATTGTATTGGTATTAAGGATAGGGATGCATGTTATGAAGATAACCAATAACAAAACATAGCCGATTCAATTTATTTTCTTCCATGAATTGCAACCGAGATTGACGTGGATATAAAATTCATAAGGTAATGGTTATTTTATAACATTTTTTGCAAGAAATTAGTAACCATTGGTTCTGTTTTTAATCAAATTGACTTGGCATACACCATGCTTGCAAAATTGATGATTTTGAGTTTACTCTTGAGTGTGAAATATTCAATCTTCTGGACATTGGTCTGTATCATAGTTGGATAGTTTGTCCCCAAGTATGCACTTTTGAATCCTATACCTTTATATTTTTTTAGAAAAAATATTTTATGCATTCTCTCAGTTTATAGTTTTCCTTTTCCCTTTTTCTTCTTTCCTTTTCTTAATATGCATGTTTGCACGTATATGCATGCATAGGGGTGTCCAAGGGGGTTTCCAGGGGGTGTCTGGGGGGGAGGGGAGTCCAGGGGGTGTCTAGGGGGTCCAGTGGGGGGTGTCGAGGGGGTTTATAGGGGGGAGGGGTGTCTAGGGTGTGGGGGTGTCTAGGGGGGAGGGGTGTATAGGGGGTGTCCAGGGGGGTCCATGGGGGTGTCCAGGAGGGTGTCTAGGGGGGTCCAGTGGGGGTGTCCAAGGGGATGTCCAGAGGGGTATAGGGGGTGTCCAAGGGGGTGCCCAAGGGGGAGGGGTGTCTAGGGGGGAGTGGTGTCCAAGGGGGGTGTCCAAGGGGTGTCCAAGTGGGTCCAGTGGGGGTGTCAATGGGGTTGTTTAAGGGGTGTGTCCAGGGGGTCCAGTGGGGGTCCAGTGGGGGGTGTCCAGTGGGGGTCTAGTGGGGGTGTCCATGGGGGGTGTCCAAGGGAGGTGTCCAGTGGAGGTGTCCAGGGGGGCCAGTGGGGGTCTAATGGGGGGTGTCCAGGGGGGGTGTCCAGAGGGGGTGTACAGGGGGGGTGTCCATTGGTGGGTGTCCAGGGGGTGTCTAGGGGGGAGGGGGAGTCCAGGGGGTGTCCAGGGGGGTGTCTAGGGGGAGTGGTTTCTAGGGGTGCAAGGGGGTTCTGTCCAGGGGGAGAGTGGGGTGTGCAAGGGGGTAGGGGTGTGGTTTCACAGTAGTTCCATTTTTTTTATAAGAACTTTTATGTTGTGTCATAGTGGTTTGCATTCTAGTTTGCAGGAGCAAGGTGAAACCAAGGTGGGCAGCTACTATTTTTGGGAAAACCATTTATACCCATGATTCTTTAAACTGTGGGTATATATGCTGCTGCGAAATTATCTATACCCATGGTTTAACAAACCATGGGTATATGTGCTGTGAAGAAAACTATCTATACCCACTGTTTAGTTAATTATGGGTATATAATTTGGGTTGTAAAAATGTATACCCACAGTTCTGTAAACCGTGGGTATAGATGTATACCGACAGTTTACTAGAACCGTGGGTAATATGAAATTTTAGTGGGATATACCCATAGTTTCTACAAAACCGTGGGTATAGGGAAATCCTAATGCCTTGGGAGCCCATGGTTCCTGAAACTGTGGGTATAGGGAAATTTTCCAGTAGTGTGAAAAACCAAGAAAACTATAGTCACTGAAACAGGCATAAATTATGATCTGGGTGTTCATTTCAACTCTGTGACTAGTCAAACCGAAGATCATGGAGCGAACTACAATATAATAGGTGGAGGATACCAAACAAACGCACATATCGAGAGTTATTACCATTTTAAGAAAACATTTACAGGGCACCGGACACAGAAATAGAGTTTTTGAGGCCTTCTAATGATTTTTTGGGGTTTTAGGGTTTGATATGTGATTGATACTTTGTTTCAGTCATCTTGATGCATAGATCTCTTCGTTTCCTTTTATTTTATATGTGGTAGAGCTCAAAAGGACACCTGGAGCGAAAGTTATAGTCGTTTTAAGTTGGAATTTTTTTCTTAGAGTGGTATAGTTGATATATCTTTCATTTATTTGATCTTATCATGGTTTCGATTGGATTCGGTCCTCGCTCGTCTCACGAGATTCGATTTGACTAGTTGTAGAGCTCAAATGGACACCTAGAGCAGAAGTTATGACTATTTTAGTGAGTTATGGGTTTCTTAGGTTTTCAGGCGCTAGGAGGGTTGCTCAATTTCAAACAATCATAACTTATGCTTCGGGTGTCCGTTTTCACTTTACCACATATAAAATCGAAGCCTGCAAAAATATCTACTCTGGTGACCACTGGAACCCCTTATCACATTCTTCAAGGCCAAAAAATTCCCATAATTCTTCCTATTGGTCATAAGTTGTGCTCTGGGTGTCCGTTTTACCTCTATTACATATCAAATTAAAGATTGCGAATAAACCTACACTCTTCTGACCACTATAACACCTTCTCGTATTCTTTATGGCCCGAAAAGGTCCTTAATCCCTCCAAAGGGCCATAACTTCTGCTATGGGTGTCTGTTTTGCCTCTATCACATATCAAATTGATCTAAAACATATTTAGAAAATATATATTATATTTATATCAATGAAAATATACTTACATATCAATATATTTTTTTATGAAATGTAATTTTTTTGAAATATACACTTTATCAGCACTATGAAAAAAATGCTGATAAAGCCCTCCCTTATTAGCACTACTAAAAAACGCTGATAAAGGGGGCCCCTTTAACAGTGTTAAAAAAACGCTGATAAAGGAGGGGCCTTTATAAGCATTTTTTTATCACTTTTAAAGGGTGGCGCTCCGGAAACCCAGTTTTGTGGTAGTGTTATTTATATTTTTTCTCCTTCATGTTTATGATCCAACCCTATATGTCTTTTCACTTACTGAGTATTTTATCTCACTCATTTCTTATGCTTCTAATTTTTAGGTTCTGAAGAAGTTTGTATCATGTGAGATGTATAAAAAGGGTCCAGAGGTGCATGATTATAGAGAAAAGTTTTCAAGTGTTGTAAAATAAGTTATTTATACAACTAATCTCTAAGACACTATACCTCTAGGTCCTTGGGTTGTGCGACTTTTTGTGATATGTATTATTTAAATCATGAGATTAATGTAATATTTATGTATTTCTAGCTTGGGTCGCTGTAACGACCCGAAATTTTGAATAAATCTTGTTTCCTAATTTTATGTGTTATTTTATTTTATTTTTATACTCAACAAAAATGTTTCATTTGATAACATGAGTATAATTAAAATGAGACCGTTGGGTTTTGACTGTTATATGACCATTGGTCAATATGACCGCTGTAAACTAAAAGTTTCGATTATTGTCTCTAAATACAAGTAATCTTGGTTAATTATTCTAGAAAAAAGATTCGATGGCCTCACCCAGTAGTCTTGGACCGATCGAATCCCATCTAACAGAACTTGGGAAGGAGGTAGCACCACTGGGCTTTGCTCTGGACCAAACCCAAGCCGAACTTCATCGTGTGAAGCTAGAACGGAATCACTTTTGCGAGAAGTTCAAACTGATAGAAATTACTACTCGTGTGATGTTGGCCGAGCCTCCCTCAGATTCTCTCACCTTAGCACACCTTACACTTAGGTCCTATGCTGGTGTGAGAAGGGACTATATAAGGAGACCGTAATTGCCTTGTGTAATCCTTTGTTTTAAATAAAAATTGGGATTTCTTCTTATGATGAAGATTATGAATTTTCAAATGACCGGATAAATATAGTATGCATATTTTTGATGAATTTTAGAAAAAAGGATATTTTAAAAATGTTTATATAAACCTTAAATAATTAAAAATGTGTAATGATTTTCAAAAAATGGTCTTCTACAATTATGTTCAGTACAAAATTTAGATTCTAATAAGATCAACTTGATTTTTGATGAATAGTATATTATGAATAGTGATTTTATGCTTAGGATTAGTAATGTGACCAAATGGATTAGTAATCTCACTTAAAGAAAGTATTAATATAATCTAGGCACCTTGATTAAGTAATGTGATTCAATAAAATGGTTAAATAACGGTCTCATAAATTATTATTCAAGTATTAGTTTTTTCGAGTGAACAGTGTTTTTTTTAAATAAAAATTAAATTAAAAATATTTAGAAAATTATTTTTATAAAATGGATTTCATTTTTGAACTCAGAGCATCGATATTATGTAAAGGTAATTTTTGGGGATTTTTCTGAAAAAAAATGAATTTTTGGTGAATAGTGTATTTATTTAAAAATTAAATTAAAAATATTTAGAAAATTATTTTTATAAAATGAAGTTCATTTTTGAAATCAGAGCATTGATATTTGATTAATGTGAAATTTTGGGATTTTTCTGAGAAAGTTGAATTTTCAGTGAATAGTAAAAAAACAGTTTTAGGGTTTCGGTATGTTTAATGACACCATAACTGTGTCATGATGATGTCATGAAATATTTTATGGGATGTTAAACTAAAGGGGATGAATTATTGTGTGAGGTGTCCCAAGTTTCCAATACCATGGGCAAATACCATGGGCAAGCCCATGGTTTTTCCAAAACCACTAATGAGGTGTCCCTTGGCCATTAATGCCTTGTCCCCTCACTTTCCCTATAAATACCAAGCCATCCTCTCATCCTTTTCGACTCCCCACTCTCCCCCAACAAAATTATGGTCTCATTACCTCCCAATGAGTCCTCCCAAGGTACCCCCAAGCCCTCAAGGTCCAAACCTTTGAGTTTTAAGAGTTACGTTTTAAGGTAAGGGATCCGACCTCTCTCTTTCTTTTCAAGTAATCTCTTTTCTGTCATTTCTTTTATGCTACATGTTCTTATGTTTGGAGGATGTTCTTATATATTCATCTTACTTCCCTTTTCATGTTCATATGATGAGAGACCCCCTCTTGCTCTCATCAATTCGTTCTAAGAATGTTTAAGTGGTGCCGTTAGGCTGCCGAATTTTTAAGGGATTCATTCACCTTTCTCATTTTTCAAAGTTCTACTTTCATGTCAAGTCTTTAAAGTTCCTTTTTATTATTTTGTGGTATGATATATATATATCTATCATACATATCTTTTATGTTCATATGATGAGAGACCCTATTTGATCTCTTTAATTCAGTATTTTAAAGTTTTAAGTGGCGCCGTTAGGCTGCCAAATTTTTAAGGGACTCGTTCACCTTTCTCATTTTTCAAAGATCTATTTTCATGTCAAGTCATTCAAGTTCCTTTTTATGTTGAGGTATGATATCTATATCTATCATACTGATCTTTTATGTTCATATGATGAGAGACCCTATTTGATCTCTTCAATTCTTTTTTGTTGAAGTTTAAGTGGCGCTGTTAGGCTGCCGAATTTTTTAGGGATTCTTTCACCTTTCTCATTTTCAAGATCTATTTTCATGTCAAGTATTTCATGTTCTTTTAATTATGTTGGGGTATGATCTCTAAATCTATCATACTGATCTTTTATGTTCATATGATGAGAGGCCCTATTTGATCTCGTCAATTCATTTTTGTCTTCCTTTCATGTTCTTCATTTCATATGGTATATTTTCAAATTTCATTACTATGTTCTTAAATACTTTATATTATGTCCCTATACTATTTTTATAGATAATTTATGGGTGGGTAACCCATTTCCCCTCTCTTTTCAATGTTTTCTAAAACCCTGTAACGTAGCCGTTATGATGCAGAATTTTCGTCTCAAAATGCCTCTCTCTTCTTCTCAAAATTATTTTATGTTATTAAGTGAATACTCAAAGCTCTTATTTCTACAGGGGTATTCACATATATATCAAAATGTTCTATTTTAAATTCTGGGAATTACATACATGAAACCCAATTTCCCTTTCCGTGGGTTTAAAGTGACATAATGATCATGTCTTTAAATCAGTTTTTAAAACATTATGATTATGAAATGAAACCCATTTCTTTTATGCTATATGGGTTGTTTATGAAATGATTGATGATGATATATGTGGATCACATGATAATAAAGACATGTCAAGGGTGTGCCCAGATATCTCTCTAATGCATTGGGTAAAGACTTAATCTCTAGAGACGACCTTTTAGACTGATACCTTGGTGAATAACCTTGGTAATTTTTAATGACACCTTGGGGATAGTCCTTGGTGAAATGAAATGATTTTCAATATTAAATGTTGTAGCCACATCTTTAAGTTATTAATAATTTTATTTATATTATGATATGCCTCACGATTTCTTTCTCATGCCTTAAAGTTCTTTTTCATGACTTTATTGGTGTATCTCAAGTTTATATGTTAAATGTTTTCCCTTGTTTCCCTTACTGGGCCTTCTGCTCACCCTTTCTTTTGATGTATGTCCCCAGGTTATGAGATGCAGTAATGAGCCTAGGATGAACTTAAGGAGAAGCCTTTAAAGTGTTTAAGAATAATTTTTTATGTTTTTTTCATGTATTATGTTCCTGGTTTCCAAGACACTAAACCTTAAAGATCCTCAGTTTTGTGTAATGTAACGAAAGTTTATGTGACAAAAAGGCAGGATGTTATAGTTGGTATCAAAGGATGGTTTAGTTATTTGTGGAAATTAGGATATGAAAACTCTAGGAAGAACCCTATAGAAAAGTTTAAATATAGGAAATCTTCCTGGTATTTTGGTGAGTATTGAGTAAGGGGTTGCCAAGAAAATATATCCCTGTCTGGATACGAGCTGGTAGAGGTGGCTCTGGCACAGATGTACATAGGGGTAAAACCTGAAAACACCGCTTTGAGTTAGACTCGAACGGGAACTGGTATACGACAATGGGTCTTGATGCACTCTTGGTTACAACACTCCCGGGGGATATGCTTTGGTAAATTCATAAGCTTAGTATGAACCATTATTAAAGGAACAAAGATAAAATAAAATAAATATTCACATAAGAATATATGATCATGGATAACCTAGATGGGAACCTAGGGGATCACAAGTTATGGTATACTTTTCTTATACAAGTTATCCTTATATGCTTTAAGTTCCTTTTCATGATTATTGGCTAAGTATTTAATCCCCTAATTATACTTTCTCTTCTTAGTTAATGGTGGGAAATGGAAGAACATGTCCCAACAACCAATGTGATAGGAAATGCGATGATTACCGTATTAATATGACAGAGATTATTAGGGGATTAAAATATGATTGTTATTTTGGAAGATGTTCACTATTTTGGGGACCCTATATGATTGAGGTAAAAAGATTACTACAGTATTTTCATTGAGGAGTAAGGTTGACTTATATTTTGAAGAATTGATGAATTTAAGGTGGACTTATAGTAATTTAGGTTACTTGTGGGAATGATTAACCTATCTTGGGTAAAATATGTTTAGGTTAACTACTTTTGTTATAAGATGTTAGGAGTGGTTGATGTTGTTTGGAGATGAACAATGAAGTTTATTTTGGAAGACTATGTTATCAAATCCTTCATGTATTTGAGTTTCAATCTTAGTTTGGTTTATTTTGAGGAATTTTAAGGACCGTTATTTATGGAATGGTCTATGATGAACTTTGGGGAGTACCATGGAACATTGAAGATTTAAAATTAGTTTCAATTCTTATGGGATTCTATCTTTTTGAAGAGTTGTTTTACCTTACCCTTTCTATTTTTGGGATAATGTCTAAAGATAGAAGAAATAGATAGTTAATCTTGTGTGGATTATGTGATTCTCTAGAAGATGATTCTTGTGATTTTGATGAGACCAAGTGTTTTTGAATTCTCATCATTTGGAGAAAAGATTAGTTTTGGTAGAGACTTATTAAAGGATGAAACTCTAGTTGAAGGTAGGTATATCTTCTTATGTTCCAGTTCTATGTAGTAAATGAATTCCTCAAAATTATGAAAAGGAACGTAAAACAAAAACGTTGTTGGTTTACTTTTCCTACTAGGTAATCAAAGACCGTTTACACACATAATAAGTTTGGGATTTTCTTATGGTTAACTTTCTCCTAATAATGTTTTCTATCACTCTCCCTCAGAACGTGACCCTTTGTTTTCTCCTCCATGTCCATGTTTTTCTACATGGAATCCTAGTGTGGGTTAACTCGGGTGACCTTTGTACTTCCCTTTCTTTCTTTTAAAGTAATAGTTTTACTGACTCTTTTTCCGATGTGGGACTTTCAATGAAATTTCAAAACCCAATTTTAAAAATTGAGAGGATGCAATTTTTTAAGGGGGGAAGATTGTAACAACCCAAAATTTTGAATAAATCTTATTTCCTAATTTTATGTGTTATTTTATTTTATTTTTATACTCAACAAAAATGTTTCATTTGATAACATGAGTATAATTAAAATGATACCGTTGGGTTTTGACTATTATATAACTGTTGGTCAATATAACCATTGTAAACTAAATGTTTCGATTATTGTCTCTAAATACAAGTAATCTTGGTTAATTATTATAGAAAGAAGATTTGATGGCCTCACCCAGTAGTCTTGGACCAATCGAAGCCCATATAACAGAACTTGGGAAGGAGGTAGCACCACTGGGCTTTGCTCTGGACCAAACCCAAGCCGAACTTCATCGTGTGAAGCTAGAACGGAATCGCCTTTGAGAGAAGTTCAAACTGATAGAAATTACTACTCATGCGATGTTGGCCGATCCTCACTCAGATTCTCTCACCTTAGCACACCTTACACTTAGGTCCTATGCTGGTGTGATAAGGGGCTATGTAAGGAGACCGTAACTGCCTTGTGTAATCCATTGTTTTAAATAAAAATTAGGATTTCTTATTATGATGAAGTTTATGAATTTTCAAATGACCGGATAAATATAGTATGCATATTTTTGATGAATTTTAGAAAAAGGATATTTTAAAAATGTTTATGTAAACCTTAAATAATTAAAAATGTGTAATGATTTTCAAAAAATGGTCTTCTACAATTATGTTCAGTACGAAATTTAGAGTCTAATAAGATCAACTTGATTTTTGATGAATAGTAAATTATGAATAGTGATTTTATGCTTAGGATTAGTAATGTGACCAAATGGATTATTAATCTCACTTAAAGAAAGTATTAACATAATCTAGGCACCTTGATTAAGTAATGTGATTCAATAAAATGGTTAAATAATGGTCTCATAAATTATTATTCAAGTATTAGTTTTTTTGAGTGAATAGTGTTGTTTTAATTAAAAATTAAATAAAAAATATTTAGAAAAATATTTTTATAAAATGGATTTCATTTTTGAACTCAAAACATCGATATTATGTTAAGGTAAGTTTTGGGGATTTTTCTGAAAAAAATGAATTTTTGGTGAATAGTGTATTTATTTAAAAATTAATTTAAAAATATTTAAAAACTTATTTTTATAAAATGGAGTTCATTTTTGAAATCAAATTATTGATATTTGGTTAATGTAAAATTTTGGAATTTTTTTGAGAAAGTTGAATTTTTAGTGAATAGTAAAAAAAGCAGTTTTAGGGTTTCGGTATGTTTAATGACACCATAACTGTGTCCTGATGATGTCATGAGATATTTTATGGGATGGTCGACTAAAGGGGATGAATTATTTTTTGAGGTGTCCCAAGTGGCCAATACCATGGGCAAATACCATGGGCAAGCCCATGGTTTTTCCAAAACCACTAATGAGGTGTCTCTTGGCCATTAATGCCTTGTCCCCTCACTTTCCCTATAAATACCAAGCCATCCTCTCATCCTTTTCGACTCCCCACTCTCCCCCAACAAAATTATGGTCTCATTACCTCCCAATTAGTCCTCTCAAGGTTCCCCCAATCCCTCAAGGTCCAAACCTTTGAGTTTTAAGAGTTACGTTTTAAGGTAAGGGATCCGACCTCTCTCTTTCTTTTCATGTAATCTCTTTTATGTCATTTCTTTTATGATCCATGTTCTTATGTTTGGAGGATGTTATTTTATATTCATCTTACTGCCCTTTTAATTTTCATATGATGAGAGACCCCCTATTTCTCTCATCAATTTGTTTTAAGAATGTTTAAGTGGCGTCGTTAGGCTGCCAAATTTTTAAGGGATTCGTTCACCTTTCTCATTTTTCAATGTTCTACTTTCATGTCAAGTCTTTCAAGTTCCTTTTTATTATTTTGGGGTATGATCTCTATGTATATCATACTGATCTTTTATGTTCATATGATGAGAGACCCTATTTGATCTCTTCAATTCAGTATTTTGAAGTTTTAAGTGGCGCCGTTAGGCTGTCGAATTTTTAAGGGACTCGTTCACATTTCTCATTTTTCAAAGATCTATTTTCATGTCGAGTATTTTAAGTTCCTTTTTATGTTGGGGTATGATCTACATATCTATCATACAGATCTTTTATGTTCACATGATGAGAGACCATATTTTATCTCTTCAATTCTTTTTTGTTGAAGTTTAAGTGGCGCCGTTAGACTGCTGAATTTTTAAGGGATTCTTTCACCTTTCTCATTTTCAAGATCTATTTTCCTATCAAGTCTTTCATGTTCTTTTTATTATTTTGGGGTATGATCTCTAAATCTATCATACTGATATTTTATGTTCATATGATGAGAGACCCTATTTGATCTCGTCAATTCATTTTCGTCTTCCTTTTATGTTCTTCATTTCATATGGTATATTTTCAAATTTCATTACCATGTTCTTAAATACTTTATATTATGTCCCTATACTATTTTTATAGATCATTTATGGGTGGGTGACCCATGTCCCCTCTCTTTTCAATGTTTTCTAAAACCCTGTAATGTAGCCGTTATGCTGCAGAATTTTCGTCTCAAAATGCCACTCTCTTCTTCTCAAAATTATTTTATGTTATTAAGTGAATAATCAAAGCTCTTATTTCTACAGGGTTATTCACATATATATCAAAATGTTCTATTTCAAATTCTGGTATTTACATACATGAAACCGGTTTTCCCTTTCCATGGGTTTAAAGTGACATAAAGATCATGTCTTTAAAGTAGTTTTTAAAACATTATGATTATGAAATGAAATCCATTTATTTTATTCTATATGGGTTGTTTATGAAATAATTGATGATGATATATGTGGATCACATGATAATAAAGACATGTCAAGGGTGCGCCCAGATAGCGCTCTAATGCATTGGGTAAAGACTTAATCTCTAGAGATGACCTTTTAGACTGATACCTTGGTGAATAACCTTGGTAATTTTTAATCACACCTTGGGGATGGACCTTGGTGAAACGAAATGATTGTCAATATTAAATGTTGTAGCCACATCTTCAAGTTATTAAAAATGTTATTTTTATTATGATATGCCTCACTATTTCTTTCTCATGCCTTAAAGTTCTTTTTCATGACTTTATTGATGTATATCAAGTTTACATGTTAAATGTTTTCCCTTGTTTCCCTTACTGGGCCTTATGCTCACCCTTTCATTTGATGTATGTCCCTAGGTTATGAGATGCAGTAATGAACCTAGGATGAACTTAAGGAGAATCCTTTCAAGTGTTTAAGAAGAATGTTTTATGTTGTTTTCATATATTATGTTCCTAGTTTCCAAGACACTAAACCTTAAATATCCTCAGTTTTGTGTAATGTAACGAGAGTTTATGTGACAAAAAGGTGGGATGCTATAGTCGCTTCAGAGTTTTTTGTGATTCAGCCTATTTTTGGTTTTTCAAAGGAGATATTTTAGGAGTTTTAATTATTTCAAAACTCCAGTTGGCATCATGTGAGGTTTTAAAAAGAGAGATATCCACTATCTGACTATCCTCTAAGTCATGAGATTTCCTTTTTTGAGGTCCCAAAGCTATAAAGGAAGGGGAGATACATGAGCAGGGATACGAAGGTAGATTCGTGAGAAAGGGGGCAGATAAAAATGTGGCGTGCAGAGCAGCATGTATGGGCAACAACGAGCAACGACAAATCGGGTTGTGTGGCGACTTATTGGAGGCGTTTCAACAACACTGGACGTTTGGTTTGATCTCCATGGGGTGATGTTTTGTCATGAGATGATTATCAGATAAAAAAGACATAGGCGTATCGAGGTTTTTTTTTCACAATGATTTTCTACACTCTTACTGCAATTTATGTATTGAGCTTTTACTTGGATTCTGCAGACTCTTATTATAGTGGAATTTTTTAGAGTTTTATCATGTTTTTTTAATCTTCTGTATTGAAGGGTTTTTATGCATTAAAAATCTACATCCTAATTTATTTTCTTTTATTTTTTTGCAATTTTGTTTTCATTGGAGATTCTCACAAATAGTTTGATGCATTGAGTTTTTTATCTTATGACCGATCACGTTTCCTCGCTGACACTATTTTTTTATGTTTGTTGAAGTCTTTCAAAGGAATATCAATTTGTAGGAAATTAAAGTGATTGAAAATGATTTGAATTAATTTTCTCATCCATTGAGTACTCAGTTTTATAGGTATGAAATACTCATTCAAAAAAAGTATAAAATCCCTTTGAGTTATACATTTTCCAAAAAGATATATTTTTTCTAAATTTAATCATGTTCATTGAATCACACCCTCAAAAAAGTGCATCTGATCAGTTAGTGGATGGATATGTTGGCTAAGAAACAAACATATTCATTCTAGGATTGACATCGTCTCAGGTTGGGGTACCCAACCTGACCCTTAGGTTGGGTTTTGGCCAATGGATGGCTGCCACGTCGCTGGAAATTTCTGGTGGAAATTTCTAGTGTAAATTTCCACTGGAAATTTTGCGACGTTGCGGCCATCGATTGGCCAACCTGAACCTCAGGTTCAATAGTGAACCTGAGACGTTTTTTTACCTTCATTCCAACCCATCCTACAGTGTGCTATTCCAATAAATATTTCCCTTTCAAAAAACTTGAAAACAAAACAGTTTAAATATTTTAAAAATCAACCTAAATCCAACGCTAACTTCATTATCACAACTTTTTATATACGATTCAAAATTAATCAATGTCGTGAGCATATCTACCCCCAACTTTCAGGAACTATACTTTTTTACCTCCTTATCTGTCTCGTACAGAACTTCATCGAATTATGCCGATCCCCCACCCCTGATCTCTCTCTCTCTCTATCTCTCTCTCTGTATCTCTCTCTCACTCACTCTCTCTCTCTCACTCACTCACTCACTCTCTCTCTCTATCCCCCCTCTTTTTCTTGTTTTGTTCATCATTTGATGTTCACATTCATTTATGCTCTGGATTTTTCATTTCTCACATGGTGTTGTTTTTCCCCTATGACTACCTCTGAAAGACTGGAAAAAGAAACATATTTAGACTTCATAGAGAAATTTGAAATTAGGGAAGAGTTCTGAAAATCAGGGGATCTCGAGTTATTTGGAGTATGCATGGAACCACTTATAACCAATCTGAAGCGGCACTCCCAGCAGTTTGGATGATTAAAATCAATGGATCTTACTCAGCTTGGAATTTTCTTTATTTAAATCTGATTTATGTTAGAGCACCAAGTTGTTATCCATTTCTAAATGATTTATAAATTTACCTCGGCTTTGCTATGCCAATGATTGTCTTCTATATTTCCTTGTATCCAAGGTGTCCGTTGAAAAAATATGCATTAAAAATAATATATACTGCCCAAGTTCTAGGGGCGAGCTTCCAAATTGTGAGGGTTGGAGGGGGTCAGACCAACTGTTATAGACCACAACCAATTCGGAATCAGAAATAGATATTGAGAAACTAAAAAGATTAGAGAAGATAAATCAATCAAGAAACAAGCCAATGAAAATAAACATTCAACCAAAGAAAAGCTCAGAAAGTAAAGAACATAAGGTGATTTAAGTGCTTAAAATCTCTTTGATCCTACATGCATGATAAGAACATCACCACAAAGTTTATTATTATGTAAACAAAGAACAACAAGCTTAGAAACATATAAAGTAGTAAACAGAGAAGCACACATAGACCAAAAAATCTGTGATTTTAAGGTGTTTTCATTTTTGAATTTGGCGTGTTAATTGTTTCCATGCATAATTTGTTTCAATATGCATGAAAATTGTGACTTTTTTTTATTTTATTATTAAGCTCAAACTTTGTTTATGGATCTTTGATTTTATCCTTGCGTAAGGTTTTCCTTATCTTTATGTGGGTTTGGGTACCTTTATGCGGGTGTCTCTTAACTTTATGTGGGTTTCCCTTACGCGTTGATAGTACCTTTACGTTGGGTCTACCCTTGCGTGGTTACCCTTACACGCTGATAGTACCTTTACCTAAGTACTCTTACGCGGGTCTAACCTTTATGTAAGTACCCTTATGTGGGTGGGGTTTTGTAACACCCTGAGATTTTATGAAAAATATTCTTTTTAAATTCATTGATGTCTTGTGTTGTACGCTACACCAAAAGAATCTTTCACTACATGCATCCCTGATTTGGCTTTCATTACACGCAATCGCGACCTTCCACGATAGTGTGTGTTGTACGCAATACCGAGTTTCACTAAAAAATGATATGTTATATAAACTAGCCGTTATGAATAATAATACCCACTTTTTGAATTTTTATAAATTTTATCTTTCGAAATGGACTTCATTTTTGGATTCAGAATATCGAATTTAGCCTAGGGTGAATTTTTGGTATTTTTCTGAAAACTTTCAATTTTTGATGAATAGTAAAAACACAGGGTTACTATATAAAAACCGACTTTTTATATAAATAATTATTTATTTTATTTAAATTTATTTTAGGTAAAAATTGATACATAATACCTATATATGTTCAATGTAATTCATTGGAGTTATTTTATAATAATTTTAGACATATAAAAATTTTATTGAACTTTTCACTGTCTTTTACCCACCTCCTAGGAGAGTTTGGAAATTTATACAAAACTTAATTTTACCGCTTCTGTGAGTGGAATTTCGAAAATATAAGAGATGTGGTTAATATCAAGGAGTAAAATATGGTTCAATAAGATAAAAATAATTTTTTGTGAATAGTAACTTTTTACTTTTATTTACCACGTTTAAAAGTAAATAGGGTAATTAAGGGTGAAAATAATATTATTATTACCCTAACACATGTCCTGATTCTATTGGATAAGTGTAGTTAGACCTAAAACAACCTTAGGGATAAAATATTACCCTTTAGGTCAACTTGGATTAGATTAGGACATTTATTATTATTTTATTTAAAGAAGAATTAAAATAGTTAAAATCAAAGTTTAATAACTAAAACATTTTTAATATAGGGTTATACATAAGTTATATTCGACTATAAATATTAATTATAAATCTAAAAAGATTTCCTACATAATGGTATTTTATTTATAATTTTTAGACATTAAATAATTTAATTTATTTATGACACAATGAGGATGTAGTAATTACCTTATTAATGAAATATTAACATAATTGATGTTATAAATACCCAAATAAATGTTATTTTAGACTTTTTATGAATTAAAATAATTTTCTAGGTTAATATGACATGTTAGTATTGATTTATTTAACTTTTTTTGAAATAACATAATTGATGTTATAAATACCCAAATAAATGTTATTTTAGACTTTTTATGAATTAAAATAATTTTCTAGGTTAATATGACATGTTAGTATTGATTTATTTAACTTTTTTTGAAATAATCATGCTGTTATGATTTTCACAAAAATCAAGTACCAAATAGTGTCAAAATTTACATAAAATAGTTTTTAAAACAAATATTATATTATTAATTGTTATTATATTCACAAAAAACTAAGGTTCTGCAAAATGACTTATATAAGTATATATATATTAATAATGAACCACTTGGGGTTTTTTTGTCTTGTTATAGTAAGTTTATTAACCATATATTGTATGAAAACAAAAAGACACGGTAAAAGTTAAATTATTTAACTTAGAGTTAAATCTAAATGATAAGGTTAAAATAGTAACCTAAACTTGTCTAAAACCTATTTCTTGAGAGTATTTCGACCCATACCCACCTTATATTCAAAATAAATATATTTGGAGCTATTAAAAACCGAATATGAATTTATTATAAAATAATATGTTAAGTTTTTTTAAAGGTGCCCCTCTCCTCCCTTATAAAAAGGTCACCCCTTCCCTCTTCTCTTCACACCCTTTTGAGCCTTGAAGCTCAGAAACACCCTTCCCATTTCCCTTATAATATTTTATAGAAACATTATAGAGTTTCTGGTCTCCTCAAAATACCATCCCTAGTGCCTTAAGAGGAGGTTAAGAAGAGGCGTGTCAAAGAAGAGGTAATATCCTTTACCGATTATTTCCAATTTATTTCTTCTTCTAATTATTATTCTCTATTTTTTTCATCATAAATTAATAACATCAGTATCACTCATATACAGATATGTTATTATAAATATCAAACAAACCAATTTCATATTCTATCCATCCTACGGAAAATGAAATCACCGCGCATGCGTACGTACGGAATACCGTCTCTACGCCGTGGTGTAATCTGTTTTCCACCACCACCTTACTTGGATGGGTATAATGGTGTAAATAAATAACTATATATGATTATTGTAAAGTGATATTGATTCTGAAATATTATACATACACTTAAATACAATCATGGTAATGATATCATCGCTCGTGCGTACGTACGGACTACCATCTCCACGAACGCGATGAGATTCATTTTTCATGATTAACCGTTCAAGAATGATTATAAAGTATATATAATGAATATTAATGAAATATATTACATGATAAAGCTACTGGATTTATGTATATATATATGTCATCTACTTACTTCCATTCAAGTCTATAAGAAAAGGAAAAGAACGTTCATGCGTATGTACGGCCTACCGTCTCCATGAACGGTGTATTTCATTTCATTTATATATCTATTATATATATATATATAATGAATATATATATGATATATAAATCATGATTTAAATTCTAGAAGTAATTAAATCAAGATATAAGTAATAATAATATCAATAACAACAAGTCCAAACACGTACGATTAATAAAACGATTTTACCCAAAACACTGCTTTAACATAGAATTTACAAAAGAACGGGTAATATAAAGTCATAAGTGAACTACATATGATATCATAATAATGAATATGATTTTGCAATAATTAAATGAAATTATTTAAATCATTTAACAGTAGGTTTGGATACATACGAAGCATATCAGACCTAAGGTAAGGGATAACTTTTCCAATTTCATTTTTATCTGAGATTGTTTAATTGTAAGTATTTACTGGGGTTGTATTTATCATCCATGTCCAAGTTTTTTTAAAAATGGTTTCATGTAAGTTTAAAGTCCTTTTTACCCATTTTTGACTTTTACTACATGGTATTTAAGGAATCTTTCTTTTGTTTACCATACGAGGTACTTTTTGAATTTTCCAGTAAAAGTACGAGAAGAATGTTTTGTTTTTTTAACTTATACTGTATGAACAAATTTTTACGATTTTATAACTCCTTAATTTCATGAATCATACTCTACAAGATTTCATGATTATTTTAAACAAAATCCTTTTCTTTTAAAATTGCATGGCATTTTTTGAAAAAAGATGATTTTGAAGAAGAAAGGATATTTTCCTCAAAAATTCATTTCAAGTGTTTTTTCAAAACTATTTTCCATCTAAGATGACATTATTTTGTATGATTTTGTTTCTAGAATAATGTCTCTATTATTTAAATGGTTTTATTTTTCTTATGATTAAATGATATCCATTTCTTTTATATGGATTATGTGATGATGGGATGATGTTTATGAAACCCATTTTATTCGTTGGGTTATTATGAATGATGTATGTTTATTTTATGGCACAAGTAAGAATGATTTCATTATGAGATGGGTGAGACCTATATCTCCCTCCAATGCATTGGGTAAAGATTTATATCTCATGATATAGACATTGCTGGAATGGTAAGTTAATCTGGTTCAGTGTTATAGGACTGGAACGAGGAGTGAAATCAATTCAGAAAGGGACTTTGTCCACTAAGATGGTCTTGGAAGCAATTCCTTGGATACTATGGAAATAATAAAATGTGCTTAATGGTTTCCACATTTATATGTTTTATTCCCATGATATTTTATCAGGATTGATGTTCCATTATGATATATGCCTTACGTACTTCCAAGATTTATGTCTTTTCTCAAGATTTTGATGTTTAGATTTTATGTTCAAGTTTTTGCATTCAAATGTTTATGGATTGTTTTATGTTCTCTATGTTTACCCTTACTGAGAATTTTAGCTCACCCTTTTTATGTTTTCTTTTCCCCGGGATATAAAGAAAGGTTTTAGGTAAGAAAACAAAAGGGGAAGATATTTATGGGAGATGTTGAAGATCTTTCACCATGATTAGAAGATTTTGTTCCGAGTTTCCAAAGAGACTAATCTATTACGGTCCTTCGGTGTTTGTTTTTGTTATGTATTAAGTATTCTGAAAAATTAATGTAATGTCCATGTACGTCAAGATTTGGGTCTCTACAGTTGGTATCAGAGGTTTGGTTTAGTCAAAATTTGGAAACTAGGATGCGAGAACTTTAGTGAGATCCCTAGAGATATTTCTAAGGTATGTCTAGGGATGTCCCTAAGGTTAAGTATAAGTATAGGTTATAGTCCTAGAATTACGGTAACGATATTAGAATTAAACCTAAGATATTTTATATTGAAGTTACTCGCCCTTGATTATGATTTTAGCCTCTCACACTATTCTTTTTGGGTTTTAGAAAATGGCTGAAAACAGGAAGATTCACGATAATGGAGGATATGATGGACAATGGAATGATATTCTTCATGAGCAACCAAATGAAATTGGATTTGGAAGTCCACATATCGTTATTATTCCTAATAATAAATCTCATAATATGATCTATAATCTCAACTCTGGTAATTTTCTTGACTCAGCTAATAAGAGAAAGATGGATTTTAATGATGATTATAGAGGAAAGAAAGTTCAATTTCCCTCATGTAAATCATGTGAGAAGAGGCATTAGGGAGAATGTTTCAAAGGAAATAGAAGATGCTTTGGGTGTGGAAAATAAGGAAACAAAGCTAGTAATTGTAAATGAAAAGGTTCAGTGAACACCATGGACAAGGATAATGGTATTGCTAAGACATCAACAACGGTTAAGTGTTTTAAATGTGGAATATACGGGCATTATGAAAACCAATGACCTAAGGGAAAATCTCATGAAGAGAATCATCATGGTCATATGGGTAGTATTTATATTGATGATGATGAAGAGACTACAAATGATATGTGAGATGAAAGAATTTTTGAAGCTCAGTCAATGGTTTAAGAAGGTAGTGGAATGATTTATGTTTATCAAGAGTTATGTTGTATAGTTAATGGTACTATGGAATAAAGACACATCTAAGGATTTTTACACTATTGTTTTTCCTAAAGTATTTGAAAGTATATGTTTAATGTTACCGGTAACCATGAAAGGTTATTCAGATATTTTTGGAAAGAACCTAATATGTGCATAAATAAGGGATAAGGAGATAATGAAATGTTTGATAGTATTAATGAGATCATGACTAATATAAATAAAAAGTGATATCATGGTTTGAGTATATAGAATTTTTGTGATTTTGGTATATGGAAAGAGTTACCTGGTGACAGCATTCTTGTTTTCACTATGGTTTAAGAGAATACATGATTAAGGTATTCACATGTTTGGAATGTGACCAACAAGATATATCGTATGATATATGGGGGATAAATGATGGTATTCACATGCTCAGTAGATGACATTTCTAGTAATTGTTTACTTTATACTATGAGCATGAACAGAAGTATTTTAGATAAGCCTAAAGATTGGAATGGATTATGTTGGACATAAGTTAGTATTGTTTAAGGAAAGAACTTTTTTTCAATATTATTGATGGGATGTTATAGTAATGTAGTTTTAGAAAAAGGGCATCCTACAGGACGGGCGACAACCCTTCGTGTCGGACAAGGTTGTGGGAATCGAACCCACAAATAAAGTGTGACAGGACATTATCGCATACCAGGGGCCTATAGGAAGTCCCTGGTTATTAGAAACAAGTTTTATTTTATTATGCAGGATAATAGATGAAGTATAAGTCCATTTTGGAACCATATCTGATTAATCTCACCATAGATGGACTTATGTATATAACTTTTGCTAACTTATGTTTGAGATAGATGGAATGACCTATCATTCTATCGTATGATCTGCTAAAACTTCACGAAAGAAAAATTCAACTTTATTTCTCTAATAGATGAAGTGTAAATTGTTCAAGGCATGAACAATGGTGAGATTATACCGAAATAAAGTAAGTATTTCTTCTAATTCAAATTCTTCAACTTTAGGGAAATGATCTTGAAAACCAAAAATGTTGTCCTAGTGCCCTTATATCTGATGAATCAGATGGTACCTTAGATCATCACAAATTTATGGCTTTGTGATTGTTGGCTTTTTCATAGCCATGTTCTCTACCACTCTTCATCAGAACATGATGGTTAGATTTCTCTTCTATATCCATATTTTCACCTATGTTCACCTATGTGGAAACCCAGTGATTAGTTAATTTGGGTAACCGTTATGTTTCATACTTTAGTTTTTAAAGATAAGTTTTGGTATTCCTTTTTACAATGTGGGTTTCTATTAAAGAAACTTTTTAGTAGTAAACCATTTATAACCCCGACGAATTTCGAGGGCGAAATTCATTTTAAGGGGGGTAGAATGTAACACCCTGAGATTTTATAAAAAAATATTCTTTTTTAAATTCATTGATGTCTTGTGTTGTACTCTACACCAAAAGGAGCTTGCACTACACACATACCTGATTTTTATTGCATTACATGAAATAGCGACCTTCCATGATATTGTGTGTTGTACGTAATACCGAGTTTCACTAAACAATGATATGTTATATAAACTAGCCGTTATGAATAGTAATACAAAATTTTTGAAATTTTATAAATTTTATATTTCAAAATTGACTTCATTTTTGGATTCAGAATATCAAAGTTATCCTAGGGTGGATTTTTAATATTTTTCTGAAAACTTTCAATTTTTGATGAATAGTGAAAACACTAGGTTACTATTTAAAAACTGACTTTTTATATAAATAATTATTTATTTTATTTAAATTTATTTTAGGTCAAAATTGATACATAATAACTATATATGTTCAATGTAATTCATTGTAGTCATTTTATAATAATTTTATACATATAAAAATTTTATTGAACTTTTCACCGTCTTTTACCCACCTCTTAGGAGAGTTTGAAAATTTACATAAAAATTAATTTTACCACTTCTGTTAGTGGAATTACAAAAATATGAGAGATGCGGTTAATATCAAGGATTAAAATGTAGTTCAATAAGATAAAAATAATTTTTGGTGAATAGTAACTTTTTACTTTTATTTACCACAGTTAAATGTAAATAGGGTAATTAAGGGTAAAAATGATATTATTATTACCCTAACACATGTCCTAATTCTATTTGATAAGTTTATTTCGACCTAAAACAATATTAGGGATAAAATATTACCCTTTAGGTCGACTTGGATTAGATTATGACATTTATTATTATTTTATTTAAAGAAGAATTAAAATATTTAAAATCAAAGTTTAATACCTAAAACATTTTTAATATAAGGTTATACATAAGATAAATTTGACTATAAATATTTAGTAGAAATATAAAAAGATTTACTACATAATTGTATTTTATTTATAATTTTTATACATTAAATAATTTAATTTATTTATGACACAATGATGATACCGTAATTATCTTATTAATGAAATACTAACATAATTGGTGTTATAAATACCCAAATAAATGTAATTTTAGACTTTTTATGAATTAAAATAATTTTCTAGGTTAATATGACATGTTATTATTTATTTAATTAACTTTTTTCTAACTAAACATGCTTTTACGATTTTCACAAAAATCAAGTACCAAATAGTGTCAAAATTGACATAAAATAGTTTTTAAAACAAATATTATATTATTAATTGTTATTAAATTCTTAAAGATCTAAGGTTAGGCCAAATTACTTAGATAAGTATATATATATATTAATAATGAACCACTTGGGGTTCTTTTGGCTTGTTATAGTAAGTTTATTAACCATATAGTGTAAGAAAACAAAAAGACACGGTAAAAGTTAGATTATTTAACTTAGAGTTAAATCTAAATGATAAGGTTAAAATAGTAACATAAACTTGTCTAAAACCTATTTCTTGAGAGTATTTAGACCCATCCCCACCTTATATTCAAAATAAATCTATTTGGAGCTATTAAAAACCGAATATGACTTTATTATAAAATAATATTTTAAGTTTTTCCAAAGGTTCCCCTCTCCTCCCTTATAAAAAGGGCACCCATTCCCTCTTCTATTCACACACTTTTGAGCCTTTAAGCTCAGACAAACCCTACCCATTTTCCTTATCATATTTCATAGAAACATTATAGAGGTTTTGGTCTCCTCAAAATACCAACCCCAGTGCCTTAAGAGGAGGTTAAGAAGAGGCGCGTCAAAGAAGAAGTAATATCCTTTACCGATTCTTTCCAATTTATTTCGTCTTCTACTTCTTCTTATCTATTTGTTTCATCATAAATTAATAACATCAGTATCACTCATATACTGATATATTTATTATAAATATGAAACAACCCAATTTCATCTTCTATCCATCCTATGGAAAATGAAATCACCGCGCGTGCGTACGTACGGAATACCGTCTCCATGCCGTGGTGTAATCTGTTTTCCACCACCACCTTACTTGGATGGGTATAATGGTGTAAATAAATAACTATATATTATTATTTTAAATTGATATTTATTCTTAAATATTATTCATACACTTCAATACAATCATGGTAATGATATCATCGCTCGTGCGTACGTACAGACTATCGTCTCCACGAACGCAATGAGATTCATTTTCCATGATTAACCATTCAAGAATGATTATAAAGTATATATAATGAATATTAATGAAATATATGACATGATAAAGTTACTGGATTTATTTATATATATATTTCATCTACTTACTTCCATTCAAGTCAATAAGGAAAGGAAAACAGTGTTCATGCGTACGTACGGCCTACCGTCTCCATGAACGGTGTATTCATTGCATTTATATATCTATTATATATATATACTAAATATATATATGATATATAAATCATTATTTACATTCTTTAAGTAAGTAAATCAAGATATAAGTAATAATAATATCAATAACAACAAGTCCAAACACGTACGATAAATAAAACGATTTTACCCAAAACACTGCTTTAACATAGAATTTACAAAAGAACGGGTAATATAAAGTCATAAGTAAACTATATATGATATCATAACAATGAATATGTTTCTGTAATAATTCAATGACATTATTTAAATCAATATACATGAGGTTCGGATACGTACGAAGCATATCAGACCTAAGGTAAGGGATAACTTTTCCAATCTTGTTTTTATCCAATATTGTTTAATTGTAAGTATTTACTAGGGTTATATTTATCATCCATGTCCAAGTTTTTTTAAAAATGGTTTCATGTATGTTTAAATTCCTTTTTACCCATTTTTTACTATTACTACATGGTATGTAAGGAATATTTCTTTCATTTACCATACGAGGTACTTTTTGACTTTTCCGGCAAAAGTACGAGAAGAATGTTTTGTTTTTTTAACTTATACGGCATGAACAAATTTTTACGATTTTATGACACCTTAATTTAATGAATAATACTCTATAATATTTCATGATTATTTTCAACAAAATCCCTTTCTTTTAAAATTTCATGGAATTTTGTGGAAAAAAATGATTTTGAAGAAGAAAGGATATTTTCCTCAAGAATTCATTTCAAGTGTTTTTTCAAAACTATTTTCCATATAAGATGACATTATTTAGTATGATTTTGTTTCAATAATAATGTCTCTATTATTTACATGGTTTTATTTTTCTTATGATGAAATGATATCCATTTCTTTTATATGGATTATGTGATTATGGGATGATGTTTATAAAACCCATTTTATTCGTTGGGTTATTATGAATGATGTATGTTTATTTTGTGGAACAAGTAAGAATGATTTCATTATTAGATGGGTGGGACCTATATCTCCCTCCAATGCATTGGGTAAAGATTTATATCTCATGAGATAGACATGGCTGGAACGGTAATTTAATCTGGTTCAGTGTTACAGGACTGGAACGAGGAGTGAACTCGATTCAAAAAGGGACTTTGTCCACTAAGATAGTCTTGGCAGCAATGCCTTGGATAATATAGAAATAATAACATGTTCTTAATGGTTTCCACAATTACATGTTTTATTCCCATCCTATTTTATCAGGATTGATGTTCCATTATGATATATTCCTTATGTACATCCAATATTTATGTCTTTACTCAAGATTTTGATGTTTAGATTTTATGTTCATGTTTTTCCATTCAAATATTTATGGATTGTTTTATGTTCTCTATGTTTACCCTTACTGAGAATTTGAGCTCACCCTTTTTATGTTTTCTTTTCCCTAGGATATAAAGAAAGGTTTTAGGTAAGAAAACAAAAGGGGAAGATCTTGATGGAAGATGTTGAAGATCTTTAACCATGATTAGAAGATTTTGTTCCGAGTTTCCAAAGACACTAAACTATTATGGTCCTTCGGTGTTTGTTTTTGTTATGTATTAAGTATTCTGAAAAATTAATATAATGTCCATGTACCTAAAGATTTGGGTCTCTACAGGTTTAACCTTGCATTGTTACCCTTACACGCGGGTGGTTACCCATACGAAACAACATGGTTTATTTTTACGTGGGTACTTTTATGCGGTTCTTACCCTTAAATGTTTACCTTTACACGGGTATTACTTTTACAGAATTATCTTTACGAATTGGGGATCCGACTTTGTACTTTTACGCAGTGGTTTTATCACCCTTACGCCACAGTGGTTTTACCCTTACGTCTGTTTACCCTCATGTGGGTACGGCCTAACCCTTATGCAACCTTTCAAATATTGTTCCATGGTTTTGCTTTTATGTTTTGTAGGGATTTGTGGAACGATATGATTGGCTAGGCCATTGTGATAGCTTGCACGACTGTTAGAATATTAAATAGTGCATCCTCTAACAGATACTCATTTGATCTGATTCACTCCTCGTCACATGGTTTTTCTCTCACCTTGGTTCTGGAAACCCTAGCTTTCCTGTGCATTATTCATCCTCAGAGATCGGATATCAGAGCCCGGTGTCCTCTATGTGCACCCTTGGTGTGCAGCTTGTGGTGGAGTTTCGATAGCTTCCTTCCTTGCGAAGACATGTGGCCTAGTTCCCAATCCAAAGACCTCTGATCCCGACCAGGCAAGACCTTCCTTCGGCGTGAGCTCAAAAGACCTTTATTGACTTTCCAAACACAACTTGAAGAGAAAAGGATGGTCACACCCATGCGTTTGGTGTTGTAAGTATCTCTTTCCCATTCCTTGGTTTTCAACTCTCTTGTAAAGCATGTACTCTTTAAATCTTTACTTTGAGCATAATAAAATGTGTGTGTGTGGGTGGTGTTCTTGTCGTGCATGTAGGTCCCAAAGGGATAAAAACACATTAAATCTTGTGTTTTTTCACCTTCATTCTTTCTTTGTTCAAGCTAAATCTGTATTGTTTGAATCCTTTGAATATTAAAAAGTTGTGTTTTCTATTTTTAATCTTGTATTCCTCTTAAATCTTCACTTTCTCTTTCTATTTGTAATTGAAATTATAATAATCTCAAAGGATCTTATCAAATTCAAAACTTAATTGAACCAAAGTGTATAACTATTGATCTTGGCTTTTTTTGGGGGCGTTTGTTGTAACACCCCAACCCCAGAAGATCAGAGCCAGTGCATTATTTTAATACATTGACATGATACAATGAATCATTTCCCAAAAGACTGATCAATTTAGTATCCTTGGAAGTACTAGATACATACATAGGTTTTACATTACATCATGAAATAAAAAACAACAACATTGTGTCCCCTTTGAACACTCTTATATCCCTTAGCGTATTCCTACATGTTAATATTAATATACTTCTTTGCATCCTGGAAAAAATAAAACATAAGAAAAGGGTGAGCTCAGATATTCAGTAAGAGTAAGCAATACAGTGGAAGATAATATAAAAATTAGGCACAGTGAAAAATTGAGAACACATGCCTTTACAAATAATAAACATGAACACTTTATGGCAGAAATATGAGCTGAGTAAATAATACCATAATAAAACATAATCATGAGTATTCTACTAGTCAAATAACTATATGAAATATCAATATCTAATCTCGTAATGATGGAATGCATAATGCCAGATATCATAACCACATAGTCAAGGCCTCGTGCCAAGACTACAAATAAGATTTTGTCAAGGCCTTATGCCAAGACACTAGTTTGTCTCATGAGACCTACCAATGCATCGAGGAGATATCGCGGGATCCACGCGTCACTTACTAAGTCCAATGCATTCCTCATATAAAAAGTTTGGAACATAACAAAAATATTCATATTAAAACTAGCATATAAAATGTCAATAATTTATCCATAAACTATGAATGGTATAAAAATAACACATCCACAGTCAAACATAACTCATTAAATACAATATGGAAGATTTTATTATAATAAATTAACCTCAATCTAGAATTATGAAGTATGTTGACAAAGATGAAAATAATCATCAAAACTATTTGAGAGAAATATCACCCTTTTACTTGAAAACATTTAGAAATATCACTATTTATCAAGAAGCTGTTTAAAATAGATGTTTGAATCAAATTTTTGAAGGTTCCAGGCGTAGTGGAAGTGTATGGGTGGATGTGCCCAATTGGATTTTTGTCATTAACAATGATCAATACGGGATCAATATGACGATAAATTCCAGTCACCATGGATCGAATAACAGAAATGGAAAAAGAAAAGGAAAGTCCTGGAACCACAAAGTAGGATCGTTACAGGTCAATTATAATTGATTTAATCAATTTAAAAGAAATAACTTTGTGTGTTCTTTCTTAGTTTATGTTCTTGATCATGTTCCGATGTGATTTTTCGTTGCATCGCAGAAGCCAAGTGTTGACGTCCTCTAGCGATTATCCAAACATGTACCTCGTATCTCAGGACATCGCCAAAGGAGTCTACGGGTGCTAGCATGGAGAAACGTTTACTTGCGTTGTCTACCTTAGATCATCTTGATCCGATGGAAGAGTATCTCTATCGGTCTTGAGAGCGTTCTTGGAGGAAGAGATTCTTTCGGTCTTGAAATAATTATTCAGAGTTGTTGTGCACAAGGATTCTCTTGTGTGTTCGAAAAGAGTTGGGGTTGTGAGGATATTTATAATCAGGTTTGAGGTTGTAGAGTTATGACAATAAATAAATGTGTTACTCATTTTATTTATTTCATTGACTCTTATTTAAAACCCCCATGTATAATAATTAATTCCTTTTATGCACCCACACTAATTATAATAAATGTCATTTAAAACAATATTATATCCTCAAAATCCTGACTGGAAAAACTACACGGCGTGTATTAATAAATACACGACGTGTACTTGTTTTTCATTGAAAACTACACGACATGTACATTCAATGTACACGGTGTGTATATCTTGTTTTCATTTATTTATTTCCTTTCCATAAAGAAAACTACACGGCATGTAATTATTAATACACAGCGTGTACTTGTTTTCCATGAAAAACTACACAGCGTGTAATCTTTAATACACGGTGTGTATATCTTGTTTTTCATTTCCTTCTTCCTCCATCATTAAAAATATTTAGGCTTCCGTGAATAATTATTAAACCACGTATGAGAATAATTTTTATTCTACTTGAGATACTTGAATACACTTAGTGTGTGACCCTCTAGGCATCTTTCTCGTTGGCATTAGGTGGCCTTGCCTTAAGTCCAAGATTACTGTCTAGAAATGGGTCAAGGCACCCAAGAGAAAGAAGTTGACGCCACATTGATGTATCACCTCATACGAATGCTTACTGTGTAATTTATTCCCTTTGTCTCGATATCTCATCAAGCAGGTTCCATGGCAGTGTCATAAACCTATATGCTTGATCCATCGTTCTTTGACTTCCTGAAATAAACTTCTCGTTTACACCATGGCCATGGAATTTAATGCGACAGTTCTATTTCAATCAAAGGGCTGAGATATCAACTTCTATAAATGGATGGGACAAATCCTTCCTCGACTTATCCATTAACAACATATCACTCGTGATGCACCCAACATACCCTACTTCCTGCCAACTATCTGTGTGATGGTTTTCGTCAGTAAATCTAAGTGCGCGATTCATGACATGAGTTAATGATAATATTCCAGTCTAAGGATCATTACACACACTCGTAGATAGCAATGTCCGATGACACCAAGACATGCGGAATTCTACTGGAGGGTCTGTTCTCATAATCTCCCATCTTGGAGATTACCAAGTGCGAACTCTGTGAGAGAGAGTCTCGTCTTCTCAAGAGTACTCGCACATGACGGTATGTATACTATGTTTCCTATCATAGTATGTCATCCAAACATATAACATTATTTAAGAATGTTGTTATAGCATTTCAAGGTTCTCATCATAGTGGGGATCTGCCATAACCTTATTAATGCAACAAATATTCCAAGACATTATTATATTATAGTCATGCAGAACAATGAACAATATATAATAAGTGAACATTCATGTAATCAAAGTAAAAAATAGTTGGTTCTCAGGACACCAACCCTTACAAACTCCCACTTGGACTAGAGCCAACTCCCTACAACTTTTAGTCCGCAAGACCTCACGTGATGATCATGTTTCTGCTGAGTTAAGGATTTAGTCAAGGGGTCCACCACGTTGTCTTCCGTGGAAATACTACTCACTACAACTTCACCTCTCTGAGAAAAATCCCTCAAGAGATGATACTTCCGAAGTATGTACTTTGTCCGCTGATGTGACCTTGTCTCTTTTGCAAGTTCCATCATGCAGTATTATCACAATAGAGTGTGATAGGATCTTTACTACTCGGTACTACATCCAACTCTTGGATGAAGCTTCACATCCATACTGCTTCTTTAGCTACCTCAGAAGCTGCGATATACTCGGACTCCGCTGTAGAATCTTCCACCACACTTTTCTTTGAGATCTTCCAACTCACTGCACCTCCATTCAAACTGAAGATGTATCCAGTCTGTGACTTCATGTCATCTTGATCAGTCTGGAAACTAGCATCTACATGTCCTCTGATGACTAGTTCCTCATCTCCTCCATAAACCAGGAACATATCCTTAGTACGCCTCAGACACATAAGGATAGTCTTGACGGCCATCCAATGGTGGTCTCTTGGATCAGCTTGATATCTGCCTACAACACTTAATGCGTAAGCAACATCTAGCCTCGTACAGAGCATAACATACATGACTGACCCAATCGCGGATGCGTAAGGGATCCTTTCCATTCTCTTTCTTTCCTTATGTGTCTAAGGACACATTTTCTTGGAAATATGAATGCCATGTGACACTGGCAACAATCCCCTCTTGGAATATTCCATAATGAATCTCTTCATTATTTTGTCAATGTATGTACTTTGACTCAGTCCCATCATTCTCTTGGATCTATCACGATGGATATTGATCCCAAGAATATATGCTGCCTTACCCAAGTCTTTCATGGAGAATCATTTATGCAACCATGCCTTAACTGATTATAAGACAGGTACTTCATTTCCAATTAGTAGTATGTCATCAACATATACTATTGGGAAAACGACTGCACTTCCACTAAACCTCCTGTAGAAACAAGGCTCACATTCATTCTTAACAAAGCCAAATTCTATTACAACTTCATCAAAATGAATGTTCCATGACCTTGATGCTTGATTTAATCTATAAATAGATTTATGTAACTTGCATACCTTGTTGTCATCCTTCAGAGTCACAAACCCTTTCGGTTGTATCATGTAGACATCTTCCTAGAGGTTCCCATTAAGGAATGCTATTTTGACATCCATTTTCCAATTTTCAAATTCATGGTAAGAGGAAATGGTCAATAGGATTCTGATGGATTTCAGCATTGCAACCGGTGAAAAAGTTTCATCATAGTCAATTCCTTGACGCTGTCTAAAACCTTTTGCAACTAGTCGTGCCTTATAGGTGTTGACTTGCCCCTCCATGTCCAGTTTCTTCTTAAATACCCATTTATTACCAATAGGCTTTACATCAACTGTAGGATCTACCAAAATCCAGACTTAGTTTTGGTACATGGAATCCATTTTAGAATTCATGGCTTCTTGCCACTTGGCAATGTCTGTGCCTTCAACTGCTTCCTTGTAGGTAAGAGGATCATCATTGTCAACTAATAATGAGTCACCATCCTCGGTGACAAGAAAACCATATCATTCTGGTTATCTCACCTCTCTCGTGCTCCTACGCATTTCTTGTGTCTCTGGAACATATTGTTCTTCCATAGGGCTTTTTGGAATATGTTCTTGTACCAACTCTTGTGTATCTTGAGCCTTGACTTCATCGAAGTTTATCTCACTCCCACTATCTCTTTTGTATATGTGCTCCCTCTCAAGGAATATGGAATGTATTGCCACTGTAACCTTTTTTTCTGAAGGGTTGTATAGGTAATATTCCCTTGTTTCCTTGGGATATCCTATAAAGATACACTTTGTGCCTCGGGGTGCAATTTTGTTACCTGAAGAGGTATTAACAAATTCTTCACTACCCCACACATGTAAATTAGAAAACATGGCTTTGCATCCACTCCATAACTCATATGGAATACCATTTAATTATTTAGTTGGTACTTGGTTGAGTATGTGTGCTGCTGTTTGTAATGCATATCCCCAAAAGGATATTGGAAGACTCACATGACTCATCATTGATCTCACCATGTCCAACATGGTGCGGTTCCTCCTTTCACTTACACCATTCCACTGAGGTGTCTAAGGATGGGTGAGTTGAGATAGAATCGCAAACTCCCATAAGAAATCAATGAAGTCCTGATTAAGATATTCTCCTCCTCTGTCTGAGCGGAGTTTCTTAATCTTCTTACCAAGATGGTTCTCAACTTCATTCTTGTATTCTTTGAACCGACCAAAAAATCTGACTTATACCTCATTAAGTAAATATATCCATATCTACTAAAATCATTAATAAAAGTTATGAAGTACGAGAACCCACCCCTTACTTCAACTGGAAATGGTCCACACACATCTGTGTGAACTAATTCTAGAAGCTGTTTAGCCCTTTCACTTTTCCCACTAAATGGGGCTTTGGTCATTTTGCCTTGTAGACACGCATGACATACACCAGGTGGTTTTAGTTTAAAAGAATCTAAATACCCATCTTGATGTAATTTTGTCAAATGTTTCTCATTGACATGACATATCCTGTGATGCCAAAGTTGGGTGTGGTATGAGTCATGTGAATTGACTTTTTCATTGATTTCAATTACTTGGTTTGTGTAGTCTAACACATAAAGGTTTTTATATAAATGTACCCTACCAAAACAAATGTTATCTTTATAAAAGTAGCAACATTCATTTCCAAAATTGAACATGAATCCATTAATATCTAATCTGGATACTGAAATAATGTTTTTAGTAACATAAGACACATAATAACAACCCTTTAACACCAAGATCATTCCAGTTGGCACTGTGAGGTGGTAGTCCTTGACAGCTACAGCAGTAAGTCTGGCTCCGTTGGCTGCTCGTAGATCTACCTCCCCTCGATCAATCTTCCTGAATCTACTTGGTTCCTATATTTGGATACATATGTGAGCACCACAAGCATAATCTAATACCTAATTAGTAGAAATAGATATATTTCATTCGATAAAAAAACTCACCTAAAGCTTCCCCTTTCTTCCTTGGCTGGGTGAAGTTTTTCTTCTAGTGGCCATTCTTTCCACATGTGAAACAAACAGCATCATGTTCCCTTTCCTCCCCTTTTATCTTCCTTTTCTTGGAAGGACTTGAAGAAGTTTTGGGCTTAAAGATCTTCTCCTTCCCTTTCCTTTTATTCCCCATGAAGACAGAAGGATTTTCACACTTCATGTCATTATCCACTTGGCAAATAAGGATAAGAAGATCTGACAGAGACTTCTCAATGTTGTTCATGTTGAAGTTCACAACAAAGTTTGAGAAGCTCTGGGGGAGTGTTGCGAGAATGAGATCGGTACCCAGTTCTTCAGGGAGTTTAAACCCTAGAACCTCCAAGCGCTCAATGTATCCAATGAGATTGACTACATGAGGCCCATCTAGGGAACCCTCTCTAAGCTTGCTCTGGAATAGAGGCTTGGAGATCTCAAACCTTTCATGTCTTTCTCTCTCCTGGTATAGACCACAGAGGTGCTCGAGCATGATATAGGCATCCATGTCTTCCTGAGACTTCATGATCTCACTAGACATTGATGACATCATCAAACATTAAACGTCAAGTGCATTGCTCAAATATTGATCATAGACCAAGAAATCTTCATCACTCGCCCCTTGGGCAGGAGGATCAGGAAGTGAGAACTCCAGCACGTAAAACTTTCGTTCATGGCGTAGGATAACCCAAAGTCGCCTAAACCATTCCTGAAAGTTACTGCTAGTGAGGATATTGTCTTTATCCAGAATTGATCGCAGAGAAAATGTGGTTGGCGAGTTTTTCATTTCGATTCTACAAATTAAAAGAGCAGATTTATCAGTACTTTCTTGATTACATTTTATGAGAAATAAATTTTTTTAAGTCTCCCACTATTTTATCAAGTCCCAATGGCCCTCACCATTGAACTTGGAATGTCCAGTTGCTTTTACATTCTAGTGGAAAGGATCCATATTCCCTTTCTCATAACCCCAACAAGGGTTTTTTCAAGCTATTTGAAGGTATTTAGGTAGGTTGGTATTTGCCAACTATGAGCTTACAGTTCCTTGATCTGTTGAGTGGACTCCCCAATCTTGAAATCCTGACTTGGATTTCCTCAACTCTTTCCTCAAATATTACACCAAGTCTAGCAAGGGATACTCCTCTTGATGTAATATGGTTAAGTCAACCAGAAACCTTTCATAAGGGCTTCCTTTATAAAAGTAAGTGTCCTAACAAGGGTTGGTCAAACACATAGTTTTATTGAGTCTTGTCCTTAATCAAGTAATGGAAGGATTGGTCTGACTTAATATGGTATTGAGGGATTTTAATCATTATGTGTAGTTTCGCATTATCACATGATTTTTAATATTAAGTGATGCTTTGCATAAGTGATTAACCATGTTCTGATAATGTTTACGCATAGTCCAGTTTTTATTTTATTCCATCTTTACATGCTTTGTTTATTTCATTAATTATGTGATCGCGACAACACATACATAATAAATAAACCATGCAATTAGATAGAAATAAAATAAGATGGTATGATCATGAGCTTCTATTGGTTAGCTTATCTAGTGGTTTGATAAGCTAACCCTGACCTAGGGAAAAACACCTTGAATCGATGGTTCGTGTTTTTCAGCTCCCACCTGTCCACCTTTGTATCTTCTTGGGCTAGTTTTGCCTCAGCATCGGGTTTTGAACCGTCTCCTATGGCTTGGGAGATCCTCCATTACATGGGTTTACATTAAAGAAACCATGGGCACGTAGGCCCTACATTTTATTGGAAGAAGGCTCGCAGTCCAACAAATTTAAATTAAACAAATTTAAATGAAACCAAACACACATAAAAAGGTTCTTTGGTATAGATCATGATCATCAGTATCATGCAACGAAATTTACGCATATTTAGAATTCAAATTATTTTAATTGTTCTTTCATTTAAGATAAGTCGCTCTTGAATTCAATTAATTATGATCTTATAATTAATCAATTATTTATCTTAAATACCTTTCTGAATTTACTTGAGATTCTTCTCATCCATATTCCTTGTACAGGTCTTTGTACTTTTGGAGGAAACCTGGTGAAATTTCTGGAAAGTACACGGCGTGTAGTTTATATTTACAGGGCGTGTATTTCTTTTCACCCTTTATCCAAAGTACATGTCTGGGCTAGGGCATGTTTTCTGTAATTTGGAAATTTTGGAGTACACTGTGTGTAGATAAATCATACACGGCGTGTACTTCCTTGTTACGCGGTAACCGGCCTGGGGATCCCGTGTATGTGGTACGCAGCTTCTGCTTTGTACACGGTTTCACTTGGGCCGGATCGGACTACACTGCGTGTTGCTCTAACATACACGTCGTGTATTCCGGTTCCCACACGCCGTTTAATTCTGGTCAACATGGGGTGTTAAATACTTAGGCGTAATCAATTCACACGGTGTGTTTTGGCGGACCAGTACCGGTTTGTTAAACCTAAGTACACAGTGTGTAGTTTTTAATTACACGCCATGTATTCCCGTGTTGTAAATACAGAAAGAGAGGCTTCTCCGGATGAGTTCCTCATTTTTATTTTAATCAAAAATTAAAATTAAAAGGTTGTTTTTGTGATGTGAATTGAGAAACGAATGAGGAAGAACAGATCTTGTTTATTCAAATTTATAGAATGATTTATTTCGAATTGAATCAAATATAAATGCATAAATTATCAACGAAAATTAAATAACTATAATCAATGTTGTAACCTCACTATGATACCATTTGAAGGTTCCGGGCGCAGCAGAAGCGCATGGGTGGATGTGCCCACTTGGCTTTTTGTCATTAACAATGATCAATCCGGTATCAATACGACGATAAACGCCAGTCTCCACGGATTGAATCACAGAAATGGACCAAGAAAAGGAAATTCCCGGAAACACAAAGTAGGATCGTTACAGGTTGATTATAATTTATTTAATCAATTTAAAAGAAATACATTTTGGGTGTTCTTTCTTCGTTGATGTTCCTAATAACGTTTCGATGTGATTTTTCATTGCATCACAGAAGCCAAGTGTTGACTTCCTCTAGCGGTGATCCACACGTGTACCTTGTATCTCAGAACGTCACTAAAGGAAACTCCGGGTGCTAGCATGGAGAAACCTTTACTTGCATTGTCTGCCTAAGATCATCTTGATCTGATGGAAGAGGATCTCTCTTGGTCTTGAGAGCATTATTGGAGGAAGAGGTTCTTTCAGTCTTGAAATAATTCTTCAGAGTTGTTGTGCACAACGATTCTCTTGTGTGTTCAAAAATAGTTAGGGTTGTGAGGATATTTATAATCAGGTTTGAGGTTGTAGAGTTATGACAATAAATAAACAAGTTACGCATTTTATTTATTTCATTGACTCTTATTTAAAACCCCCATGTAGAATAATTAATTCCTTGACATACGCCCACGCTGATTATAATAAATGTCATTTAAAACAATATTATATTCTCAAAATCCTGACTGGAAAAACTACACGGCATGTATTAATAAATAAACGGTGTGTACTTGTTTTTCATTGAAAACTACATGGCATGTACATTAAATGTACACAGCGTGTATGTATTGTTTTCATTTATTCATTTCATTTCCATAAATAAAACTACACGGTGTGTAATTATTAACACACAGCGTGTACTTGTTTTCCATGAAAAACTACACAGCGTGTAATCTTTAATACATGGCGTGTATATCTTGTTTTTCATTTCCTTCTTCCTCCGTGATTAAAATGATTTAGGCTTCCTTGAATAATTATTAAACCACTTACGGGAATAATCTTTATTCTACTGGAGATACTTGAATACACTTAGTCTGTGACCCTCTAGGCCTCTTTCTCATTGGCATTAGGTGGGCTTGCCTAAAGTCCAAGATTACTGCCTAGCAACGGGTCAAGGCACCCAAGAGAAAGAATTTGACGCCGCATTGATGTATCTTCTCATACGAATGATTATTGTGTAATTCAATCCCTTTGTCTCGATATCTCATCAAGTAGGTTCCATGGTAGTATCATAAACATATATGCTTGATCCGTCGTTCTTTGACTTCCTGAAATAAACTCGTCATTTACACCATGTCCATGGAATTCAATGCGATAGTTCTATTTCAATCAAAGGGTCGAGATATCAACTTCCATAAATGGAAGGGACAAATCCTTCGTTGACTTATCCATTAACAACATATCACTCGTGACGCACCCAACGTACCCTACATCCCTCCAACTTTCTGTGTGACGGTTTTCGTCAGTAAATCTAAGTGCCTGAGTCATGACATGAGTTAATGATAATCTTCCAGTCTAAGGATCATTACACATGCTCATAGATAGAAATGTCCGATGACACCAAGACATGCGGAATTTCTACTGGCGGGTCTGTTCTCATAATCTCTCATCTTGGAGATTACCAAGTGAAAACTCCATGAGAGAGAGTCTCATCTTCTCATGAGTACTCGCACATGACGGTCTGTATACTATGTGTCCTATCATAGTATGTCATCCAACCGTAGAACTTTATTTAAGAATATTATTATAGTATTTCAAGGTTCTCATCATAGCAGGGATATTTCATGACCTTATCAATGCAACAAATATTTGATGACATTATTATATTATAGTCATGCAGAATAATGAACAATATATAATAAGTGAACATTCATGTAATCAAAGTACAAAACAATTGGTTCTCAGGACACCAACCCTTACAAGTGTCTCATACATCTTTGAAACTTTTAAAAGGAATTTTAATTTTAAAACATTAATGTCCATATAAACAAATTCTTAAAACCATTTTTAAAACATTTTCATTAATGAGAAATATTTAGAAGAATAAATCTTTAAAACATTTAAAAATGAATATTTAGTTAGAGTTTATAACCAAATGAGATACGCTTGAATACAATTAATTAAGGTAATAAAAACTTTATAATATCATGATAATAAAGGAATTCATGATATAATATGTCAAAGGATAGTATATACACCATATAAAAGTGAATTGACACATAACGACGAAGAAGTCTCAATGGAATGTAAATTGAGATAAAGTCCCTTATAAAAATTGTATCATTAGATTAAGGATAAATCACTTACATAATAATGTGTGAAAAATATAAATACACTCAATATGATTGGATATTCAGTGTAAATCAATCAGAGGACATTCACACATGTTCTTTTTAATACAAAACCAATGACTTGGATGTTTAACTCAATAAATGGAAATTGAGTTAAAATTACTCTTATCAAGTTCATATCGATGACTTGAGAATTTATCAATGGAGTGATTTTGTGTATCAAAATTATATCCATACAAAGGGGATTGGAAATTATAACATAAATAAATAAACAGTGATTCCACACATAATCATAGCATGACATGATTAAGAATTATAAGATTAACCCAAGGAATAGAAATTGGGTTAAAAAGTTCCATTTACTGATTTTGTAACTTACGAAACATACACCCCATGAAAGAAGGAAGATGTAAATACCCATAAATAAAATTATATTACACAAATAATACAATAATGGTAATCACATACACCACACAAAAGGAAATAGTGGCAATATAACATTAATCTTATGGGAATAAGAAGTGAGATGAAAACCTCTTACCACATTATAATCAATTGATTCGTATGAAAAAAAGTTAATAACAACTAAATGAATCACAGAATACCATGAATATAAAGAAGATAATGATAATATATATATCAAATGGCATACACAATACACCACATGCAATAAATAAGTGGTGAACAATGAAAATCTCACGGAATTAAAAGTGAGATAAGAAACCCCTTACCCCGTGTCCGACTTGACTCGTTCATTCCTTTTAATCTTCTGAATAAAAAACTAAAGTTAATTTATACTTTCTTAAGAAAATTTTTCAAGTTTATTATTCCTTTTATATCACTTATTATCATTTTATAAACATTTTTAACCACTTAAGTTAATAATGGTCGTTTTGTTGATATTTGGTACTAGAGTCAAAAATGAACTTGTTATAATTAAAAATTGTCCATGTGATCAAAATTCTATTATCTCCAGTATCATATTCATGATTTAAATATAATATATATCATATATATCAATTATATATATATATATAATTATTTAATGATATTTGGAGATAAGAAATGAAATGCACCATTCATGGAGACGGTAAGTCGTACGTACGCGTGAATGCTACTTTCATTTCTATTTCATATTTAATGAAATGAAAAGTTAATGATACATAGGTATATTATAATTAAAATATGATATCATATGATATATGTGTTACATAATTTAAATAACTCCATCATTTATACGTTCTATGTATGTGATTAATGAATCATATCACTTTGAGGGGGCGGTAGTCCGCACTTCCTCAAATGAAATTATCGTGTTCACGCATATTGAAAAGCATAAAGGTATGTTTGTAAATGAAAATTACAGAATCATAGAGAAAAAATAAAAATAATACATATCATATATAAATACAGTGTCATCATAATGGCCACCATAATAGGCGGTAGAAGATAATTGAACAATCATCATTTCGTGAGGTAGTAGTTCGCCGTCTACAGAAACAATATGTTCTTTTCCCATTAGATGGAGGTGTGTGTAAGTTTATCTAGAATAATTCTCAAAAAAAAACCTATTACATTGAGGATACTGGTTTTTTTATAAAATAAAGTAATAAAAAGAGTTTAGGGGGTTGGATAAATAAAATAAAAGAAGATAACTTTAGGGAAGTCGTTACCTTAAAATTGGGTAACTCCCTTTGGTTTGAACCAAAAATATTTCTTGAAGTGTCGTCTACCTAAGCTAAGGATTCTAGTGGGAAGAGAGGATAGTTGAGAGGATATTTGGTAAGGGTTTGGCTAAGATAAAAGGCTTTGGAGGTGTGAATTTGAGAGAAGGGGAAATGCCCTTTTATAAGAGAGGTGAGGGTCACTTTAGGGAAAGCTTGAAATATTATTTTATAATAAAATCATTTTTGGTTTATAAGGACATAGAAATGAATTATTTAGAGGCTAAGGTGGGTATGGGTCTAAAACCTCTCAACCAATAGGTTTTATACAGGTTTAGGTCATCATATTAACCATATATTTTAGATTTAACTCTTAGTTAAATAGTTTGACATTTACCATGTCTCTTTTTAGTTTTATATTATATGGTTAATAAACATACTATAACAAGCCAAGAAACCCCAAGTGGTTCATTATTAATATATACAACCTTATATAAGTCATTCGGCTGAACCTTAGATTTTTAGGAATATTATATAAATTAGTAATATAATATTTGTTTTAAAAACTCTTTTATGTCAATTTTGACACTATTTGGTATTTTGTTTTTGTTAAAGTCATAAAAGCATGATTACTTTGAAGAAAATTCATTTAATCAAACCTAATATGTCATATTAACCTAAAAAATTAGTGTAATTCATCAAAAGTCTCAAATTATAATTATTTGTATATTTATAATATCAATTATTTTAATCTTTCATTAATAATGTAATTATTGCATCATCATTGTGTCATAAATAAATTAAATTATTTAATGTCTTAAAATTACAAATAAAATACCATTATGTAGGAAATATTTTTATCTTTATAATTAATATTTATAGTCGAATTTATATTGTGTGTATGCCTATATTAAAAAAAATTAGTTATGAAAACTTGAATTTAACACTTTTAACTCTTCTTTGAATTAAATAATAATAAATGTCCTAATCTAATCCAAGTGGACATAAAGGATCATATATTATTACTAAGGTTGTTTTTGGTCTAATAACACTCATCCAATAGAATTAGGACATGTGTTAGGGTAATAATAATATCATTTTTACCTTTAATTACCCTATTTACTTTTAACCATGGTAAATAAAAGTTAAGTTACTATTCACCAAAAATTATTTTCATCTTATTGAACCACATTTTACTTACTGATATCAACTGTGTCTCTCAAAATTTTGAAATTCAATTCATATAAGTGGTAAAATTAAGTTTTGTACAAATTTGCAAATGCTCCTAGGAGGTGGGTAAAAGACGGTAAAAAGTTCAATAAAATTTTTATATATCTAAACTTATTATAAAATGACTCCAATGAATTACATTGAACTTATATATTTATTATGTATATATTTTAACCTAAAATAAATCTAAATAAAATAAATTATTATTTAAATAAAGATTCAGTTTTAACCAATAATGTCGTGTTTTTCACTATTCATCAAAAATTGAAAGTTTTCAGAAAAATACAAAAAATTCACCCTAAGATAATTTTGATATTATGAATCCAAAAATGAAGTCCATTTTGAAAGATAAAACTTATAAAATTTCAAAGAGTGGGTATTACTATTCATAACGGCTAGATTGATTAGTTGAGGTGTGTTTGAACTCGAAGTTGCGTACAACACAAGCTATTGTATTATTTAAAGGGAAACGTACTGTAGAAGATTGGGGTGTTACATTCTCACCTTCTTAAATAAATTGTGTTCTTGCTATTTGAACTTGGGATTAAAAACATGGGTTCTGACATTTCAAAATATCTTAGTTGAAATCCCACATCAAAAAATGGATTAATGAGGCCTCTATTTTAAAATAAAGAACGGTAAGTATGAAGGTTACTGAAAATAACACATTCTAGGGTTCCATGTAGGAAAACATGGATATGGAAGAAAAATATAACCATTAGATTCTGATGGAGAGTGATCGAGAAAATTATTAGGAGAAATTTAACGATCTGAAAGCCATAAATTTGTGATGGGTTGAAAGTTCTTTGATTACCTAGTAGGAAAAGTAAATGGGAAACATTTTTGTTTTAAGTTTCTTTTCATAATTTTGAGGAATTTATTTATGAGATTAACTAAGAGCATAATGAAATATAATTAATTTACAAGTAGAGTTTCATCCTTTAATAAATTTCTACCATAAACTTGTCATTTCTCCAAACGATGAGTATTCAAGATGACTTGGTCACACCTGAAGTGCCAGAATCAACTTATAGAGAATCACATAATCCACAAAAGATTAACTATATATTTCCCCTGTCTTTAGACATTAACTAATGCCAAAATGGTTAGTACAAGATCAGATGATCCCCAAAAGGATAATCTTTTATAGAAATAAATACTACTCTTAATCTCCAAAATTAAACAAACAATACCCAATGTTCAACAAAGATCATTTTGAAAAGAAAAAAAATGTCCTTAAAATTTTTCAAAATAATCCAAATTAAGTTTGAAACCCAAAATTCAGAAGGATTTGATCACATTGTCTTCCACGATAAATCTTATCATTAATCTCCAAATAACATCGACTACTCTTAGAGTCACATACTTAAAAGTAATTAACCTAATCACATATTCTCTATGATTGGTTAATCATTTCCATAAATAACCTAAATTTCTATAAGTCTATTATAAAAACATACATTCTTCCAAAATAAAAATCCACCATTACTCCTCAAATGAAATCCTATAGTATTCTATTTTCCTTGGACATATAGTGTTACCAAAAGAGCGAACATCTTCCAAAATAACATTTATCACTTAATAACCAAATCATTTTCCTATACTAAGTATAAATCTGAAGTTCCCAAAATCAACATATTCTTGATCCATAAAATCATTTAACTAAAAAGAATTAGTCATACTAATCGGATACTTCGCATAGTCGAGTGGTAAACGATAAATCCCAGTCGCACTTTGGTTGGGGGATGAATTCCTGCAGCTTTGTCCGACGCGACGGGTTGTCACACGGTTTTCATGTTGTCCTTTTTTAAAAACTATATAATTTTATAATATTCCAAAAAATGAGAAAAATTCCTCAAAAATAACCCTAACATATTTTAACCATAAATGTTATTTCATACCTCGTATTTCCATCTAAAAAGTAATAACATGTAATTGAACAACTAGTTTAACTAAAACCGGAAAGCATAGTGTGAGTCATAAAATCGTTTAGAGAATATCATGACACCTTATTTTCAATATGAAACACCATAGTATTAACCAAGATCATTTATTATCATCTTATATTAAAATCCTTCAATTCGGTTTGTAAAGAAAATGTGAATTATCCTAAGCATATCCCCCAGGAGTGTCGTAACCAAGAGTGCAGCAAGACTCATTGTCGTGTACCAGGATACCCCGGGTCAATCCTGAAACTCCTTGTTAGAGTTTTTACTCCTAGTTACATATGTGCTAGAGCCGCCTCTACTTGCTCGTATCTAGACAGGGATGTATTACTTAAAAAATACACAAAATCTCTACATTACCAAAATTCTAGGAAGTTATTCTATACTAATCATCAAAGTCTATCTTAGGGTAATGTTCTCTAATCAGAGTTTTTCTAAATATAGTTTTCAAGGTTTGTACTAAACTTCCTCTAATAACAACTATAATGCCCCAACCCCAGAAGCCTGAAGCCGATGCATTATTTTAATAAATTAGTATGATATAAGAAATCATGTCTCAAAAGACTGATCAGTTTAGTAGCCTTAGAAGTATTGGATATATACATAGGTTTTATATAACATCATGAAATAAAAAACAACATTGTGTCCCCTTTGAACACTCTTATATCCCTTAGTGTATTCCTGCAGGTTAATCATAATATACTTATTTGCATCCTGAGAAAAAATAAAACATAAGAAAGGGTTGAGCTCAGATTCTCAGTAAGAGTAAAAAATACATCAGAAGGTAACATAAACATTAGGTATGGTGAATAATTGGAAACACATGCCTTTACAAATAATAAACATGAACACTTTAGGGTAGGAATATGATCTGAGCAAATAATTCCATAATAAAACATAGTCATGGGTATTCTACTATTCAAATAACCACATGAAATATCAATAGCTAATCTCATAATGATGGAATGCATAATGTCAGACATCATAACCACATAGGCAAGGCCTCGTGCCAAGACTACAAATAAGATTTTGTCAAGGCCTTCTGCCAAGACACTAGTTTGTCTCATGAGACCTACCGTTGCATCGAGGAGCTATAGCGGGATCCACCCATCACTTACTAAGTCCAATGCATTCCTCATATGAAAAGGTTGGAACATAATATAAACATTCGTATTAAAACTAGCATACAAAATGTCTATACTTTATCCATAAAATGTGAATGGTATAAAAATATCACATCCACAGTCAATTATAACTCATTAAATACAATATGGAAGATTGTGTTACAATAAATTAACCTCAATCGAGAATTATGAAGGATATTGACATAGATGAAAATAATCATCAAAACTATTTGAGAGAAATATCCCCCTTTACTTGAAAACATTTAAAAGTATCACTATTTATCAAGAAACCGTTTAAAATAGATTTTTGAATCAAAGTGTCCCATACCACTTTGAAACTTTTAAAAGGAATTTTTATTCGAAAACATTAATGTCCATATAAACAAATCCTTAAAACCATTTTTAAAACATGAACATTAATGAGAAAGTTTTAGAAGACTTAATTTTTAAAACATTTAAAAATGATATTTTAGTTAGAGTTTCTAACCAAATGAGAGATGCTTGAATACAAATAATTGAGGTAATAAAAACATTATAATATCATGATAATAAAGGAATTTATGATATACTATGTCAAAGGACAGTATATACACCACATAAAAGTGAATTGATGCATAACAACGAAGAAGTCTCAATGGAATGTAAATTGAGATAAAAAGTCCCTTATAAAAATTGTATCCTTAGATTAAGGATAAATAAATTACATAATAGTTTTTGAAAAATATAAATACACTCAATATGATTGGATATTCAGTGTAAATCAATCAGATTACATTCACACATGTTCTTTTTAAGACAAAACCAATGACTTGGATGTTTAACTCAATGAATGAAAACTGAGTTAAAATTACTCTTATTAAGTTCATATCGATGACTTGGGAATTTATCAATGGAGTGATTATGTGTATCAAAATTATATCTACACAAAGGGGAGTGGAAATTACAACATAAATAAATAAAAATTGATTCCACACATAATCATAACATGACATGATTAAGAATTAGAAGATTAACCCAAGGAATGGAAATTGGGTTAAAAAGTTCCATTTACCAATTTGGTAAATTACGAAACATACACCCCATGAAAGAATGAAGATGTAAATACCTATAAATCAAAGTATATTACACAAACAATACAATCATGAGCAGTACATACACCACAAAAATGAAATAGTGACAATATATCAAGAATATCATGGGAATAAGAAATGAGATGAAAACCTCTTACCACATTATAATCAATTGAGTCGTATGAACAAAAGTTAATAACCACCAAGTGAATTGTAGAACACCATGAATATAAAGAAAATCATGATAATATATATATATTAAATGGTAGTACACAATCCACCACATGCAATAAATAAGTGGTGAATAATGGAAATCTCACGGAATTAAAAGTGAGATAAGAAACCCCTTACCTCGTGTCCGACTTGACTCGTTCATTCTTTAATCTCCTGAATAATAAATTAAAGTTAATTTCTAATTGATTAATAACATTTTTCAAGTTTATTATTCCTTTTATATCACTTATTACCATGTTATAAACATTATGTAATCATTTAAGTTAATAATGGCCATTTTGTCGATATTTGGTACTTGAGTTAAAAATGAACTTGTTATAATTAAAAATTGTCCATGTGGTCAAAAGTCTATTATCTCTAGTATCATATTCATGATTTATATATCATATATATCATATATATCCAGTATATATACATATATATATATATATATATAATTAGTTCATGATATTTGGAGATAAGAAATGAAATGCACCGTTTATGGAGACCGTAATCCGTACGTACGAATGAACGCTACTTTCATTTCTATTTCATATTTAATGATATTAAAAGTTAATGATACATAGGTATATTATAATTCCAGTATAATATAATATGATATATGTGTTACATTATTTAAATAACTCCATCCTTTATACATTCCATGTATGTCATGAACGAATCATATCACCTTGAGGGGGCGGTAGTCCACACTTCCTCAAATGAAATTATCATGTTCACACATATTGGAAAGCATAAAGGTATGTTTGTAAATGAAAATTACAGAATAATAGAGAAAAAATAAACATAATATATATCATATATAAATACAGTTCCATCATAATGACCACCATAAGAGGCGGTAGGAGATAATTGAACAATCATCGTTTCGTGAGTTAGTAGTTCACTATCCACGGAAACAGTATGTTTTCCCATTAGATAGATGTGTGTGTAAGTGTATCTAGAATATTTCTCATAAAAAAAACCTAGTAAATGGAGGATACTAGTTTTGTTATAAAATAAAGTAATAAAAAGAGTTTAGGGGGTTGGAGAAATAAAATAAAAGAAGAGAACTTTGGAGAAGACGTTACCTTAAAATTGGGTAACTCGCTTTGGTTTGAACCAAAAATATTTTTTGAAGTGTCTTCTGCCTAAGGTAAGGCTTCTAGGTGGAATAGAGGATAGTTGATAGGATATTTGGGCAGGGGTTGGCCAAGAAAAAATTCTTTGGAGGTGTGAATTTGAGAGAAGGGGAAGTGACCTTTTATAAGAGAAGTGAGGGTAACTTTAGGGAATGTTTGAAATATTATTTTATAATAAAATCATTTTCGGTTTATAATGACTCCGAAATGAATTATTTTGAGGCTAAGGTAGGGATGGGTCTAAAAACTCTCAACCAATAGGTTTTAAATAGGTTTAGATCATCATATTTACCATATATTTTATATTTAATTGTTAGTTAAATAGTTTGACATTTACCATGTCTCGTTGTAGTTTTATATTATATGGTTAATAAACTTACTATAACAAGCCAAGTGGACCCCAAGTGGTTCATTATTAATATATATAACCTTATCTAAGTCATTTGGATGATCCTTAGATTTTTAGGAATATTATATAAATTAGTAATATAATATTTGTTTTAAAAACTCTTTTATGTCAATTTTGACACTATTTGGTATTTTGTTTTTGTTAGTCATAACAGCATGATTATTTTGAAAACAAATAATTTAATCAAACCTAACATGTCCTATTAACCTAAAAAAATAGTGTAATTCATTAAAAGTCTCAAATTACAATTATTTATATATTTATAATATCAATTATTTTAATCTTTCATTAATAAGGTAATTAATGTATTATCATTGTGTCATAAATAAATTAAATTATTTAATGTATAAAAATTATAGATAAAATACCATTATGTAGGAAATATTTTTAGCTTTCTAATAAATATTTATAGTCAAATTTATATTGTGTGTAACCCTATATTAAAAATCTTTTAGATATGAAAACTTGAATTTAACACTTTTAACTCTTTTTTGAATTAAATAATAATAAATGTCCTAGTCTAATCCAAGTGGACCTAAAGGATCATATTTTATTCCTAAGGTTGTTTTTGGTCGAATAAAACTTATCCAATAGAATTAGGACATGTTTTAGGGTAATAATAATATCATTTTTACCTTTAATTACCCTATTTACTTTTAACCGTGGTAAATAAAAGTTAAAAGTTACTATTCACCAAAAATTATTTTCATCTTATTGAACAAAATTTTACTTATAGATATCAACTGTGTCTCTCGAATTTTTGAAATTGAATTCAAAGAAGTGGTAAAATTAAGTTTTATGCAAATTTGCAAATGCTCATAGGAGGTGGGTAAAAGACAGTAAAAAGTTCAATAAAATTTTTATATATCTAAACTTATTATAAAATGACTCCAATGAGTTACATTGAAATTATATAGGTATTATGTATATATTTTGTCCTAAAATAAATTTAAATAAAATAAATAATTATTTAAATAAAAAGTCAGTTTTAACCAATAATGCTGTGTTTTTCACTATTCATCAAAAATTGAACTTTTTCAGAAAAATACCAAAAATTCACCCTAAGCTAATTTTTATATTCCGAATTCAAAAATGAAGTCCATTTTGAAAGATAAAATTTATAAAATTTTAAAAAGTGGGTATTATTATTTATAACGGCTAGTTTGATTAGTTGAGGTTTGTTTGAACTCGAAGTTGCACACAACACAAGCTATTGTATTATTCAAAGGGAAACGTACTGTGGAAAATTGAGGTGTTACATTTTCCTAAAGTTGTCCTCAACATTATCCATGCATGAGATCCTTGACACTTCAGGACTCGTAGCAAACCCGAGCTGAGGATGGTAGTGTTCACTTCTAAGCAGGATAGACTCATGCACGCTAACCCCAACACAAATCCAAGAAAAAAAAGAATACAACGCAGTGCATAGAAACAAGAAAATAAAAAAGTTCACAAAGTTGGGATTATACCAAGAACCCAAATCACTTGAAAAATAGGAAACAACACCGTCGGGGTTGAAATTCTTCAAGGATGTTGCGGTCCACACAAAGTTTTCACGACGCAAAATCTCTATTAGAGAAGACAATCGAAATAGGGGGAGGGCTGCGAGATTGTAGAAGGAAGGTGTTGGAGGTCGAACAGATTTCTCTTTGGAAGAAAAGCCCAAGGAATCATGGGCTCCAATGAACATATCGAGCACCTTTGTAAATATAGTGACGATATCCAGAGCATTAAAGTTGTTGCAGGCGGCGAGGCGACGGTTGTGTTAGGCATGGTAGGTGAGGTGGGCACGAGAATGACTACGGGGGAGTGGAAGAATCACAAAGCACAACTAGCTTAACAAACACCGAATAGGCATAGGGACATGTGGAAGCAGCAGATAGGTTGGGTGGTAGGTTGGGCGACATGAGACGCAAATACACAACGATATGTGAGGTCAAAGAAACACAAAACGCCCTGATGTAGAGCCGCATGATCGAGGGTAATCGATGACCAGAAGAAAATGTCGAAGGAGCATTGGGATCTAACCACGAGAAGCTTCCCGACCAGAGATCATGCCCAAAGCCTAGAGCCAAGCCGAGACGCCTAGCACAATGAGGCCTAGGCAACTGGCCCGTACAAAAAACAGTACAAAGGAACCCAATGAACCAACAAGGCCCAAACAGATTGAAAAGATCTCACAAAACATATCGCATAATAATAATAAAACAAAGCAATTTTGCATGGCATAAAACAACAATTTAATTTGAAAACAAATTTCAACAAATCTCCACATTTTCAAAAAGAAATGAAACCAAAAAACCGGTGATGTTCTTGCAAAGCCTATCTAGACTACCAGTTGGTTTGGGTAGATTTCTAAAACAGAAAACCTTAGTCTAAAAAATATTCACCCCACATGAATACCACTATGGAACATGCTCTACCCGTACCACTCGTCTACCACTATCATTCTATTTAAACATGTTCAGAAATTAAACTAAGCAACAACATTAATACAGATCTTACCACAATTACCCGAGTCTCCACAAAAGCTAAATAAACTCCAAAGGATGCAGATACCTAGAAACATACAAAACCTTCCTTGATGGTTAAAGACAATGTTCATAGAAACTCAGAAAAACTAAAATAATGCAAGTAATAAAATCATTAGTAACACACAACAACCAAAAAATAGGAAGCTGACAGGGAAATATCTCTACCTAAACCTGAAAGTCTTAGATCGACCCAAACTCACCCTCTCTTCCAACCGGATTCCCCTGCAAACTCAATCAGGGTTAGTCCTAGGATCATAGAAGTGAGACTACTCAGAATCTATGCCTAATTCTAACTAAAGGGCTACTAAATAAAAAAACTAAAAAACATATGCAGTGGAGAACCCGAGACATACCATCCCTAGCATTTAAATCTGGAAAATATCTTTTTATATGGCCGGTTTTATCACACTCAAAAAACTGAAATCTCTTAAACCGAATCTTATCTTTCTGTTCTTTATTATTATTTTGCAACTGACCCTTAACATGTAACATGTGAGTTCGCTCTTTACTCCACTAAAGTCTTTCAAACCATGTGTTTGAAGTTCTCATGCATCACGAACTTGGTCGGGATGCCATCCAACTCGACACCCAACCTGGTCTGCGACATGACCTGAAGGGCATTTGCGATCCCCACGGGTTGACAATTAGTGCCAACATCAAATGAAATACAAGTGGGAACGGTTTCAGCCCAATAAACCGAGATCGAATAGACAAAATAAATGAACTGACCATGCAACAATGACCATCAACTGAATCTCAAATGAATATAATAGAACGATCCAGTTTCAAGATACAACTGAACAAACAAGAAACCAAAATAAATACCAAACTACTACCAACACGATCTTCATGTGACCCCAATGTCACCACCATCCACCAACCAACATGCTCCAATAACAAACACACAAACCAAGAACCCAAACAAGAAGTTTCACCTGCAAAACAGCCCGGGTTTACCGACACTAAGTGGTACAAGTAGGGTGTGAGCTAAACAACTCAGAAGGAAACCACCGAAGAATCTATACGTCTTCTTTCCCGAAAACAATCCACTAACACTAGTTTGAAATACACATATAAAAACAGTGCATTTTAATAAATAATCACATTTTCCCTTTTTAAAATATAACACAACACCCTTTTTATTTTCAAAGAATCCATCATTTTAGAAACCAAATCCCAAGCTAGATGCCTAAACAAAACAATACCAGGTTGTGCTGAAAATAAATAAGCAGTGCAAGATGTGAATAAAACATTACAGAAAATAAACAAGCAAAAACAACAACCATAAACAATTTAGTAATCGTGAGAATTTTCTAAACATCCCTAGAGTGATCCCTGTACGTACTCGGTTCGGAACCACCTGTTGGTGTATGGTGAAGCTCCCTGGTCAATAACCAATTGACCGCCCTAAACTGACCAATCCAGTGGCACATCTCACCTGACCTCTCAGCTATTCCCGAGGTACCAACCAGTCTAATCGAAGTTGATCAACAAATATCACTCAACCCTCTAAAAGACACCTAGGAAACCCATGGTAATAGTATACTATGTAATTAGGAGGCCATTTCATGTGTGACTCACCTTACCTGCCATCACCGCACTTGCCTACCCCAAACACGAAGACTGCCTATACGCTCAGTCATATAGGGAAATCTCTCTATAGGGGTTCCCATCATACAACAAGTCATTCATAGGTTCCAATTGGACCGTCGCATCATATAAGATTTCAAAACATTTCTCAAAACATTCTAAGATGTCAATCGGGCAATTGTATTTCCAAAACCTCATTTACTTCCAAATCAATATAAAGAGCAAACTAGGCCTTAAAGGCTATTAGTTCTAAACACATTTAAAAAACATTTCCAAACCATTCTTGAAATAACATAAAACACCGCTTCCATGTATACCATGCCAAATGAGCCTTTATACCAAATCCAATTTCATTTTCAAACACCACCTCATATCAGCGTGAAAACACACAACACACTTTTAGATGCCAAACAGACTTCCATATCATTTAGAAATCAATCATCTTTTAGAAATACCAAATAGGCCATAATATTAAACATAACATTTGAATACATACTCGAGTCATTTGGAAACAATGGAAGTTTAGTTAAACACCAATAGTTTAAAAAGGGAACGCAAGTGTTTTGAAAACTAGGTTTCTAATTTAAGCAAGATTATTATCATTTGTGTGCCCATCCATGTGTGCATCCCTAACACACATGGATGTGCCTAGAGCCAATGACACATGAAAAGTATCCATGACATTGCCCAAAACCAATTCTAAAGATAGACCACGTGTTTTCTAACTAACACAACAAGACACAAATGAATGTCATGCTATAAAATTACCAATTCCCACACACAATAAAAATCTCACAATCCAACAATTTCATCATAATATAAATAAAGATAAACACTTCTCAAACACCCAATTCCATTTTAAAAGAACCCATGTAATTCCAACAAACACCTTAAGTGCAGTTACACTTAGGCATATTTCAAAAATCGCTTTGAAAACCCATTTTTAACATATTCTACCAATGCCACACCGCAATAATTGACAAAAACACTTTCTAGGCATGGGAATCATATTTATAAATTAATTGGAAACATGCAAGCATCAATGGATTGTGTCAGAAAGGAAATTAATGGCAACACCTACCTCAACGGTGTGCAAACGCGACGAAACTCTCGGAGAAGGGAGATTAGGGCTCAAAGGATGATCTGCACACCCTAGATCCAAATAAACACAACCCACACACACCCTAACCATTAGGGTTTTTCCAAGAGAGAAATCCCAAAAGTAAAACCAAAGAATCAGGAAAGGATAAGGGAAATGGGAGAAAAATGGACTATTAGGAATAGGGGATGGCTGGAGGCTGTTGGGTTATTAGAGGAGAGGAGAATATTCTTGGCTGGAGGTTGTTGGGCTGCTAGAGGAGAGAGGATAATATTCTTGGCTGGAGGGGACCACCTGAAGAAGTTAGTTTTTTAGAGGGGGCTGGGTGGACCTTTAAATAAAGGGGTCTGTGTTAGGAAGGGGATTCAATTATGGAGGATTACCAGCTGGCGGCTGTGGGGTTCAATCCTTGGGAGGATTCTGCTAGGCTCTTGGAAGTGGTCTTACATGGGTTTTACACTCTCTTCTCTCTCTCTCCTTCCATTGCTGTATTTCTGCTAGTTTTATACTACTGTAATTCTGCTATTACGTCGAAATTCACAGTTTACTACTATTTCCTCCCACTCTCGTTTTTTACATAACAAATCGGCAACTCCGTTGGGGAAGAAAGTGGGAGAGACAATTGAAGAGGGAGTTTTACATTACTGTGAATTCAGTAGGACGATTGTATCTTAGCGATCGTCGTGATAAATTCAGCCAAGAATTTCCGTAGGAGCAGCTTGAGCAGCTGTGTGAGAGACGAATGACGTTGTAGACGATCACGGTGTGATCTTCTGGGGATATCACTCGAGGGAAGATGACCCGAGCTTGCTAGAAGCTGGAGAGAGAAGCCGGTTCTGAGGAGGAAAACACCAGTGTGTTGCAGCGCATGTTCTTCCTCTTTGGTCTATTTCCTGTTGTGAGACACGAATCGCAAGGAACTCACGAGAGAGGTCGAACAACGGGGAGGGAGACACACATGTTGTGAAGAGAGTCGAAACTTTGTTGCGATGAATAGAGATGGTTGGTAGCAGTGAGCAGTGGTGTCTAGCATAGTGTGGAAGTTAGAAAATTGTACGTCACCTAGGTGGAGTTTGCAGGCTGTGTGGTTGAAAGGTTTCTGGACAATCTTTGGAAGAAGCAATAGTTAGTTCTCTTCTTTCTCTGTATAAGTTGTAGGGGATTTTTATAATGAAGTTGTATTTTTCTACAGAGGTACGATTTATGCAGGCTCAGGTGGCTGTGATATAAGAACTGCTTACAAATGTAAAAGAACAACTGATGTTCTTGCGAGAAAAAGCACGAGAGTTGGAGTTGCAAGAGTATTGTTTATTAGATTCTGGAAATCGGGATGAAAAAGGTGCTGCATGTATATTTAGTAGCAATCTTGCGAAGGAGCAGCGGCTTGAAAACAAACTGGTGAGTCCTAATGGAGTAATATCTGATTCGTATTTTAGCATGGAAGTGGATCAAATGTCTGCGAATGGAGAGACAAAAGGCTTGAAGAGTTTTCAAGCTAGACAGAAAATGATATGCAGTGAAGAGCTGGAGGAATAGATTGAAAACAGTCCAGAATGACTTGTTGTGGTATACGTTGGACCGAATTTTAGTTTGTTTAAGCTTGATAAATTTCTTACCGTGGGTGATTCGAAAAGTAAGTTTCAGTCTGAGACAACATATGAGCTGTGAAAGCGATTCAAAATGGAAAATGTGGTTGTTGGGTCTGGAAACAAGGGATTGTGAGCAGTACATCCAATAGCTGTTGGGAGATACAGATGACGGCTAACAAAAACTGCAGATGTAGGGGGCCGAAAGGGAGGCTTGGAGGATCAAACACCGCTATATTAGAAGTTCTATCAATATAAACCTAATTTTTTAGCTATGGAAGTGATGTCTATTGATGCTGCATATTCTAGTCCTGCCACTAAAGGACGGGGTAGTGCGTATTCTCTGGCTTTTAACTCTGGTTTTACTGAAGGTTCTAGGCACAGAGAAAGCTCATGGGTGGATGTGTCCACTTGGATTTTTTTCATTATCAATGATCAATCTGGGATCAATACGATGATAAACGCCAGTCTCCAAAGATCAATTCACAGAAATAGACAAAGAAGAAGAAAGGTCCTAGAACCACAAAAGTGGATCGTTACAGGTAGATTATAATTAATTTAATTAATTGACAAGAAGTAACTTTTGAGTGTTCTTTCTTCGTTGATATTCTTAATCATGTTCCGATGTGATTCGACGTTGCATCGCAGAAGCCAAGTGTAGGCTTCCTCTAACGGTGATCCACACGTGCACCTCGTATCTCCAAACGTCGCCAAAGGAGTCTCCGGGTGCTAGCGTGGAGAAACCTTTGCTTGCATTTTCTGCCTTAGATCATCTTGATCCGATGGAAGAGGATATCTCTCGGTCTTGAGAGTGTTCTTAGAGGAAGAGGTTCTTTCAGCATTGAAATAATTCTCCAGAATTGTTGTGCACAACAATTATCTTGTAGGAAATGAGTTGGGGTTGTGAGGATATTTATAATCGGGTTTGAGGTTTTAGAGTTATGACAATAAATAAAAACGTTTTTCATTTCATTTATTTCATTAACTCTTATTGAAAACCCCCATGCCGAATAATTAATTCTTTGACATGCGCCCACGCTGATTATAATAAATATCATTTAATAAAACAAAATTATATCCTCAAAATCCCAACTGGAAAACTACACGGCATGTAAGCATTAATACATGGCGTGTACTTGTTTTCCATAAAACTAAATGGCGTGTAATCATTAATACATGACGTGTACTTGTTTTTCATTTCCTTTCTAAAATGAAAACTACACGATGTGTAATCATTAATACAGGGTGTGTACTTGTTTTCCATGAAAAACTACACAGCGTGTAATCATTAATACACGACATGTATATCTTGTTTTTCATTTACTTCTTCCTCCATCATTAAAATGATTTAGGCTTCCTTGAATAATTATTAAACCACGTACGGGAATAATCTTTATTCTACTTGAGATACTTGGATACACTTAGTGTGTGACCCACTAGGCCTCTTTCTCGTTGACATTAGGCGGGCTTGCCTAAAGTCCAAGATTACTGTCTAGCAATGGGTCAAGGCACCCAAGAGAAAGAAGTTAACGCCACATTGACGTATCACCTCAGACGAATGCTTACTGTGTAATTTAATCCCTTTGTCTCAATATCTCATCAAGCAGGTTTCATGGTAGTTTCATAAACTTATATGCTTGATCTATCATTCTTTGACTTCCAGAAATAAACTCGTCGTGTCACCATGGACATGGAATTTGTTTGAGAGTTTTATTTCAATCAAAGGGCCTGAGATATCTACTTCTATAAATATTGAAGGGAAAAATCCTTCCTTGACTTATCCATTAACAACATGTCATTCGTGACACACCCAACGTACCCTACTTCCCGCCAACTGTCTTCATGACGGTTTTCGTCATCAAATCTAAGTACGCGAGTCATGACATGATTTAATGATAATCTTCAAGTCTAAGGACCATTACACACGCTCGTAGATAGTAATGTCTGATGACACTAAAACATGTGAAATTACTATTGGCGGTTCTGTTCTCATAATCTCTCATCTTGGAGATTACCAAGTGCGAACTCCATGAGAGAGAGTCTCGTCTCCTTACGAGTGCTCACACATGATGGTCTGTATACTATGTGTCCTATCATATTATGTCATCCAACCATAGAACTTTATTTAAGAATATTGTTATAGCATTTCAAAGTTCTCATCATAGCAGGGATCTTTCATAACCTTATCAATGCAACAAATATTTCAAGACATTATTATATTATAGTCATGCAGAAGAAGGAAAAATATATAATAAGTGAACATTCATGTAATCAAAGTACAAAATAGTTGGTTCTCAGGACACCAACCCTAAAAAACTCCCACATGGACTAGAGTCAACTGCCTACGACTTTTAGTCCGCTAGACCTCACTTGATGATCATGTTTCTGCTGAGTCAAGTCTTTAGTCAAGGGGTCTGCAATGTTGTCTTCTGTGAATACTGCTCCCTACAACTTCACCACTCTGAGAAAAATCCCTCAAGAGATGACACTTCTAATGTATGTGCTTTTTCTGCTGATGTGACCTTGGCTCTTTTGCAATTTCCACTGTTGCAGTATTATCACAATAGTGTGTGATAGGATCTTTACTGCTAGGTACTACATCCAACACTTGGACAAAGCTTCACATCCATAATGCTTCCTTATATGCCTCAAAAGCTATGATATACTCAGACTCTGTTGTAGAATCGTCCACCACACATTGCTTTGAGCTCTTCCAGCTCACTGCACCTCCATTCAAACTGAAGATGTATCCAGTTTATGACTTCATGCCATCTTGATCAGTCTGGAAACTAGCATCTACATGTCCTATAATAACTAGTTCCTCATCTCCTCCATAAACCAGGAACATATCCTTAGTACACCTCAGATACTTAAGGATAGTCTTGACTGCCATCTAATGGTGGTCTCCTGGATCAGCTTGATATTTGCCTATTGCACTTAATGCGTAAGCAACATCTAGTCTTGTACATAGCATAACATACATGACTGACCCAATCACAGATGCATAAGGGATCCTTGACATTTTTTTTCTTTCCTCATGTGTCTGAGGACACATTTTCTTGGAAAGATGAATGCCATGTGACACTGGCAATAATCCCCTCTTGGATTATTCCATATAGAATCTCTTCGGTATCTTTTCAATGTATGTACTTTGACTTATGTCCAGCATTCTCTTAGATCTATCACAATGGATCTTGATCCCAAGAATATATACTTTCTCGCCCAAGTCTTTCATGGAGAAGCATTTATCTAACCATGCCTTAACTGACTGTAAGACAGGTACTTCATTTCCAATTAGTAATATCTCTTCAACATATACTATTAGGAAAACGACTGCACTTCCACTAAACCTCTTGTAGACACAAGAATCACATTCGTTCTTAACAAATCCAAATTCTGTTACAGCTTCATCAAAACGAATGTTCCATGACCTTGATGCTTGCTTTAATCCATAAATGGATTTCTGCAACTTACATACCTTTTTGGCATCCTTTGGAGTCACAAACCCTTCAGGTTGCATCATGTAGACATCTTCCTGGAGGTTCCCGTTAAGGAATGTTGTTTTGACATCCATTTGCCAAATTTCATAGTCATGGTAAGCGGCAATGGCCAATAGGATTCTGATGGACTTCAGCATCACAACTAGTGAAAAGGTTTCATCATAGTCAATTCCTTGACACTGTCTAAAACTTTTGGAAACCAGTTGTGCCTCATAGGTGCTGCCATTCCCATCCATGTCCAGTTTCTTCTTGAATATCCATTTATTACTAATAGGCTTTACATCAACTGTAGGATCTACCAAAATCAAGACTTGGTTTTGGTACATGGAATCCATTTCAGAATTCATGGCTTCATGCCACTTGGAAACGTCTGTGCCTTCAACTGCTTCTTTGTAGGTAAGAGGATCATCATTGTCAACCAATAATGAGTCACCATCCTCAGTGACAAGAAAACCATATCATTCTTGTTCTCTCACCTCTCTCATGCTCTTACGCAGTTCTTGTGTATCTGGAACAGATTATTCTTCCACAGGGATTTGTGGAATCTGTTCTTGTACCAACTCCTGTGTATCTTGAGCCTCGACTTCATCGAATTCTATCTTGCTCCCACTATCTCTTTTAGAGATGTGCTCCCTCTCAAGGAATATGGTGTGTCTTGCCACTGTAACTTTTTTGTTTGAGGGGTTGTATAGGTAATATCCCCTTGTTTCCTTGGGATATCCTATAAAGATACACTTTGTGCCTCAGGGTGCAAATTTGTTACCTGAAGAGGCCTTAACAAATGCTTCGCTACCCCACACATGTAAATTCGATAACATGGATTTGTGTCCACTCCATAACTCGTATGGAATACCATTTATTGATTTAGTTGGTACTTGGTTTAGTATGTGTGTTGCTGTTTGTAATGCATATCCCCAAAAGGATAATGGAAGATTCGCATGACTCATAATTAATCTCACCATGCCCAACAGGGTGCGGTTTCTCCTTTCACTTACACCATTCCATTGAGGTGTGTAAGGAGGAGTGAGTTGAGATAGAATCCCAAACACCCATAACAAATCGATGAAGTCCTGATTAAGATATACTCCTCCTCTGTCTGAGCGGAGTTTCTTAATCTTCTTACCAAGCTGGTTCTCAACTTCATTCTTGTATTCTTTGAACCGGTCAAAAGAATCTGACTTATACCTCATTAAGTAAATATATTCATATATACTAAAATTTTCAGTAAAATTTATGAAGTACGAGAACCCACCCCTTTCTTCAACTGGAAATGTTCCACACACATTTGTGTGAACTAATTCTAGAAGCTCTTTATCCCTTTCACCTTTCACACTAAATGGGGCTTTGGTCATTTTGCCTTGTAGACACGCATGACATACACCAAGTGGTTTTAGTTCGAAAGAATCTAAATACCCATCTTGATATAATTTTTTCAAACGTTTCTCATTGACATGACCTAGCTGGTGATGCCAAAGTCGGGTGTGGTATGAGTCATGTGAATTAACTTTGTCATTGATTACCATTACTTGGTTTGTGTAGTCTAACACATAAAGGTCGTTATATAAATGTGCCCTACCAAAACAAATGCTACCTTTATAAAAGTAGCAACATACACTTCCAAACTTGAAGATGAATCCATTAGTATCTAATCCAGATACTGAAATAATGTTTTTGGTTACAGAGGGTACATAATAACATCCTTTCAAAACCAAGATCATCCCAGTAGGCAACGTGAGATGGTAGTCTCCGACAGCTACAGTAGTGAGTCTGGCTCTGTTGGCTACTCGTAGATCCACCTCACCTCGGTCAATCTTTCTGAATCTACTTGGTTCCTGTATTTGGATACAAATGTGATCACCACAAGCAGTATCTAATACCCAATTGGTAGAAACAGATAGATTGCATTCGATAACAAACGCACCTGAAGCTTCCCCTTGCTTCCTTGGCTGGGTGCAGTTTTTCTTCCAGTGGCCCTTCTTGCCACATGTGAAACAAACAGAATCATGTTCTCTTGCCTCCCTTTTGATCATCCTTTTCTTGGAAGGCCTTGAAGAAGCTTTGGGCTTAAAGCTCTTCGTCTTCCCTTTCCTTTTATTCACCATGAGGACAGAATGCTTTTTACACTTCATATCATTGTCCACTTGGTGAATGAGGATAAGAAGATCAGATAGAGACTTCTCACTGTTGTTCATGTTTAAATTTACAACAAAATTGGAGAAGCTCTGGGGGAGTGATGCAAGAATGATATTGGTACCCAATTCTTCAGGGAGATTAAACCCTAGAACCTCCAAGCGCTCAATGTAGCCAATGAGCTTGACTACATGAGGCCCAGCTGGGGCACCTTCTCAAAGCTTTCTCTGAAATAAATCCTTGGAGATCTCAAACCTTTCATGTCTTGATCTCTCCTGGTATAGACCATGGAGGTGCTCGAGCATGCTGAAGGCATCCATGTCTTCATGAGACTTCATGAGCTCACTAGACATAGATGACAGCATCAAACATTTAACGCCGGGTGCATCACTCAAATGTTGATCATAGACCAGGAATTCTTCATCACTCACCCCTGGGGCATGAGAATCAGGAAGTCAGGACTCCATCACGTAAAACTTTCGTTCATGGCGTAGGATAACCCGTAGGTGCCAAACCATTCCTGAAAGTTACTGCCAGTGAGGATGTTGTCTTTATCCAGAATTGATTGTAGAGAAAATGTGGTTGATGAGTTTGTCATTTTCTACAAATTAAAAGGGAAGATCTATCAGTACTTTCTTGATTACATGTTATGAGAAATAATAAATTTTATTAAGTCTCCCACTATTTTATCAAGTACCAATGTCCATCACCATTGAACTCGGAATGTCCAGTTGCTTTGACATTCTAGTGGAAAGGATCCATATTCCCCTTCGCATAACCCCAACAAGGGTTGGTCAAGATATTTGAAGGTATTTAGGTTGGCAGGTCTTTTCCAACTATGAGCTTACAGTTCCTTGATCTGTTGAGTGGACTCCCCAATCCTGAAATCCTGACATGGATTTCCTCAACTCTTGCCTCCAATATAACATCAAGTCTAGCAAGGGATACTCCTCTTGATGTAATATGGTTAGGTCAACTCAAAATATTTCATAAGGGCTTCCTTTATAAAAGTAAGTGTCCCAACAAGGGTTGGTAAAACACATTTTTTTATTGATTCTTTCCCTTAATCAGGTAACAGAAGGCTTGGTCTGACTTAATATGGTATTGAGGGATTTTAATCCTTTATGCATAGTTTCTCATTATCACATGCTTGTTAATATTAAGTGATGCTTGCTTAAGTGATTAACCATGTTCCGATAATGTTTACGCATAGTCCGGTTTTTATTTTATTCCATCTTTGCATTCTTGTTCATTTTATTAACTATGTGATCACGACAATACATACATAATAAATAAATCATGCAATCAGACAGAAATAAAATAAGATGGCATGATAATGAGCTTTTATTAGTTAACTTATCTAGCGGTTTGATAAGCTAACCCTGACCTAGGGAAAAACACCTTGAACCGATGGTTCGTGTTTTGCAGCTCCCACCTGTCCACCTTTGTATCTTCTTGGGTTGGTTTCACCTTAGCTTCGGGTTTCGAACCATCTCCTCCATCTTGGGAGATCCTCCATTACATGGGGTTTACATTAAAGAAACCATGGGCACGCAGGCCCCACATTTTATTGGAAGAAGGCTCGCAGGCCAACAAATTTAAATGAAACTAAACACACATACAAAAGGGTCTTTGGTCTAGCTCATGATCATCCATAGCATGCAACGACATTCATGCATATTTAGAATTCAAATTCTTTTAATCGTTCTATTATTTAAGATAAGTCGCGCTTGAAATTAAATAATTATGATCTTATAATTAATCAATTCTTTATCTTAAATTCCTTTTTAAATTTCCTTGAGATTCTTCTCATCTATATTCCTTGTATAGGTCTTTGTACTTTTGGTGGAAACCTGGTGAAATTTCATTTCTGGAAAGTACACGGCGTGTATTTCTTTTCACCCTTTATCCAAAGTACACGTCGGGGCTTTGGTGTTTTCTCTACTTTGGAAATTTTGGAGTACATGACGTGTAGATTAATCTAACACGACGTGTACTTGTTACACGATTACCGGCCTGGCAATCCTGTGTACGCAGAACATGGCTTCTCCTTGTACACGGTTTCACCTGGACCGGATCGGACTACACGACGTGTTGATTCAACATACACACCGTGTATTCCTGTTCCCATGCACCGTTCATTTCTGGTCAACATGGGGTAATAAATACATAGGTATAATCAATTCACACGACAAGGTTTGGCGGACCAGTACCGGTTCGTTGAACCTAAGTACACGGCATGTAGTTTTCACTACACGTTGTGTATTCTTGTGTTGTACATACAGAAAGAGCGGATCCTCCAGATGAGATCCTCGTTTTTAATTTAATCAAAATTAAAATTAAAAGTTCATTTCTGTGATGTGAATCGAGAAATGAAGGAGGAAGAACAGCTCTCATTCATTCGGTTTTATAGAACGATTTATCTTGAATTGAATCGAATATAAATGCGTAAATTGTCAATGAAAATTAAATAACTATAATCAATGCTGTAACCTCCCTCTGATACCAATTGCAGGTTCCGGACGTAGTGAAAGCTTGTGGGTGGATGTGCCCACTTGGCTTTTTGTCATTAGCAATGATCAATCCGGGATCAATATGACGATAAACGCTAGTCTCCACGGATTGATTCACAGAAATAGACAAAGAAGAAGAAAGGTCCCGAAACCACAAAAGTGGATCGTCACAGGTTGATTATAATTAATTTAATTAATCGACAAGAAGTACCTTTTGGGTGTTCTTTCTTCGTTGATATTCTTGATCACGTTTCGATGTGATTCATCGTTGCGTTGTAGAAGCCAAGTGTATACATCCTCTAGCGGTGATCCACACGTGCACCTCGTATCTCCAGACATCGCCAAAAGAGTCTCCGGGTGCTAGCGTGGAGAAACATTTTCTTACGTTGTCCACCTTAGATCATCTTGATCTGATGGAAGAGGATCTCTCTTGGTCTTGAGAGCGTTCTTGGAGGAAGAGGTTCTTTCAGCCTTGAAATAATTCTTCAGAATTGTTGTGCACAACGATTCTCTTGTAGGAAAAGAGTTGGGGTTCTGAGGATATTTATAATCGGGTTGAGGCTGTAGAGTTATGACAATAAATAAATGCGTTATGCGTTTCATTTATTTCATTAACTCTTATTGAAAACCCCAATGCCGAATAATTAATTCCTTGACATGCGTCCACGCTGATTATAATAAATATCATTTAATAAAAGAAATATATATACTCAATATCCCAACTAGAAAACTACACGGCGTGTACTTTTTTTCCATAAAACTACACAGCGTGTAATCATTAATACATGACGTGTACTTGTTTTTCATTTCCTTTTCAAAATGAAAATTACACGACGTGTAATCATTAATACACGGCGTGTACTTGTTTTCCATGAAAAACTACACGACATGTAATCATTAATACATGACATGTATATCTTGTTTTTCATTTCCTTCTTCCACCATCATTAAAACGATTTAGGCTTCCTTGAATAATTATTAAACCACGTACGAGAATAATCTTTATTCTACTTGAGATACTTGGATACACTTATTGTGTGACCCTCTAGGCCTCTTTCTCATTGGCATTAGGCGGGCTTGCCTAAATTCCAAGATTACTATCTAGCAACGGGTCACGACACCCATGAGAAAGAAGTTGACGCCGCATTGACGTGTCACCTCATACGAATGCTTACTATGTAATTTAATCTTTTTGTCTCAATATATCATCAAGCAGGTTTCATGGTAGTGTCATAAACATATATGCTTGATCTGACATTCTTTGACTTCCAGAAGTAAACTCGTCGGGTCATCATGGCCATGGAATTTGTTCCACAGTTTTATTTCAATCAAAGGGCTCGAGATATCTACTTCCATAAACATAGAAGGGAAAAATCCTTCCTTGACTTATCCATTAACAACATGTCATTCGTGAAACACCCAACGTATCCTACTTCCCGCCAACTGTCTTCATGACGGTTTTCATCAGAAAATCTAAGTGTGCGAGTCATGACATGAGTTAATGATAATATTCCAGTCTAAGGACCATTACACACGCTCGTAGATAGTAATGTCCGATGACACCAAAACATGCGAAATTACTACTTGCGGGTCTGTTCTCATAATCTCCCATCTTGGAGATTACCAAGTGCGAACTCCATGAGAGAGAGTCGTGTCTCCTTACAAGTTCTCGCACATGACGGTCTGTATACTATGTGTCCTATCATATTATGTCATTCAACCGTAGAATTTTATTTAAGAATATCGTTATAGCATTTCAAGGTTCTCATCATAGCGGAGATCTGCCATGACCTTATCAATGCAACCAATATTCCAAGACATTATTATATTATAGTCATGCAGAACAATGAACAATATATAATAAGTGAACATTCATGTAATCAAAGTACAAAACAGTTGGTTCTCAGGACACCAACCCTAACATTTACTCCTCCACATGCAAAGTTTCCTTTGGTGGTGATTGCAGTGTGTGCACTTTGCTCCTATTTCTCTCTTGTTTCAGGTACTGAAAGCAATACAGTTTCTGAGTTTAGGTCAGCCCCTACTGTCGGACGATTTTTCATTCGAGTATACTGTTCCACTCAAGCGGGCTCCAGATATGGACTAAACACAAGAAGCTGCTACTCTTTTGTCTGGAAGGCCATAAGATCAACGCCTATTGCAACCATATATGGCGTGGATCTGGAAAAAAAATTGGCACCAATTTCTGCTACAGCCATGGGGACCTTGAAGATATTGCTATATCATTTGGGAAGGTAGGAAAAATAAAGGAAAATTCCCATCATTTAGAATCTTTCATGGCTACAAATGATGCTAGACAAGATGTGACATCTGTAGTAGAGGTTATAGTGTCTAATGGGAACCTAAATTCAAGGCATATGAGACTTTTGGTGATCGAAATTGGAGCATGTGTTCTGGTCATTTGGATTCTGGGTTACTACATCCTTTTCAGTTCACCAATCTTACTGGAAGAAGGAGGTTCAACCATCAGTTATGCAAGGGCCACCAGAAAATATGATTTGAAAACCATTGTAAGAGTACTCAACCCACACTTTTGCTGGAAGGTGGTTATATTGGCAGTCTTAGGCCAAGAAAATTTCAAGGTTAAAGAAGCTTTAACAAATGCTCACAAAGTAGACAACGGCTCATAGTTTCATGCTTCTCAGCACATGGCAGTGACCCTACCCAAAACCGGATTGTACCAGAGGAAAAGTGGCTTAAAAGATATTATTAGAAGCTTTAGACAACATCTATCCAAAGTGATTTCAATCTTACTTGCATATTTTGTTGACATCCAGCGAGTTGACCCCCTGTACCTAAAGGAGCTTCATTGTGTTCCTACTGCTGAAGTTATAGAGGAATTTGTTTTTTCTCTTGTTTTCCATGCAATGGGTGGTTTGAAAGCTGGAAATATCAATTTTTGGTGCCCTGGAATTCTCTATCGAGGCATTAGAAAAGTTAACAAAATTCAATTTTCTGGGAAGATCTTTTTTACTCCAAAAATCTGGTGTTTAGCCCCATTAAAACAGACATGAGCGGAGGTGTCGGCTCTGTGCAGGAGATGGGGGTTTGTCAAAGGACTATACATTTCAAGTTTTCTGTTTGGAGAATTCATTGGGACTGTGTATGGGGAATTAGGGACATAACTTATTAGTAGAACCTCTTTAGGAAATGCTACAGTTTCCCAACTATCAGCATATTCCCAGCACACTAAGACTATTAGTGAATGTAATTTGGAAGAATTGTCTAGTAGTTGTGGTGGGGGTTCAAATGCAAAACAGTCCATTGATCATACAGTCAGAAGCTTTCCTTCCCTACAAGGGGCTGCCAATCTAGTGCTAAAGGGGTTGAGTAATGGTTTGAAGTTACACCTTGGGGACAAGGTGGTTTTTCAGCATGAGAGAAATGTTAGGAATAGTGGCTGACTGGAGGCTGTTGGGTTGTTAGAGGAGAGAGGAGAATACTCTTGGCTGGAGGCTATTGGGCTATTAGAGGAGAGAGGAGAATATTTTTGGCTGGAGAGGGACCACCTGAAGCAGTTAATTTGTTAGAAGGGGCTGGGTGGGCCTTTAAATAAAGGGGGTCTATGTTAGAAAGGGGATTCAATTCTAGAGGATTATCAGCTGGCTTCTGCGGGGCTCAATCCTTAGGAGGATTCTGTCAGACTACTAAAAGTGGTCTTCCATGGGTTCTACACTCTCTTCTCTCTCTCCCTTTCCAATGCTGTATTTCTGCTATTGTAATTTAGCTATTACTTTAAAATACGCAGTTTACTACTATTTCCTCCCACTCTCATTTTTTACATAACATAGACAAAAACCCTAAAAACTTACCTTAGATTGAAGGGGGAGCATCCATGGAGGAGGAGAAACTAAGGAGGGGGCTAGGGGGCTCCCTTCGTGCGCTAATAACAACCCAAGGGGAAGGGGTCCAAATTAGGGTGAAAAGGGGAGAGGGTAGATTATGACTTTTTAAGTTCTAAAGATTTGGGTCGATCAGACAGTTTGACCACACAGTTTACCAAACTGTGTGCCAACCATACGATAGCCACTGCCCAAGGAGGAACTGACCGCACGACCAATTCACACGGTTTGACCGACCGTGCTGTAACTTTTATCCTACTCCAAGGCCAGGCCGCACGGTTTCCACTATACGTGCGCTGCTCGGGCATAGGCCAAAATTCACTCAGACTTTAAAAAATTTGAAAATTTCAACGAGACTCAATCCGAACCTCGACCAAAAAGATCCAAGATCAAGAAAAAAATAAAATAAAGGAGTATCCAATGTCGGGGTGTGACATGAGGGCAACACAATTGATTTAACTTCTTTTAAGGTGATGATCGATTCTTTACCACATATCATAGAATGTGGTATCATAGAATCTTTTAAGGTATTAAAAGAATCATTAAGAGAATTCAACAAGATAATGGTCTGATCTTCATCATTTATATTAATACCTATATTAGCTAAGCAACACTTTTTAAAAATCATTAATATGAAAGCGAACATAAGAACCATAGTGCTCTTAAAAGTATAAAGCCACATTTTCTTGTATAAACTACCAAGAAGAGACTTAGACATATACAAATGTTCAAGTTTAAGCCATATAGCCTTAACAGTGGCATCATGTACGACTTCACGTAAGACCTGATTACCTAAGGTTAACAACAACATACACTGGGCTTTCTCAACAACATTAGGGTCAACATTAATGTAAGTGGTGGATGACTATCTGTCAACAGCGATAATAACTACAAACTTCTTAGGATCTAAGAGAGCGTATGCGAGTCCATTGTGGACAATCAAAACTCTAATCTTAACTTTCCACAGGTTAAAATCGTTTTCACTATCGAACTTCTCAACCTCTAGCTTAACCGAAGACACCGTTAACTCGAAATACACCTTTGATACCAATTGTGAGTGTTTGAGGGGTTGGACCGAACGTCGCAGACCACGACCAATGCGGAAGCAGAAACAGATACCGAAAAATGAAAAAGATTCAAGAAGCGTAAGCAAACAAGAAACCGAAGCAAGCCGATGGAAACGAACATACAAGCGGAAAGTAAAGAATAGAACTGATTTACGTGCTTCAGATCTAGTTGATCCCATGTGCACGCCAAGAACACACCACAACGTTTATTATTTTGCAAACAAAGAACAATAAACATACAAACCGAGAAAGTAGTAAACAGAGAAACACCCGGACGAAGCATACTATCCGTGCTTGAGATCTTTGCTACTCTAGGACTCACAACGAACTCAAGCCGACGATGGTAGCATTCACCTCCAAGTAGGATGGACTCACGCACACCAACCTCAACATAGACCGAGAAAGAAGAAGAAGAATACAACGCAGTGCAGTGGAACAAGAAAATAAAGAAGCTCACAAAGTTGGGCCTACACCAAGAACTCAGATCACTTGAAGAATAGGAAATAACATTGCCAGGGTTGAACCTCTTCAAGGATGTTGCGGTCCGCACAGAGTTTGCACGATGCGAACTCTCCACCGGAGCCGCACGATTGAGGGTAATCGACGACCAGAAGTAAATGCCGAAGGAGCACCGGGATCAAGCCACGAGAAGCGGCCCAACGCCAAGCCCAGACCCCCTTCACAACGCGGCCTAGGCAACAAGCCCGCACAGAAGCAGTGCAAAAGAGCCCTGCGAAGCAACAAGGCCCAAACAGACAGAAATGCCCACACAAAACATATTGCATAATAATAATAGAACAAAGCAGTTTTACGTGGCATAAAACAACGTTTTAATTTGAAAACAAATTTCAACACAAATGTTCACCGTATCCTTGTGTTGTCAATTAGCGGATTTGGTTCTGTTATGCATGTTTGTTTGATTTATGAATTACATGTCTTTTAGTCATCACCGTTCTAATTGTTTCATGTTCTTACCCTTTGCATTGTTTGCGGGTTTTTTGGTCCGCAATTTCCTGATATAACACCCCTTGTGGGTGGTTGAAACGTGACCAGGTGGGAGAGTTCAAGAATGAATTTATTAAAGCTACAATAATGGTGTTTAATGGAGTTGAATTCTGTGGTGATCTCGATTTCCTTTCCGCCCCATCTCTGCCCGGGGGAGGCGATCCTGCTGCCCTTCAAACCGAACCAGATCCAGTCATTGATGATGATTATAGTGATGGTGACATCGACTTGGATGAGCTCGAGAGGTGGATTTGTAGGGATAAAATTCGTCTGAAGCAGCTCAAGGAACAGAACAAAGCCATAGATGGCTTTGACATGGCAAAGCAAAGGCAGTCCCAGGAGCAGGCCAAGAGGAAGATTGTGAGGCAATTGAGGTGTTTGCGGGATAAGAAGGCTTTGGCATGGCAAAACAAAGGCAGTCCCAGGAGCTGGCCAGGCAATCGAAGTGTTTGCAGGATAAAACAGCCAACGAAAGTGCCACCTGGCTTGCCATAATCAGCCATGAGGAGGTCCTGACAAGACAGTTTTACCCAGAGTCTTGCCCATCTTTATCCAAGCTATGATTATCATGTTCCATGGGTTTTTTTTTTTTACATTTTTTCAAAAAAAAATTCTTAAAAATACAACCAGGTTTAAAATATTTTTTTTTTACATCCTAAAGGCGGCACCTGGTGTGCCGCCTTTGGGGAATTTTCCGGCCAGGGCAAGGCGGCACCGGGTGTGCCGCCTTTGCCCAAAAAATAACCGCAAAGGCGGCACACCAAGTGCCGCCTTTGCCTAAATAATTTTTTTTAAAATTTTTATTTTTATTTTTTTTGTTTTGTTATATATATATATATATATATATATATATAAAACAAAACTTTTCAGCAGAATTTTTCTGCTATTTAATATCCAGCGGTTCTGCCATTACAGCAGTCTGGATTCTGACTGATACCCTCACCCAGGACTCCCTTTTATAAGGGGGGTTTGCCCTGAAAACAATACTGCATTTCCGATGTGGGATTCTGGTTCTCCTTTTCCTGCACAGTACATTCTGCGTTTCCGATGTGTGATTCTATTTCAAGTACGCAACTTTGAAAGACTATAAAAGTTAAACTATAAGACCAATACAAATGAAACTTTAAACACTGATTAAACATATAAGAAATAGTTGAAAACAAAAATAATTTTATAAAAAATGTTGATACAGATTAATTTATAAGCTTTCAAAACCACCTACTTGAAACTTAAACATATTTGATGTACGTGACTTTGAAAGCTTATAAAAGATAAATTATAAGACCAATACAAATGAAACTTTAAACATTGATTAAACATATAATAAATAGTTGAAAACAAAAATAATTTTATAAAAAATGTTCACCAAAAACAATTTATAAGCTTTCAAAACCATCAACATGAAACTTAAAAATGTTTCAGGTTCCCGACTTTGAAAGACTATAAAACATAAACTATAAGACCAATATAAATGAAACATTAAACATTGATTAAAAATATAAGAAATAGTTGAAAACAACAAAAACTTCCTAAAAAATTTCCATAAAAATTAATTTATAATATTTCAGAACAATCTACTTGAATAGGGAATCTGATCCATCAGTTTGAGGGATACCAGGGCTAGGTAGATAGATAATCGAATCATTGTATCTATGGATTTTTTGGATAGGAAGATAGATTCATTTCATTCATTATATCGAGGTATTTCTTTTTTAAGAGAATATAGACTTTCTTATAATTATAAAATAAGGGACACCTTTATTTTTTGGTTATAGAATACGATTCTCTTAAGGTTAAAAGACATTATTCTTTTAATGGCTTTAAAAGTCATTATTTGTTTTGTATGAAATTGTATTTCTTTTTTGTAAAAAGTTTTTATATTTCCACCACACATATAATTGAATTCAAAACATCATATTAGTATTTTTATTATGATTTTATCCATATTAATATGATTTTGATAATAACAAAACTTTTGAATTAATAAAATCTATCATGATTATGATTCTTGTACTCTGATTACTCGGATTCACATAGACTCTGATCTTTTACATTCTGATTTAATCAAATTGTTTCTATTTATGATTATTTGATTGGACTGAGAACCATGTCTAATAAAAAATGTAAGAGTTTTTTATTTTTTAGTTTATTTCTTTTAAACTACATTTTTTAATACTAAAATATTCCCACTTTTAACTTATCTATTAGAATAATATTCTTATGATCCTTATAAAAATTATAGGCATAATGATACAACATTGTGTGGTTTTCTCAAGAGAATATTCCAACTCATCTTTTAATATCCATTTATTGTATTTTCTAGCTTTACCATTATCATTACTATATGAATAAATTGAAAATTTCTCAACTTGATTAATGAAACTAAATTCATATTTTTAAGAACTACTAGTTGATGAATTATCTTTTAAATAATTTCTTATCAAATTATTATGTCTATTACTAGAATGATACGTCTTCTTCATATCGTTTTTCTATTTTAGAGGATTCTCACTTTTTTTATCAAATTATAAATTATCCATTTTCATTATAAAATTCATGGAAAAGATTCCAATGAAATTATAGATTCATCACCATAGTGGTTTATTTAGTTTTAAATTCATTTACCCTATATAATCCATCTTTAAATAGGTGAATAAATTTCATTAATGTATTCATCAAATTCATCATCATCAGAATCAATTGATTCCCCAATTTCCAATTATTTGAACTTATTTTTTCTTATAGCCTGAAAGGATATATAATCTATATCTTCTTTTTGAAATTCATTTCCTTTATCATTTCATAATCTATGAGAATAAAATATAACTCCTCTAATGAAATATATTCCCTATCTTCCATGTCTAAAACCATGGCATCAAATCATATAGGGAAATTTATCAAAAGTGTTTTCATAATTTTTGAATCTTATATCTTCTAACCAAATCCATAGATATTACATACCATCTCATTGAACCTAATGAAATAGTCATCAATGATTTCATCATCGACCATTTTAATATTCTCAAACTTTATTCTTAGTATTTTCATATTATCTCTCTTAACATTAATATTTCCTTCATAAGTACTTCCTAGTTTGTCTAAAATATCCTTGGTAGTTTCAACACCCATCGCTTTAGTGTATAACATTTTTGATAAATCCATTAGGGTATAATTATGATATTTTCCATCAACTTCAAGATTTATCATTTTAGATTTAGTACAATAATAATACTTAATAATAGGTGGTAATCTAATGGTTGATACGTCTTTCATTTATAAGAAAAGCGATTGAAGGAAAAGAGTATAATATTCCTCTATGTATGGTAGTTATTTCCCTAAAATTAGGTATTCCATGGTTTCTCACTGAATTACGATCCTTTATTTCTCATAATGTTTTCTTATCATGAGAGGGGATCTTTTTATGATACCATTTGATTTAACCAAGGATCAGTTGGGTTCTAATGAGGGGGGGGGGGTGAATCCATAGTACATTGTTTTAAAAATTCACTATTCTCTAATCTAAAATCTATGACTGATTAAACTATCTATCCCTTATCTTAAATTCTGAAAATCCGCCTGAATGAAAAAATAAAATCAATGAAAAACACAGGGATTCTATTAGGTTCATTACAAAGGCCTACTCCTTACTACAACCATTTATTACACCTTGATAAAGGTTATTCACTTTTTTAGTCGGTTACAACATGGGAAAGTTGTATTCCCATAAAAAATAAGTCCAATAGTGCTTCATATCTAGAGTCCCACTATAAATTACAAGCTCCCACCTTCACTAACAATTCTTAACTCCCATAGGTGGATCTTTATACTATATCCATGGTGATTCTAAAATCTCATAAGCCTACTCGAGAGTCCCACTGGTGACCTCTTCTACATCTGAGTCCCAAAAAAGACTTCAAAAATCCTAAGTCACACAATATATGAACTTTTTTCTAAATATATCTATCAAATTTTTATATTTCTGGACAACCTTCGTATATAGTCTTTCTCAAAAAACAAACCAAAGCACCTGATCTACCCATGTACAATATTAATGAAATTATGCAACTGTTTTTCAATGACCTTATCTTTATCACTATCCATTGAACATAAAATTTCCTGGACTAATCTCAAAAAACTCATAACATGGGTATATATCTTCTGAAACACTACCTAGATCGGTCTCAATATTTATGTATATAAAATTAATGGAATATCAATTCAATTTTATTTAAAAAAGACAAATATAAAATATTCCATGATAATTTTATGTAAGTGTTATTTAATTTTCATGAAAATATTTTATAATTCATGCACACCTACAATGCCTCTTTCCTTCTCACTTTAGTGCTTCCACTGAAGGCCTTTCCTAACCGAGGCACTGGTTTTATGGCACCCAGGATATGATGTTACACTAACTCCTCCTAATCAACTCTAATTTGAACCTTTGGTTTTTTAGGCTCTCAGTAGATTATTTTGACCACTCTAACCCGTAATATTCTTAGACCAAAGTAACAATGGATGTTATTATTCTTCCTTCGATGTGGATATCTCTTATTGTTGTGGAATCCACCATTATTCTCTACTCTCTATCTTTGAGAGTGAAAAATTCATATGCTGCTGATGGATTGGATCCTTGTTTAGATGGATTGAAATTATAGGGATTTCTCATTGATCTACCTCAACTTTGACTCTCATTGGCATTTATCAACACATGTGATTGATTAATCGCGTGAATAATGGTTTGTGGATACACTATTTTCTTTTTTGGGAAATTCAATTTAGAGTAGATATGGGTGTGGATTTTTAGTTTTTTGGATACCCTATGTGGGGGAATATTGACATGTAAGTAACATCACCATATCCCATTTATTATATGTAGAAAGTAGTTATATGTGTTACATGGAAAGATTCCATGTTGGAATATGGAAAGATTCCATGTTGGAACATTGAAAGATTCCATGTTGGAACATGGAAGGATTCTATGTTGGAACATGGAAAGATTAAATTTTGGTACATGGTAAGGTACCCCATTTGATATGCACGCTATGTATAAGGGAGACATTCCATATAATTTGGATGTACATGTTAGGTTGGGAAGAGTTTTATGAGAAGGTAAGGATTGAGGAGGAACATTCTATATACATGATGAACACACCATTTACTTCTTATGAATTTTAGGTGTGAGGATGAAGTGGTGATATGAGGAAATTATTGATATATTATATATTTATATTTGGTTTTTACAATGGTTTTTGGAGGACCCCTTCATGGTTTTTATTTTAGAATCCTATTAAAGGAAGTGTGGTGTGAGGTCCAAGTGGGGGTTGTAGGATTTCTTCTTGGAATGACTTAGAATTACCATGGTGTATTTTTTTATGCTCTTTTTGATTTTTTCTATAATTAAGGATAGTGTAGTCTCATGGTTGTGTTTTATTAGTCAGTTTCTCAAAGTTTAGTTTTTTTATAGACATTATGATATGGTGACCCTATGGGGATGTCAAGAACAAATGAGTTCTATTAAGTAAAGTTTTAATTAGGTCTAATGGACCTTTTAGTATATTATAATGTGTGAGGTATTGTTTGGATATAGGTTTTATTCCAAGAGGATGGATGAGGTCCTATTTATATGGTCTTGAATTAAGGATTTTTACATGTGGTAGAGTAGAACTGTATTGGTTTTAATGTTATTTATGTGGTTCTGAAAACTATTTTGGGTGCCCTATTATTTTCACCCCTATAGGGATAGTACTAGTTTCAATTAAAATGGTGATGGGTTTTAGTTTTCTCAAATCATGTCTTTGTGGCCTCTGAATTGGATTTTATTGGTCATTTCTATTCACGTTCTAGATGTGAGAGGAGTCATTGGGGATATTATTAGATTTGGCATCAATTCTGAGAATTATATAATGAAATCTTCTATTAGTTGGATAGTGTTTTTTAGGTCTGGGGAGCTTATAGTCTACCTATATTAGTGAAAAATTTCTTTCTAGTTTAGTATTATATCCTATCTATGGTTTGGGGATTTATGGATTTTTTTCTTCTCTATGAACTTATATGGAAGTGGACATGTACATGAATAAAGTTCCAACCTAGTTAGGTAGAACATACTGAATATTATGATTAGATTTCCTGGTTGAATCTTCCCAACCATGGGAACATTGATGGGTTCTCTAGTGTCATCCAATATGTTCTTCTTGCCAATTTATAGTCTTTGAAATTCGCGTACTTGAAACATTTTTAAGTTTCAAGTAGACTGTTTTGAAAGATTATAAATTATTTTTTATGGAAATTTTTTAGGAAGTTTTTGTTGTTTTCAACTATTTCTTATATGTTTAATCAATATTTAATGTTTCATTTATATTGGTCTTATAGTTTATGTTTTATAGTCTTTCAAAGTCGGGAACTTGAAACATTTTTAAGTTTCATGTTGATGGTTTTGAAAGCTTATAAATTGTTTTTGGTGAACATTTTTTATGAAATTATTTTTGTTTTCAACTATTTATTATATGTTTAATCAATGTTTAAAGTTTCATTTGTATTGGTCTTATAATTTATCTTTTATAAGCTTTCAAAGTCACGTACTTCAAATATGTTTAAGTTTCAAGTAGGTGGTTTTGAAAGCTTATAAATTAATCTGTATCAACATTTTTTATGAAATTATTTTTGTTTTCAACTATTTCTTATATGTTTAATCAGTGTTTAAAGTTTCATTTGTATTGGTCTTATAGTTTAACTTTTATAGTCTTTCAAAGTCGCGTACTTGAAACAGAATCACACATCGGAAACGCAGAATGTACTGTGCAGGAAAAGGAGAACCAGAATCCCACATCGGAAATGCATTATTGTTTTCAGGGCAAACCCCCTTATAAAAGGGAGTCCTGGGTGAGGGTATCAGTCAGAATCCAGACTGCTGTAATGGCAGAACCGCTGGATATTAAATAGCAGAAAAATTCTGCTGAAAAGTTTTGTTTTCTATATATATATATATATATATATATATCAAAACAAAATAAAACAAAACAAAAAATAAAAATTTAAAAAAAAATATTTAGGCAAAGGCGGCACCTGGTGTGTCGCCTTTGCAGTTATTTTTTGGGCAAAGGCGGCACACTATGTGCCGCCTTTCCCTGGGCGGAAAATTCCCCAAAAGCGGCACACCAGGTGCCGCCTTTGGGGGGTAAAAAAATAATTTTTTTTAACCTAGATGTATTTTCAAATTTTTTTTTTTTGAAAAAATGTATATTAAAAAAAAACTCCATGTTCCATAGATCTGAATACCCGCGATCTCAAGTTCCTTTCCATCCCATTATTTGTGCCAAGGGGAAGTCGATCCTGAAGCCCTTCAGACTGAGCGTGTGATTTTAGTTGCTGTTATATGTATTGCAATTAAATTGTTATGCTGAATGTTTATGCTGGCACTCTGCATTGCTGTTGCTTTCCTTGAATATGCACGCATTCCTTATTTGTTTATTTGAGGCATTATTATTTTGGCATTTATTCTCTCCATGCAATTTCTGGTTATTTGCGGGTTTCTTTATTAGCGTTAATGGTCTGAGGCTTTATCTGTGTCGTCGCTATATTTGATTGACGGCTCGTCGTGTGCTCTTTTGTTCTTTCGCGGTGTGTTTTCTTTGTCTCAAAAATCCTGGGCGATCTGCGTTTGTGTTACGTGACTTGTTGGCCGTCGCGTGTCCTCGCTAGTTGGTGCGCATTCGGTTACGCGAACCAATTTGATCATAGTCGTCCGTGTGTTGTGCATCCCGCTTTTCCGCCTGCTGCGCTCGTCGTTTTGCCTGGCCGTTATCATTGCTTCGTCCCATTGGCTTGGACGATGATTCATTCGTGCTGGTTTTGTTCTTGTGAGTGGGAGAGGAAAACCCCAGTTTCCTGCTGAGAGATTTGGAGGGGATTAGAGGAAGAGCTTGGATCCGGAGCCCCTATGCTGCTCCCTTGATGTTTGGTGTTCCATTCGCCCATAACAGAAGTACTGATTTGGTAGAGATCAGTGGATGATGCATCGGAGTTGGAGTTGGACCTTCTTCGCACCAAACTTTATCGGAGGCAGCATGATCTTCCTCTCTAGTCGTAAGTAGACTTTGGCCAAGGAAACCTAGCTATGTAAGGGATTTTTTATTCTTTCCTGTCTATTGCTGTATCCTTATGTTTTTGGGTGCATGTCCGTCCAAGAATGGCCGGTGCTAACTCCACATGACGAAGTTGATCATCGCCACCTGGTTTAGCAGGATCGGCTTCCTCAGAGAGCTTCTTTGATCCTTTATTGTTTTCGAGTCTTGTATTTATCCGCATTCTTTTTGTAATAAAGCTTGTCTGGGATGATGTTCTCGTCGAGCATGTAGGTTCAACATGAACCGAAAAATGTTCTTTTTGGTGTCCTTCCTTTTTTGTTTTTCTATATCTAAAGAGAGCTCATTTGGTTCAGTTTTGATATTGGCTCACTGTTTTACGTAATAAAAACAATTTATCTAATCATTTTGTAAACCACCAAGATAAATTAGTGAATCTTGGCCGATTTCTATGGATAGCCACAACAATGTTTCTCACACCAATTGATATCAGAGCTTTTTGATTTATAAGTGATGAGTTCTACAAAAGTTGAGATGGATAAGTTTGATGGAGAAAATGATTTTAATCTTTAGAGAAATCAAGATGAGCTCTCTTATAGATCACAATGAGCTTCTTGATGCTCTCGGTGGGCCCAAAAAGAAAGGCACAACTATGTTCCCTGATGGACAATCTATTGTTACATATGTTGATGTTTCTTCTAACATCCTTCGAAAAGCCTATAGCCTTTTTTTATTATCCTCAAGCGATAAAGTTCTTTGAGAGGTTGCTTATGAGTCTACTGCTGCTGGAATTTGGTCTAAGTTGGAAGCCTTATACATGACTAAATCTTTAGTGGGAAGATTATATAAGAGTTTTGATTCTTTTATGATTGAAAATGGTTTCAACAAAAGTAAATATGATGCATAAGTTTAATTCAATTATGTTAAGCATAATATGATAAACTTGTTTTTTTTTATAGATGACATTCATTTAATCTATAAATACACGAGTCTCATTAATCGTGTGAAGACCCAGCTCAATTCTGTTTTTGAAATGAAAGATTTGAAACAAAATCTTGGAATGGAAATCATCAGAAACAGAGAGGGTAGATCCTTGTATCTATTGCAACATGCTTATGTTAAAAGGATTTTAAAACGGTATTGGTTTTAGCATATTAATCTTGTTAGTATTCCTTTGGGTTAGCACTTCAAGTTGTCCCTTAGTCTGACCCTTAATTGTGAAGGTGAAGTAGCATTTATGAATAAGATTACATATGCTAGTGTAGTTAGTAGTCTTATGTTTGTTATGGTTTGTTCTCGACCAAACATTGTCTTTGTTGTGTGTACTCTGAGTAGGCTTATAGGAAAACCTGGGAAATCACACCGACATGCTTTATAATGGCTCCTCAGGTATGCGTCTATGATAGAGACCACGACTGGGAATAATATGTAATAAGGGGCAAGTGAGTCTTTAGAGGGTGAGTTATATGTAATAAGGGGTAAATGGGTCTTTAGAGGGTGAGTTTGTTATTCTGTTAGGGAGAAGGTTCTGAACCCACACATAGGGCCGAAAATTTGTTATATAAGGCAGGAGGAGTAAGAGCGGGGCAACACTGTTTTGGTTAGTCTGTTACAGTTTGACCGTAGTCTTAAGACTCACCATTGTGGCTTGGGCGAGGAGCATCACTGCTCTCTCGAGGTGTGTCCTACTTCTTCCTTTCGCCAGTAATTTTTTACACCTGCTATTCTAAATAGAAAGTTGTCTTTCCACGTCCTTATCAATTGGTCTAACCCGCCCTTCTTCATCTTCTCCATCGGACGTGCGACTTGCTGTGCCTCGTCCTGCCACCGACTCGCATCTGTCGTTCTTCTTCGAAGAGCTGCGCGCTACCGGGAGTCTGCTCGGACGCAACACACAGTCCCGCTTCACGTTTTGAAGCACGATGCCCAACCAACTCTCGAAAGTCGTTGCACACATCCATTGTCGCCGGCTTCTGCAGAATGCGACGCCTCTTCCTGCTCGCGTCCTAGGCGCCAACACTGCAGGTTTCCGTCAGATGCCTCGCACCCTGCCGGTTTCTTCTTTTTCGGCGGCGGCACATGTTCCAAACTCGTGACTCGAGGAGCCACGCACCACCAGGAGGTCGGCTTCGACTTTTAAGCGGTGCGTCCATTTAGGATCACCGTCTGTGCGTGGAAGCGTGCTCACAATTGCACTCATGAGAGTGCAGTACACCGCTGGGTGATTTTTTAGGGTTCCTCTAGCCACAACTAAAAAAACCCAAGGCGGGCCTACTTTTCGGTCGAGGGAGGGGAACACAGAAAAAAAACTACAGAGGGACTGCCCACCAGGGGCGCCGCACGCTGCCCGCTCCCTACCGGAGGAGACGCGTATACCTGGGAGCGCCCCGCTGTTCGGACGCAGCCTATGGCGACTAACATGCCGGAACTCTGGGTTTCACTGACCCGGGTGATCAGAAATCGGGAAGCATACTTACAGGAAGAGATTCTACCAGAATTTTCGGCCACACATCCGGAGACGTGGATCTTGAGGGCTGGGGAATATTTCTCACGCAATCAAACGTCTGATCAGATGAAAGTGCCAATGACATGCCTCTGCATGTCAAGTCTGTATGAAATTTGGGTTTTTACTGGCCAAAGGACTTGTGACTACGTCCACCTAGATGCAACTCAAAACAATATTCCTTGAGGATTTTGGCAGCATCGTTGGGGAAGCTTTTGCACCTACATCCGGTTTTCTATTGACAATACCGCCACTATCCGTAGCACATTCCGGGGTGTTGGCTGACCATAGAACACAAAGTTGGAGCATGGGGTTGCTCGAAATTCATGACGACATAGCCTCCAGCTCCTTTGTGCTAGACTTGCCGCCCAATGCGGAGCCGGGCACTTCAAAGTTTGTCATGTTGGAGCACGAGCTGCAGCAGACTGAGTCGGCTCAACCATGGGCTCTTGTTATTTTACCACCAGCTGCACGTGTTGAGCCCGTAGTGACAGGATGAGGTCTCCTGATTTTTCGAGACCCATTCCATTTTTCCAAGCGCGAAGCGGGGTGGTGTCACGCGTGCTTCCGACCTAGTTCACTACAGTACACATGGAGCCTTTCTGGCAGAAGGGGGGAAATCCTTACGGAAGAAGACACCCTCAACTTGATCTATCCAACACTGATCGATGGCGGTGGACGACGTATATGGGAGATTGCATGGCATGCATACGTAGTACGGGCGCCTTCTGTAGCACCATGACGGCTTGGTCCTCAGTCAACGGTGTTTTTTGGTTCGACCCGACGCGCCAGAGTAGGGAGAAGAATATGTAAGATTGCTTAGCATAACTGTTTGACCAACACCCCTTGTTCTCAGTTTCCCTAGAGCACGGCTGGTATGGGAGATCGCTTACCGTACCTGCGGGATCCACCACCTTGAGGACAAGGTGGGTTTTTGGGAAGGTTGTAGTGATAGAGATCACGACCGGGCATAATATGTAATAAGGGGTAAATGGGCCTTTAGTGGGCGAGTTATATGTAACAAGGGGTAAATGGGTTTTTAAAGGGTGATTTTGTCATTTTGTTAGGGAGAAGGTTCTGGACCCACGTGTAGGGCCGAGTATCTGTTATATATGGCGGGGGGAGTAAGAGCGGGGCAACACTGTTTTGGTTAGTCTATTACAGTTCGGTCGTAGGGTTGGGATCGGCCATTGTGGCTTGGGCGAGGAGAATCACTGCTTTCTCGTAGTGTGTCCTACTTCCTCTCGCCAGTAATTTTCTGCACCAGCTATTCTAAATACAAAGTTGTTGTTCCTCTTCCTTATCAGTCTATGACTTCTAAATACATAGTTGTTGTTCTGATGATGATGTTGGGTTTGTTACTGGCTTCAATAGTTTAGGCTACGAGAAAACTATCAGTAATAATCATTTTAATTGAAAGGTGGAGATTTGTGATTTTGTTGCAGTTAGGTGTTGCAATTAAATTGTTGTGCTGGATTTTTATGCTGGTACTCTGCATTGATTGCATTGTTGCTGTTGTTTTCTTTGAACATGCATGACTTATTTGTTTATGTGTAGTCTTATTTTTGTTGGGGCGCAGCGGAGGTGCGTGGTACCTCAAACACACAAAACCAGGAACAAGAACGGAGCAACACACGAATTTTACGTGGTTCGGTCGTATGACCTACATCCACGGGAGAAGGAGGCTGGTTCACTATTTCATTTCTCTCCGGTTCTCGTCGGAGGATCACAACACACAGATCTCACCAATTCCACACACACCAGATTTCTCCCTTTAAATAAAGGAAGAAATAAATGAGCTTGTCTCCGGTAGGTGGAGGGTAGCTCGTCTACCCTTGAACCTTCCTCCCGCCGCCTGCTGCAGTCCATCATGCTGCCCACCAAACCAAGGAGACTCCCGCAGCTGCCTCCTACAGCCATCTGGATAGATGCTGCCGCCAAAGGAGACTCCCAAAATGGGAGTGGCCCCCACAAATCTCCCCCTCACGACCAATTTGGGGTAGAAGCTTGACCTACAGTCTCCTTGCAGGTGTCAAAAACTTCATCAGCAAAACGAACACGTTTCTTTACGCCAGATGACGTGACACTTCCATCATCTTCAGTCAATCTCGGGCTGACTGCAGTCTCCATCAAATGATACAACCCTTGGGACTCCTTCCCAGTAAACATCGTTGCATCCCCACGTGAGACTTCCAACGCTCCACCTGCTATGGAAATCTTGAACCCTCTCGCATCGAGCCTACTCAATGATATCAAGTTCCGCCTCATCCTCGGAACGAATTTCACATCAGCCAGTTTACGAATTCCTCCATCGGGTGTCTTCAATTTCACTGTCCCGACTCCTCGAACCTCGCATGTTGACCCATCACCAAGTCTCACCGAGTCCTGCACCTGCTGAAAAGTATCAAATGTACCTCTCGTCGTACATATGTGTGTCGAGCTCCCTAAATCCAGAACCCATCCGTCTTCTTTTGGATTTTGAGCCCGCTCGTTCTTCCTTCTCAGAAAACGACATTCCCGCTTCATGTGCCCGTATCTTTTGCAGTAATGACACTGCACTTCTTCCCGTTCAACTCGCTCATCTGAGTGCACGCTTCTCGTTGTCACGCAGATTTCATCATCTGCATATAATCCTGTGATGTTCACATCCTCCTCTTCAACTTTCTTCTTCCCAGCAACGTACCGTTTGCGCTCTCCACAATCACTTTTATAGTGACCCATCTTCTCGCACCAGAAACACGTGATTTCGCTCGGATCACGTCCCCTGGATTTTGGCCGCCATTCTTTACCTCCTGACCGTCGATGTCGGCTCCTCCCACGCTGATCATCTCGCATCGCCATAATTTGCTCGTCTGAATGTGTCGAAGGTCTTCGAAATGCCTCCGAATCTTGAAGCGACGCCATCACATCGTCCAGCTTCAATGTCTCCTTCCCCATGAGCAATGCAGTCACAAGCCCATCAAATGAGCTTGGTAGTGATGACAAAAGCAAAAGTGATTTGTCTTCCTCTCCAACCTTCACACCGAGCCCCAATAACTGCGTCAGGATCTTGTTGAATTTATTGGTATGATCCAACAAATTCGCTCCCTTGTCCATGCGCAATTGGTACAGTTTCTTCTTTAAGAACAACTTGTTGGTGAGCGACTTCGCCATATATCGCTGCTCCAACTTCTTCCAGATCTCTTTCGGTGATGTCTCATCCAACACCGAGTACTTTACCTCATTCGCCAAACACAGTCAAATTGTGCTGACAACCCGCATCTCGAGCTCTTCTCAATCATTGGCACTGGTTGTTTCGGGCTTTTCTCCGATCAACGGTCTGATCAGGCTCTGCTGCACCAAAAGATCCTTCACCGTGCTTTGCCACAAGCCGAAATTGTTTCGACCATCGAACTTCTCGATGTCAAATTTTGGTAGTGCTCCACCATTAGCCATCGTCGTCGTCGCAAAACGGGATCACCACCGTCGCTTTCACACTCCTTAATCAACTCCTTATAGAGTGCGAATTTTCAAAAACTAACCGTACAAATGTGTCCGGAACGGTCGAAATAGTCGGAATCGACTCCTGGATTGCCGAAATCGGACACAAATTGACCGAGATTTGGTCAAAAATACGTTCAACGGTCCAGATCACCCGCTGACGTGGCGCTGACGTGGCTTGCCGGAACTCTTGCCGGAATCCTGCCGGAATTGTCGCCGGCGGCGTGAACAGTGCCTTCTTCTCCGGCAAGGGGTTACTGTTCACCCGCGGGTTTGACTGAACTTTGACCGGCCATATCTCCTTCGTTTCAACTCCGTTTTCCTCACCGTTTGCGCCGTTGGAATCGTCTCGCCGTCCTCTTTCCGAATATGCCCTCGGAAAAATTTTCCGACCACTTTCAATTTTCCGGCCACCGGAAAATTTTCCGTCGCCTCGCCGTTTCACCTCCGTTTGCTCCGCCTCGACTTTGATACCACTTGTTGGGGCGCAGCGGAGGTGCGTGGTACCTCAAACACACAAAACCAGGAACAAGAACGGAGCAACACACGAATTTTACGTGGTTCGGTCGTATGACCTACATCCACGGGAGAAGGAGGCTGGTTCACTATTTCATTTCTCTCCGGTTCTCGTCGGAGGATCACAACACATAGATCTCACCCATTCCACACACACCAGATTTCTCCCTTTAAATAAAGGAAGAAATAAATGAGCTTGTCTCCGGTAGGTGGAGGGTAGCTCGTCTACCCTTGAACCTTCCTCCCGCCGCCTGCTGCAGTCCATCATGCTGCCCACCAAACCAAGGAGACTCCTGCAGCCGCCTCCTACAGCCATCTGGATAGATGCTGCCGCCAAAGGAGACTCCCAAAATGGGAGTGACCCCCACAATTTTGGCATTTATTCTCTCCATGCAATTTCTCGTTATTTTCGGTTTTCCTTATTAGTGGTATCCAGACGGGGCTTGATATGCGTCATCGATCTATTTGATCAGACGGCTCACCGTGTGCTTTTTTCTGCTTACCGTGTGTTTTTTTCTGCTTTGACGTGTGTTTTCTCTGTCTCACATATCTGCTGCTATCCGCGTTTATGTTGTTTCTCTGGTCCTACGTCTTTCCCTTTTTCTGTTATAGCTTGCCTTATTATTTATTTTACATAATAAAGATTGTGGGGGTGGTGTTCGTGTCGTGCATGTTGGACCCCAATGGTCCAAAGCACGCAAATCATTGTGCACAGGGTCATCATATTATAATATCTGTAAACGGGGCAGTGTTCTTACCCTACACTAATGTTATTTGCACTTCCATTTTCTTTTATAAAGAACATTAATAAACCCATACCTTGTACGCCTTTGATGAGTGGTCATGCTATTTGATGACCTAGTTTCCTCAACAATTAGTATTAGAGCTTGTTGCTTGACGCAAATGTGTAGTGTTTAACTACACATTCCCTTACAAGTGCAAATGGTCATTGTAGCACAATATCGGTAAATATCAGATCATTTCTCTCCACAGGGTCAGGGGGATTCACTAGTGTAATTGGTTGCGTGTTATAACAAAAGCAGCAAAACAATGGTAAAATGGTGTGTGTGTGAGATATGTAGAAAAGCAGAAAAGAAAGAGACCAATCCCAGAGTTGATAACTAGGGAAATTCACCTCTACAGGAGTGGCAAATCACTTGCAAGTATGGAAATTAACCAAAATCACCCATGATTTTCTATTATTTATGATCTGTCATGAGTAACCACACTGATTACTTAGATACTCCTTCGAGTGAATCTCTAAGCCTCCTTTATGAGAATTCAGGACCCCGTAAGGTTGCCCAACTCTTCAAACTAAGGGCAATGAGTTTTTAGTTCAACATGTTGTGTGGCCACTGCCTCTCTCAACTTGGGTGCAACTTGGGTTTGTCAGGCCCTTGCTGGTGTGGTTGTCAATCACATGTGTGGGTGTCACTCTCTACACATCCTTCACTAATTTTAATAGTGTTTTGCCTGATGTGCTTAGTGTAAGTTCTACTCTTGTATTTACCCCACACTCCATAGAACTCTACCCAGCAGTAGTTGTATCAATACACAAGTGAAATTGAGAGCATCCACTCTTGCTACTTCACTCACATTCATAGGGCGCCCATGAAAAAGCCTTCTAGGCAGACATTGCGAAATAAGGAAAAATCACTTAGGAAAACACTCAAAGCAGATTAACGTTAGGAAAGTCGATTAAAAACAAACTACAATGTTATCATTTAAAACAGCCTGAGACACATACAATCTAATGCAGAAGTACAAAGCAAGGGAGAAGAAAGTCAGTGGTTGTGACGACTCTGGCCAGCTCCCCTGACTGATGATGTGCTCCTCCAGCTTGGCTCACACATGGAAATCGTCTATGGTATGATTCAATCCTCTTTATCCCGTATGCTATTCTGCTCTCCCGGAGGATTGAAGATCCCCCCCCACCCCACCTGGGTCGAAGCTCCCTTCCCTGTTTTTCCTCGAATAGGCATCTCCATTGGTCATTCTTCCTTGGCCTCACGGATCACTGCCACATAGCTTTAGACTATGCATGGGATGCTTCCACATGGACAGTGGACTCCTTCCTCTATTAAATTCAGTGCCTAAATCCACGATTTCTTGATTTCTCCTCTTTCCAGGATTGGATGATATGTGGCTGGTTTTTTGGGGCCTTTACCTGATTTTGTTAGGCCATTTGAAGGAATATTATTTTGGTCCCCACAGCTTGCGCATCCAAGCCACGTGTAAAGTTTTCTTCATCAATGGTCACGGGGCTTCTTCCTCTTCCGTGTCTCGGATTCATCATCTACAATCTTCTTCCCCCTTCCAGAATGCTAATGGTTGGCTTTAGGAGACATTTCTGATCACTCTGAAATTATAGGAAGAATTGCTCATCAACGCTGATTACATTGACCATCGAACATAATGACGGCCTGAATGCAATGCTGTGTTGGGTGGCAGATGGTATGTGAAGCTTTAATGTGAGGCAGTGTTGGCTTGAGAATGCGACAACATTGAGTCTTGAAGATATGTTGGCAACCAGATGTAATGTCGTGGTCTTTCACGACCCCCCCCCCTCCTTCAAAGGTATCAATTCTAGGCTGATAATGAAGAAAGAGAGATAATGACCCCCCCGAGTCCCGCTTCCAGTAGGCCCTAGAGTAACGACTAGCACCAAAGCTTCAAAGATTTCACAATATGGGAGCTATTACCCTTTATAAGAAAACAAAATCGAGAGATTGGGTGAATCAACCGCAAACAACTCCATGACATATATAAAATGAAGCCAAACCATCCCGCAATGCATATATAATCAAAACCTATACATATAAAAGTCTCTAAATGAAAGACCAAATAAAATAAAAGTTAAGGCAGCGACACAACAACTCCAAAGGTCCGAACCATAAATGCTCAGCACGATCCACAAAATTCTCCTGGAAACCTGAAAACAATTTTCGTATATGTAGGGTGAGCATACAAATATACTAAGTAGGAAAATCAAAATCTCTTGTGCACATGCGAAGAGCATACTAATGCACCTGTGTGAAAGTAGTAGAGCCAAACAGCACCTGAACAGATATACTAACCATCCACGCTCACCAAATAATGCAAGTCAAGTAAACTAGTATATTGTAAAGCACATCGATGTTTTGGGTATTCCGCACCACTTCCCATTGGTTAATTGCTCAACCCCAATGACAAACGTCCTGATGTTACCACTCTTCCACAAACCCCACATCACAACTCGTCCACACACACCTGAGCCACAACTGCAACACATCCCGTCCGCAGACATCTGGGCCACAACCGCATCCCGCTTGCAAACACCTGAGCTACAAACCACACCACATCCTGCCCGCAGATACCTGAGCCTCATCCCAAAGACACATGAGAAAACACAACATATCTCATCCTGAAGACACTTGAAAAAACAAACCACATCTCACACAACCAGTACCATAAATCTGGTAATAAACCTCAAGCCATTACAACATGCCCTATGAGTCTTGGGCGATTAATGCCTAGAAGAGGGAGCAGATAATAGCCAATAACCAATCATCCATCCTCCCACCGAGATGTTGGGAAAGACACCCTCCCCCATGAAATGAGGGTGTTCGGCACATAATGCTCAACACGGGTGAAGTGCGTATAAAAATCACAAAGAACTATAAGTATATATATACCAAACACTTAGCCCAACCTATGGGTTTTTCAAACAAACCAGCCCACCAAGGCTACCTTTACTGCTGCCACACAATAAGCCACAAACCCATTTCACATTCCAAACCAGTTTTTTTTATACATAAACATTAACAAGCGAAACAATACAACCCTGTCATCAATTTCTTCATTAAATATATCCATTTGAAGACATTAACATACACAATTAATTTCGTTAATACTTGGGTGAATATAGGAGAACCAACTACATAACATAAGCACAACACCATACAAGCAGAACACAAGCCATAAACCACATTACACTTTTAATCCACATTTAGGTGTTTAACAGATTTCACAAATATTGAATAATACCATATTAACAACACATTGATTCATGTAATTCTAGTCTGTTGTCATTCATTCATTAGATATTCACATTCCTCATTCCATTTCAAATTAACCGTTTTTTCCAAATTCTTCTCAAGAAAAGGATATTCACACAATATAATAACAAACACACAGAAAGCAACACCACACAACAACCCATTACCCTTTTACCAGTATACCCACATCATCACCAATTCACAACCTCATCCCCTTTTTCACACCCCCGCTGTATAACCATCCCACACCCACCATTGCACCCCTACTGCACCACTGTATCATAACAACCATCACAACCCTACTACACAATCACATCTCATCCACTCCCCCCACACACGTCAGAACTCATCCACATTCCATCCAACATATCACTGGAACCAACCCACATCACGCAATCATGTCCATAAACACGTTAAAACACAAAACAGAGCAGAACATACCTTTGGATTTGGCAGGGCATCCCTTATTCAATTCCACTTTATTTAGGGTGTTATCACAGAAATCATATAATCTTGGGGCATCCATTTATTTTCACCTAGTACACGCGGTTAACAGATTCTATGCATTTGTTTAACGAGAAGCAGACAAGAATGCATTCATAAATATTCTATGCGCAACCAAGGACCACCAACGACCACGATTTTTAATAGTCATATAACCCATACAATCACAATATCAATAATAACAAGCAGAACACATCACTTTTCCCAACCCTGCATATTGATCTCAAACCGATTCAATCATCTTTATTAATTTGGTATTCTGCTATCTTCACAAAGGATACATTCATACATCCACCTCGCATGATACACAAATAAGAGAGACGAAGGAAAACCTACTTGGAAGAAGAAGCGATCAAAACTTTCTGGTACCAAAAGAGGGGCACACATGCAGCAGGAAAACTCCAAGAGAAACACGATCTAAGGATTGCAATTCGATCGCACGACTCCTATGGGAGGAAGAACTTTGGGCGTTTCGTACGAAGGATGAACAAGGAGGAAGAACGAGGAAGGTATATCAGCCTTTTGAAAATTTAAACGGAGCGAGGGTTTAGATACAATTTGGATTTTCCATTAAAAGCGAATCTGGTCAAGTTTACGCGGTTTGACCGAGTGACAACACCCATACCCTTAGGAAAATTTAGATAAGAGTTATGAGCTTTGAATTGACCTTAAATCCCTCCAATGACCCGAAGTCCTTCATTTTTTATTGATTTTTGATAATCCACCTTTCAAGGGGTGAGGTGGAACCCTTATAAGGCTCGTAGGCGTAAGTATTACATGGCTCATAGGTCTTAGAGGAATTCATTGCCCGTAGGCTTCAAACATTACATACAACTCAGACTAACTACTTGGAATTGCTCCTCCCCAGCATCTTCATCGTGAAATCAGCTCTCCACCTTTGCATGGCTGTTCGGCTAGGCATTCCCGTGCATGCACAAGCTTGTCCCGATGGCAGGAGCCATACCCTCTCATTCTTGCAATCCGTTTAGCTTCTTCTGTGGTGAAAGCTCCTCACTCATCCTCCTTGTAGAGCTTGTTCCTTGTAGGTTGTCTGGTTTGCATCCGCACTTAAGGTGGCCCAAAGGCCTTGAGGTGGCCCAAAGGCCTTACTGACCTGAAGGCCTGGGTGGCCCGAAGGCCTTACAGGACTCAGGGACCAAATCGGTGGCCTGAAGGCCCAAACAGGGGCATATTCCCGGCTACTACAGTGTGAAACAGTGCCTGCTATAGTTCCCGCTACAGTACCTGCTACAGTACTGTACAGTTCCCGCTACAGTACCCCCAGAAATTCTGCCTCCGCTTGGATTTGATCCCTGGTCACTTGGATGCACTTGCAGAGTCCTTACCAACCGGGCTAAGGCTCATGTGCTTAAATCCCTCAAAACAAGACTTTGAATGCATTTTACGTCAAAGAAAACGTCAAAGGGACAAAACTATAGGAAGCTGGAAACATTGTACACCTTCCGACCTGGAAAACACTATAGCACCTATCGATAGATGACCTAACGATGCGAGTCACCGATGCGAGTCACCGACGCGACCTATTGACGCGACCTATTGACGTGACCTACCGACGTGAGTCACCGGTGCGACTCACCGACGCGACCTACCGACGTGAGTCACCGACACGACTCACCGACACGACCTTCTGACGCGACCTTCCGACGCGACCTACCGACACGACCTACCAACAGATGACCTACCGATGGTACTGTTCACATCCTTGAAACACTGTTCACACACAGAATTGTAAATTTTTCAAAATGTAGGGAATAAGTCACATTGACCTCCCAGAACACCTCGAACACCAGATTTTAGCAAAGGAATGGACCAGAAAGGTCCAGAGCATTACATGGTCATGCTTGAGGCTATGCTAACGCTTCCCAAGATACATCACTATGATGGATGAATTCCCCAAATATAGAGCCACACAATGATTTGGATGGCGAACACAATGTGCGTTGGGAGCTAAGGCTATATTAGCGCACAAAAGTAATCTCGGGGACTACATTCCTTTGATTTGAGTGTTATTCCTTTTATGCTGGACTACATTCTCCCATTGACGTATTCTAAATGATATCTTCCAAGATTCATTGGTTTGACAACACCTTCTCAAATGTTAACGTGAGACTACATTGGGAAACCCTGAGAGTACGTTTAGTTGCTCTTACATTGCGCAGGTGCTCAGTTCCTCACCTGAGTCTCAATCACTGAGTTATTCTTAAACAACCTGCTAGATTCCCAAATTATTCAAATGTGAGCTCCCCTTTTATTCTTACCCAGCTGGGGTTGGGGTTGATTTAATCTATTGCAGGTGCTCTGTTCATTGGTCGAGTCTCAACCTTTTAGATATAGAATTAAATAAATTAGTCCAAATTACTTTAAAAAAAAGAACGAGATAATAAATTGTATTAATGAATGAATTATCATATAATACCTAAAATAAAATATCAAAATCATTATTAAATCTAATCAAGTATGGAATGAGTATGTTTAAGAATGGTGTTTTAGATATGTTCTAAAAGCAACCCGAATTAAGCACCTTGTTTCTAAAATTCGGTATGTAAAACCAAAAAATGTGCGAAACTCAATATGTTCATGGGTTTTTGGCAAGAAATATATTTAAATTAGCACAAAATAATAGGAAAAGTAGCGATAATTTTCAGCTATGCACTCCCCTGCATTTAAAATATGCTTGTCCTAAGAATCATTCTCAACATTTTTATAGTGGATATCATGTTCAAGATTAAATTCTACAATTCCATGGATTTTAAACAAATGGAATTTGAGTGGTTTTAAAAAAAAACATTTAATGACATTATTTCAATCCACCCGTTCTCAAATAAATTCAATAAAGTGATTCTAATATAGTTCAATCCAAATGTCCATACTCAAATGTTGAATTGATATGTATGCTTCCAATTCTTCATTTAGAAATGAAACTAACCCATCCATTCTCTCTTATGGTTGGGCACACACACCATACACTTTTTGCATTCTTCTTTTTCTAGCCATTTCATGTATGACACTTATTGAGATGAGTCTAGGTAATCGAGAACTAAGCAATTACAATAGAAGTCACCCCATGAGACTATTTGTAATAATTAAGGGATAAAAGAAACATTGGATAACTGACTCTCAAATTTCTTTTGGACTCTTGTTCATTGGCTTTTATTCACAATAATTTTATTATACACATGATCCTTTGATATTTGAAAACTTCAACAGAGTTTGTAACAAGTCTAAACCACTCTAACTAATACTAATATTTGTTTAATATTTGAAAGGGAGAATGACACTTAGAGATCAATACAGAGGCCCAATTCAGGATAAAAACCAAGAATTGAGAAAATTCCAACAGGGGATATTTTTTTATTATGTTGGGTATCAGAATGACCTTTATACCCTAACAAACTTCCCCCCTTATCAGTCTCGTAGCCATCTCCCATGCTCATCCCATCACCACGTCCTCTCCCACACTCGTCCACCCGCCGCATCCTCTCCCATGATTGTTCAGTCGCCGCCTCCTCTCTCGCGCTCATCTCACCGCTGCCACCTCTCTCGCGCTCATTATTGGATTGGTGTAGCCTGATCTGACAGACACTGTAACACTTTTGACAAAGGTGGTCGCCTTTCACTGTAGCGACGCGGACTTCCTGTGCAAACAATGGATCGTCGTCTCCATTTGTAGCCCATTTCAGGCTAGGGTTTCTTACCTGAAAAACTCTATATTTGTGCTCCCAATTATAGTGAATATTCTGCCTCTCCGTGGACGTAAGGATTATTCCTGAACCACGTAAATTTGTGTGTTCCGAGTGCTTTCTTTTCTTCTACATTTTCTTTCGTATCTCGTTTCTGTCGTTGTGACTCCCAACATTTCTGTAACAACTGGTATCAGAGGGTGAGTTCAGAATTTCTCCAACAAATGGCTATGGATGAAGGAAAAGTGAAGATCGATCACTTCGATGGAACTAACTTCAGTTTCCGGAGGATGTAGATCGAGGATTATCTTTATCAAAAAAAGATGCACTTGTCACTTATGGGTGTGAAGCCAACGGACATGGAGTAGTCAGAGTGGGAGCTACCGGATTGATAGGTTCTGCGTGTTGTGCGCCTGACGTTTGCAAAAAATGTGGCGTTCAACATCAGAGAGGAGAAGACGATGATTGGACTGATGAAAGCTCTTGCCAATATGTACGAGAAGCCTTCTGCAGCTAACAAAGTACACTTGATGCGACAGATGTTCTACCTGAAAATGGTTGAAGGGAGAGTTGTCGCAAATCAAATCAATGAATTCAATACCATCATAAGTTTGTTGACATTAGTGGACATTGATCTTGGTGATGAGGTATGTGCGTTGGTTTTACTATCTTTGTTACCTGATAGTTGGGAAGCAACTGTAACAGCTGTGAGCAGTACTTCGGGGAATACAAAGTTGGCTCTGAAAGATGTATGAGACCTGATCCGCAGTGAGGATATGCGAAGAAGAGAATCAGGCAGATTCTCTGGTTCTACTCTGAACGTTGAAGGAAGAGAAAGATATGTGGAGCAAGACAATCGCAGAGGACGATCAAAGTCAAGAGGAAAGAGAAGAGACAAGGCAAAGAGGCATGGTCCAACCTGCTAGACTTGTGGGAAGAAAAGACATGTCAAGAAGGAGTGCAGAGAAAATCGAAAGGGCCCTGAAACCAGTGGAGCAAACACAATGGATGAAGGAACTGATGACGTGCTGCTGCTGAGCGTGGACAATCCTATGGAGTCTTGGATTTTAGACTCAGGGGAATCTTTCCATTCTACATCAGAGAAGGGATTCCTGAAAAATTATGTTTCTGGAAATTTTGGCAAGGTACATCTTGCTGACGATGAGCCCTTACAGATTGTGGGGAAAGGAGATGCACAAATCAAGACCAATAGTGGGAGCTTGTTGGTTCTAGAAAATGTGAGGTACATCTCTGGTTTAAGAAGAAATCTCATTTCTGTGGGACAACTTGATGATATAGAGCTAAGTACCACGTTCACCGGTGGGGCATGGAAGATCACTAAAGGAGCTATGGTCATAGCTCGGGGAGCAATGAATGGTACCTTATACAACATGACAGAAACGTGCATTGACATGACTGCATCACTGAAAGCTGTCGGAGATTCACAACTATGACACTACAGATTAGGCCACATGAGTGAGAAGGGGATGAAGGTGCTGGCAAGAAAAGGGCTTCTACCATATTTGAAGTCAGTGGAAGTTGGCCTATGTGAAGATTGTATCTTTGGAAAGAAGAAGAAGGTGTATTTTGCAAAAGGAGGCAGAACACTGAAGGCTGGGAAGCTGGACCTAGTACACACAGATGTTTGAGGGAATGCACCAGTACATTCCCTTGGAGGGTCACAATACTACGTGACATTCATTGATGACTCAACAAGAAAGGTATGGGTTTACTTTCTGAAAAGTAAATCTGATGTGTTTAAGATGTTTCAGAAGTGGAAGGTCATGGTAGAGAATGAGTTAGAAGCTAAGCTGAAATGATTAAGGTTTGGCAATGGTGGAGAGTATGACGGCCAAGAGTTCAGAGAATTCTATCCTGATAATGGAATTCGGTGGGAGAAGATAATTCTAGGTACACCGCAATAGAATGGTGTGGCAGAGAAGATGAATAAGACGTTGAATGAACGTGCCGGAAGTATGAGGTTACACTCGGGGTTGCCCAAAACCTTCTGGGCTGATGCAATGAACATGGTAGCGTATCTGATTAACATGAGTCAATCTGTGCCAGTGGGAGAACGTCTACCCAAGGAGCTATGGTCTGGTAAGGAGGTAAAACTCTCACATTTACGAGTCTTTGGTAGTTTGGCTTATGTACACATTGATGCTAACTCAAGGGACAAGCTTGTTGCTAAGTCCAAGCTATGTTTCTTTACTGGCTATGGTGCTGACAGGTTTGGTTACTGCTTTTGGGATGATCTCTAGAAGACGGTCATCAGGAGCTAGAACGTGGTATTCAATGAAGGTGTCATGTACAAAGATCGTCATGTAGGCGAAGATGAAAATGGGAACATTGAATAAGAGTGTAAAGAGCAAGTGGATCTTGAAGGTGTATCTGAGCATGAGACATCCGAACCGGTGGAACCTTCTACTCCAGTGGAGTTGAGGAGATCAACAAGGGTGAGAAGGCCTGTGCAGAGGTATTCACCATCCCTGCATTATCTGTTATTGACTGATGGTGGAGAACTAGAATGCTTTTAAGAGGCAATGCAGTTAAAGGAGTCGAGCAAGTGGGAGCTGGCTATGAAGGAGGGGATTTCCTCATTGGATGATAACAACACTTGGGAGTTGACACCTCTGCCAAAAGGAAGGAAATCATTGTAGAACAAGTGGGTCTACCGGGTCAAGGAAGAACATGATGGAAAGAGGAAGTACAAGGCAAGACTGGTAGTGAAAAGTTTTCAACAGAAGGAGGGTGTGGATTTCACTGAAATATTCTCACCAATAGTGAAGCTTACCACTATTCGGGTGGTTCTCAGCATTGTGGTATCAGAAGACTTATACCTTGAGCAGCTTGATGTCAAGACTATCTTCCTTCATGGATATTTGGAGGAAGACATCTACATGCAGCAGCTAGAGGGATATGTAGAGTTTGGGAAGGAAGACCTGGTGTGCAAACTACAGAAGAGCTTATATGGATTGAAGCAGACACCAAGGAAGTGAAACAAAAAGTTTGATTCATTTATGACTAAAAATGAATATAAACGATGTGGCATGGATCAATGTTGCTACATCAAGTCCTTTGGTGATAGATATATTATATTGATTCTGTATGTTGATGACATGCTCATTGCAGGATGATGTATGCAGAGGATTAATGAGCTGAAAGGGCAGTTGGCTGAGGAGTTTGAAATGAAAGATCTTGGAGAAGCTGACAAGATTCTGGGGATAAAGATCAAGAGAGACCGCATAGTTGGAACATTGATGTTATCAAAGGCTGATTACATTGGGAAGGTTCTGAGAAGATTCAGTATGCTGGAAGCAAAGGCAGTCTCTATTCCCCTAGCGAGCCATTTTAAACTATCAAAGGAGCAATCACCTAAGACGACAGAAGAGGTTGAGTACATGGCAAAAGTTCCATACGCATCAGCTGTTGGAAGCCTGATGTATGCCATAGTCTGTACTCGACCTAACATTGATCATACAGTGGGAGTTGTGAGTAGGTATATGGAAAACCCAGGGAATCAACATTGGGAAGCTGTAAAGTGGATACTGAGGTATTTAAAGGGCAACAAGGAGGTATCTCTGTGCTTTGGGAAAGGAAATTCATTGTAGGGGTATGTGGATGCTGACCTTGGATGTGATGTCGACAGCAGGAGGAGTACCATGGGTTATGTATTTACCTGTGGAGGAACTGCGGTAAGTTGGATATCACAATTCCAGAAGGTGGTGTCTTTATCCACCACAGAGGCAGAATACATTGCTGTAACAGAAGCTGGGAAAGAGATGGTTTGGCTGAAGAACTTCTTGGATGAATTGGGAAGAAAGTGAGAGTAGAATGTATTGCACTGTGATAGTCAGAGTGCTATACATCTTCCAGAGAACCCAGTGTTTCATGCCCAGACGAAGCACATTCAATTGAAGTACCATTTCATTAGAGGTTTGATACAGGATGGGTTGCTGACATTGCAGAAGATTTGTGGAACCAACAATCCAGCAGACATGTTAACAAAGTCTATGGTGATACAGAAGTTGAGGTACTGTTGTGCCTTTGTTAGTCTCCACTGATGAACGGAGGATTAGAGGCATAATAAGGGAGGACATGATGGGAGCACAAGAGGAAAACAATTTTTATTTCATGAATCGTCAGGTTGAAATTGAAGCTGTCAATAGAAAGCACACACACTGGTGAGTGAAGAATAGGAAGAACTCAGATTAAGTAAGTTATCTTTGTTAGTTGCATCGAAGCATAACAGTGTATTGGATCAGACTCCAAGTGGGAGATTGTTGGATTGGTGTAGCCCGATCCGGCAGCAACTGTAGCACTTTTGACAAAGGTGGCCACCTTTCACTGCAGTGACGCAGACTTCCTGTGAAAACAGTGGATCGTCGTCTCCATTTATAACCCATTTCAGGCTAGGTTTTCTTACCTGAAAAACTCAGTATTTGTGCTCCCGATTATAGTGAATATTTTTCCTCTCTGTGGACGTAGGGATTATTCCCGAACCACGTAAATTTGTGTGTTCTGTGTTCTTTCTTTTCTTCTGAATTTTCTTTCATATATCGTTTCTGTCATTGCAACTCCCAACATTTCCGTAACACTCATCTCGTTGCTGCCTTCTTAGTGTGTTACTCCATTCATCCTTCAACGTGCTCCTCCAGTCCTCTGCTCATCCCACTATCGTCTCCTGCGCTCATCCTTCTGGTGTTGTAGTGGGATTGATCCTAGGAGTGTCATCTTCCCACCAACAACTTATTTCTCACCAACAACGTATTACTCTTGCCCTTCTCCCAGCGCTAGTGTATCAGAAACCAAATTTTCTATAAATTCTATGGTTCCTATATTGTTTTTGATTTATTTTGTTAACTGATGTAAATATGAACTGATAATGAGTTTTACTATCTTATATTCATTAATGTTGTAGGTTAATTGATACAAGATGATGTTAAATTATTTGCAGAAAGAAATGTGTTGTTATTTTCATTTTGATGGAGTACTTATCAGTGATCCATAATAAAAAATACATTATGAAGGTGTAAGATCGATTGGTAGAGTGTTAATAGAAGGAATTTCATTTGATGAAATATCAAGATGGGCATCATTGATTCTGAAGTGTGATGTGTCATAGTTAGATTTAAAATACACGTTAAAGTTTGAGAATTGTATTTTTTAGACCTTATAGACATTGAGGGAGTAGAGTAATTGTTCATATTCAATGAAATTTTTGCTTATCTACATTATTTTGAGGTTATATCGAATGATTGCAGTCGACAGTGGATGTAAGATCAAAGGTAATGACATGTCAAAATTGTTTATATTAATATTTTGTTTACATGTTATGTATTTACATTTGATATTTAAATTGCAAGGTTGAATTAGTTGGTGGGATTTCAGAACAAAGTTTATCATTTGATCGCGATTTTCAAATGATACCTTGTGTAATTAGTAGCGTTCCATGTTTGATTTCAAATTTAAATTCTTCAAAGTGGAATGAATTATTGGTGGATGTTGATCAATTTTTTTCTTCAACCAAAGCATTGAGGGAGATGATCTTCAAGTATAACATTGCATGTAAGTTTAACTATGAATATTTAAGGAATAGTCCTAAAAATATTATTGTCAAATGAAAAGTTAAGAGCTTCATGTGGAAGTTAAAAACATATGGATTGGGGAATTCCACTCCATTTCTTTGTGTGAAAACTTTTCAAAATTCTCATATGCACTCAGCTCAAGATAGACTAGCAATTTGTCACAATTCAAGGGTATCATTAATGTTATCTATCATTTGTGATGAAGTGATCTTCAAGTATAGCATTGCAAGTAGGTTTGACTATGAGTATTTAAGGAATAGTCCTGAAAAGATTATTTTCAAATTCAAAGTTGAGAGTGGCATGTGGAAGTTAACAACATATGGCTTGGGGAATTCCCCTCTATTTCTTTGTGTGAAAACTTTTCAAAATGATCATATGCACTCAGCTCAAGATAGACTACCAATTTGTCACAAATCAAGGGTATTATTAATGTTATCTATCATTTGCGATGAAGTGAAGTCAAATGTGAAAAAAATCTACCAATGAAATTAAAGGTGACTTGTACAGAGACTATGGTATATCCCTTACATACCGTCAAGCGTTAAGAGCCAAAGAAAAATCAGTTGGTGAAATATATAGGGTTCCAAAGTAGTCATATATGTTAATCACTTGGATATGCAATAAACTAATGGAAGTTGATATGAAAACAATATTGAAATGGGTATCTTTAGAAAATGGTAGATTTTAAAGATTATTCATTGCATATGGGTGTTGCATAAATGGTTTCTTATTAGGTGCTTGAACTGTGTTGTTTGTGGATGGGTGTCACGTTAGTGGTCCTTATAAAGGTACCATGTTGGCAGCATCAACATATGATGCAGATGTCAACCTCTTCCCATTGTCATATTAAATTGTTGGGGGTGAAACATATGATGATTGAACATTCTTTTTAAAATACATAAAAGAAATTACAGGTTCTATTCAACTGGTGATTGTATCTGATCAACACAATGCGATTACAAGTGTTAGAATAATTTTTGGTAGATATAGACTTGCATATTGTTACCATCATGTGAAAGATAATTTTATCTATGAAATTACAAAATTACATAGGGGAATGGGAAGTGGCACTAAGGAAAGGGCATTGAAATTATTGGATGTCATTGCTTATTATCGGTCGGACTGTGATTTCGATGTTTCTATGAAGAATTTGAGAAGATTTTGTCCAGAATTGTCAAAATGGGTTGAAAATGATGGTGATGTTGAGGAATTGTAGCAACTATGACCAACTGTAGCAGAGTTGACCATACGACGCCGATAGGGCACTATAGCACAACAAACTTTGGCATGACACTGTAACAGGGCTGATCGAAGATACCGATAGGGCACCGTAACAGTGCAGACTTTATAGACAGTTGTATTGTAGCTCTATGGACTTCCAGCCACCGGCCCCTATAACAGCTTGGACTTGGGTGGCTGTGGAACTATAGCACAACATAATTTCTGTGCGGTTGGTGGAACAGTGCATCACCTTCTTTATTAGCTCATTTTGAGCTAGGGTTTTGAGTGCTTGGAACTCTAAAAACTCCCTGTAATTGTGCTCCCAATTGTAGAGATATTTATGCCACTTCGTGGATGTAGGGATTATTTCTGAACCACGTAAGTCGTTGTGTTCATGTTCTTTTTTTTCTTCTTCTTTTGTTTTCATCTATTCTTCATATGCAAACCTCTGTCGTGTTCCTCCCAACATTTTCGTAACAGTGGGAAATGTCACGATTTCCACACCATCAATGGGATCATATCACAACCAATTTAGCCAAATCATTCAATTCATGGATTGCATAGGAGAGGAGAAACAATATTTGTGTGTTGATTAACAAACATCATGAGAAATTGAGTAATAATTTTTTTTACCACCAAGGAAGACATGAAAAGGTGGAGAAATGGAGTTGGCCCAATGTTGAAGAAAAATTGAATGTGAATGTGTTAAGGGATAGAACTTTGATAGTAGAGAATACAGACATAATGTTTTCTTAGTTCAAACTGATAATGTGGATATCACTGTACAATTAGGAATTTGGGAATGCACTTGTAAAGAATGGGAAATAAGTGGGATCCCTTATGCTCATACATGTGCAATAATAAGAAAAGTACATGGTAATCTGTACATATATGTAGAGGATTTTTATCTATTTAACACCCAAAAGAAGATTTATCTTGGAGTTATGCATCCAGTTGAGACTAATGATATGCCACATTTGAATGCATTGACATATAATGATTATATGGATCAAACTTTTTTGCAACCATCGAAGACTTCTCATCCTCCCGATAGACCATCTTGTAATCGTATTGAGTCTCAATTTCAATATAATAAATTGTATCATTGTTCTCGTTGTAAAGAAGCTGGCCACATGCAAAAAAGGAGCAGAAATCCCAATCCAAGTTGATGTGAAAACTTTGAGAGGTTGGTGTTTTTTGTGTATACTACCTAATATGTTTCTAAAGAAGGGCATGTTAGAGCGGAAAATGATGTAAATCTGAAAACAATTGAAATATATTTTTTGTGGATTTATGCTATTTAAATCCTATGAATTATGATTTTTTGTGGTTTTGTGTTACTTACAATGATGTTGAGGTATGAATAATCACTACTGTTCATAAATTAATTGATATAATCAGGAAGATGTTTGACATTCTGACAGTTAAATCATGTCAACATGTTTAGATGACATAATTTAAAGATTTTACCACTGACCTTACAGGTTTTAACTCCGAGCCTCCATATTTTAACACACTTGTTCCATATGTTTTTTTGGTTTTTGTGAAAAGACAACTAACACTCCATGAATTTTACATAACATACTTTTTAGATTATAACACCTATGTTACAATTGAATGCGTTGACATATATTAATGAAATGGATGAAACTTTTTTACAGCCACTGAAGATTTGTATTCATTATTGTAAAGAAGTTGGTCACACATGAAAAAGGTATAGAATTCCCAATACAAGATTATGTATGGTGCTTAATATGTTTCTAAATAAGGGAATGTTAGAGCGGAGAATGATGTAAATCTGAAAACAATTGAAATATGTTTTTTGTGGAGTTCTACTGTTTAAATCCTATGAATTCTGGTTTTTTATGGTTTTGTGTTACTTACAATGATGTTGATGTATGAATAATAATTGTGGTTTATAAATTAATTGATGCAGTTAGGAAGATGTATGACATTCTTATGGTTAAACTGTAATATCCTAAAATTTTAAAGATAATAAAAACCCTCTTTGTTGATAATTTATAAGTATTTTTATGTGGAAATATAGTTTGAAAATAAAAATCACTTAATAACTGTTTTAAAGACTTTGCATAATGGTAAAATCCCAGTTATCACGCTTGAATATTCTATAGAATAATTTTGGAGTTAGGCGCTGAGTTAGTGCAAGATTTTGAGACCCATAAAGCCTTGATGCAGATGGAATAAAAACATTAAATATATTATATTACACACGCCAAATTTATCTAAAATAATTAAATATTTCCCAAACGGCACATCATTTGAGAAATCTGAGACCATCGTTAGATCCGAGATTTTGTGTTTATCCTAGACGAGGTATAACATTTGTGAGCGTCAAACATTTAGTCAAGTCGCTCACGAGGATAATCTATTTAATATTTTTATTATATTTTTTTCAAAAATAAATTAATATCTCTCAAATAGTGTGTTGCAAGAAAAATATGAGACCACTGTTAGGTCCGGGATGTGAGGTTTACCCTAGGCAGAGTATAACTTTTGTGAGCATCAGACATTTGGTCTCATCGCACGTCATAATACCATTTTTATATTTAGTTATATTATTATTCCAATTTTTGAATAATAAATAATTAATATCTCTTAAATGACGCATCATATAAGAAATTAGAGACCACCATTGTAACGCCCCGACCCCAGTTACCCAGAGTCGGTGCATTATTTTAATACATTAACATGATTACAAGGAATCAAGTCCCGAAAGACCGATCATTTTAGCAGTCTTGGAAAATAGATTACATACATGAACGTTACATTACACATTAGAAAATAAAACACAACATAAATGATCTTTTGAGAACGCCATTAATTACCTAGATTAACCCTGCTTATTAATAATAAAACACTTATTGGGATCCTGGAAAATAAAACATAAGAAAGGGGTGAGCTCAGATACTCAGTAAGGATAACAATATAGAAGAAACTTTCATAAATAAGAATAAATATTTAAGAAAATGTATAAGACTAAAACAAAAGTCTTTTAAACTTGAACTTTCGCATAATATGGAAAATATAAAATCAAATAATGCCATTTACTTATTCACATGGATATTATACTAGTCGAATAATCACATGCAATATCAATAGCCACTTTCATAATGATGGAATACATAATGCCGAACTTCAATTTCTATGTCAAGGAATCGTGCCATGACCAAGGGGCTAACTGTAACCAGATCCCAACCCAAAGAGCCTCTATAACTGGACTCCAACCCGGAGAGCCTCTGTAATCGGACTCCAACTCGGAGAGCCTTTGTAACCGGACTCTAACCCGGAGAGACTCTGTAACCGGACTCCAACCCGGAGAGCCTCTGTAACCGGACTCCAACCCTGAGAGTCTACTGTAACCAGAACCAAACCCGAAGGGCTTACTTTTACCGGTCCCCAACCCGGAACATACTAGTCCAATACATTCATCTTAAGAAAAGGATGAAATATAACATAAACATTCATATTAAAACTAGCATACAAAATGTCAATACTTTAACCATAAACCATGAATGACATAAAAATAACTCATCCACAGTCAAACATATCACAAAACCTTAAATACAATATGGAAGATTTGTATCATAATAAATCAACTTCAAACAAGTGTAAAATTAATCAAAGGATGTTGACATAGATGAAATCAAAACTATTTGAGAGAAATATCTCTTTCTATTTTGAAATCATTTAAGAGTCACATAATTATAAAGAAAACATTTATTTTGAAAATATTCTTATAATCTTGTAAGGGAAACTTCGACGATGTTATAACAGCAGAGAATAACCACACCTTCCATATAAGTTAAAAATACATTCTTACCTTAATTTTGTCGAAAAGGTCTTAAAGTACCTTGTTTGGAAAATGACGGAAAGATTCCTTTAAAAACATATAAGGTCAAATAAGGGTATAAATGACTTTAACCCATAGTCTAGTAAATAGTAAAAATGTTTTAAAATACATTTTCAAGAAAACATAGATGTGGATGATAAAGAGGTCTCAGTAGATACTTACGTAAAAACAACCTCGAATAATGAAGAGATTGCAGAATTAACCCTTACCGATTTGGTAACTTACGAAACATACACCCCATGAAAGAAGGATCATACAATGAAGATATAAATACCCAGAAGTTAAAGTATATTACACAATGAATAAAATCATGGGCCGTACATATACCACACAAAATGAAATAGTGGCAATTATAGAATGGATCTCACAGGAATAAAAAGTGAGATGAAAACCCCTTTCCTTGCACTTTCCTTTGGTCGAGGGTACGTTTAACCTCCTGTATAATGACCATAGTATGTTATTAAATTATACCAGAACCATATTTATATTTATTATATCATACATGATTCATTTATGACTTTATACTACCCATTTAATAATGATTTCCATGTTAAATTAACATTTCGGGTAATAATCGCTTTCTTTATCGTACATGTTTTAACATGTTATTATTGATCATATCATTTAGATCATGATTTAAATACTTCCAGAATATAAAAAATGATTTATATATAATATATATTTAGAATATAAATATGTATAATAGGTAGATATATGAAATGTAAAACACCGTTTATGGAGACGGTATGTCGTACGTACGCATAACCGCTATTTCTGTTTTCATGTCGTATTGAACGGAAGTAAGTGAATAAGATATATGTAAGTACATACATACATACATACATACACAAATATATATATATAAATATAAATATATATATCTCAAGTAGCATTATTATGTCATATATTACATACTTATTAATAATATATGTTTTTATAATCATTGATGAATGGTGAATGTGGAAATGAATCTCATCGCGTCGTGGAGACGGTAATCCGTACGTACGCACGAGCGACAATATCATTTTTTAATGATTAAAAGGTGTGGAATTGGATTGTATATTAATTTTTTAGATACATTAGCATGTTATTTTCATTATATATATATATATATATATTAATCATCATTATATCCATCCAAATAACATAGTATTGAATAGTAAATTACACCACGACATGGAGATGGTAAGCCGTGCGTACGCACGTATGGTGACATTATAATTCATAGGATAGATAGATTAATGAATATAGTTGTTCCATATTTATAATAACATCACAGTATATAGAAGATACTGGATTTATTATTTTATAATGGAAACAACAAAGAAAGAGGAAGTGGAAGAAGAAAAGAACTTGAAATAGGTGATGAAATATTTACCTCTTCTTTGGGTTCTTCCTTTTGATTTGATCAAAAGGGCTCCTTAGGTTGGATTTCATACCAAAAGAAGGCCTATAGGATGAAGGGAGGATAGTTGGGGGGATATTTGGGTAGGGGTTGGCCGAGCCAAATTGTAACACCCCAAGGTTTTCTAAAAATAAATTGAAATGCATGAAACTTTGTTTAAAGTATATATTTATAACTAGTGTTTAAAAATAACTTTACTACCATAATGTTTTGAATTTCAAGAAACTGTCATCTACAATTGTGTTCAGTAAATTATTTAGAGTTTGATGAAACCAACTTGTTTTTTTTTGTGAATAATAACATACCCTTATGAATAGTAATATGACCCTAATGAATAGTAAATTTTATTATTATTTTATTTTCTTAAGGCTAGAAGATAATAACATATTGGTTAATTTTTCATTGTGATAAAGAAGTAGTTGTAGAATTAGAACTGTTAATTTTTGAATTAAGTATGCTTTTATTTAAAAATTAAATTAATAATATTTAGAAAATTATTTTTCAAAAATGGACTTCATTTCTGAATTATACATGTCGAAAAATGGTTAGGGTAAATTTTTTGGATTTTTCTAAAATTCAAGAATTTTTTATGAATAGTAAAATACGATAAAATACGATAAATACTAAATACATGATTTACTGCATCATAAGTGATTCAAGGATGATTTAATCCCACTTAGTTTGAACTCACATGACATTATTACTATTTTTGGTCACATCAATTAAGATTATTCATAGTCTTGAGAAAAAATATTATAATAATGATTAAAATAATGAAAAATACCCCCTCTCCTCCACTATAAATACCACCATCACTCCCCTCTTCCTCCCACACCTCTAAAGCCTTGAGTAATGTCTAATATCTGCCAAATTCCCTCCCCAATCTTCTTACCCACGTCCTAGAGCTTCTGGTCTTACCAAAAGACCAAAACCAAATCCCTTAAGGAGGATCTCAAGGAGAAGAGATCAAGAGGTAAACATCCTCTTTTATTTTCTTTCTTTTCTTTCATTTTATGTTATTCTCTTCCATTACCTTTGGATTATGTTAGGATATTTCATTAAATATCCCCCCTTACTATAAATATTATTTATTAATGATGATATATCCTTTTCCTCTCTTCAAACTATTTTTATGAAATTTTAAGAGACGCCATTAGGCTGCTGAATTTTTGTGAGAAATTTATCAAGTTTTCTTTTATTTTAAGATTCCTTTATTTTCTTCTTCTTTCCTCACCTCCTCTTAACCAAGAGGCATGAAAGATCCAGAATCTTGTATATTCTAGATGCTCTCATGTTCATGGAAAATTCATCATCATTATTTTTCTCCTCCCCCACTTATTCAAGGAATTAAAAATATTGTCCGTGATGTGTCGAATTACCGACATCGTGGATGATGTGATTTCAATTTGAATTAATTCATTAAAGTCTGGTCATAAAACCATTTTTATGGTTAAAACAGGTTATTATATATGTATTATGTCTCATCCATGGTTCTATAATTCTTTTGTACTCATGGTTCTAAATTATAAGACAAAATGAGGTTGTTGTTATCGAAGAACCACTAAAATGATCTAAACAAACATCATTAATGTTTAAACTTATGAATCATCCTCATATAAAAAATCAAAATGATAAATGGTATAATTTATGGTACTGGAAATATGTAAATACCATTTCATTCCTATTCTAGAGTTTCACTTCCAATCGACAAGAACATCCATCATGAACCAATCATGGAAATCATGTAAGGAACTCACCCAAAACAGTGCAAGGAACAAAATACTAACAATTAAGGGGTGAAACAAGGTTATTAAATGATCACATAAGATGTTATAAACATGAAAATTTTTCTGTAAGATATTAATAACACTCTTTTAACCATTATACAGGAGGTTTAAACAAGTTTTATGTAAGACAAGCCCGAGGTAAGGGAATTCTTAACCCGATTTCCATTCTTTGGGTTAACATTCTACTTCGTTATTTATGTGGTATTGAAATTGTTTGTGTGATGAGTTTTTTTTATATTATGTTTATATTATTTCTATTTACAGTGTATATACATATTCCATCCACTCTATTAAGTCTCATTTCAATTATATGATGTTTATAAGGGAATTTTCTTTTTAAAAACCTCTTTTAAAATTCTGTTTTACAAAATTCAAAAGCAATGTTTTTATGTTATTATTCATGTTGTATGATTATGTTTTGGTTCTTGGGAATTGTTTATGATGAAGGGTGTGACCTATATTTCCCTCCAATGCATTGGGTATGTGTAAGTTTGAGGTCAGCCGTATGGTTACTCCAAGTGTAGCTGCGATGGTTATACAAATTGTAAGGTAGCTGTGAGGGTTACAAATTATAAGGTAGCCGTAAGGGTTACGATATTATGTAATTAATTCCCCAAGATACCTTTATGGTTCTACTTATGTTCTTATGTATTTGTGGAGATATCATGTTTCACCAGGTAAGTATATATATATATATATATATATATATATATATATATATACAGGTGATAAGTGAGTCTTTTGGAAATGATTTCATACGTTACAAGTATTCATGGACTAATGTATTATTTCCTTCTTTTCACACCCCTTACTGAGTTTTTATGCTCATCCCAAGTTTTTAAATGATTTTCATAGGTTAATGGATGCGTAAGTCCATGAAGGAAGCCATGTTAAATGTTGAAGAATTGTCAAGGAATCATGTTTAAGTTTTAATGTTTTCAATTTTGAAAAAATGGAAACTGTTTTTATGGTATCCACTCTATAAAAATGTGTAATGTTATGAATGTATTATGTCCCAATTATCTAAAGCTCTAAACTTGAAAATATCATCAATGTAAAAGGAAGTGTTTTCTTGACTAAATTTAAGATTATGTATGTATTAAGGATGGGTCCTTATAGTTGGTATTAGAGGATGGTTTAGATAACTTTAGGGGTTATGATGATGTTAAAAGAATACTATAAATGATTTTCACTCTATGTTTAACTTGAAATGTTATAGCATTTAAAGATTACCATGTTGCTTCATCTAAGACATGTTTGTTCAGAATGGTTGTCTGCAGAAGGAATATGGATGCTGAAGAGGAGAGGCACCGATAGAATGACATCCTTCCAGAACTATAACCCGGAATGGTAGGGATTGGAACCGAGTAGTTTATGACAGTAATGGCTTAGCTAATGTAGGAAATAAATGGTGGAGGCATCCATGTAAGAGAACCAATAGAGGTACCACAACGGAACATGACAATAGTGGAACATTTTATGAGACAAAATCCTCATGCATTCAATGGATCTTATGACCAAGTAGCAGTTGAAGAATGGATCAAATCCCCTTAAAAGATATTAGATGTTATGGGATGTTCAGACAATCAAACGGTAAGTCTTTCCATTTATCATTTTTAAGGGGAAGTTGATCAGTGGTGGTCAATGGTAAGGAATATCAGGGGTAGAGAGGATTTTGATTCCTTAGAGTAGGATGAATTTAAAAGTCTTTTCCTTGAAAAATATTTTCCTAAGGTGGTGCGACTTAGGATGGTGAAGCAATTACTTGAATTGAAGCAATAAGAGGAAGATTCAGTGGCTATGTATGAAGAGAACTTCACCCGACTAGCGAGGTATGCTCCAAATCTTATTCTGGATCTTGATAGAAAAATCATCCGCTTTTACTCTGGACTAAAGCAAAGGTATCAAAGGGCGTTAGCCTCTCATGAATTAAAAAGTTATGAGAAACTTGTTCGATGTGCTAAGAGGGTAGAGATGGATTTTGCTGATGATCATGTGCATTTAGGAAACAAGGAGAATAAGAGGTTCAGGTGGCAAGTGATGGGTAAGAATCAACCAAATAAATCTGATGGTAAGAAAATCCAGTTTCCAGTTTTTGAAAAGTGTGGCAAGAAACAACCTGGGGAATGTCTTAGAAAAACTGGTAAGTGTTTTAAATGTGGTAAGTTTAGACATATGGCCCGAGATTGTAATGAAAATGATCCAAAGTATAATCATGATAAGAAAACTGTAAAGTGTTTTAAATGTGGTGAGATGGGTCACTATGAAAATGCTTACCCAAAGAGAGATCTGAATGATGTAAAGAAGCCAGAATATAAGCAGAAATGTGTAATGTGATCCTTTATGACTACGTCAGCAGATGTCAGGACATCCAATGAAGTTGTATCAGGTACTTTGTTTATTCACTCAGATTTTTCTAAAGTTTTTTTTGATACGGGGTCTACACATTCCTTCATATCTGAGAATTTTTTTGGTAAATTGGAAATATCACCTCAACAAATGAGACCCAAACTTTTTGTTAAAACACCATGGGGAAATGTTATAGCAAAGAAGAATTATAAGAATATTTCTATTGTGGTATGTGGAAAGACTTTACCTACAAACCTTGTTGTGTTACCCTTAGTCGAGTTTGATATTATTCTGGGGATGGACTGGCTTTCTGATTATCATGCTAAGATTGACTGTAGAGATAAAGAAGTTGTTTTTTAGAAAGAGTTTCATCTTGTATACAAGAAAGAACCCATACAATTGATAACATATCAGGAAGCTGAAAAACTATTGAAAGATGTAAATGAAAGTTATCTTGCTCAAATTGTTGAAAACAAGGGAACTGTTCAGATTAATGATGTGCCAGTGGTAAATGAATACCTTGATGTTTTTTTCTGATGAGTTACCTGGTGTAAAACCTGATCAGGAAGTCGAGTTCACAATTGACTTAGTTCCTGATGCTAATCCAATTTCAAAACCCCCTTATCATATGGATCAAATATAACTTCTTGAATTGAAAATTCAGTTGCAAGATTTTCTAGATAAAGGCTTCATTCGTCCTAGCACTTCATCGTGGGGAGATCCTGTTTTGTTTGTTAAAAAGAAAGATGGTTCCATGAGACTTTTCATTGATTATAGAGATTTGAATAACATTACTGTTAAAAAAAAGTACCATTTTCCTCACATCGATGACTTGTTTGATCAGCTTCAAGGAGATCAGTACTTTTCCAAGATTGACTTGAGATGCGAATACCATCAGCTGAAGGTGAAGGATGATGACATCCCAAAAACAGACTTTCATACTAGATATGGGCATTATAAATTTTTTGTTATGCCGTTTGGATTAACTAATGCACCTGCTATATTCATGAATCTTATGAATAGTGTATTTCATGAGTTCTTGGATAAGTTTGTGGTTGTATTTATTGATGACATTCTGGTATTTTCTAAAAATAAATAGGAGAATGAAAAAAAATCTAAGGGTTGTATTACAAACCTTAAAATAAAATAAATTGTACGGAAAATTCAGCAAATGTGATTTTTGGTTGCAACAGATTTCTTTTCTTGGGCACATTGTAAATAAGGATGGAATAACAACTGATCTTGCCTAAACAAAAGTGGTTGATGAATGACCAAGACCCACAAATGTAACAAAGATTCATATTTTTCTTGGATTAGAGGGTTATTACCAACGGTTTTTTAAAAACTTTGCACAATTATCTAGACCAATAACTAAGTTAACACGGAAAGGGGTTATATTTTTTTGGACAGAAGAATGTGATGTTTGTTTTCAGGAACTGAAGAAGAGATTGGTGAATGCTCTAGTTTTGGCCTTGCCTTCCCGAAATTCTGATTTCATTATCTATAGTGATGATTCATTAAAGGGACTTGGTTGTGTTTAGATGCAGAATGATCAGGTAATTTCTTATGCTTCAAGACAACTAAAAACTCATGAGTTAAATTATCCCACCCATGATTTGGAATTGGTAGATGTGGTTTTTTCTTTGAAAATTTAGAAGCATCATTTATACGGATCTGGATGTCAAATATATACTGACCATAAAAGTCTAAAGTATATATTCACTCAGAAGGAATTAAACACGAGGCAAAGAAGATGGCTTGAACTTATAAAGGATTATGATTGCACGATCAATTACCATCCTAGAAAAGAAAAAAATGTGGCGGATTCCTTGAGTCAGAAAAATCATGCATCATTAACCATGTTACATTTGGAACATGATCCCTTGATTAATGATTTGATGAATTTTGGATTAGAAGTTGTTGGTGCAGGGAATACATCTGTTTTGTTTCAGGTTTCAGTGCAGTCTTCATTGTTAGAAAGAATTAAGTGAGCACAAAAGGAAGACCGTGAGCTACATAAAAAGTTAGAATTGGTTAAAGTGGGAAAGTTTCCAGAATTTAACCTTGATAAAGATTATGTTTTAAGATTTGGAAAAAGGTTGTGTATGCCAAGTGATTCTCAGTTGAAGAAAGATTTGTTGTGAGAAAATCATAGTTCTCCATTTTCGGTTCATCCTGGATGTACTAAGATGTATAGAGACCTTCATGAGTATTACTGGTGGGATGGAATGAAAAAGGATATTGCTAATTTTACCATGAAATATTTGACATGGAAGCAGGTTAAAACAGAGAGGTAATTACCGAAGGGGATGCTTTAGCCTTTTCCAGTGCTATAGTGGAAATGGGATAATGTATCCATGGACTTTGTGGTGGGACTACCAAAGACTTCTTGAGGTAACAATGTAATTTGGGTTATTGTTGATCGGCTAAAAAAATATGCACATTTTCTTTCTATTCAAGATACAATGTCTTTGGATCATCTTTCTCCATTGTACCTCAAGGAGATTGTCAGGTTACATGGAGTTCCTCTTTCCATTGTATCTGATCGGGATCCCAGGTTCACTTCTAACTTTTGGAAGGAACTTTAGAAGTCGTTGGGCACAGAGTTAAATTTCAGTACAACTTTTCATCCTCAATCAGATGGGTATTCAGAATGAACGATTCAAACTTTGTAGGATATGCTTCGAGCTTGTTCAATGGACTATCCGGGAAGTTGGGATCAACATATTTCTTTATTTGAGTTTTCTTATAATAATAGTTTTCATTCCAGTATTCAGATGGCACCTTTTGAGGCTTTGTATGGGAAGCGGTGTCAGACTCCAGCATTTTGGGATGAAGTCAGTGAAAGAAAGTTGATGGGGCTAGAATTAGTAGAAGAAGTGGCTGAGAAAGTGAGGATGATCCAGCAGCACATGAGGACAACTCAGAGCGGGTAGAAAAGTTATGCAGATAATAAAAGGAAAGAATTCTCTTTCGAGGTAGGTGACCATGTTTTCCTTAAAATCTCTCCTTGGAAAAGTGTGATGCATTTTGGTAAGAAAGGGAAGATAAGTCTATGGTTCATTGGTCCTTTTGAAATCTTGGAGAAAGTTGGAACAGTTGCATACTGTGTAGCTTTGCCTCCGAGCTTGTTTCAGGTACACAATGTTTTTCATGTTTTGATGTTGAGAAAGTATGTGCCAGATTTATCTCATGTCTTGATCTCAGAAGCATTTTAGCTGGAGGAGAACCTTTCTTATGAAGAGAAACCAATTCAGATTCTTGATCGAAGGGAACAGGTATTGTGGAATAAGGTAATTCACCAGGTAAAGGTTTTGTGGAGAAATAACATGGTTGAAGAAGCAACATGGGAGTCCGAAAATGCTATGAGGGAAAGGTACCCTCACTTGTTTAATAAGTAAATAAAATTGCGAGGATGCAATTTCCAGAAGATGGGGATAATGTAACACCCCAAGGTTTTATAAAAATAAATTGAAATGCATGAAACTTTGTTTAAAGTAGATGTCACGACCCGCCTTCACCAAAAGGAGGGAAAGGTCAGCAGATTGCCAAGCCCTTCCTTCTTTAAGTTGAAGGAGAGATAATGACCCACTAAACCCGCCTTCAATAGGTCCCGGAGTGGCGACCAGCACCAAGGTTATAGAATCTCACACAAAATGGAAGGCATTGCCCTTTTTATTTTTATATAATCGAGAGATAAGATAGCAACCCCAATAATACCGAAGATAAAAGTAAAGGTAAAGCCAAAAGTAAGCCATTCCCATATGAATGTTCAAAAGTAAAAGATATAATCCACAAAAACTCCAAAGGTAATGTACCAAGAAAAAGGAAAATGACCAGAAACTGCCCCAAGGTCCGAGATAGTACGGTCCCGAACGATCCCTGAAGTCCTCCTGGAAACCTGAAAATAGTTTTATATATGTAGGGTGAGCATACAAGTACAATCAGTAGGGGAAACCAAAGACTCTCGTGCACAAGTGGAGAGGCATTCTAATGCCCTGTGAGAAAAGAAAAACCAAAGCACCTAGCAAAGGAAAAAACTATCCACCCAAGTCTCACCAAGGCATACTCCCCAAATAACACAAGGCAAGTAAAGTATAGTAATAGCACATCGATATTTGGGTACCCCACGCCACTTTCCCACTAGTTATTGAAGACATCCTACGCATCGAACCAATCCCACCATTCTCATCGCAGTCCCACTGCCAAACCCCACCTGCACACACCTGGGCCATAACATCACCACATTCCCACTACCAAACCCTTCCTGCACACACATGGGCCACAACCACCATGCGTAACCACACCCACAAACACCTGGGTTAGAACAACTACTACCATGCCCTAAGACACCTAGGCCTCTTCCCGAAGACACTTGGGAAACAACCTGGCCGCAAACACCTGGGCCAACCACCACAACTGCCCTGCCCGAAGATTCTTGGGCTGATAATGGACTTCAGGCCATGACAACCTGCCTGAAGAGTCTTGGGTTATTCGGGAAAGGGAGCAGAAAAGAAGATACTAACCATCCACTCATAGGAGTGTTGGAAAAAACACCCTCTCCATGAAATGGGTTATTCGGCACTAAGTGATCAACTTGGGTGGGGTGTGAATAAGAAACATAAAAGCTACAGATATAAGTATAGGTAAAAAACACTCATCCCAACCTAGGGGTTCTAAAACCTAAGCACAAACACCCTTGTTACTATTCATTCACAAAAGAAGCCACAACACTCACGACCAAGTCACAACTCATTCCCAAACTAATTCCACACTGAACCATTATTTTTTCCATGTTCAAGTGATCCCATTAGGGTGAATTCTGCACTACCGGGCAACTAACAGGCATAAACACAATCCAGAAAAAAAAAGAAACAACCAAACACCAATTTAAGCATTCACACCCGGTTCTCTTGTAAAGTCACAACAAAAAGGGATAAGTGAGATCCATAAAAGTACTGGAAACAAATAAAACCTCACAAAAAGGATAAGTGATATCCCTCTAAGTACTGGAGACAAAGAAAACCCCGAGACACAGCCCCATGTCCCTAAAACCAGGAACCCACAGTTTCTCAACGATAGAGGATTCCACCCGAGTTCGTCTCACAGCAAAACAACCACACAACTTCAAATTCACAACCAACAACTGTGCCATAATATAGGATCCCATCCCTATTCACATCTTCCCATAAGCACCAGGCAGAACAACACACCCACCACCAAACAGAGTGGAAAACTTCCACGTTCAAGCACATCATTCATTAGGTTCTTCTTTCTGTTTGTTAACCGGGGTGGTCACACATAGATTCTTGTTTTAATGAACATCCATTTAAACCAACTGAGTTTACGTGATTAACCAATTTTCAGGTTAAGTCATTTAATCATCATAGAAGACAAAGGTTCATTAGTGCGCAAGGAAAGACCACCAATGACCATGATTTTCAGTGAGCATAGGCCCACACAATTCACAACACATACAACATAAAAGTAGTACAGTATAAAATCGATCACACCCCCTTCATTCTTTAAAATTCCGTTCATTATCTTCATTAATTTTGGTTTCTTCAATTACCACAGAGAAAAAAGCGTACCCACCCCGCATGATACACAGAAAGGAGAGGCGAAGGAAAACCCTACTTGATTGATCAAATATCGAAGTTCTTCTCCACATGCCAAGAATAGGGGAAGGCGTGACTTGCAGGGGAGGGACGTCGGGAACTCCAAACGCACTAAGAAGAAAAGGAAGACAACCAAGAGGAAGAAGAAAGAAGAAGAAATTCCCATGTGATATAGAGATAAGATACCGTTGTTACAGGATATGGGGATTTGAAAGGCTTTAAATTCAGATCGTGGTTCCCCACGCGGTTGGGTGGTTACACACGACAGGATTAATTGTTATTTAATTCTCCATTGAGGAGGGCCTTTGGGATTTATTGGGTATTAATTATGGTATTTTAAATGGCTTTGAACCACTTGAAAATTAAAAGGTCCAAAAGAGGTGTTTTGAAAAAAAAATTGTATAAGAGAAACCCGACAAGGCTGGGTGACACCAATCAGGCGCGCGGATCGGTGGCGCCGATCGGGTGCACGGATCGGTCGCGCTGATCGGGCGTGCCGATCGGTCGCCCTGATCGGTCACCCCAAACGGTCGCCCCGATCGATCGCCCCGATCGGTCACCCCGATCGGTCACGTGGATCGGTCGTGTCGATCGGTCGCGCTGAAATGATGTCCTACCACCAAGACGTCACCCCTAGGATCCGGAATTCAGTAAAGGGATTGACCGTGAGGGTCTGGGTCATCACATCAGATACCTCTCAAAGCATTCTCACCCTAGAGAATTTAAAACTAGACCTGAAGAAAGGAGGGGGGTCCGAACAACCGCCTCGGAAGATACCTCTCAAGAGTGAACCCGAATAATTACAATCACCACAAAACAAAATATTAAACCGTCCGGTCATGTGGTGAGGGGTTTCCCTTCTTCCATGTTAAGATACTATCCGCTTTGGGCGGCTCTGACTCACCCGCACGGGTTTAGGTGCATCCACTCTAATGTGTCTTAACTAGGGATTAGGTCCTCCCCTCCCCACATCTCAGGATACTTCACACACATCCACAGAAAAGGAAAACCACACATTCCATAGTTAATAAGGTAAAGCGTTCCATCACAACAAGTACAAAATAGAATAGCACAAAACTCAAAAAAACTCTGGGTACTGGGCATGCATCTGTGCTTCCCATTCCCAGGTACTTTCCTCAAGCCCACCATGCCTCCACAACACATGAACCAAAGGAATGGTTCATCCATGAAGGACCTTCTCCTCACGATCCTCGATCATCACTGGTCGCTCCACGAATGTTGCATTGTCTTCAATATCTAGCTCTCCCCAGTCAAGGACGTGTGAATCGTCATGAAGATACTGATGGAGCTGGGACACATGGAAGACATCATGTATCCTCAGTAGCGGTGGCGGTAACTCTAGATGAGAAGCCACTTCTCTGACCCACCGCAACACTTCAAAGGGTCCGATGAATCTGGGAGAGAACTTTCTCCCCCTACCGAACCTCCGTTGTACACGCCAAGGGGAGACCTTCAAGAACATGTGGTCCTTGACCCCGAACTCCAAGGGTCTCCTCCTATTATTGGCATATGACTTCTGTCGGTCCTGTGCCATTTTCATCCTTTCTCGTATAAGCTGAACCTTCTCTGTCATGCTCTGTACTTCTTTCGGGCCAAGAACACTCGCTTCCCCAACCTCATTCCAGCACACAGGTGAGCGACATGGCCTCCCGTACAAGGCTTCGAACAGAGCCATGCCAATGGTATATTGATAGCTATTATTGTAGGCAAACTCTACTAGAGGAAAGTGTCGCACCCAAAATCTCCCAAAATCTAGAATACATGCCCATAGCATGTCCTCCAACGTCTGGATGGTGCGCTCTGTCTGTCCATCTGTCTGGGGATGGAAAGCAGTGCTAAGACGTAGCTGGGTTCCAAAAGCATGCTTCAATACCCTCCATACTCGTGAGGTAAACCACACATCCCTATCCGAGACTATTGATCTAGGAACTCCATGGAACCACACCACCTCATCCACGTACCTTCGTGCCAAAGAATCCACTACACCCGACTCCTTGATTGCCAGAAAGTGGGCCGATTTCATCAACTGGTCCTCCACTACCCAGATAGCGTCGTAGCCCCCTTGAACCTTGGGTAGTCCCATGACGAAATCCATCGAGATTTCCTCCCACTTCCACTCAGGGAAATCTAGAGACTGCAGCAGACCACCTGGAACACGGTGTTCGGCCTTCACCTACTGACACATGAGGCACTTTTCTACGAAATCTACTACTACTTGTTTCATCCCAAGACACCAAAACTGTCTTCTTAGACCCTGGTACATCTTGGAAACTCCTGGGTGCACCACTAGGGGTGAGTTGTGGAACTCACTAAGAAATTTTCCATGCATTGCCTCTGGAACAAAAAACTTTCCTTGGAAAAGCATCCGGTTCTGACCATCCTCCGACCACCGTTACGGAGCATTGCCCTGGTCAACTCAGTCACACATCACTTCGCTTTCTGCATCTCCCCATTGGGACTCCTCTACCTGCCGCAATAGAGAATATTGCACTGTTATATGATATAGTAAACCTCTACCACCTTCCATCCTATCATCCAGGTGCAGGGAAACCAACTCCTCCATCGCCTTCCAAGTATCTATCGACTCTCGGACTGCATCATTCAGTGACTTCCTGCTCAAAGAATCCGCCACCACATTCCCCTTTCCTGAGGTGTAGGAAATCTAGAAGTCGTAGTCTTTAAGGAATTCCATCCACCTTCACTGCCGTAAGTTTAGGTCTCGTTGGGAGAAGACATACTTCAAGCTCTTGTGGTCGATGAAGACCACGAAGCGCTCCCCGATGAGGTAGTGTCGCCACAACTTTAGTGCGAACACGACCGCCTCAAGCTCCAAACCAGGGGTGGAAGAGTTACGCTCATGGGGACATAACTACCTAGAGCCATAGGAGATCATCCCTTGTCACTGCATCAACACACATCTGAGGCCTTACCCTGAATCATCATAGAACATCTCATATACTGCCCCTTCTTCCGGAAACCTCAGCACTGGAGCACCAACCAACTTCTCCTTCTGATAGCTGAAGGCTGCCTCGCACTGCTCGTCCCATACGAAAGACTGATCCTTCTTGGTCAAGGCTGTCAAGGGTGCCACAACTCGGGAGAATTTGGGCACAAACCTCCTGTAGTAACTTGCTAGCCCGAGGAAACTATGAACCTCCGCCACGTTCTTGGGTGCTGCCCAAGAAACAACCTCCTAGACCTTCGATGGGTCCACTGCTATCCCCTGCTCGGACACCACGTGCCTAAGGAAATGCACTTCTCGTGTCCAGAACTTGCACTTGGACAACTTCCCATAGAGATGGTGCTGTCGGAGGACCTCTAAAACCGTTCTTAGATGCTCCACATGATCCTACTTTGATCTTGAGTAGATCAGGATGTCGTCAATAAACACGACTACAAACCGATCCATATATTCCCAGAATACGGAGTTCATGAGCCCCATGAACACAGATGGTGCATTCGTAATGCCGAATGGCATTACTAAAATATCAAAGTGCCCATATATGTACCTGAAGGCAGTCTTTGAGATGTCGCCCTTCTTCACCCTCACTTGGTGATATCCAGACCGTAGATCGATCTTCGAGAACCAACCTGCTCCCCTCAGCTGGTCAAAGAGATTGTCTATCCTCAGGAGAGGGTAGCGATTCTTGACCGTCACCTGATTCAGCCTCCTTTAGTCTATGCATAGCCTTAGACCACCATCCACCTTCTTTTCAAACAAAACAGGAGCACCCCACGTTGATGCACTTGGCTGAACAAAACCCTTCTTCATCAGATCGTCAATCTGGATAAGCAACGCCCGCAACTCCGAAGGTTCCATCCGATAGGGATCCATCGAAATCAGATGAGCACCAGGTTGTAAGTTTATCCCGAACTCAACATAATGTCAAGGGGGCAGAGTTACCACCTCTTCAGGGAATATGTCCATAAACTCACTGACGACCCCCGGAACTTCCACCATCTCTGCACCCATAGACTCCACTGATAGCTTAGCCAGTAAGGAGAGGAGGGGTTTCCCTATCTTAGTTCTTCCCTGGAAACTCCGCTCACCGATGAAAGTCACCCGTCGGTCACCCAAGTATGAAAACAAAACCCTTCCTCGGAAGTAGTGAATGACGACACATACAGAGAACAACTAGTCAATACCTAGGATGACATCGTATGACTGTATTTGCAAAAGTAGAAGATCCCTGACTGACTGATGTGGCCCTATCATCAGTCTGTATCCTCTAAAAACATACAACAAGTCGGTCTGTCCTCTAACAGGTGTGCTCAGCACCAGGGGCACTGGAAGTCTCTCAGTTTCTAAACCTAGAGCATGGGCTAGACTGGGTGTAAAAAAGGAGTGCAAATCTCCTATATCGAACAAGGCATACACAAGTGTACTAAACAAGCTGATCGTACCTTGAACGACCTCTGGAACTGTTGGAAATGCTGCCTCCGCGGCGTGAAACTAACCACGCCTAGATCCTCTACCTCTTGGATGTCGGCCACCTCCCCAACCACGCCCGGGTCGAGGTCCCTATGGAGCGCCCTGAGGTCGGCCTCCTCCCGCAACGTCGGCCCTCGGCGGAGCGGGAGCCCGCTGCCCCTGCTGCTGCTGCTGAAAGGGCCTAACCGGGAACTGTTGCTGCTGAGGTGGGTGCTGGACCTACCCACCCCCACCATACTGTACTCTATCCGGGAACTAGTTTCAAAGGTGCCCATGGATGCCATAAACGAAGCACCTCGGTCCCGGGCCCGAAGGGAAAGGGCGAGGAACGGTAGACTGGAACTGGAACTACTGCGGCCTGCTCCTTGCTAGTCAGAACCTAGAGGGCCCTGATGCTGGAGGCCTGCTGCTGACAGCCTTCCCCTTTGATGAGCCCAACTGGATCCCCTCTCGTGACACACCTCCCAGTGTGTGCATACTCTCCACCACTTCATCCTTCTTCTGCACCTCTAAGTACGTCGGTAGGGTGAAGGGAGTAACAACGTAGTGAAGAGAAGGTCAGAGTGCCTCCTCTAAACATCTCACCCAAGACTCCTCATCCGGAAAGAGGTTCGGAGAAAAGAGAAGGAGATCCTTGAACTTGATCCCCAACTCTCTCACTAACATACTCCCCTACTAGAGGGAGAGTATCTCCTGCCTCTTCTCAGCCTTCATCGTGGAAGAGAGGAATTCCTCCCGGAACTCCTTCTCGAAGTCAGCCCATGCAACCTCAGCTTCCCTCTTCTCTCCAAGATAAAGCGTCCACCACTAACGTGATGCTCCACGCATCTGGATGACAGCCAGAGGAACCCAGTACTCCATCAAAGCCCGAATCAGGCCGAAAGCTATCACTAGTTCCTCGAGCCATCTCTTTGTCTTCAGATCCGCGGTGCTGCCCTCGTACTTCCCGAGGGTCTGTCGTTGAAAGCCTCGAAGCGTCTTCTACCACTGATCATCCTCCTCCTCTCGGTTGGTCCTCTACTGATCGGCCAAGTCAACCTCCTGGGCCTCGATCGCCCGCACTACTCGTGGTCACCTCCCAGGTGCCATAGCTGCAAGGTAAACAAGGAATGCCTAAGCCCGAGTAGTGTCGAATATTGTTCTTAAATTTTCTTAGACTCATTTATTTATTTGAATCCCCAAGACACCCATGAAACATAAGAACACAAGTCATTATGATGCATTTAACTTTCCTAGGGTCTCTACCCTGTAATCAGTGTAGCCTCACTTGGTTGTTCGGTAGGTCCAAATTCCTTGCATCAGATCACGGGGGGCCCTAAAATCCCATGTCCTAGCTGGTCTTCCCTGGCCTAATTCATGAACCAAGGTCACCCAACACTGTTTCCCTACCACTTCATGCAATCGTCACTATGAATAAATCCAGACTCCATCCTATCTCTCAACCTCATCTGATACCATTCTGTCACGACCCGCCTTCACCAAAAGGAGGGAAGGGTCAGCAGATTTCCAGGCCCTTCCTTATTTAAGTTGAAGGAGATATAATGACCCCCAAAACCCGCCTTCAATAGGTCCTGGAGTGGCGACCAACACCAAGGGTATATAATCTCACACAAAATGGAAGGCATTACCCTTTTTATTTTTGTAGGATCGAGAGATAAGATAGAAACCCCAACAATACTGAAGCTGAAAGTAAAGGTAAAACCAAAAGTAAACCATTCTCATATACATATTAAAAAGTAAAATATACAAGCCACAAAAACTCCAATGGTAATGTACCAAGAAAAAGGAAAACAACCAGCAACTGCCCCAAGGTCCGAGCTAGTACGGTCCCGCACGATCCCTGAAGTCCTTTTGGAAACCTGAAAACAATTTTATATACGTAGGGTGAGCATACAAGTACACTCAGTAGGGAAAACCAAATACTCTCATGCACAAGTGGAGAGGCATTCTATTTCCCTATGAGAAAAGAAAAACCAAAGCACCTAGCAAGGAAAAAAAACTATCCACCCAAGTCTCACCAAGGCACACTCCCCAAATAACGCAAGGCAAGTAAAGTACAGTAATAGAACATTGATATTTTGGTACCCCGCGCCACTTTCCCACTAGTTATTGAAGACGTCCTACGCATCAAACTAATCCCGCCATTCTCACCGTAGTCCCACTACCAAACCCCACCCGTACACACCTGGGCCATAACCTCACCGCAGTCCCACTGCCAAACCCCGCCCGCACACACCTGGGCCACAAACACCACGTGTAACCACACCCGCAAACACCTGGGTCAGAATAACTACTACCATGCCTGAAGACACCTAGGCCTCGTCCCTAAGACACTTGGGAAACAACCTGCCCACAAACACCTAGGTCAATTTCCACAACTGCCCTGCCCGAAGATTCATGGGCTGATAATGGACTTCAGGCCATCACAGCCTGCCCAAAGAGTCTTGGGCTATTCGGGAAAGGGAGCAGAAAAGGAGCTAATGACCATCCACTCATAGGAGTGTTGGAAAAAACACCATCCCCATGAAATGGGGTGTTCGACACTAAGTGCTCAACTTGGGTGGGGCGCGAATAAGAAACATAAAAGCTACAGATATATGTATAGGTAACAAACACTCATCCCAACCTAGGGGTTCCAAAACCTAAGCACAAACACCCTTGTTACTATTCATTCACAAAAGAAGCCACGACACTCACGACCAAGTCACAACCCATTCCCAAACTAATTCCCCACTCAAACATTCTTGTTTTCATGTTCAAGTGATCCCATTAGGGCGAATTCTTCACTACCGGGCAACTAACAGGCATAAACACAAGCCAGGAAAAAAAAGAAACAACCAAACAACAATTTAAGCACTCACACCAAGTTCTCTTGTAAAGTCACAACAACAAAGGGATAAGTGAGATCCCTCAAAGTACTGGGAACAAAGAAAACCTCAAAAAAGGGATAAGTGAGATCCCTCGAAGTACTGGAGACAAAGAAAACCCTGAGACACAGCCCCATTTCCCCAAAACCAGGAACCCACCATTTCTCAACAATAGAGGATTCTACACAAGTTCGTGTCACAGCAGAGCAACCAGACAGCTTCAAATTCACAACCAACAATCGTTCCACAACAGAGGATTCCATCCCCGTTCACATATTCCCATAAGCACCAGGTATAACAACACACCCACCACCAAACAGAGTGGAAAACTTCCAAGTTCAAGCACATCATTCAATAGGTTCTTCTTTCTGTTTGTTAACTGGGGTGGTCACACAGAGATTCTTGTTTTACTGAACATCCATTTAAACCAACTGAGTTTACGTAATTAACCAATTTCCAGGTTAAGTCATTTAATCATCATAGAAGACAAAGGTTCATTAGTGCGCATGGAAAGACCACCAACAACCATGATTTTCAGTGAGCATAGGCCTGCACAATTCACAACACATACAACATAAAAGTTGTACAACAGAAACATCAATCACACCCCCTTCATTATTTAAAAGTCCGTTCATTATCTTCATTAAGTTTGGTTTCATCAATTCCCACAAATACAAAAGCATACCCACCCCGCATGATACACAGAAAGGAGAGGTGAATTAAAACCCTAATTGATTGATCAAAGATCGAAGTTCTTCTCCACACGCCAAGAACAGGGGATGGCGCGACTTGCAGGGGAGGGACGTCGGGAACTCCAAACGCACTAAGAAGAAAAGGAAGCCAGCCAAGAGGAAGAAGAAGGAAGAATAAATTCCTCTGCGATATATAGATAAGATCCCGTTGTTATGAGATATGGGGATTTGAACGACTTTAAATTCGGATCGTGGTTCCCCACGCGGTTGGGTGGTTACACACGACGAGATTAATTGTTATTTAATTCTCTGTTGAGGAGGTCCCTCGGGATTTCTTGGGTATTAATTATGGGATTTTAAATGGATTTGAACCTCTTGAAGATTAAAAATTCCAAAAGAGGTGTTTTGGGAAAAAAACTGTAGAAGAGAAACCCGACAAGGCTGGGTGACACCGATCGGTCGCTCTGATCGGTCGCCCCGATCGATCGCGCCGAAATGACGTCCTACCACCGAGACGTCACCCCTAGGATCCGGAATTAGGAAAAGGGATGGACTATGAGGGTCTGGGTCATCACAGTAGATATTTATAACTAGCCTTTAAAAAGAACTTTACTACCACAATGTTTTGAATTTCAAGAAACTTTCATCTACAATTGTGTTCATTAAGTTATTTGGAGTCTGATTAAACCAACTTCTTTTTTTCTGAATAATAACATACCCTTATGAATATTAATATGACCTAATGAATAGTAAATTTTATTATTATTTTATTTTCTTAAGGCTAGAAGATAATAACATATTGGTTAATTTTTTATTGTGATAAAGAAGTAGTTGTAGAATTAGAACTGTTAATTTTTGAATTAAGTATTCTTTTATTTAAAAATTAAATTAATAATATTTAGAAAATTATTTTTTAAAAATGGACTTCATTTTTGAATTCTATACGTTGAAAAATGGTTAGGGTAAAGTTTTGGTATTTTTCTGAAATTCAAGAATTTTTGATGAATAGTAAAATACGATAAAATAAGATAAATGCTAAATACTTGATTTAATGCATCATAGGTGATGCAAGGATGATGTAAGCCCACTTGGTTAGAACTAACATTCCATTATTACTATTTTTGGTCACATGAATTAAGAATATTCATAGTCTTGAGCAAAAATATAATAATAATGATTAAAATAATGAAAAATACCCCCTCTCCTCCACTATAAATACCACCCTCACTCCCCTCTTCCTCCCACACCTCTCAAGCATTTAGTATTGTATAATTTCTGAAAAATTCCCACCCTAATCTTCTTCCCCATGTCATATATCTTCTGGTCTCACCAAAAGACCAAAACCAAAGCCTTTAAGGAGGATCTCAAGGAGAAGAGATCAAGAGGTAAACATCCTCTTTTATTTTCTTTCTTTTCTTTCATTTTATGTCATTCGCTTCCATTCCCTTTGGATTATGTTGGGATATTTAATTAAATACCCCCCCCCTTACTTTAAATATTATTTATTAATGATGATATATCCCCTTCCTCCCATCAAACTATTTTTATGAAATTTTAAGAGACGCTGTTAGGCTGTCGAATTTTCATGAGAAATTTATCAAGTTTTCTTTTATTTTAAGATTCCTTTATTTTCTTCTTATTTACTCACATCCTCTTAACCAAGAGGAATGAAATCTCAATAATCTTGTATATTCTATATTCTCTCATGTTCATGGAAAATTCATCATTATTATTTTTCTCCTCCCCTACTTATTCAAGGAATAAAAAATATTGTCCGTGATGTGTCGAATTACCGACATTGTGGACGATGTGGTTTCAATTTGCATTAATTTCTTCAAGTATGGTAATAAAACCATTTTAATGGTTGAAACAAGTTATAATATATGTATTATGTCTCATACATGGTTCTGTAATTCTTTTGTACTCATGGTTCTAAATTATAATACAAAATGAGGTTGTTGTTATCGAAGAACCACTAAAATGATCTAAATGAACATAATTAATGTTTAAACTTATGAATCATCCTCATATAAAACATTAAAATGATAAATGGTATAATTTATGGTACTTTAAATATTTAAATACCATTTCATTCCAATTCTGGAGTTTCACTTCCAATCGACAAGAACATCAATCATGAACCAATCATAGAAATCATGTAAGAAACTCACCCAAAACAGTGCAAGGAACAAAATACTAACAATTAAGGGGTAAAATGAGGTCATGAAATGATCATATAAGATGTTATAAACATGAACATGTTTATTTAAGATATTAATAACACTCTTTTAACCATTATAAATGATTTTTAAACAAGTTTCAAGTAAGAAAATCCCGAGGTAAGGGAATTCTTAACCCGATTTCCATTCTTTGGGTTAACATTCTACTTCGTTATTTATGCGGTATTGAAATTGTTTGTGTGATGGGTTTTGTTTATATTATGTTTAATTATGTCTATTTATAGCATATATACATATTACATCCACTATATTAAGTCTCATTTCAATTATATAATGTTTATAAGGGACCTTTCTTTTTAAAAACCTCTTTTAAAATTCTATTTTACAAAATTCAAAAGCACTGTTTTTATGCTATTATTCATGTTGTATGATTATGTTTTGGTTCTTGGGAATTGTTTATGATGAAGGGTGAGACCTATATTTCCCTCCAATGCATTGGTTATGTGTAAGTTGTAGGTCAGCCATATGGTTACTCCAAGTGTAACTACGATGGTTACACAAATTGTAAGGTAGCCGTGAGGGTTACAAATTATAAGGTAGCCGTGAGGGTTACAATATTATGTAAGTAATGCCCCAAGATACCTTTATCATTCTACTTATGTTCTTATTTATTTGTGTGGATATAATTTTTCACCAGTTAAGTATATATATATATATATATATATATATATATATACAGGTGATAAGTAAGTCTTTTGGAAATGATTTCATATGTTACAAGTATTCATGGACTAATGTATTCTTTCCTTCTTTTCAGATCCCTTACTAAGATTTTATGCTCATCCCAAGATTTTAAATGATTTTAACAAGTTAATGGATGTGTAATTAAAAGAAACAAGACATGTTAAATGTTGAATAATTGTCAAGGAATCATGTTTAAGTTTTAATGTTTTCAATGTTGAAAAAAATGGAAACTGTTTTTATGGTATCCACTATGTAACAATGTGTAATGTTATGAATTTATTATGTCCCAATTATCAAAAGATATAAACGTGAAAAGATAATCAATGTAAAAGGAAGTGTTTTCTTGACTAAATTCAATATTATGTATGTAATAAGGCTAGGTCCTTATACAAATGGCTTTGGAGGTGTGAATTTGTGAGAAGGGAGAGTGGCCTTTTATAAGAGGGGTGAGGGGTACCTTAGAAAAAGATTGAAATATTATTTTAAAATAAATTAATATTCGGTTTCTAATGGCTCAAAAATGATTTATTTCTAGGCTAAGGTGGGGATGGATCCAAATACTCTCAACCAATAGGTTTTAGACAAGTTTAGGTTACCATTTTAAATTTATCTTTTAGATTTAACTCTCAGTTAAATAATTTAACTTTTACCGTGTCTTCTTGTATTATTACACTATATGGTTAATAAATTTAGTCTAAACTTCCAAGAGAACCTAAAATGGTTCATTAATGAAATATATAATATTATTTAATCCATTTGGAAAAACCTTATATTTTTAGGAATATTATATAATTTAATAATATAGTATTTGTTTTAAAAACTCATTTATGTCAATTTTGACACTATTGGGTATTTTGTTTTTGTGAAAGTCAGAAAAACCTTATAACTTCGAAAAAAATTTATCTAATCAACCCTAACATGTCATATTAACCTATAAAATTAGTTTAAGGCATAAAAAGTCTGAATTTATATTTATTTTGATATTTATAATATCAATTATTTTAATCTTTAATTAATAAGGAAATTACTGCATCATCAATGTGTCATAAATAAATTTAATTATTTAATGTATAAAAATTATATATAAAATAAAATTATGTAGGAATTTTTTTAGCTCTCTAATTAATATTTATAGTAGAATTTATCTTATGTATAACCCCATATTAAAAATGGTTTAGTTAATAAACTTTGAATTTAACACTTTTAACTCTTCTTTAAATAAAATAATAAAAAACGTCCTAATCTAATCCATGTGGACCTAAAGGATCATATTTTATTACTAACGTTGTTTTTGGTCGAATTAAATTTATCCAATAGAATTAGGACATGTGTTAGGGTAATTATAATATCATTTTTATCTTTAATTTCCATATTTACTTTTAACCGTGGTAAATAAAAGTCAAAAGTTACTATTCACCAAAAATTATTTTTATCTTATTGAACCACATTTTACTTACTGATATCAACCGTTTCTCTAATATTTTTAAAATTCAACTCACAGAAGTGGTAAAATTAAGTTTTATGCAAATTTTCAAATGCTCCTAGAAGGTGGGTAAAAGGCGGTAAAAAGTTCAATAAAATTTTATATATCCAAACTTATTATAAAATGAATCCAATGAATTACATTGAACTTATATAGGTATTATGTATATATTTTTACCTAAAATAAATCTAAATAATATAAACAATTATTTAAATAAAAAGTCAGTTTTAAACAATAACACAGTGTTTTTCACTATTCATCAAAAATTGAAAGTTTTCAGAAAAATACCAAAAATTCACCCTAGGATAATTTTTATATTCCGAATTCAAAACTAAATTCTATTTTAAAAATTTTAAAACATAGAATTTTCATTAAATAATTTAAAATTAACTCCTGTTGTCAAAACCAAAACGCGTATTTTTATGAAATAATAACTATCAAAAGATTGACACTTGTTTATGTCCAATTTCAAAGTGAAATTACTTTCAATGACCAAAATTAGATTAAATGGTAAAAATATAATCTAATTATACTTCCAAACCATTCAAATTTATAATTGAACACTATAAATTATTTTTATTAAAAAAGTTGTTTGCAGTTAAAATTTAGTATTTTTCACTATTCACCCAAATATGAAAGTTATTAGAAAAACACCAAAAATTTATTGAAACTAAATTTTTATGTATCGATTCTAAATAAGAAGTTTATTTTGTAAAATTTAATATATAAAAGTTTTAAATATTGGATTTAAATAGGGTTCACCATTAAAAGGAGGTAAAATTGCATTTTTTGAAAAATACTTCTTTTGTCTGAAAAAATAAATTTGTTCTTACATTATGTCTAAGAAACTCATAATACAGATTCTAAAATTATAAGGATTATATAAAATTAAAAATTCAGTTAATACTATTCATAACCGCTTTTGAATGGCTAGTTTGGTAAGTCATGGTGTGCATGAACTCTGTGTTGCGTGTTGTGCATGTTATTAAATTACTTTGAAGAAATAATGTACTATGAAATCTTGGGGTGTTACATTCTCCCCTCCTTCAATAAATTGCGTCCTTGAAATTTGAAATTGTTCTTTGAAAATAAAAGGTTGAAAATAGAAAATACCTTTGTGGAGAACCCACATCGAAAATTGGGTTAATAAAATTTAGTCTTAATAAGAGGGAAAGGGAAATGAAAGGGTCACAACCAAATTATGATCTAGATTAAGAGAACATTGTTGGAAATTAGAGACACATAATTGGAGGAAAAATGTAAATATTTATAGGGAGTGATTGAGGTCATCGATCACAAACAAGTGTAAAATTGAGGGCCTCAAAGCCATCAATCCTTGTTGATTTAAAATACCATCGGTTCAAAAAAACATAAGGTATTAGGATAACACATTTTTGGTTTTAAGATCTCTTCCCTAAAGTTTAAGAATTAATTTATCCATAGAATAAGAGGAAAAAAAATATACTTGATAAGTAGAGTTTCATCCTTCAACTAATTCCTACCACAAACTTATCTTTCACTCCAAAAGATTTCAAAAATATTCTATTTATCCTAATCGTATAGGGTTCCAAAAATAATGAATTTATAATTCATTTGTCAGACTATTTAAAAAAAACTGCATTACACAAACCAGGACATCATGTAGGCCAGTGGTAGGTGATGCACCCTTGTCGCCCTTCGGTTGTGGGTTCAAGTCTCGCGACCTTTCCAGGCGTGACGAGTTGTCGCCTGACCTCCAGGTTGTCCTTTTTATAACAATCCAAAAATAATCTTAATAAATGCTTTAACCTTAAAAATAGTATCCAATTTTGAAACTTAATCCATTCCAACCTTTAGACTTATCCAAAATACTTCTGTCCAAACTTATAGTCCAAAATTTATAAAGATGTATAACAGAATGAAGATCCTTTTTTCCACGTAATAACATGTGGATACCATCATCATGTATTCTTTTAAAACATGGTAACACCTTGAATTACCATAAAACCTTATTGATTACATTCATGACCCCTTATTCCTTATAGAATACTAGATATATTCCCTATATCCAAAAATTTTGAATACTCCAACAACGATGAAATAAAAAAACCATTAATCAGTTCCAAGATAGTAAAGAATATCCAATATAATTTATCCAAATCAACCATCTTTTATTCAAAAATTACTACCTTAGTATCAGGACCATATTAAGGTTTATCTTTCCTCCAAACATGTATTTTCCAAAAAGTTTAACTTGTTGTTGAGTCAATTTTCATAGAACCATATAATCTCAAATCCTCAATGAAATAGTACTACAGTACAATCCTTATTTATTTCCATAATTCATATAACTGGTACATCATTGATACAACACTGAAATGACATAATTATTTAATAACAACATAAGAACACTAGTCATTCCTCTTCATCTGTGGTAGTATCCTAACTTGATTATTATCCAATATCATCATTTTCGGTATACTCTGATGATAGAGACATTGATTCCAATAGTGTCCCAACTCCTTGCAGATGAAGCATTTTACATTTGAAACCTTTTTATTACCCTTAAAATCACGTACTTAGTGTCCTTTTTTTCCATACTTATAAAAAACTCCCATTCCCTTTAAGCATTTACCAAGGTGATTCTTTCCACAGTTATCACATATGGGAAAATCCTTCTTTCCCCTCTCCCCTTTATCCATCTTTCTCTCTACCATCCTTTTCTTCTCTTTCTTCCCTTCAAAGCCATAGGACTCATAGAATTATTTACTTATCTTATTAACACATGATACTATTTCTTCATATGTTGAGAATACATGGGAGACTATTTCCCTTCTAATTATTGGATTAAGACCATGAAATATATGATCTTTCTTAATCTTTGGATCATGCATATTGTTGGAGTTATCCTTCCTTCTACTAGGTGCCATTTCTAAACAATGGCATACACTAGGTTAGTTTATGAATCGCAATGCATAATTCCAATCTTGTAAAATACCTAACTTAAATTGAAAATATTATGCATATAATCTATAATCATAAAATGTTTTTTTGAGGAAGTATTTACTCCTAAATACATCATAATTTCTTGTGATGAAAATGTGAATTATCCTAAGCATATCCCCCGGGAGTGTCATAACCAAGAGTGCATCAAGACCCAGTGTCGTGTACTAGGATACCTCGGTTCAAGCCCGAAACTCCTTGTCAGAGTTTTCATTCCTAGGTACATCTGTGCCAGAGCCGCCTCTACCTAGTCGTATCCAGACAGAGATGTATTGCTTGGAAAATACACAAAATCTCTACATTACCAAAATTCTAGGAAGTTATTCTATGCCAATACTCAAAGTCTATCTTAGGGTAATGTTCTCTAATCAGATTTTATCTAAATCTATTTCCAAGGTTGTTGATGAATGTCCTCTGATACCAACTGTAACGCCCCGACCCCAGTTACCCAGAGTCGGTGCATTATTTTAATACATTGGCATGATTACAAGGAATCAAGTCCCGAAAGACCGATCAGTTTAACAGTCTTGGAAAATAGATTACATAAATTAATGTTACATTACACATTAGAAAATAAAACACAACATAAATGATCCTTTGAGAACTCCATTAATCTCCTATCTTAACCCTGCTTATCAATCATAAAACACTTCTTGGAATCCTAGAAAATAAAACATAAGGAAGGGGTGAGCTTAGATTCTTAGTAAAGATAACAATATAGTGAAAACTTTCATAAATAAGCATAAACATTTAAGGAAATGTATAAGACTAAAACAAAATCATTTTAAACTTGAACTTCAGAATAATATGGCAAAGATAAAATCAAATAATTCCATTTACTTATTCAAATGGATATTATACTAGTTGAATAATCACATTCAATATCAATAGCCACTTTCATAATGATGGAATGCATAATTCCGGACTTTAATTTCCGTGTCAAGGCCTTGTGCCATGACCTAGGGGCTAACTGTAACCGGACCCCAACCTAGAGAGCCTCTATAATCGGACTCCAACCCAGAGAGCCTCTGTAACAAGACTCCAACCTAGAGAGCCTCTATAATCAGACTCCAACCCGGAGAGTCTGCTGTAACCATAACCCAACCTGGAGGGCTTACTTTTACCAGTCCCCAACCCGAAACATACTAGTCCAATACATTCATCTTAAGAAAAGGTTGAAATATAACATAAACATTCGTATTAAAACTAGCATACAAAATGTCAATACTTTAACCATAAACCATGAATGACATAAAAATAACTCATCCACAGTCAAATATATCAGAAAGCCTTAAATACAATATGGAAGATTTGTCTCATAATAAATCAACTTCAAAAAAGTGTAAAATTTATCAAAAGATGTTGACATAGATGAAATCAAAAACTATTTGATATAAATATATCTTTCTATTTTGAAATCATTTAAGAGTCACATAATTATAAAGAAAACATTTATTTTGAAAATATTCTTAAAAGATTGTAAGGGAAGCTTCGACGATGTTATAATGAAGGAGAATAATCGCACCCTCCATATAAGTTAAAAAGACATTCTTACCTTAATTTTGTTGAAAAGGTCTTAAAGTACCTTGTTTGGAAAATGACGGAAAGATTCATTTCAAAACATATAAAGTCAAATAAGGGTATAAATGACTTTAACCCATAGTCTAGTAAATAGTAAAAATGTTTTAAAATACATTTTTAAGAAAACACAGATGTGGATGATAAAGAGGTCCTAGTAGATACTTACGTAAAAAGAACCTCGAATAATAAAGTTATTATAGAATTAACCCTTACCGATTTGGTAACTTACGAAACATACACCCCATGAAAGAAATATCATACAATGAAGATTTAAATACCCAAAAGTTAAAGTATGTTACACAAATAATACAATAATGGGTAGTACATACACTACACAAAATGAAATAGTGGCAATTATAGCATGGATCTCACAGGAATAAAAAGTGAGATGAAAACCCCTTACCTTGCACTTTCCTTTGGTCGATGGTACATTTAACCTCCTGTATAATGACCATAGTATGTTATTAAATTATAACAGAACCATATTCATATTTATTATATCATAAATGATTCATTTATGACCTTATACTACCCATTTAATAATGATTTCCATGTTAAATTAACATTTCGTGTAATAATCGCTTTCTTTATCATACATGTTTTAACTTGTTATTCTTGATCGTATCATTTAGATCATGATTTAAATAATTCCAGAATATAAAACATTATTTATATATAATATATATTTAGAATATAAATATGTATAATAGATAGATATATGATATGGAAAATACCATTTATGGAGACGGTAGGCCGTACGTATGCATAAACGCTGTTTCTGTTTTCATGTCGTATTGAACAGAAGTAAGTGAATAAGATATATGTAAGTACATACATAATTATATATATATATAAATATATATATATATCCAGTAGAATTATTATTTCATATATTACATACTTATTAATAATATATGTTTTTATAATCATCAATGAATTGTGAACATGGATATGAATCTCATCGCGTCGTGGAGACGGTAATCTGTATGTATGCACGAGCAACAATATCATTTTTTTAATGATTAAAAGGTGTTTAATTGGATGGTATATTAATTTTTCAGATAAATTATCATGTTATTTTCATTATTTATATACATATTAATCATCATTATATCTATCCAAATAACATGGGGTTGAATAATAAATTACACCACGGCATGGAGACGGTAAGATGTACGTATGCATGCATAGTGACATTATCATTCATAGGATAGATAGATTAATGAATTTAGTTGTGCCATATTTATAATGAAATAACAGTATATAGAAGATACTATAGTTTTTATTTTAGAATGTAAATAACAAAGAAAGAGGAAGTGGAAGAAGAAAAGAAATTGAAAGAGGTGATGAAATATTTTCCTCTTCTTCGGGTTCTTCCTTTTGATTTGATCAAAAGGGCTCCTTAGGTTGGATTTATAACCAAATGAAGGCCTATAGAATGAAGGTAGGATATTTTGGGTTTATTTGGGTAGGTTTTGGCCGAGCCAAATGTCTTTGGAGGTGTGAATTTGAGAGAAGGTAAAATGCCCTTTTATAAGAGGGGTGAGGGGTACCTTAGGAGAAGATTGAAATATTATTTTATAATAAATTCTTATTCAGTTTAAAATGGCTCCAAAATAATTTATTTCTAGAATAATGTGGGGATGTGTTGAAATCCTCTCAACCAATAGGTTTTAGACAAGTTTAGGTTACCATTTTAACCTTATCTTTTAGATTTAACTCTTAGTTAAATAATTTAACTTTTACCGTGTCTTCTTGTATTCTAAAACTATATTGTTAATAAATTTACTCTAAACTTCCAAGAGAACCTCAAGTGATTCATTAATTAAATAAATAATATTATTTAATTCATTTTGACAAACATTATATTTTTATAAATATTATATAATTTAATAATATAATATTTGTTTTAAAAACTCATTTATTTCAATTTTGACAATATTGGGTATTTTTGTTTTTTTGAAACTCATAACAACCTTATCACTTCGAAAAAAATTTATATAATCAACCCTAACATGTCATATTAACCTATAAAATTAGTTTAAGGCATCAAAAGTATGAATTTATATTTATTTTTATATTTATAATATCAATTATTTTAATCTTTCATTAATAAGGAAATTACTGCATCATCATTGTGTCAAAAATAAATTTAATTATTTAATTTCTAAAAATTATAAATAAAATACCATTATGTAGGAAATAGTTTTTAGATTTATAATGAATATTTATAGTTGAATTTATCTTATGTATAACCACATATTAAAAATGGTTTAGTTAATAAAATTTGAATTTTACACTTTTAACTCTTCTTTAATTAAAATAATAATAAATGTCTTAATCTAATCCAAGTAGAACTAAAGGATCATATTTTATTCCTAAGGTTGTTTTTGGTTGAATTACATTTATCCAATAGAATTAGGACATGTGTTAGGTTAATTATAATATCATTTTTATCTTTAATTACCCTATTTACTTTTAACCGTGGTAAATAAAAGTCAAAAGTTACTATTCACCAAAAATTATTTTTATCTTATGGAACCAAATTTTACTTACTGATATCAACCAAATCTCTCGGATTTTTGAAATTCAACTCACAGAAGTGGTAAAATTAAGTTTTATGCAAATTTTCAAATGGTCCTAGAAGGTGGGTAAAAGGCGGTAAAAAGTTCAATAAAATTTTATATATACAAACTTATTATAAAATGACTACAATGAATTAAATTGAACTTATATAGGTATTATGTATCTATTTTTACCTAAAATAAATTTAAATAAAATAAATAATTATTTAAATAAAAAGTTTCAAACAATAACACATTGTTTTTCACTATTCATCAAAAATTGAAAGTTTTCAAAAAAATACCAAAAATTCACCCTAGGATAATTTTGACATTCAAAATTCAAAAATGAATTATATTTTACCAATTTAAAAACATATAATTTACATTAATTAATTTAAAATTAACTCCCGTTTTCAAAACCAAAAAGCGTATTTTTAAGAAATAATAACTATCAAAAGATTGACACTTGTTTATGTCCAATTTCAAAGTGAAATTACTTTCAATGACCAACGTTGGATTAAATGGTAAAATATAATCTAATTATACTTCCAAACCATTAAAATTTATAATTTAACACTATAAATTATTTTGATTAAAAAAGTTGTTTTCAGTTAAAATATAGTATTTTTCACTATTCACCCAAATATGAAAGTTATCAGAAAAACACCAAAAATTTATTGAAACTAAATTTTCATGTCCAGATTCTAAAGAAGAAGTTTATTTTATCAAATTGAATATATAAAAGTTTCAAATATTGTATTTAGAAAGGGTTCTCCATTAAAAGGAGGTAAAATTGCATTTTTTGAAAAATACTTATTTTATCTGAAAAATGAATTTTTTCTTACATTATGTCTAAGAAACTCATAATATGGATTCTAAAATTATAAAGATTATATAAAATTCATAATTCAGTTAATACTATTCATAATCGCTTTTGAACGTCTAGTTTGGTAAGTCGTGGTGCGCTTGAACTCGGTGTTGCGCGTAGTGCATGTTATTGAATTACTTTGAAGAAACAACATACTACAAAATCTTGGGGTGTTACATCCCTTAATCCTGGAATGCGGAGTTTGCCCTATACAGGGAATGATTTCTATGCGATTTAGGTGTTTGGTTAGGTCGCTCATTAATTTAAGCTATTTACTATTTATATGAAATAATTAATTTTATTAGTTTAATTACAACCAATTCAATGTTCATCTTCTTCAAAAATCAACGCCCACCTCCATTAAAACGCCACCCTAAGCTTTCAATGCTTTATTCACATGGTTTGACCCGATTTGATTTAAAAACTCTTAATGGGATAAAATTAAGGCCTCTATAGTCAATTGTCAAGTAATTCATGCATTAAAATGAGATTTGAATTGGGGTTTTCAAATGGATGAACACCCCAGAAGTTTGGGGTTTTGAAATAGCCGAATGATTCAGTTTGGTTGTCTGCTGATTCTGTTGAGTCTCAGTGATGCGTGCGGTCCATAGATCCTTCGTTGATCAATGTTGATTCATTAAGCAACCTCCAACCCTCCCCCATCTCCGGTATGTGGTGCCCCTCCCTGTTAATGTTTTTCTTTTCTTTTATTATTATTTTGTTTTCTTCCATTTTATTTTTCCTCTTCTCAATTAGAAGAAAAAAACGGCTGAATTTAAATAAATTGTTAAAAACTAAATTATCTAGGATGATTTATGAAATTATAATAGGGTAATTACATAAAATTAACAAAATATAATAACGCTAAGAACCATCCAATGATAATTACAACAATTTATCATGGATAATCTATAAAATAACTATCAAGTGATATTTTTAGGGAAGTTACGAAAGGATAATTATAAATAAGTATCAAGCTATAATTTCAACGAATTATCAAATAATAATTGTATAAAATTATTGAAAAGAATTTTACACAAATTATCAAAGTATCATGATGAAGAATTATCAAGTGGGAATTGCTACTAATTATCAAAGAATAATTGCAAGAGTTTATCAAAATAATATTATTCAATTTATTAAAGGATAATTATATTCAAATGATAATTGCTATATTATAAAAGGATAATTTATAGAATAAAAATTATCAAAGGATAATCACATGAATTTATCAATGAATAATTTATGAGAAATTATCAAAATATAATTATAAAATGATAATTTATGAGAAATTATCAAGAGATAATTATAAAAGGATAATTTAAGAGAATCTATCAAAATATAATTATAATTGGATAATTTATGAAAAATTATCAAAATATAATTATAAAAGGATAATTTAAGAGAAATTATCAAAATATAATTATTAAAGGATAATTTATGAGAAATTATCAAAAGATAATTATAAAAGAATAATTTATGAGAAATTATCAAACAATAATTTATAAAAGTATAACTTAGGACAAATTATCAAAAATATAATTATAAAAGGATAATTTATAGGAAATTATCATAATATAATTATAAAAGAATAATCTATGAGAAATTATTAAAATATAATTATAAAAGGATAATCTATGAGAAATTATAAAAAGATAATTATAAATGGATAATGTATGAGAAATTATTAAAATATAATTATAAAAGTGTAATTGATGATAAATTATCAAATGGTAATTATAAAATGATAATTTAATAGAAGTTATCAAAATATAATTATAAAAGGATAATTTATGAGAAATTATCAAAAGATAATTATAAAATGATAATTTGGAAATTATCCAGGAGAGAGAATGTATCATTGCATGAAATATTTTATTTCTTTTTGAAATAAAATAACTGGTTTTGGTTCTAGGAACCCTTGGTGAACCTTGAGTGTCAATGTTTATGGTAATAAGGCTCCAAATAGGTGTTTTTTACTGGTTTATCCCCGCCTTTTTACATAAAAAACTCTTGATATAAGAAGTTCCTTGTTTTTTGGGCTCTTTTACACATTTTTCCATTAATATGATTATGAATAGACATATTTTGATGACCATGCTAGATTATGATCGCATGTGGGTTTGTGTGTGGCCCTGAGAACCTTATGTTACACTTGTTTCCATGAGTACTTTGTGTTAGGTCCAAAAGGGGCCTAAATACCTTGAGGGGGGGGGGGATCAGGGTATGAATATTCTTTTCTAAATTTTTCCTGCCCCACTATATCTTGACCTCTTTATTATAAGGGTCACTTTGTTTCAACTTGTGTGTTTATGACGATCTATTCTTTTCTTCTTTGTCTTATGATGATGCTTTGAAAGTAATGCAGGAATTCAAGCAAACATACACATAGATTTTTACTTGGTTCACCCTCATTGGACTACATCCAAGGAGCATACAATGACGACGTGCCGATGTACCAAATCCACTAAAGTTCACTTCTAATCACAAGGTTCAGGCTAGATCACTTCTATACCCAGGCTCACTGCCTTTACAATGTTTAGGGTCTTCTCACTACATTCCCAAGGGTTACTCCCTAAGTCTCTTCCTCTAGCTCCCTACCTATGGGAAGGATCACCGTCTTCCTCTTCCTTCGTTCACTTCTCTTAGAAGGGATCTACTCACAGTTTATGGAAATGTAGGTTCTTTCATTATCACTAATGAATGCATCCTACATTGTATGTAGATGCTCTATTGAAGTTCCACTTTCATCCATTGCTGAATACCACTTTTCCACTAAACACTGGGAATTACCTTTTTAAACTCTTTTGCAAAGCACACTACCTTCACGAAGCTCATAATTTCACAAATCTCAAATTGGTCTTTGTGAAAATTCTGCCTCTTTGCAGAGCTCACAAGATCGCAAACCTCACTGGTTTACAGATCTCGCTAGTTTACAGAGGCCACAATGGCCTTTGCGATTTCGAAAAGCTCAAACAGGCCTTTGCGAAGCACACTTCTTACGCAAAGCTGAACTAGCCATTGTGGCATGCCTTCCTTTTGTAGAGCTCATCTGGCCTCTGTGAATTCCGTCACTTTCATGAAGCCTGCTGTCTTTGTGAACCTCCATTATGATTTTGAGAGCCTTAAGTTTTTCATGGAGTCTCTCTTCTCTTCTCAAGGGGGTAGGGGCCTATTTATAGGTGATTCCCACCAACTCTAGAACCTTCCATGCCACATCAACACCACATAAAACCATTTCTCAAAGATCTGAATTTCAGCTGAAAATGTCTCTTCATCACAAAGGTCCATGACAATTTTCTCGTATCGCAAATATCATCGTAATTGCAGAGCATTTCATCAAATAATTTTCACCACTGCCATGATGCTCATCATAATTGCAGAGCCTTCCATCAAAACCTTTGCGCTGCTGCAATGATCCCTCACAATGCACTTTACCTCTTTCATTCGTGAAGCTCATCGTAACTACAAAGATCACCATAAACATTCTTCACGTATTTGTGAAATCCACTTCATGAAGTATATCTATTAAAAATTCATCCCTTTTCCATAATTTGATGAGATCTTCAAGAAAATCCACTTTTCATAATGCTCACCAAACTCCAAATTTTTGACCCCAACAATTTTGCAAACACTGGAAAACAATGCCACCTTGTATCTGTTCTTTTTATACCGAATCCAAATATTCCTTTCATTTTTCATGTTTCTTTCTCAACATGATTTGTCAACAATATCTCTGGTACTCTAAAATTCACCATGGAAACCTTCTTTGTCAACAAACACAACCAACCCAAAAATGCTGCAATGTTACCTTGAGAGATTTCCGCCCAACAATCTCCCCCTTTGGGTTTGTTGACAACTCTTTCATAATTTGATGCCTCGTTGAAGATCCTTATATCCTTTACCACTATTTGGATCTTGATATTTAGATATTGATCAAATATTTACTCAACACATACTCTAATCCCACATGAGCACTTCTCATCATGAGAAACAAGAGTAGTATGCAAAGTTCATCAATGAGTCACTTCATTCCTAACATCAATTATTGAAACCAAACAACTTCTTTCATCATGAACCTCAACTATTGTGATATATATCCTTTGACCAATCACTTCTAGCATCATCATATTTAATACTCCTACTCCCCCTATCTTGTTTCTCCCCCAATCTCGCTGCTCTACCTATCAGTTTCCCCCCATATATTTAACTAAGACATTTTCAACCTTTTCATAGCCACAAATTCTCCCCCTTTGAACAGTCACACTTATCCACCTTTTTCAACAAACCCAAAGGTCACTACTTTGTGGTGAATGGAACTGTCTTGGGTGCTTTCAAATGATGTTTGAATTTAGGTTATTTAGATGCAGCAGAGTGGTTGACCAATGTCATCTCTCAAAGGAGGAAGTTATTTAAAACAACATATTAAAGGTATTTTTAAAATAAAATAGAATAAAATAAACACACTAATTAAAAGTATGTGGGGGGGGGGGGTTTATTGTTTATAAATCTAGAATAACTTTGTTGGAAGAAGATTTTATTTTTTTTGTTTTTATTTTTGAAATGAAGTTCGATTAAAAAGACACAATAAGAAGATGTTTTTTTAGAAAATATTTTAAAAGGAATAATTGATCTAACTCTACCTATTCACTTACTTATTAATCATTATCATTTAAATTAATCTCAACTTAATTTTGATCCCCTAATTTTTTAACCCCTGAACCCTATGATAATTAACATTACCACAAAGATGAAGTGAATTAAACCCTAGGCTATCTTTGGAACAGGCAATCACAACACCTTGGTTTGATTGATGTTCTAAGGATAGATTATGGTCAGTGGAAAATTAAGGCACATATCCATTCTTGAAATGAGAACTAATTGAGTTTAGGGATTATGTTATAACCATACAAATTTATCCTGTGTGGTTTTGAATTATCGATAAAGTTCGCGCTCTCACAATTCACACAATTCTTGACCTCACATGTTTTCGCATGAATCATTCAATTAATTTCTTTGTTTCCATTAAATTAAAAACTCAATTAATATATAATATTAAGTGAATTAAAGTAGCTCATTGATTCAAAATAAATTACTTAAGGTGGTTATAGGTAGATCGATTACTAAAAATAACTACTCTTCCATGAGCGGTGTAGTCATTGTAGAAACGTTTTGCATGTACCAAGATTTAGAAAGGGTAGAACCCAATATATTTTCTACTATTGATTTCAGAACAATTAGGAAGATTAATAGAATAATAAATTTGAACAAAAAAAGAAAATATAAGAAATAAAATAAGAACAAATAAGTTTATTATGAAAACACAAACATTACAACATGAGAAAGAGAGGAAGGCTTCGACGAAGGGATCCTTGATTCAAGAGCTCCCCCTATGAGTATAGGAATTTCTAAAACCTCCAAGGTGATGATAGGACTCCTCTAAAACTTCAAAATGGTATCACTTCACTCTTTGTTTGAACTTGAAAATGAGGTGCCCAAGGTATCAATTTATAGTCAAAATGGGAAGTGGTTTTGGGCACCCAAATTTCTAGATTCCACTTTTGTATTGGTTTTGGGTTGGTAAATGACATTATATCTACTTGGAAATAATATAAAAGTTTTATAACATAATCTTTAATGTCTCCATGTAAAATTTAGCATCCAATGGAGGATGAAAACGTGAGATATTGCTGACATATAGAACCAAATCGTTGACTTCGTGCAGATTCTGTTCCCTGGACAGATTGGTTTAGATGACCCCCTTAATTGATGAATTGGGATTCTATTTCTTGAGATGAGTTGTATCCCATGATGTTATGGATAGGAATACAAAATTTCATCCCATTTGGACGCATTAATTTTGAAAAATGTTCAAAACAGTGGATAGATGTCCTTGGGATTCCATGCAGTTTGGTCCACTTTCCTTCTAGATCATCTTCAACCCTCCAAATCACCTCCTCCTACAACAAAATCACCAAAATAAGAGTAATTTAAATTTTTAACAGTGATGAAAATTTAATAATTGAATAAAATGGGATGTTAAATTTGAGATAATATTTGTAATTTTAAATACAAAATATGTTTAAAATAATTATGTAAGGGTGAAATAAAGCATTGAACCGTGATGCAATCATGTGGTCTACAACAAAGTAAGGGACACAAATTAGTACATTTGGAAAAAAACATCATACCATGGGTAGAGGGGGATGGGGCTTATCTCACATCCACAATTTTTCAAGTGCGGGGAGTTGACTATACACCTAGATCCAGTCGATGCCTCTCAAAAACTTCTTTGGGTAAAGCCTTTGTCAGAATGTTTGCAACTTATAGTTCTATAGGCACATACTCCAACATCATAAGCCCATGCTCCACCTTATCCTTGATAAAATGATACTTTATTTCAATGTACTTTTTCCTTGAGTGATGGATTGTATTTTTTTAATATTGAAAGCACTTGAATTATCACATTGGATTTCGATCAGAGACTTTACTTAAACCCCCATGTCATCAAGCTGCGGATTCATCCACTGTGTGAATACTTGAGTGGTCGCAATATAATCAGTTTCTACGATTCTCAATGAAATGAAATCTTGTTTCTTTATTAAACAAGAAATACACAATACACTAAGATATAAATCACCTAGTGACATTGATTTCCTATCATCTGCTGAACTGGCCGAGTCTGTATCTTTATATCCCAACAGCTCTAGTTGAGATTTGTTATTGTACACCAAACCGAAATTCACAGTGTACTTGATATACCAAAGTATTATTTTCACTGCAAGAATTTGGATTTCTTTGTAATTTATTTGATATATCATTTCTTGACATGTGAAAAAAACAATATATGGTCATGTCACTGTTAAGTCCAATAGGCTTCCAATGATCTGCCTGTATTCTGTGATATTGACCACTTTTCCTTTATTATATTTCAATAGTTTCATTCAGGTAGAAACTCGTGTTGTTATCTCCTTGTAATTATCCATTCTAAATCTTCTCAAAACATCATTGGCATATTTATATTGAGAAATGAATGTGCCATTATTTCCTTGTGATCTACCATATCTAATTCTTCTCAATTTGTTCAAGCTCTTCATTCATAGCCTGAACCTAGTTTTCATCTTTAGTTACTTCCTCTTGCTCATCATAATTACCTTCATCTGAATCAACATTTTAAAAATTTACTCACCCTGAGTTGATCACCTTCTCATTTCTGCCATAAGGAAACTCTTCACTATTCTGTTAAAGATTCTGTTCATTCTATACTACACTGATATAACTACTTTCAAGTATTTTTATAGCCTCATGTTGAAACATTGTTTCCATTCTCTCACAACATCTTAGTATCCTAAAAATAGTTAACTGATACCATATTGTTAGAGCAAAATAGATAATCATGAAATAAAAGAAATTTTATGCTTCTCCCTAAAACGAGCTTCTTGATGTCAGATAGCATAAAATTTCATCCTTTATATCCCATTGAGATCTTGCATCTAATTAGGAGATATAGATACCCCCCTATGATGTGAAACTCTTCCTATTGTTGAAAACAATGTTTTAACCCAAAAATCATTCTCAATATCCTGCATCATTTATTCTCATGTGTCACTTTTTAATGATCTATCAACAAAACCTCTAAGCCTACTAAGTCAAACTCAGTGTAGGAAACAAGAGATAAAGTTAATAAAACAATCACTATATATTGTGCTCAATTACTTCCACCTAGATCATGAAACCATATAATATTAACTCCTTTCATGGAATTCTTCAATATTTTTTCTTCAACTCTGGTAACTGATTTGAACTAGTTGACATTCCGGATCACATCACATCACTACTTTGCATCTTTTGATGCCACTTCCCCTTGGATCGTATCTCCCATTGAACCTGAAACACTTGAACATTAGTTAATAGAATTTATACACATAGGGAGAGGGGATACTCTAGAATCATCAAGAAGAGGATTGTGGTCGATCATATTGGATCAACCCTTTGACACTTTCTTACAAAGAACTGTACTCTTTATGTGCTTGTTCCAACTACCCAACCAACCTCAACTATTTTGGACATATGACTAAACATTCTTTAACAAAATTCAGAGTCTTCTTATGATATTTATGTTCTATGGGTTTGGCCTTCTTCACAATTTTGGGTTTATACCCACTATTAAAAAATTTCTTCTTTAAGGTTCCACCTGAATTCTATTTCTCATGATTCTTTATCTGAGCGGGAATCTCACCACTAGCCATCTTTACTTTCTTATTCCTCTATTGGAGGGATATTTCCCCTTATTTCACTTATTACCTTGTGAAACATGTGAGATTGTAAAGACAATCTTCATTCATTTTTATTTTATCAGTTATTTGAGTCTCCACACCATTTCTTACTATTGGTGGGTTCTTCACTGAATGTACATTCTTTTTACGCACAACTGGAGTAGTTCCTCCATTTTTATTCCAGGTTTGTTCACATTATTTCCCAAAGAGTTTTTGTGAGTATAGAAGAAGAGGTTATTGATACACCTTTCACTGAGCTCCTTGTGATTCCCCTGAGGCTGCAAATCTATTTTTCAACTCAACATTCTGTCTTCCAATATAGGCCTTTTTTATACACTTTCAGATTTTGGGGCCTTCTTTCGAGTTCCTTTTCCTTCCCCGCTTTCTTCCTACTACAATATATTTCCGAATTACCATAATTAGAACATATAAAACATCTCACATTAAAAACATACCTCATGTAATTATTTCTCATTTGAGATATTGATGAAGCTTTAGTTTTTTCTCTGATATTGAGCTCCTATGCTTCTTGACACATACTCATATTATGCCCCTATCTTCCACAACAATAGAATCTGATGGATTGTTTCTTCTAAGAGGCATTACTTTCAAAATTTTCATGAAGCTTCTTCTTATTCTCAGATTTAGAAATATTTCTACCTTCATAACATGAAATATATTTCAAATCCTCATAATAAAAACTTGATGTATGACCATGTATCCCACAGAAATAGAACATGATGTCATTAATTTTTGTAAAAGCCTTTTTAGTTCTGTCTTTAGAACCTATTGGATGTTTTCTATTTCTAGAACTATTCATGTCTCTTTTCATCTCATGCATGGGAGAGGGTTTATCATATCCAATACCAGTTTTTCTCAAACTATATGGCCTTTGGGATGATGAAATCCTTTCATGATTCTACTCTGAAGTAGTATATTTTCTTTTTATTTCATCATCACTTCCTACAGGATAATCAAATAGTAAGTGTAGAGAATCCTATAACTTGGGATTACCTTTGACATTAGATTCCTCCACTTCTTTCTTCATCGATTCTATCTCTTCCCTCAATTGTTGAATCTTCATATCCCTTGATTCAAGTTGAGCATTAAGTTCTCTCTTTAGATTCATCCCTATACTCATCTCATCTTCCAATTCACATGTGAGTTTATCCACCATGTCAATTGGCTCCATTATTTTAATTTTTTCTTGAGCAGTAGAATCAGAACAGTAAGAATTCTCTTTTTGTAGAATTTGGTTCTTCTAAACTAGTTCAGATAGTTGTGTAGCAATATCATCATTTCTATCTTTCAGATTCTGAATTTCATCTGACTTATGATTTTCATCATTTTCATCATCTTTGTGTTTTTCTCTATTTATATACATCTTTTGCAGCTCTTCATATTAGGAATAATTCTTCTCCCTCAGATCAGTAGCCACATTGATAAGACTTTGATTTAAACCTCTTAGCTTGTTGACCTCAATATCTAGTACTTGAATCCAAATATATTTATATTTAATTTCTTTAGAAATTTTTTGATCTGATTATTTTGTTTTGTGGATAGCTTCCACTTCAGGTCTTCTTGGAATTTCTTCATCATTAGTAGTTCCAACATCACTTGGAATATCAAGTTCTTTACTCATTATTTCTACATCATTGAATGAGTAAGTATTTTCACTGTATGATTTATCCAAATCATTATTCTGTTCACTACTTGATTCCTTTAACTGAATCACACTCTTTACATAGAAACTTCCACTCTGAGGAATATCACATGACATATTCTTCTTCTTTGATGTTCTTACCTTTCCCATGGAACACAAAGATAATAGTAGAATTAATCTTTAATGTCAGTAATCGACTGAACCAAGTCAGTACAAAAAAATATGATAAAAGAAACCTATCTCTCTTATACCAATTGTTAGTTCCAAAAGGGGCCTAGATACCCTGAGATGGGGATGAATCATGGTATGGATATTCTTTTCTAAATTCTTCCTTCCCCACTAGATCTTGACCTCTTTATTATAAGGGTCACTTTGTTTGTACTTGTGTGTTTATGATGATCTCTTCTTTTCTTCTTTATCTTATGATTATGATTTGAAAGTAATACAGGAATGCAAGCACACAAACATTGAGATTTTTACTTGGTTCACCCTCACTGGGCTACATCCAAAGAGCATACAATGATGATGTATCGATGTACCAAATCCACTAAAGCTCACTGCCAATCATAAGGTTCAGTATAGATCATTTCTATATCCAGGCTCACTACCTTTACAATGTTTAGGGTCTACTCACTGCATTCCCAAGGTTTACTCCCTAAGTCTCTTCCTCTGGATCCCTACCTATGGGAAGAATCACCATCTTCCTCTTCCATCACTCACTACTCTTGAAAGGGATCCACTCACAGTTTATGGACATGTAAGTCCTTTCATTATCACTAATGAATAAATTCTCTACTATATATAGATGCTCTATTGAAGTTTTACTTTCATCCAATGATGAATACCACTTTTCCACTAAACATTGGGCAATAACTTTTGAAATCCTTTCGCAAAGAACACTATCTTCGTAAAGATCCTAATTTCACAAATCTCAAACTGGCTTTTGTGAAGCTTCTGCCTCTTCGTGAAACTCACAAGTTCGCAAAGATCACTGGTTTCTAGAGCTCACTAGTTTGTAGAACTCACACTAGCCTTTTCAATTTCTCAAAGCTCAAACAATCCTTTGCAAAGCACAGTTCTTCCACAAAGCTAAACTAGCCTTCATGGTGCGCCTTCCTTTCACAGAGCTCAACTGGCCTCTGCGAATTCCCTCACTTTCATGAAGCTCTCTATCTTTGCAAACCTCCTTTGTGATTTGAGATCCTTAAGTTTTTTGTGGAGTATCTCTTCTATTATCAAGGGGGTAGGGCCTATTTATAGGCGATTCCCACCGACTCTATAACCTTCCATGCGTCGTCTGCACCACGTAATCCCATTTTTCAATGATCTAAAATTTCAGTCGAAAATATCACCTCTTCGTGAAGCTACACAAAATTTTTCCCCATATCGCAAAGCTTGTCATAATTGTGGAGATTTATATAAAATAATTTGTGCCACTATCGTGATGCTCATCATAATTGCGAAATCCACTTCATAAAGCCTATATCTACAAAATTCATCCCTTTTCCATAATTCTATGAGATATTCAAGGAAATACACTTTTCACAATGCTCACCAAACTCCAAATTTTGGACCCCAAAAATTTGGCAAACACAATAAAACGACGCCACCTTGTATCTGTTCTTTTTGTACCACCTATAGATATTACTTTAATTTTTCGTGGTTCTTTGTCAATATGTGTTGTCAATAATATCTATGGTACTCAAAAATTCACCATGGAAACCTACTTTGTCAACGAACACCACCAACCCAAAAATGGTACAATGTTACCTTGAGAGATTTTTTCCCAACACTTTGTAGCTTATTATTCATGTTCGATGTTGATTACATGTATCATGTGTTATACCTTACTTAGGATGATATTCTATTCTTGATCGTGTATCCCACCATGCTATGTATGCTTTTGTGGTATTGTTCTTGGAGCCTAAGATAGGTGGACCATCGTGACATGTTATCCCTTAGAGGGAGAGTGCACATTACTTGAGATAATGATGATGAGGGACCTATGCAAAGGGTAGGGATATGAAAATTCCTCAAGGATGTCGTATGATACACTCAATGATTAGAGAATGCTAAGGGGTATGTTATTCGATGAATAAGGGATGTCGAGTAGCTCTCAATTCCTAGGGGATGCTAAGAACATAACCTTATTGATGAACAGTGATGCCAAGTTGCATGATCACATGATGCTGGGTAGAATTATCCATTAACCTCATGGATAATCATTGATTCTTATGACACCTGATATATCCATCCGGTATAGAGCTGAAGCAGGTATGATCGGGGGGTTTGTGTTGTCTTGTTTAGCGCAAGACCACTCAGTTTTGGATTTTGTGTTACTATGATTGTTATGCATTGATTTTATAATGTAATACACTATTATACTTGAGAAAATCAGGTTAAGGATGCATTGGTGGTGTCCTACCGAGTCTTGTACTCACATCCTACATTGGAAATTTCTATGTGCTTATAGATTTCATAAGGGATCCTGTGAAGGGAAATTGACCTGTGATGGACGGATGAGCAGTGGAGCTGGAGCTAGTAGTGGACCAAGTTGGATTCCAAAGGCCCTTCTATTTATCTTTTTATTTGTCTACTTCCTTTACCTTGGATTTTCTTGCCACTTTAGGAGTTTCTTTATTTGTATGAAATGTAGACCATCTTTACCTTTCTGCATGTTTACTCTAATTGTTTATTGTTGATTATCGATCTTTTGACATGATATTGATGGTATATTCTTCTCACTGATAGACTCACACCCTCGCTTCTAGTCAGCCGCCTCTTGCGTATGTGGAGGCGCACATGAGATTATATGGCATATCATCTTAGACCCGGTGGTTCAGGTTAGGATGTTACAAAATGGTATCATAGAAACCTCATGTTATCTAATAGATTGATTAAGATTTATCCTAATGACTTTGTTTTTTTCTGAAGTGTTCCTTCTTATTATAGAAAATGTCACCTTGACATAGTTAATGGAACTACTCGGGAAGCAAGATGAAATATTTCCACAAGGGAGGTGGTTTCAGCATTACCACTAGACGTATAGGAGAGTGCATTTGAGATTTCTCCCACACTTACTCTGTGGTATAAATTGTAAGGCCGCTTGAACTGAAAGTATTTTTCTTAGTACCTTTTATAGGAATAGGATTTTAGAAATATGGTCAAATATACCCTTAATTCAACTCCAGCATTCTTTATCCATCTAGGGTACTGGAGGCCCTCAGGATGTTGAGTAGCAGGTTGAAATTGTTGTAGATCTTTGACCCAGTAGAGAATCTGAAAGATTTAAAATTCAACCTAAGATAAATTTCATGTTAGGTGCACAAATAGTTCAATATACACATATAATATGGTGCCAATTGAGCTGAAGGGTCTCAAGGTATAGCTGGATGACTTAGAGTTGGCAATTGCGGTTTATGCTCTGAAATGCTAGTGACATTACCTCTTTGGTTAGAGATTTTTTATCAACATGGACCACAAGAGCCTTTGCTCTATTTTAAAACAAAGGGACTTGAATTTGAGACTGACAAGCTAGTTTTATTATATGTAGATGTTTGAATTTGATACAACGTATGCACTAGGTAAAGGTAACATCATTACAGATAATCTTAGTTGTAAGACGTAGGCTAAGCAGGAGTTTGGTGAGAGGCCTTCAGAGGAGCATTGACGCATGGTGAGCTTGTTGGATGAATGGAGGATGGATGCTTATTAGGATCATGGATCTATGACTTGTGACCCTTTATTGATCATATTCTCACTTTTGGATCAGGTGAATACCGGTCAGGAGTTAGAATCAAAGTGTCATGGGATGAGGGAATAATGGTTGGTGGTGACTCAATGCTCGGATGGTTGATGGATGATGACAATGTGATCATGATACATGGTTGAGTGGTAGTTCCATATTTTATCAAGGAGATAATGGGGATTACCATACCTCTATATTGGAAGTACATCCTGGTGTGAAAAATATGTATCATGACTTTATGTAGCAGTTTTGGTGGCCAGGGATGGAGAGAGACATTACTGGTTTTGTCTTCTGATGCCTTACCTGTCAGAGGGTGAAGGTAGAGCACCAACATCCTGGTGGGTTATTACATCCTCTCCTAATACCTATGTAGAAGTGGGAGGATTTAATGATGGAATTTTTTACAAGGTTACCCAGGACCTTGAGGATTTGTGACATAGTTTGGGTGATTGTCGATTGGATAACGAAGTCTGCCCACTTCTTATCGACCAGAGAGACTCACTCAGTGGATGAGCTAAGAAAGATCAATGTTCAGGAGATCATATTCCTACATGGAGTTCCCTTGATAATTGTTTCAGATAGATACACACATTTTACATTACACTTTTGGAAGGGCTTGCAAAAAGACCTAGGGACTTAGATGAGATTGAGACCGGTGTACCATCCTCAGACCGATGATAAATCTGAGTGAACTATATGCATATTGAAGGAAATTATTCGATTTTTTTTGATAGACTTTGGTGGAGTATGGGATGATCACCTTGCCTATTGATTTTGCATATAATAATAGTTATCAAGCTTTGATTCAGATGGAACCTTATGAGTCTCTTTATGGGAGGTTGTGTTGCTCACCACTTTGTTGGAATGTGGCGGGTGAGGTAGTGATTGTTGGCCCTAGTATGGTTCTGGATACCTATGAGAGAGTCCATATGATTTGGAAGAGGTTGATCACTTCTTAGAGAAGACATATATCATATGCCAACCACATGAGAAGACCCTTGGAGTTTGTTGCGAGAGATCCTATTTTCTTGAGAGTGACTCCTCAGTTGGGGAATAGACATCTGTGGAAGCAGGTCAAGCTAAAACTATGATTTTGTTGGACCCATTGAGATCAATGAACATATAGGGCCAGTGAAATATCATCTGTACCTCCCTTATCCTTATTGAGGTATGCATTATGTGTTCCATGTGTCACAGCTTTAGAGGTACATACCTGACCGTACACATGTTTTTGATTGCAAGTATGTTGAGATGGAGAGAAATGCATCTTATGAGAAGCATCTGGTCAATATCATATATCAAAGTGAGAAGGTGTCATGAGGAAATACATTAACACTTGTCTAGATTCATTGGAATCATGGAAGAATCTAGGAAAAGATGTGGGTGTGTGAGTATGATGTTTGAGCTCAGTGGTCTGAGTTGTTCGAGCAAGACCACTAGAGATACATCTCAGGAATGAGAAGTCAATAGAGGGGGAGAATTTTAATATCTTGATTTTTTAAAGATAATATAACCCCCTTTGTTGATAATTTATAATAATTTTTATGTGAAAATATATTTTTCCAATAAAAATCACTTAATAAATGTTTTAAAGACTTTTTATAAGGATAAAATCCAAGTTAGCACCCCTGAATATTCTATGGGACAATTTTGGAGTTAGGCATTGAGTTAGTGAGAGATTACGAGACCCAAAAATCCTTGGCAAATATGGAATAATTTTTTTAAATATATTATATTATGCACGTGTGATTTATCCAAAATAATTGAATATCTCCCAAATGGTGCATCATTTGAAAAACATGAGACCACCGTTAGGTCTGAGGCACATTGTTTACCCTATATGGGGTATAAAATTTGTGAGCGTCGAACATTTAGTTAGGTTTCTCATGAGGATAAGTTATTTAATATTTTTATCATTTTTATTTTTTTCAAAAAAAAGTTAATATATCCCAAATGGCACATCGTATGAGAAATCTGAGACCGCTGTTAGTTCCAAGATTTGGGGTTTACCCTAGACATGGTATAACTTTTGTGAGCGTTGGACGTTTTCTCACATCGCACGTGATAATACCTTTTTTATATTTAAACTAGTAGAAAAAATGCTTTTAGAGAGAGCCAAAAGACATCGCTAAAGGCCTATAGCGGACACCAAACAATGGATGCTTTAGGCCTATTGCTGTTTCTTATAGCATCTATCAATTGGTAGATGCGATAGATGAGATCAAGATCACATATAACGACCGCCAGATGGTAATCTCTATAGGCCACCAAGGGATTGTCTATAGTGACCAACGTTTGGCAGTCACTATAGCCTCATTCAAGATCGACTATAATGATTTTTGTTTGATGTTCACTATATCCCAACCAGGCAAGACCTATATCGACTACCATATGATGGTTTCTATAATTTTTTTTTAAAAAAATTTCACAACAACATTACAAAAAACTACTATATTTCAAAAAAAAATATTTCCAAAATATCTAAAACCACAGGCACATAAATCTCTTCACCTCATCATCTTCCAAGCTCCAAATCCATCATTGAATAAAACTACATGAAAAAATTTAATAAAATAATTAGTAAAGTAAAAAATATCTCAACTAATAATTGAAATGCAATAAAATATTTCAATTAAATATTATTATAAAAGATTGAAGTTATTTGATTTTGAAAATATATTAATAATTTATAATCATTTTTAAAAAATTTATAATCGCTTATTCTATTGGTTCCAAACAAACTATGCATTCAATTGACATGTTGTCTACTCGTACACTTCACAAATAACAATAACATGGGTTTTCTATGATTTCAAGTCATTCTGAGGTCGTTTTCTATATATTTGACTGTTAAAATAATGTTTTGGTGTTTTATGACACTAAAAGTTCATTTTTTGTCATCCTAACCAAACGACACCTCTAATTAACATAACTTCTAATCGACCATTTCCCAATTCATTCCACAGTTGTTTTCATCTAATTTCACGGAATTTGGAGGTTGTTCGGCTGGTTTTGACCCCCACGTGTTTTTAAAGGGTGTCAAACCTTTAAAAACTTCATATTTGGTCGTTCTGGGAAGACCACATGTCTGATTGATGTGTTGTCTCATTGTAAATTTCATCATTAATAATAAGACGGTTTTCTTCTGATTTCAAGTCATTCTGAGATCATTCGCTATAGATCTGACTTTTAAACATGCGTTTTGGTGATTTATGACACTAAAAGTATGTTTTCATTCCTCACAGGAAAATGATATCTCATATTGAGGTTCTGTCTACTCGACCATTTCAAAATTCACGCTTCAATTGTTTTCGTCTAATTTTATGACATTCAGATACCGTTTGGTTGGTTTTGACCCTCGTATGCGCCTTTTTAAAGGGCATCAAATCTTTAAAAACCACATATTCAATCCTTCCTGGCATAATTAATGTACAATTGATGTTTCGTATACTCATACATGTCATGAATAATAACAAGATAGTTTTATTGTGATTTCAAGTTATTTTGAGGATTTTTTATATATATATGGCCATTAAACCCACATTTTGGTGTTTTATGACACTAAAAGTTCTTTTTTCCATCATTCTAGCCAAAAAACATATCTGATTTATGTATCGTCTACTTGGAAACTTCACAATTCATGCTATGATTGTTTTCATCTGATTTTACGGGATTTAGAGGTTGTTCGGTTGGTTTTGACAACATACAGTCCTTTTTAAAGGGTGTCAATCTTTAAAAACAATATATTCTGCCGTTTCCAGTAGACTATACATCTTATTGATATTATGTCAACTTGTACATGTCAAAATTAATAATAATATGGCTGTTCTGTGATTTCAAGTCATTCTGTGGTTGTTTTCTATGGATCTGACTGTTAAACACATGTTTTGCTGTTTTGTGACACTAAAAGTGTATTTTTATCATCTTGATCAAACGACACCTCTGATGGAAGTAACGTCTAATTAACCATTTCAAAATTCACTCCATATATTTTTTCTCCTAATTTCATGACATTCAGAGGTCGTTCGGATGGTTTTGACCCCCAGACGCACCTTTTTAAAGGGCGTCAAATCTTTAAAAACCACATATTCAGTTTTTCTGCACAGAACGCATGTACGATTGATGTAATGTATACTATTACACATCAAGAATAATAATAATATGGGTTTCCCATGATTTTAAGTCATTATGAGGTTTTTTTCTATTGCTTTTACCATTAAACACACATTTTGGTGTTTATGAGAATAAAAGTGAATTTGTGGTTCTTTTGGGAAAACTCCAGCTCAGACTGACATTATATATACTTGAATATTTCACAATTAACACTATGGTTGTTATCTTATGATTTCATGACATTCAGATACCATTTGGTTGGGTTTAACCCCCAAACACACCTTTTTTAAAGGGAATCAAATCTTTAAAAACCACATATTCAATTGTTCCGAGTAGACCAAACATCCACGTGATGTTCCGTATGCTCATATACATCAAGAATAATAATAAGAAAATTTCATTATGATTTTAGGTTATTATGAGGTCATTTTCTATGGATATGACTGTTAAATTCTTTTTTTGGTGTTTTATGACACTAAAAGTGAATTTTCCATCATCTCAGCCAAACGAAACCTCTGATTGACATAAAATCTACACGACCATTTCAAAGTTCACTCTATAGTTTTCATCATATGATTTCATAGCATTTTGAGGTCGTTCATCTAATTTTGACCCTCAGATGTACCTTTTTAAAAGGCACCAAATATTTTAAAACCACATATTCAGTCATGCCGTGTAGACCGCATGTCCGATTTATGTTATGTATTCTCATACATATCAAGAATAATAATAAAATGTTTTTCCTATGATTTCAGATCATATGAGTTCATTTTCTATGGATTTGATTGTTCAATAAGCATTTTGGTGTTTTATGACACTAAAAGTGTGTTTTTGGTCCTCTCAGGAAAATGACAGCTCAGATTGATGTTTTGTCTACTCGACCATTTCACAATTCACACTACGGTTGTTTTTATTTGATTTCATGACATTCAGATGCTGTTCGGTTAGTTTTGAACCCAAACACACATTTTTAACGGGTGTCAAATCTTTAAAAACCACATATTCAATTGTTTCGAGTAGACCGTATATCCGATTGATGTTTCTTCTACTCGTACATTTTAGGAATAATAATAAGACAAATTTACTATGATTTCAAGTCAGTTCAAGGTTGTTTTCTATATATTTGACTGTTAAATACACGTTTTTCTATTTTATGACATTAAAAGTGCATTTTATGTCATCCCGATCTAACGACACCTTCGATTGATGTACCATCTACTCAACCATTTAAATGTTCACTTAAAGGTTCTTTTTTTCTAATTTCATGGAATTCATAGGTCGTTTGGATGGTTTTTACCCCCGGATGCACCTTTTTAAAGGGTGTATAATCTTTAATACCCAAATATTTAGTCATTCCGCACAGAACACTAGTCCAATTGACATGTTGTCTTATCGTACACATCAGGAATTATAATAAGATGGGTTTACTAAGATTTCAAGTCATTCCAAGGTTGTTTTCTATGGATCTGACTGTTAAACATGCATTGTGGTTTTTTATGACACTAAAAGTGTGTTTTCAGTCCTCATGGGAAAACACAAGCTTGAATTGACATTATGTATGCTTGACCATTTCATAATTCATGCTACAGTTTTTTTTGTCTTATTTAATGACATTCAGATTCCATTCGGTTGGGTTTGACCCCTGAACACACATTTTTAAAGGGCGAAAAATCTCTAAAAATCACATATTCAGTAGTTCTAAGAAGAAAACACATCTGATTGATGTGTTGTATACTCATACATGTAACGAATAATAATAAGATGATTTATTGTGATTTTAAATCATTCCAAGGTTGTTTTCTATGGATTTTACTATTAAACACATGTTTTGGTTTTTTATGACACTAAAAGTGAATTTTCCATCATCCCGACCAGAAAACACCTCCGATTGATGTACCGTATACTTGACCATTTCAAAATTCACTTCATGGTTATTTTTGTCTGATTTCATGGCATTCATAGGACATTTAGATAATTTTAACCCTCGAACGCACCTTTTTAAAGGGTTCCAAATCTTTAAAAACTACATATTCTGTCATTCCTCACAGACCACACATTTTATTAACATGGTTTCTACTCATATATCTCAAAAATAATTATAGAATAGGTTTCCTATGATTTCAAGTCATTCCAAGGTCATTTTCTATGGATCTGACCGTTAAACTCACGTTGTGGTGTTTTATGACACTAAAAGTGTGTTTTCAGTCCTCTTGGGAAAACACAATATCATATTGACATTCATTTTACTTGAATATTTCACAATTCATGCTATTATTGTTGTTTTCTAATTTCATGGCATTAAGATGTCATTTGGTTGGTTTTGACCCCCAAACACACCTTTTAAAAGGGCTTCAAATCTTTAAAAACCACATATTTTGTTGTTCTGACCAGAACATGTGCCTGATTGATGTTTTTTCTTCTCATACACATCATTAATAATAATAATATGGTTTTCTTGGGATTTCAAGTCATTATGAGGTCATTCAACTGATTTTGAACCCCCCATATGTACCTTTTTAAAAGGCATTAAATCTTTAAAAACCACATATTCAGTTGTCCCATGAAAACCGCCTATTTTATTGATGTGCCGTCTTATCATACACATCAATAATAATAATAATATAGTTTTCCTGTAATTTTAAGTCATTATGAGGTCATTTTCTATGGATACGACTGATAAACATGTGTTTTGGCGTTTTATGACACTAAAAGTGTGTTTTTGATCCTCCCAGGAAAATGCCAGCTTGGATTGATGTTCTGTATGTTTGAACATTTCACAATTCATGCTATGGTTGTTTTTGTAGGATTTCACAGCATTCAGATGCTGTTCGATTAATTTTAACCCCCAAAACACTTTTTAAATGGCGACAAATCTTTAAAAACTACATATTCAGACGTTTCAAGGAAACCACACATATGATTGGCGTTCTATTTGCTCATACATGCCACAAATAATAATAATATGGATTTATTATGATCTCGGGTCATTATAAGGTCTTTTTCTATGGATCTAAATGTTAAACACATGTCTTGGTGTTTTATGACACTAAAAGTTTGTTTTCTACCATCTCGATCAAACAACACCTCAAATCGACGTACCATCTTCTTGACCATTTCAAAACTCACTCCACAGTTGTTTTTGTCTAATTTCATGCCATTCATAGGTCGTTTGACAAGTTTTGACCCCTGAACACCCCTTTTTAAAGGGCATCAAATCTTTTAAAATCACATATTCAATTGTACCCTGAAGACTACACGTTTGATTGATGTGTTGTTTTCTCACATACATCACAGATAATAATAAGATGGGTTTCCTATGATTTCAATTCATTATGAGGTTGTTTACTATGGATTTGACCATTAAACGCGTGTTTTATGATACTAAATGTGAGTTTTCCTTCCTACCACAAGGTATTTCCATCACTACCACATATTCAACCCATTATATCTCTTTCCCAAATATTATAAATTTATAGGCAACACATCATATTTACATATCCACACACACAATAAAATAAATATAATCATACATAATCTATATTCATAATTCATCGGTAAATATAGCCAAGAATCCAACAAACATTTATAAATATCATCACCAGAGATATACTATTACCCATAGGAAAATTTCTTCTCACACCCATTTATTTCCCATATCGAATTTATCTATTATCATTAATATATGTTTTAGTTATAACCATCTATATTAATTTAATTTATTAGTGAACTTTATTATTTTAATCGCATACCAAAAGTGTCACTCAGGTTTAGAATTGAATTCATATTCCATACACTTATCTTTTAATTCCATGTTATTATTATATAATTTATATCCCACAATTTCATCTAAATTCATTAAATTATATAAAAACTACACACATATTTTTCCTCATTATTTTACTAATATGACTCATCAAAAAGTGAATGAGTCAATTCATCCATTTAATTTTATACCTACAACCCAATATAAATACTTACCAATATTCAGAACTATATTATATATACTAATTAATTTATTTATACTAAGTTATAACAACTTAGTTATCTCATTTATCAGGTTAATTTAAACATAAAATATGTCTTAGGAACCATAACGTATACCCTAATCTAAATAAGTTACTCATGGAACTTAAACCTATAATTGCACAGATTTTCAAACTAACATTTCAAATAAGGCCTATACAAGTACTACCCTTAAACCATTCCAATTCAATACAAACTCTCTCATATCATTAGAATGTGCAACTAAATATTAACCAACAAACATAAAAGGATTTCCCCATTTCACCCTTCCTCTAACCTAGCAGCTCACCTACTTAAAAATTTAAACTTGCAACACGCTCCTTAGGATAAATCACCCAACCAATCCTTCTAAATGTCTTTTAAATCCTCACTTTACAATTCAAGGTTTAAGTAAACATTATACAAGAATAGATAAACTCTATAGGTAGAAAAAACACAAAGGGGAATTAGAAGCATATCTAAATTTTAGAAAATACCAGCCCTAGAAGACCCATATAAATAAAGAATAAAATAATAGTCCCCTTTTCCTAAGTCAGCCCAGAACCTACGAGGGGATAATTTACCTATAATACCTGACTTAAAAAGTGTGGAGTACTCTTCTTAGTATTATATAACAAAACACCAAGCCTCATTTTATTCTTAATTCCAATCATAATCCCTTTAATATTTTTAATTATAAATTTAGTTTTCCCATCATTTATTACTGGTTTCCCCTTTGTCCATACTTCTATTTTAGATTAACACCCAACTTCATTTGATAATTACCAGGTTTACATTCCCAACACTTTCTCAAAATTTCACACATATTTTTTCCCAGCCCAACTATCAATGCTAATGCAATAATATTTAATAACAGAATTCATCAATAAGCTTTCATAAAAATTAAAGGGGTTAACCAACCTAATTACCTTTCATTTTTGATTCATAAACCAACCAATGTCTCCTCAAGTCATCTTTAATAACAACCCTATAACAAAATATATATAGAAAAAAGGAATAACATAATCTAAAACAATCAAGGATGGGAAACATAATAAAGAAAGCATAGTTCATTACATGAAATATATATAGAAATTACATAATCCCCTTATCCTAGATTGAATCCCATAACATTAAACCCAAGAGATAGAAATACATGTATATTATAAAAAATATATAAGTATCCCTCCCCCAAACCAGATCTCTACATCACCAAGCCTGAAGAGATAGTTAATAAATGAGATGTATAAGTTAGAGGAACCCTTCCCCCCCAGAACTTCATAATTCCAAGACCAAGGGATGGGTTATTCTTACCTCCTATGAAATATATTATAATATAGATGGATTAGTAGTGGTTGAGGCTATAAGGAATTGACTCATGGGATAATTAGATGGGTGTAAAACAAGAAAATGTTATAAAAACCAATAATCTAAGTGAAGGGGTTTACAATCATAGGAAAATGAAAAAAATTCTAGTTATTTGGATCAAGGGACTAACAAATGAGGAGTTCAGGTTCATTGGGAAACTTTGATGATTCCATAACATATCTAGTATAATAATTTCAGAAGATAAATGAAATCTCATAAATCCCCTTCCTTAATCAGGGCAAGAAAATCCATGTTAAAGGAGTTCGATTCAAGAACCAAGATTTTACAATTCCTAGATTGTAGATCCTGATTCTAAAGCTATATAGAAGAATGTGTTTTCATCCCAGATCAGTTTTCTAGTATGGAGAATCAAGCACCAACCATTTCTAATGATGCAATGATTTAATATAAAGTCATCAATATGTTTTCTGGATGTTCCTATAGTAGTAATTTTGATACAAATTCATCCAACCACCTATTCACTAAAGCAAAATTGGAAGGTTTTATGTGGGGTATTCTAGGAAATAAAAAAACAAATTTAGATTATTCATCTGAAATGAAATGTTAAATATTAAAATGCTAATGTAAATTATATCATGCATGAGGTTCATCCTCATCTAGATCACCGATGAACTCACAGTGATGTCCACCAACTATATCTAGAGACTACAACATATATAAATATTTTGTATATTAATCATATCATTAAAATTCAATATGAGTACGATTTATTTTCTTTTCTACCCATAGAACCACTTGTGTACCATCAACATGACACTGAGTTGTCACTTCATCAACATGTGCTGACATCTGTGATGATCTCTCCTTATACTCTTCACATAACTGCTAAAACTGCTCATCTGTACTGCACTGCATAGCCTACATAGTGAAATCTATCTCAGTATGTGTGCACATCCTTGCATATATGCATGCACCAATTTCCTCTTCTCTAACAATTTAACATCATTGGACACCAATTCCATAAGTAAAAGAATAACCATGAACATCACGTCACATGACATGCTGAAATATCTCATCTTTGCACACAATACTATGATGTTTATCCACTGGTTGTTCTGCTAACTCAACATCAAACTGAGACTATAGAATATACATAATGAATTAATGAACAAATGTGAATAATTTATATGAAATAAAAATACATTTTTTAATAAATAATTTTCTTACTATAACACTGACAACATCGCTATCACTCGCCCGATGAGTCCTCACCCAAATTGACATTCGATTGGCCGGCTCACCACGCTGGTGTAACTATAATAAATATGTCCACTAAATACATATTTATATCATGTTATACTACAATATTTTTAATATATGAATGAATCGTGAATTATAAACTTATATCATGTATGATCTGTGACACGTGTCAAGTACCAATTCTGGAAGGTGTTCCATGCGTCATCCCATTACATGAATAATGAGCAAACTCATTCTACATTCAACATATTCAGTTAATATAAATATGAAAAATTAGTGTCATTTATAGATTAAAAGTAATAAATTTTACCATCGTCTCCTCACTCAACCAAAACACAACCAAATCCTTCCAATGTATAGGAAGAATGTCTGAAGGGACTCATTATAGAATGCATGGAATGCCCACTAATGGTATCTAGTAATCTCTCTCCACCCTTCCCTTGTAATCCTTCCATAATTTTTAGCATCTGGTGATACATACTTCTTGAAATTCATCTGGACATGATGTAAAATTATCCTATTAAAAAAAGTTAGTAGCTATGATAATAATAAAAAAATTCATAAATAACTAAACATTGAATTTTCCTTAACCTCCCTCAATAATCTATCAATCACATCCAGTGGGAATGAATTCCAATAATAAGTCATCAGAGGGAATCTTTGTGGGTCTCGTATCATATGCCCCAATTCAAGAATCAATACATTCATACCTTCTCCTATTGAATGAAAGGTGTCATAAAATAACACATCTAATCAGACTCCAGAGTTCTGGGATCGAACCCCTATACCAGGACCCCTACATCTATAGGAATATGAACCATATCCTGATAAACATAAATTCACAATGCAATTAGCAATAACTAATTTTTAATTAAAAATTATAAACAACTAGAGGAATATACTTATAGAACATTAGAATAAATTCATTTAAAAAAATTAAAACATACATACCAACAACATCAGGTGAACCACTCTGACCTTTATATAACATACTTACATTAATAAAAAAAATATAGTTAAATAAAGCAATTTTTATACATATAATTCATAAATATTTTTACAAACATTAACTGGAAAAAATTACATTCTTTCACTGATAATGAAAGTCAATCATATCTTCTTGAATTGTCTCTCTAAACCATTGTATATATTATTCTCGTATAGCTATAGTTGTTTGGTCAAGTGTTTGATCAGGAAAGGCGACAACCTCTAGTTTCTCTCAATCAATCATAAAACACCTCTTCTAGACATTTTTACCAAAAATTTCCAATTAGAATCAAATCCAATAAAATAAAATTGATCTACCTATGATTTCAGTATGAAGGGATTATTACTTAATTGGTCATCTTTATATAGAATATTGTTAAATTTTACTGATGTAAATTGGAAATGGTCAAATTTTATTCCATGAACTAGATTGACCCAGCCACACCTTAACAATATATTATTTAATCCACAACCATAAATAACCTCAATAATATCCTTCAGCAATCCATTACAACAACCTGCATGAATAGATGAACAAATAACACCACTGTTCTGTGTTGCTCAGTTCATGTCAACATCACTAATACATAATCAAAATCCATTAGCATCCAAATACTTGTAGAGATGATCTGTAATAAACGGGCCATCGACTAGTTGGTTGAGTTATTCTCTCACAGTATGAGTAATTGAATCATGTATCTTGTGAATCTATATATTTCACATAATTCAATGGATAAAGGATTGTGAAAATACAACTCAGTTGCATTATAAAAATATTAAATCAATTATTTATACATACATGAGTCTTGAACCACTAATGAAATGTGTTCAAATGATGTTTTTGAATTTGATGGTTTGTTGCACGAGGCCTTTACTATTTAAAATCAACGATATTCATCCTAAATTCCAACTCAATAAAAGATAAGTAACAAATTAAATATAGAAACCTAAGTCATAATAGATCAATTGTGAAACTTACTGTATCAGCAGAATAAATGATGGAGTGTTGAAAAACACATATCGATGAGATTGAACCCACTCATTATTATGAATATAAAATGTTATCCCTTCTCTAATTGGACCCTCATTAATCCAAGAGGGTTTATCATACTTTTTTTAAACCTCATCAATATATGATACACAAAAATTAGTTCACTCATCCATCAAATATCCCTTGTAAATTGAAGCTTATATATAAAATTTGTTTTGCACATACAATTTCAATGTATTTAAGTATTTCTCTATTGGATACATCCACCTAAATTGTACTGGACAACCAAAAATGACTTCACTAGTAAAATACATAGCCAAGTGGACCATGACATCAAAAAATTTGGTGGAAATAGTTTCTCTAGGTGACATAGTGCAAGAAAAATCTTATCCTACTTCTTTTTCAAGTCAATTGTGTGATGATTCCTTAAAAATATATTTCTAAAGAAATTAGAAACTTTAATCAATGGCTTAACAACCTGGGTAGGTAACCAATCACGAATTGCAATTGGGATTAACTATTGAAGCAAAATATTATTATCATGACTTTTCAAACCCTGTAATTACATTCTCATCATATTGAGACACTTATAAATATTATAAAAATAACCATCAAACCCCTTGAAGACCTTAAAAATTGATAGAAATGTTTCTTTCTCTTTTTTACTCATTCTGTACTGTGTAGTAGGCATGTATTCCTGATTACAGACACCCAAATATAAATTTAATGATTTTCTTAATCCCATTTCTTGAAAATCATGTCAAGAGTTGGCGATTATTGGATTTGGTGTCCTAGGACCAATTGTTTGTACATTTATTACATAAATATTCAATGTATTGAATATTAATAAAACTTTTTTTTACAGATTTTTTGTTGTTCTACATGACTCTAATGTAATAATATCCTAGAGTATACATCACATTGATAATGTCATAATTGTTCCCTACTATGATGAGAAACTTGATGTTATATGAAGATATTATCAAATAATGTTATGTAGTTAGATAACGTACTATGATAGGACACATAGTATATAGATTTTTAGGTGCGAATACTCATAAGAAGATGAGGATTCTTCTCATGAAGTTTGCACTTGGTAATCTCCAAGATGGGAGATTATGATAATAGACCTTCCAGTAGGAATTTTTCATGTTTTGGTGTCATTGGATATTCCTATCTACAAGCATGTGTGATGATACTTATACTTTAAGATTATTATTAATGCATGTTACAACTTGCGTACTTAGATTTATTTTGAAAACCATTATGATAACAGTTCATAGAGAAGTTTTATAAGTTGGGTGCATCATGAGTGACATGTTAATGAATAAGTTGAGGAAAGATTTGTCCCTTCCATCTTTATGGAGGCTGATATCTCAGACCTTTGATTATAATAGAACCATTTCATTAAATTCCATGTCAATGGTGTGATGATGTGTTTATTTCAGAGAGTCAAAGAAAGACATATCGAGCATATAGGTTGGTGACACGAATGTGAAACCCGCTTGATGAAATATTGTGACAAATGGATTATATTACACAGTGATCATTCATATGTAGTTGTCAATGTTGTGACATTAATTTATTTATATTGGGTGTCTTGACCTGTTGCTTGATAGTAATCTTGGACTTTAGGAAAGCCCACCTAATGTCAACGAGAAAGAATCCTAGAGGGTCACACACTAAGTGTTTCCATTGATCTCGATTAAATTCTATTTTAGTTTAATTAAAGGAAAAAATATTATTCTCACGCCCAAAGAATAATTTTATTCATGTTATATTGATCTCATAAATTAAATAAATATTTATTCATTGGCTTGTGAATAAAATATTTATTTTATTTATTGAATATTTTAATAAATATTTATTTTCTAGATTGTGAATAAAATATTTATTTATGAATAAAATATTTATTCTGTTATTCAATAAATGATATATAATTTCAAAAAGATCATAACTGAGTTCGGTGAAAAATATTAATTAACAATATCGTTACATAATATTTGTTATTGTTCCAGTTGATGCACACCGTAAAATAGTAATAATATAATTATTATTATGTGAAATGGGGTTTATTAAAGGTAATAAATTTTATTTAATGGATGGTATTAAATTAAATAATATTTTAACTTAAATACTAACTCTATAAATAGACGGCTATGTCTATTGTATAGAGAATCCAAAATTGAGAATAGATAGTTGTTGTGCAGAACAGATTCTCTCTCAACTCCTCGTTCACTCTTCCTCTCATGAATGAGAAGTTTAAGAGATATTTTTATAAGATAGAAGAATGACGATCAAGAATGAAAAATGAAAGAAATTTGACTCACTTTACTAGCACATGGAGATCAAGTGGTGTTTCTCAGAGATCATAGGATCACATGTGGATCACTGCTAGAGGGATTTTATCCTTAGATCCTCATAGCACAATGAAGGTAATCTGAAAGCGTCTTTTCGAATGATCAACATTCATCAACAAAGAAAGCTCATAATCCCAGGTATTTCTTTCTTAAAATATTAAATAAATTAATTATAAATTTGATGTGTAAGATCCTCACTCTTGGTTTAGGGTAATGATTATTAAAATAAAATTTAATATATCTCCCACCACTGCATGCTTCCACTGCACCCGAAACCATCAAGTGATATCAGAGGGAGGTTACGTTTAAATTTATAATTATTTATTTTATTGTTGATATATGCACAATTTTGGTCAGATATTCATTTCATTCATTCTTTAATCCAATTTTTATTAACATGTTATCAACATATTAATCATGTTTGTTCAATGTTTCATTTTCTTAAAGGTTTAAGAACAAATGAGGAACGACCGGAGATGACATCGGGAAGTGACAAATCATTTGCTGGTAAAATTGGGTTACATGACATGCAGCCGAAGCACATGTTGTATGACCATGCACATTGTATCTATATGTGTCAAACAATTAGTTACACATGATGCTTTTATAGCACCCCATGTTTTGATTGGTACAACTTGGAACACAGAAAGCGGATACAAGGTGTGTAGCTGGCATGCACACACCGTGTAGTCCAGTCGAGCTAACATGCTGAAGCCCCATGCATGTGACTTGGATATATGGTAACCAAGGTACATGGTGTGTAACTGCATGTACAAGCAATGTAGTCTCCCATTAATAGAAAAAATTAAAATTACATTCAATTTTAAAATTACAGCCTTAAAATCTTATTTTTTTGATTAGCACACCATTGTGTGTTTGACAATTTAATAATGGTTTTAAATAATTTTAAATTATCAATTAATTTATTATAATTAATATGTCATTATTGGTTCTACCATTTATTTTCCATGAATTCCATTAATGATGGGTATCTACAAATAATATCGTATGATCATTAAGATGAAAGGGGATTAATTAATTAATTAATTAATAAAAGTGTGCTTATCTTAAATAATAAAAGAGAGAATAAATAAATGAATACTATCCATTTACTTTTGCATATTCATTACACATATGATCAATCATGAGCTTGACCAAGACCTGTGTATGTGTTGGATATTTTATTTTAATTTATTTTATGAGTTTGAAATTATTTAATATTAAATTAAATGATGGCATGTGTGTCATCCCTCCCTCCGTTATTATGTAGGAACTACGTGTCCAAGGATATTTATTTAACCCAATTTAACCGATCATTTGGTTCCCATCACTTGTATGCGAGTAATATATATTTGTAATTAATGGAGCATCCTACGGAACATGGAGGTGGTTCCAGATGAAACTATAATGATGCTAACCTAAGTGATACACAGGTGGACATGTGGAATGCTATAACTCATGCTAGGACCGAAAATAGGAGTTATTTCCCCAGGTCAAAGGTTGATTTAATGAATATTCATTAAATAAATTGTTAGATAAAGCTCATGAATGAGTCATTTAATTAATTATTTATTACTATTTATGTAATTATTTATTTTATGCATGCAAGGTTGTGATCACATAAATAAATGAATTAATGTTCAATGATGGAAATTAAATAAATGAATTATGTGTAATTTTTTTATCCAAAATGGTTAATTAGTTAAGTACCATCCACTTAATATTAACAAGACTTGTGAAGGATAAAACAAGATAAAATTTATGCATAATAAATTAAAATCCCCCAATTAAATATTAACTCAGACTAAGACTTCCATTACTTGATTGGGAATGAAACCATAGAACTAAGTGTTGTACATGGACAAAGTCCGGACACTTACTTTTATCAGGGAGTTATCATGAGAGATTTGGGTTGACTTAATCGAAATTATTTTGAGTTTAATGGCCAAAGTATGTTTAATACAAATTTGGAGGCAAGTGTTGGGGAAATCCAAGTTAATATTTCAGGATAAGGGGATCCAATCAATGGATCAAGGAGCTACAAGTCCAGAATTATCAAGACCGACTACCTAATTAATTTATTATGGTTTTCATGGAAAATTATGGATCATTAATAAAATTAATTAGGATCCTTTCCAGTAGAATGTTAAAGAAACTAGACATTATGAGTTCAATAGTGAGGGTTATTGAGAGTTGATAAAGTAGTTGGAGATTTAATAAATAAATAAATAATAAAATTTAATTTATTATATCTCACTTATTTTGTAATCAAGAAATGTACTAATAATATACTTTTTTTAATTGTAGAATAAACTAACAAGTTCATCATCCACACTATCCCTACAATCAATATTGGGGAAAAATAACCTCCTAACTGGAAGTAACTTCCAAGAATGATTTAGACCCCTTCAGGTTCTGCTATACCATGAAAAGAAATATTACGTGCTAGAATCATCAATGCCTAATTTTCCTGCTAAAGAGGTGAGTGATGAAGAGTTACTTTTCTATGAAAAACCTTTGAGTGGTGTGGTTGATGTTCAATATTTGATGCTTTCATCGATGTCTAGTGAATTAATGAAGTCTCACGAAAACATGGATGCATATAGGATTCTTCAACACCTCTATGGTCTTTACCAGGAGACAGCTAGATAGGAATAGTTTGATATTTCTAGGGCGCTATTTTAGATAAATCTAGGATAGGGTTCCCCACCTGGGGCTCATGTAGTCAATCTCATTGGATAAATTGAGAACTTAGAGGTTATAGGGTTTAAACTCACTGAAGATATGGTCACTGACCTCATTCTGGCATCAATCCCTTAGATATTCTCTATCTTTGTTGTGAATTTTAATATGAACAATATCGAGAAGTCACTACCAGATATTATAACTCTTCTTCACCAAGTAGATAAGGATAGAAAGCGTGAAAAAACTTCCATCCTTATGGTGAACAAACATAAAGGGAAATCCAATAGATTTATGACCAAATATTCTTCACACCCTTCCAAGAAGAGGAAGATCAATAGGAAAGAAAGGGAACATGATGCTGTATATTTCACATGTGGAAAGAAGGGCCACTGGAAGAAAGAATACACCCAAATAAATAAGTAAGGGGATGATTCAGGTGCATTTTTTATTGAGTGAAATTTATCTACTACTAGAAATTGGGTATTAAATATAGTTTGTGGTGCTCACATATGTGTTCAAATATAGGAACCAAGTAGATTCAGAAAGATTGACCAAGGATAGGTAGATCTTCAAACAACCAACAGAGCTTAACTTGCTGTTGTATCTATCAGGGACTACCACCTCACGCTGCCAACCAGAATGATCTTGGTTTTAAAGGGTTGTTATTATGTGCCTTAAGTTACTAAAAACATTATTTATGTATCCAGACTTGATAATGATGGATTTATTTTCAAATTTGGGAAAAAGTGTTGCTTCTTTTATGAATACAACATTTTTTATGTTAAAACACATTTAAATAACGGTCTTTATGTGTTGGATTACATGAACTAAAAAATTTCAATTGATAATGAAGTTAATTCACATGACTAATACCACACCCAAATTTGGAATCACTGGCTAGGTCATGTAAATGAAAATATCTTGACTAAATTACATCAATATGGATATTTAGATTCTTTTGAACTAAAACCACTTGGTGTATGTCATGCATGTTTATAAGTAAAAATGAACAAATCCCCATTTAGTGGGAATGATGAAAGGGATAATGTTCTTATTGAATTAGTTCATATCTATGTGTGTGGACCATTTCTTATTGAATCAAGAGGTAGGTACTCATACTTAATAACTTTTAATGATGATTTTAATAGATATGAATATGTCTACTTAATGAGGTATAAGTCGGATTCTTTTGAAAAATTCAAGGAATACAATAATGAAGTTGAGAACCATCTTGGAAAAAAGATTAAGAAACTTCACTCAAACCATGGTAGAGAATATATTAATCAATAATTCATTGATTATTTAGAGGAGTTTAAGATTTTATCTCAACTCACTCCCCCTTATATGCCTTAGTGGAATGGTGTAAAGGAGGAACCACACCTTATTGGACATGGTGGGATCAATGATGAGTCATGCGAGCATTCCATTATCCATTTAGGGATATACATTACAAACAACAGTATACACACTAAATCGAGTTCCAACTAAAGCAATAAATAGTATACCATACCAATTATGGCATGGAAGGAAACCCATGTTCTCTTACTTACATGTGTGGGGTTGAGAAGCATTTGTTAAGGCCTCCTCAGGTAATAATATTGCACCCTAAGGTACAAAGTGTACCTTTATAGGATATACCAAAGAAAAAAAGGGATACTACATATACAATATTTCAGATAAAAAGGTTTTGGTTGATAGACATCCCACATTTCTTAAGGAGGATCTTATCTCTAAAAGTGATAGTGGGAGAGAGATAGAATCTGATTATATCTAGACTCAAGATACCCAAGAGTTGGCACAGGAAAAAAATCCACAAATCCCAATGGAAGAAGACATTGTTCCAGAGACACAATTACTATGTTGGAGTACTAGAGAGGTTAGAGAACTAGAACGGTATGGTTTTCTAGTCACTGAGGATGGTGAAACATTATTATTTGATAATAATTATCCTTTAACCTATAAGAAAGAAGTACATGGCATAAATGTTTCCAAGTGGTAAGAAGCCATGAATTCTAAAATGGATTCCATGTACCAAAACTAAGTATAGATTTTGGTAAAACCCACAGTAGATATAAATCCCATTGGTTTCAAATGGATATTCAAGAAAAAATTGGACATGGAAGGACATATTAGTACCTATAAGGCACAAATGGTTGTAAAAGGGTTTAAATAGCGTCAAGGCATTGACTATGATGAAACCTTTCCACTAGTTTTAATGATAAAATCCATAAAAATTATACTTTCCATTGTGGATTTCCATGATTATGAGATTTGTAAAATGAATTTCAAAACAGCCTTCCTTAATAGGCACCTTCAAGAAGATGTATATATGACACAACCTGAAGGTTTTGTGACTCCAAAGGATTCCAACAAGTTATACAAGTTTCAAAGATCCATTTATGGATTAAATAAAGCATCCAGGTCATGGAACATTCATTTTGATGAGGCCATAATAGAATTTGGTTTCATAAAGAACAAATGTGAGCTGTGTGTCTATAAACGGTTTAGTGGGAGGGAAATAATTTTTTTAATAGTGTATATTGATGACATATTACTCATTGGAAATGAAATAACAGTCCTACAATATGTTAAGGTGTGGTTGAATAAATGCATCTTTATAAAGGACTTAGGAGAGGCAACATATATTCTTGGGATCAATATCCATCATGATAAATCCAAGATGTTGCTAACCCTATGTCAAAGTACACACACTGACAAGATACTGAAGAGATTCAGTATGGAACAATCCAAGAGGGTATTGTTTCCAGCGTCACATGGTAGTCATATTTCCAGGAAAATGTGTCCTCAGACACATGAGGAAAGAAAAAAAATGATAAGGATTCCATATACATTAGTGATTCAGTCAGTCATGTATTCTATGCTATGTACTAGGCTAGATGTGACCTAAACATTAAGTGTGGTAGGAAGATATCAAACTGATCCAGGTGACCACCATTGGATAACAGTCAAGACTATCCTTAAGTATTTGAGTTGTATTAAGAATATTTTCCTATTTTATAGAGGAGATGAGTAACTAGTCATCATAGGATATACAGATTCTAGTTTTCAAATTGATCAAGATGACATGAAGTCACAAATGGGATACATCTTCACATTGAATGGAGGTGTTATGAGGTGGAAGAGCTCAAAATACGGCGTGGTAGTAGATTCTATAAAAAAGTCTGAGTATAGTGTGGCATTTTAGGCAGCAAAAGAAGTAGTATGGATGACTAAATTCTTCCAAGAGCTTGATGTGGTACCTAGTAGTAAAGATCATATCACACTTTATTATGATAATACTTTAGTGGTGGATCTCTAAAAAGAGACAAGGTCACATCAACAGATGAAACACATACTTCAGAAGTATAATCTCTTGAGGGACTTTTCTTATAGAGGTGAAGTTGTAGTGAGAAGTTTTTACAGAGAAGAAAACGTAGCATACCCCTTGTCTAAAGCCTTGAATCAGTAGAAACATGACTATTTTGTGAGGTCTAGTGGGCTGAAGGTCGTAGGTAGTTGGCTCTAGTCCAAGTGGGAGTTTGTTGGAGTCGGTGTCCCAGGTTCAACTATTTGTACTTTAATTACATAAATATTCAATGTATTAAATATTAATAAAACTTCTTATTACATATTTTTTGTTATTTTGCATTAATCTAATGTAATAATGTTCTAGATTATACATCACGTTGATAAGATCATAGTAGTTACCTGCTATGATGAGAACCTTGACGTGCTATAATGATATTCTCAAATAATGTTTTGCGATTAGATAAAGTACTATGATGGGACACATAGTACATAGAATATTAGGTGAAAGTACTTGTAAGAAGATAATGATTATTCTCATGAAGTTCTCACTTGGTAATATCCAAGATGAGAGATTATGAGAACATACCCACCAGTAGGAATTCCACATGTTTTAGTGTCATCAGATACTCCTATCTGTGAGCATGTGTGATGGTCATTAAACTATAAGATTATTATTAATGCATGTTACAACTCATGTAATTAGATGTATTTTGTAAACCATGACAATAACAGTTCATGGTGAAGTTATATATGTTGGGTGCATCATGAGTGACATGCCATTAATGAATAAGTCAAGGAAGGATTTTTCCCTTCCATCTTTATGGAAGCTGATATCTCAACCATTTGATTAGAATAGAACCGTCATATTAAATTCCATGGCCATGGTGTACCAATGTTCTTATTTCGGATAGTCAAAGAAAGACATATCGAGCATATAGGTTGGTGACATGGATGTGGAACCTTCTTGATGAGATATTGTGATAAAAGGATTATATTACACAATGAGTGTTTGTATGTGGTTGTCGACGTTGCAACATTAAGTTCTTTCTCTTGGATGTCGTGACCCATTTCTAGATAGTAATCTTGCACTTTAGGAAAGCCCGCCTAATGCTAATGAGAAATAATCCTATAGGGTCACACACTAGGTGTTTCCATTGATCTCAAATAAATTCTATTTTAGTGTAATTAATGGAATAAATATTATTCTCAAGTAAGAGGAATAATTTTATTCAAGTTATATTGATCTCATAAATTAAATAAATATTTATTCACTGAATTGTGAATAAAATATTTATTTTATTTATTGAATATTTTAATAAATATTTATTCACTAGACTATGAATAAAATATTTATTTATGAATATAATATTTATTCAGTTATTCAATAAATTCTATAGGAGTTCAAATAGACCAAGACTGATTCCGGTGACAAATATTAATTAACAAGACCATTACATAATATTTGTTATTGTGCAAGTTAGCACGCACCACAAAATAGTAATAATATAATTATTATTATATGAAATAGGGTTTATTAAAGGTAATAAATGTTATTTATTGTCTAGTATGCAATTAAATAATATTTTAACTTAAATCCTAACTCTATAAATATTTTTCAATGTCATTGTGTGGAGCATCCAAAATTTAGAATAGAGAGTTGCGCAAAATGAATTCTCTCTCAACTCCTCCTTCTCTCTCTCTCTCTCTCAAGAATGAAAAAGTTTAAGAGAGGTTTCCTCAAGATTGAAGGATGAGTGGTCAAGAATTAACAACAAAATACATTCTACTCACCGTTATAGAACCCGGAGATCGAGTGGTGTTGCTCGGAGATCATAGGAGTACATGGGGATCACCGCTAGAGGGATTCTATCCATGGATCCTCACAGTGAAATGAAGGTAATCCAAAAGGGTCTTTTCAAATGATCAACATTCACCAAAAAAGAAAGTTCTTAAGACCAGGTATTTATTTATTCAAATATTAAATAAATTAATTATAAATCTTATGTTCATAATCATCTCTCTTGGTTTTGAGCAACGGTTATTAAAAGAAATTTTAATATATCGCCCACCTCCATATTCTTCCGCTCTGATCGAAACCATCATCACTATCCTTTGATTTCCCATTTATGCTTAACATGGTCAACAATATATTATTAAACAATTTTTTCTCAACGTGCATCAAATCCAAATTATGTCTTAAAATATTATCTTTCCAATAGGGAAATTTGAATAAAATACTCTGTTTCTTCCAATTATGACTGTGCTGTCTATTTTTAGATGGAATAAAAGGCAATAAAAGAGCCAATAAATCTTAAAAATCATAAATTGTGTGAATATTTTATTAATGAAGTTTTGAATGAATTTGAACACCATAAATTATTTGCGGTGATGTTCCATGCTGTCCATTCCCATCAAAAGAAACACTGTCTTTTCTTAACATTTTCAATGGAGGAATAAAGTGTATGTGACCAAGATATGACCACTTTCTATAGTGATTAATCTATATAGATTTCTCACTTTTATTACAACAAGGGCATACAAATTATCCTTTTTTTACTCTAACATGATAAGTCATCATATGTTGGGAAGTCATTAATTTTCCATAACAAAGTGGTCTAAAGTCTAAACATTTCATTAGCCACCAATTCAAAAGTCATTACAAAATCTGCCCAAAATTATTGCAACACATAAATCAAAGGTTGTATATAAACATCTATTTTATCATCAGGTCCTCTCGGTCCATCAATTAGAGTCAAAAGTAACCAAAATGATTTCTTCATACATACCCATGGGGGAAGGTTGTATAGAACCAACACCACTGGCCATGTACTATGTTCCATGCCAACCATGGACTTAAATGGGTTAAAAATAGTTATTTCCAAACCTATTTGAACATTACGACCATCCGGGGAAAAGTATGGGTCTCTTTGATCAAAATCTTTCCTTGCCAAAGAATATTTTGGGTGAGTTAATTCATCAAAAAATTTGTTTATATCTGAATTATAAGTCATCAGTTTAGTAATTTTAATTGACATGAAGAATTACTCTAGTCTTGGTTTTAGTGGGAAATAATGCATCTGCTTAGCGACAATTTTTTCCCTTGATTTAAGACCCTACTGGGAATAATCTAACTGCCATGATTAATATCGTTGGACTTCCACCTAGATTAATAGAAAAAAATACAAGTATTGAATTGCACACTCTATTTTTTTAACAACATACAGTTATTACAACACACATAAATGGTCTCATTTGTAAAACCAAGGTCATCAGTCAACTTGCAAGCTTGATAGAATGACTCTAGAATCTTTGCTGCAGTATGGAGTACCTTCTTCAACAATACCAACAACACGTTGATTGAGTTGTCCATCCACCAGTTCAAGGCCTTTAGGTGTAAAAATTCAATGATGAATGATAATTTACTAAATTTTGTACATCCCTAATATAATTCAGTATGAACATCATCAAGAATTTCAAATAATTTAAATGCTTCTCCATGTATAGAAGAATGTGTATTATTCCTCAAATTTTATAATTTATGACATTACTATCATCAGGTTGAAACTAACACATCATATCATTGAGAATTATGTTCATTAGATCAATTGATATTGAATCAACATCCATATGAATACTTTTTGATTAGTTACATGAAACAGACTCTTATCTATGAAATGTCCATGTCTTATAGTTTTTCAAAAAACTATTAAGAAACTTATGTTCTCTAACACTATCTCATTTTAAGATATATTTGTTTTCACATTTTCTGCGTGGACAACTAATCAAATTTCTTAGAAATATGCTAGTGAAATCAACAAATCACTTAATCCCATCATAATATTTAGCAGAAAACTTATCTGGCATATCAATCCAGCTCTTATCTATATCTGTATTTATTAGAAAGAAAATAATTGAAATATCTTATTTAAATTCTAAAGAAACTTATATCATTAAAACTTACAAACCAATGATGCCACAGTCTGAGGAAAATTTTGAAGGAGATGAAAAAAATACTTAGTGATACCAAACCAGTTGGGTAAGTTATCAAATATGGCATAAATAATATATAAAAAAACAATTAAGAACAACAATGAACATTATATACAACACTGTGAGTACCTCTTCAAATATCATAATGTAGAGCATGTAAATTATATTGATCAAATAATTTACACATATAAATTATAATGAAATAATTATATGAATTAACTATGAATATGTGTTCATGAAACTAAACACATATAAATTCAATAAATAATTGATTCAAATAAGAACAAGGGAAAACATACATTTGATGGTTGTACAAGAGTGAAACCAAAAAACATATTCAAAAACTCCTAGAAACAAATAGGATTCAATACCAATAACATGCATTTATGATTTTTTTAGGAATGATTTATTTTAAATAAAAACCTATTCTCTAAAATCTAAATCACTAAAAAAAGGTTTTTTTCACCAAATAGACAAACGGGGAAAGTTTTCCTAGAATTATCTAGGTAATAAAACCCAATCTAACGATTCAATCATTATTCCATGCTTTGTTTCAAATAATAGAGTAGGGGATCAACTCCATTAAACCCCATAATACACGGTTTGGATCCTCATCAACAATTAAAAATTTCAAGTATATAACTTTTACATCAAATGGAAACAAAATAAAAACAGAAACCAATAGGCATAGTAAAAAACCAATAAAGAAATAAATTTGATGAGTGTCATGGGGTGAGACATGGAATCCAATAGTAAAATGAAACTTTACCAAGTAGGTTTCCCTATTTTAGGGGCTTGAATCCATTGTAATTCAAAATATTTTTTTAGAACCTAGTCATTCATTTCCAACATACATTCCTCACTTTCCAATTATGGCATGAGGGGGGGGGGGAGAATAGAGGCAAACAAAGTTAAAAATGATGAGATTTATTTGAAGATCTCAAAACATGAAATAGTTCTCTCAATTAAGAACTTTATGAAGTAGAACTAAAATTTTAAAGATGAATGATAATCATCATGGCCAAAATGAAAGGAAAAAATATATTTAATTATTATAATCATAATCAAAAATCCATGTCAATATTAATCAGCAACTAGATTATAAACAAAAGTTCCTGGATCATAGCAAGAAATTCAACATTATAAATTATCAAGGGTAAAAGATTCTTATCAGAATCATAGATATGGGAAAACAAAGTGTAATTTTTTTTAATATTTTAAATTGTAAAATACTAATGCAATCCACCAATCACCTGGAGGGGGCTTTACTGGGGGGGGGTCTCAATGATGGGGGATTGATGGGGGGAATAGGGGGATCGACATGAGGGGTGATAGGGGGCTTGACAATAGGGGGATCAATGGGGCACAAAAAGGGGATCAATTAGGGGGGGTCGATGGGGGTGGGAACGATCTATAGCGGGGATCGACGACAGGGCTCGATGTGGGGGATCGATAGGGGTAGGAGGTCTCAATGGCGGGGCTTGACGGGGGATGGAGGGCTCGATGGGGGATGGTAGGGCTCGATGACGGGGCGCGATGGGGGAGGGAGGGATTGATGGCGGTGGGATGACAAAAGGTAGTGAATGGGGGATGGGGGTGGGGGGAGTGAGGTCCCTTTAGAATTTGGGTAAATGAGTGGGAATGGGAAGGAAATTAGAGCACAGAGTGGGAAAAGTATAGAGACTGCCATTTGGTGGTCACTAATAAGGTCAATAGTGACTGCCAAATGGAAGTCACCTGAATCCTCACTCAATAATTGATCAATTTTATACTTGTGTTAAAATATTGAAAGAATAAAAAAATAATAATAATAAGAACACACCATTTTGGTCACCACACACCGATGAAGAGGCAGATTTTTTCCGAAACTTGAGATGCATATCAAAAATCTAGGAGCTGGAGGGAGCTTCGTCGGTAGATGAGATTCGAGACCCCTTAGATTTAATAGGAAAACCATGAATAAAGGTTTAATCATTTGTGTATTTCAATTCCAACGCTGCATCCATTTTTCCATTCCAAATTCAAATAATTTAATACCCCCATTAATTCACTGTTTCAATCAAAATTTTTTGTAGAGTCATTAGTTTCTCCCATTAATGCAATTCTAATTTTTATTGTGGTAAAAATGGTGTAAATCAAAGGTTTCAGAAATCCTCTAGGTGTTACAATGGATGTTGGTTTGCATTAGGGAAGGAGATAAAAAGTGTATATTTTTATTAATTCAATTAAATTAATAAAATTAATTATTTAATATAAATATAATTTACACTAAACACCCATTGTGTATTAAATTTATACCCCATCTAGGGTAAAAATAACTTTTGAACCTAAGTTTGGTCTCTTATTTCTCATACGATGCACCATTTTAGTGATATTAATAATTTATTATTTAAAAAATGGAATAAATAAATAATTAAATATAAAAAGGGTTTTATTGCATATGATTTTTCCAAACACCTGATGCACATAAACGTTATACCCTACCTAGGGTAAAACCCGCGTTCTAGATCTAATGGTGGTCTCATATTTATCATACGATTCACCATTTGAAAGATATTAATTATTTATTATTTAAAAAATGGAATAAATAAATAATTAAATATAAAAAGGGTTTTATTGCATGTGTTGTTTCCAAAATACTGACACACATAAAAGTTATTCCCTTACTAGGGTAAACCCCACGTTCCGAACCTAATGGTGATATATGATTTCTTCTACAACTCACAGTTTTGGAGATATTAAATTATTTTTGATAAATCATGCACATATAATTTAATATATTTAATATATTTATTATGTATGTGCTGAGGCTCTTCGAGCTTCAGAATCTCACACTTACTCAGTGTATGACTCTGAAAATATTCGATAGAATATTCCAAGGTGTTAGCTAGGATTTTACCCCTATGAAATTTTTTTAAACATTTATGAAGTTATTTTTATTGAAAAATTACATTTTCTCATAAAAAACATATAAATTATCAATAAGATAGTTTTTATTATCTTTAAAAAAATAAGGATATTACAGTTCTCTCCCTTTATAGACTTCTCATCCTTGAGAAGTATCTCTCACAGTCTTGATCGCACAAATCAGGCCACTGAGATTAAACATTAGACTCACGTTCTAATGTTTCTTCCTAGATCCTTCCATCCTACCACTGAATCCAAACTATTGGTACCATATTTCCTGGAAATACATTCTCACTTTGATCTATAATCTGTACTGGATGTTCCTCATAAGATGCATCAGTCTCCAGCTCAATGTCCTCGCAATCAACAATATGTGTGGGGTCATGTATGTATCTCTGAAGCTGTGCCACATGTAACACGTTGTGCATACCTAGATAGTGAAAAGAGAGGTCTAGATGATACACCACTATCCCTACTTTCTCAGTGACCTCAAAGGGTCCAACAAAACTATGTGTTGGATTTCCCTGCTTCCTTAGGTGTCTCCACCTCAACCGAGGAATCACTCAAAAAAAAAGATCACCCACAATTAACCCGAAGGGTCTCCTCTTATGGTCAGTATAAGATATCTGTCTACTCTGAGAAGTGATCAACCTCTTAACAATCATATGTACTCTATTGAAGGCCTCCTAAACAAAACTGGACCCACAACTACTGCCTTACCTACCTCATGGCAACAAACAGTGATCAACATGGTCTCCCGTAAAGATCATCATTAGGTTCCATATGAATAGAAGCTTGGTAACTGTTATTGATAGAAAAACAATTCAAGGATAAGTGATTATTCCATTATCCATAGAAGTTTAGCAAATAATATTGAAGAATATCCTCCAATATTTGTATAGTCTGCTCAAACCTTCTATTGGTTTGAGGATGGCGTACCATGCTTAATCTCAGTAGAGTCCCTAGGGATTTCTATAAGCCATGATAAAAATGCGATGTAAAATGTGTGTGTCAACCCAGTGCCTCTATCTCATGTTTATGTCCCCTTGAGTTAAGATATATAGAAGTCTCTTGTGGTCCATATGAATAATAAATCTCTCACCAAGGGATAGTGTCACCAACACTTCAAAGTGTGGACCACGATTTCCAGCTCCATGTCACATGTAGGGTAGTTCCACTGAGGGGATTGTAGCTAATGAGACCCATATTCTACTACCTAATCTCTTTACATCATCACCACTACCAAGATGATGCTTTATGAAACATAGTACACTGCAAAACCAATCCCAAGATCAGGGAGTGTCAGTATTGGAGATGTTGTCAATTTTATCTTTAGCTCAAGGAAAGACTTTTCACATTAGTTTGACCAATAAAATTTCAATCCTTTTTTGTCAATGCTATTAAGGGTGATGATAATAAAAAGAACTCCTAGATAAAATGTTGGTAATATCTTTCTAAAACCAGAAGGATTATAATCTCAAACATATGGGGATGTATCCAGGACATGACAATCTTAATTTTCTATGGGTCCATAGATATACTAGTCTTAGAAACCACATGTCCTAAGAACTTCACCTCTTGAATACATAAATAATACTTTTATAGTTTGGTGTAAAGCCTATTTTCTCGAAGCGTATTGAAGTTCCAAAGGATAGAATAACAACTGAGAAGGGGGATTGAATCGGTTTTTTTTTACTTTTTATAAGTTTCAACAATATTAGAAACTTAACCCCTATGACTTGTTAAAGTTCATAACCATATCATATTTTAGTAAATAATCATGCATGAAAAAGTATGAAAGAAATTAAATCACATGATATTTAAAAGGTTTGGTCTTAGTCTGAGAACCTAAATCCTTTCCATAGTTACTCTTGTGGGTCTATGGAAATTCACTATTATGAAAAAGTGAATACAATTTGTGTCAACTCCCATTATAAAACTTCTATAACCTGATAAGAATTATTATACCAACTCTCATCAGTTTACAAAGTTTTCTTACAAACAATTTATAAAAAACAAAAAGAATAAATACTTTGTTCAAATTGCTCCACAAGTGCTATGTTTGGATCCTCAGTCCGATGTGGCTGGGTACGATTCTATCAGTATTATGGGGATGGGTCTAATGGAATTAGTACGATGAATTCAGTCTAATGGAATCAATATGATGAACCCATTTTAAATCTTCATTACTCAAACTCTGCTCAAATTCTTAGTCTGATCTTCCTCAGTTCGGTAAGAAAACTTCCAGCTGTCTGATCTTCTAATGAGATCTCTATTCGGAAATAAATCTGAATCAACTCTACAGTGATCCTCCTTTTGTTCACTTGAAAAGGTAGAAAATTATGAATGTACTGTGCTTCTATTAATAGGAATATCATAATGGAAAAGGTGGTAAACTGTAAAACTTTTCCCTCTTATTCAAATTCAAAAACCTCAAAATTAACTCATATTTGTACTTCTTGTTTGACCACTTCAACTCTTCTAGGAACTTTTTGAATCGTATTGAGTCTTCTTAGAAATCATCCTTATTGAACTTCCTAAATTTTCTTCAATACGATGGAACTTCATCAACTCATTATGATGGAACTTACTCAGCTCATTACAATGGAAATTCGTTAGCTCATTCTAAATTGAATTCCCTCATCAGAGTTAGTATGATTGAATTTATTTCTTAGAGTCATTCTAATTGAATTTCCTTCTTAGATTCATTACAATTGAATTTCCTCCTTAGAATTAGTATGATTAACTTTCCTCCTCAGAGTTAGTCCGATTGACTTTCATCCTCAGAATAAGTCCAATTAACTTTCCTCCTCAAAGTTTGTTTGATGGAACTTCCTCAGCTTTAGTCCAATGGAATCTTAATAATGATGGAATTCTCATTATTATGGAAACTCCACTCTGCAACTTTGAAATTCTTCAAACCTCATCAGCTATAACTCATTCATACTTCTGAAAACTTTTGTGCTCGATACTTATGGATCAGATACAAACTCTATCTTGATTCCTAGAATCGATACAATCTTTATGATTCCTCCATTTCTTAAAAATATTTTATCATGAGATTTTTCATGATTTATGAGAAATTAATGATTGGAAAAGCATTATACCAGTGAAATTGAGACTGATGGAGCATATTATCAATAACTTTATATTTCTGAAAACTTCTGTTACCGGTGCTGCTCAGTCCGATACTTTACATCTAGTGCTGCTTAGTTTGATCCTCTGTGTTCGAAAAAAAATCCTCAATAACAAAACTCCCCCATTGTGTTTGGGTTTGAACATTCAGAAATATTCACCGAATATTCAAAAACATTATTTTACAAAATATTATCTATCAAAAAATAAAAATACTTTGTTAAAACAAAAAATCACAAAGGATATTCAAACTCCCCTTTTGGATTTGTTTGAAAACTTTCATTAACAACTTTTACAACTCACTTTTTTTTAAAAAACTCAAGTTTATTGACATTTACCAAAACATAACCTTTCTCAAAAGAGATTATCCTGACACCACACTACTGAATAAAGTAATTTTTTAAGGAATTCCATCCCTCAGTGATAAGAAATTTTTGTATCCATTTTAAGATAAAATCCGACTCACTTTTATATTTTCTTAATTTTATTTTTCTATCACTTTTATTTTCCTCTCCCCAATTAACTAATAACAACATCTTCAGATTCATAAAAGAAAGATAAGTAAAAAATTCTCACAGAGTACAAAGCTGTTACTTTTCCTCCCCCTTTGTCAACATAATCCAAGGCACAATGGGGGTCTTCCTTACAAGTTTTAGGAAGTCATTGGAGGAGTCTGAACATGAATTTGCAACCTCAATTCCAAAAATCTCTCTTTCGACATAACTTTTGTGAAGATATCATCAATTTTATGATTTCTTGAGATATATTCAAAAAAAATCTCCCACATGAAATTTCACTTTTATAAAGTGAAACATTATATTAATGTGTTTTGATCTCGAGTATTAAATAGTATTTTTAGAAGGATCAATTACACTCTGATTATCACAAAGAATATTCAATGGTTTAGAAACTTACACTTTAAAGTATTCTTGTTGAAATATCATTCACAATATTTGAGTACAATCTTAAGTAGCTGCAACATATTCTGATTTCACTATGCTCAAAGTTACTGAACTTTGTTTCTTACTATGCCAACTCACACAACATTCTCCAAAAAAATTATTCCTCCAAAATTTGATTTTCTATCATTATAATTTATAGCCCAATAAACATCAGTATAACCATGAAAGTTTATTCCACAACTTATTTTGTATAAAATCCCAGACGAATTTGTTCCTTTGACATATCTTAAAATTCTCTTTTCTTCCAACATTTGAGATTATTTTGAATTAATTTGATACCTAGCACACACAGTTACAACATAAAAAATATTAGGTCTTGAGGGTGTGATATAAATCAAACTTCCTATCATATTCCAAAATTCTTTCTAATTCAAACTATTTCTAGATTCATATTTACTCAACTTTGTTATAACTGAAATAGGAGTAGAAACTTCTTTGGATTCTTCCATCCCAAACTTTAAAAATTCCCTGGCATAATTTTATTGAGATATGAAAATGTACTTTTCTTTTTTTTAAACTTGTAAACCAAGGAAGAAAGTTAATTCTCCCAACATTGACATATCAAAATTCTTATTCATTCACTCAACAAATTCTTTACAAACTTTATCTTCATCCCCAATAAAAATTATATCATCCACATACATAGTAGAAATTAGTGTGTTGGAGTTAAATTATTTCACATACATGTTACTATCAACATTTCCTTCATAAAAATTCAATATTCTCAAACAACTATCATGTTTTGAATACCAGGAATGTGGGTATTATTTCAACCCATATAAGGCTTTTTTCAATCTAAATACCTTATTTTCATCATTATCAAGTTGAAAAACATAGAGTTTTTGAATGTATTCTTCATCCTCAATCTCTATATTTAAGAAAGATGACTTTGCATCCCTCTAATAAACTTTATAAATTCAATGTGCAACTACTTAAAGAAACATTCTAATAGTTTCTAATCTTGCAACTAGGGAAAACATTTCGTCAAAATCCACACCTTCCACCTGTGCATAGCATTTACAAACAGTCCTGTCTTTGTTTCATGAAACTTCTCTATGTTCATTCAATTAATTTCTGTAAACCCATTTTGTTATGATAACATTTTTACCTTTCATACGTGATCCAAGTTCCCATGTTTATTTTTTCTCAAAATGATCTAACTCTTCATTCATAACATCCACCCATTATTTGTTCCGAATAGCTTCTAAAACTAATTCAAGTTCAAATTTTGAGATAAGTGAAGTCTGATTCTCTAATATCAATGTTCTTCTGGTCTAAACTAGATTATTATGATTCCCAATGATGTTTTAAGTCTCAATATGATTTTTTAAAGTAGGAAATTTCAAATTTTCGTTTTCCAACTTCAATTTACTTATCACAAAATTCTTCAAAATCTTGATAAACTTGTTTTGTATCATTCTCACTTTCATTAGAAACCTTCTTTTTATCCTTCTCAACATTCTCAATAACTTTTATTAGATTTTAAAAAACATTCACATTATATGAATCCACCAAATTTTTTAAAAGTTTGTTCCAACAATTCTAACTTCTTCGGTTGGGTGAATTACCCACAAATATTCATTCTTCATCTTTCTCACCAAACATTACACCATACAAATTATTTATTTTCAACAAACATGGAGTTCCAAAAACCTTGAAGTGTTTCAATAAAGTTTTCTTAACACATTTCATAGAGAGTCATGTTGGATTCCGACCTCAAAAAAACATCTGTTCTGAACATGTAAAATAATAATAACAACTTCTATCCAAAAAAACTTTAAAATTTTGTATTCTGTTTACATGTTTCTTCCCATTTCTACCAAACTTATATTCTTCCTTTATACTACTCCATTTTTTTGGGGGTATATGGATAACTATACTTATGTTTGATTCCATGATTTCTCGGATAAGTTTCAAAAGTATTGCATGTTAATTATGTACCATTATATGTTTTAAACTTCTTTATGTAAATCCCTATTTCTTTATAAACATATATTCTAAAGAATTTTAACATTTCAATAGACTCTAACTTTTTCTTTATAAACATGATTTTAGTCATTCAAGTGAAATCATCAATGAATGTGATAAAGTAAAAATCACATTTTGTTGATTGATGTATCATTGGTCCAAATAATTGAGAATGAATAAATTCATGAGGTCTAATAGACTGAATCTCAACTTTATTATGACTTTTATTAGTCATTTTTCCTTTTTGAAAAGTTACAAAAACATCTTCTTCTCTTCTTTTCAATTCTGATTTTTTACAATGTCAAATTTATAGAGTTTGTTCATACTTTTCTACCCAAGGTGTCTAATTCTCATCTCCATAACTTAGATAACATGAATTGTTAAGTTCTATAATCTAAAAAATATTTCCACTGGTTCTTTATCCACTGGTCACAACTTTTCCATCTTGAATACTCCTGATGATACAATAATTTTTTCTGTAAACAACTTATTTTCTATCATTAAAAAGTTGAATCACACTTATTAAGGCATGTTTGAGTCCATCAAAAACTAAAACTTCTTTAGTTTTTTGTTTTTGAGGTTCTATCTCAGTAGTTCATCTTCCTCTAATTCTCAAGAAAATATTATTTCCAAAAGTAACTACTCGACCATCATGTTTTTATACATGTTTCAAGATTATTATATCACCTGTCATGTGTGAAGAACAACCATTATTAGGTATCCATGGTTTATTACTTTTAATTGATTTCAATGATGTCTCAAAAAAAATCTCTTTCCTCAAATTTTATCTTTCCAGCTTCCTTTTTTTCTCCCATGAGAAATTTTTTTTGAAAGGATTATCATACAATTTTCAGCCTGATAACCAGCCTGATCACATCATCTAAAACTTCTTCAATACATTCAAATTGATTATTCGTTGGAAAGTTTCTCACATCTTGAGATTTTTATTTTCCAAATTCCCATGGGTTAGAAAAGTTACTCATTCTTCTTTCACAATTTATTTTCTCTATTCAAACCTACTTCCATGAATTGATAAGTTATACCAACAATTATATGAACTATGCCCATATATTCCAAAACACTAAAAGAACCATCAAATCTTGATTTTCTATTAAAGTGAGATCTTTCTATGTAGAAAATTTGTTGAGGTTGATAATTTCTTCCTACTCTAACATAATCTGGGTGTGGACCATATTTCCTTTTGAGCGAGTTTCAATTTTTTTAGATGTGATAGGTTTCTCACATCCTTTCTCCATCCAAGCTTTCCTAACACTTTCCTTATCACCTAAAATGTCATAAAAATCAGATGAAACATTATTTTTTGTGGGTGAGGATTTCACCTGATTCTTAATTTGAACTTTCTTAGAAACTTTAAAAGTCTCATCTTTTACTTCCAAAGTTTTATTGAAGTTTTAATTAATCTTCCTTAAGGTACTTTCAAACTCAATAAGTTTTTATTGAATCTTTTTAACTTATTATTCCTTAGATTTTATCTTCTTACTAAGATCTTCAACCATCTTCCCCCATTCAAAAATTAAAAGTTTGTATCTTAATATCTTCTAGATGTATTCTCCTTCTTTTTTGAAAACATTTTTTCACCTTCAAAAACTTTTTCACAGGATTTATTTATCATTCTAATTTCTTTCTTGAGAGATCTATTTTTCTAAAGACATGCAACAAGTTCTGTTCTGAGCTGATACTCCCTGTAAGATCTTCACCTCCTTCTTCTTCACCATTTGAAGAGTCTTCAAATTTCCCAATTTTTTCAATGAATATTCAAACCTTTTATAAACTTTCATATTCTGAAGATTTATTTTCAGTTGAGTCGGATTCAGCTTTCTTACTCAACATACATCTCTTATTCTTAATAAACTTTTTTTTAGATTTTTTGGATGACTTTTATTCTTTAGAAATTTAGTTCCACTTTTTCCATCAATTTTTTATAAAAATAATCAAGATATTATCCAATATTATACTTAGTACAATTCATAGAAAAGTTCCCAATTTCACCACACTCAAAGAACTTCTCAGGGAGGATCCAAACACACTAGTTAGCAATTTTCACTAAGAATTATATAGAGTGGATGATTCAAATAACCTTAGTCTGGTGTTTAATAATTCTGTGAGATCCTTTATCACGTAGTGGTTTTTGTTTTGTGAATGATGGTTTCACACTTGTCCTTAAAGTGGATTTTAAATAAAAATCTATATTTGGTGGTGGTCATTCCACTCATTATCCTCCTCATCCTCATAATCACAAGGGCCGACCTCTTCAACATATTGAATTTTTATCCTTTCGATTGATTTAAAATCCATTTTATCTTTCATCTTCTTTTTTAACATTAGATATTTTCTTATTTAATAAGTAACAAGAAATTTATGCAACTCATCAAGAGATAAATCATATTTATCTTTTAAAGAGTAAATTTTAGAATCAAACCCATCCAAGAAGTTTCTCATAAGTTTCTTCACTATTTTTGAATCTTCAAGAACTTCTATAAATCCTTTGATGTTGCAAACAATTTCATTTACCCCGGTTAACTATTCATTAATAGTTTCTTCACCTCTCATTCTTATGTCTTGAAACTTACTATGCCATATTTTCAGCTTTTATTCCTTTTCTTTAGTATTCCATTCAAAAATAATTTTTATCTTGTTACACATACTATTTGAAGTTTTGAGACCCATCACCTTCATATAAACATTTTCTGATAAAGACATAAGGATATCATTTCTAGCCTTTCCATCACATTCAATATTTCTTTTTTCAAAAATCGACATAGGATCATCTTTCTCAATAGGTGTAAAACCAATTATATAAGTATCAACAACTTCCAGACCAAGAGATAGGAGATAATGGATCATTCTCTTTTTCCAACCATAATAATTTTTTTCCTTAAAATGTTTGGATTACTCTATTTTTGAAATAACTGATATTATCCATTATAAGGATTTAAAAAGGGAGCCTTGGATATGATAATAATTGAAGTTCTAAAGGATTGAATAACAACTGAGAAGGGGGGTGGGGTGGGGTGAATTAGTTGTTTATTTTTTATAAGTTTCAACACTTTTAGAAAATCAACCCCTGTAACCTATTAAAGTTCATTACCATATCATCTTTTATTAAATAATCATGTATAAAAAAGTATGAAAGCAAGTAAATCACACAATATTTATATGGTTTGACCTTAGTGTGAGAACCTACATTCTTGACATAGCCACTCATGTGGGTCTATGTAAATTCCTTATTATGATGAAGTGAATAAAACTTGTGCCAACTCCCATTAGAAACCTTATATCTCCTGATTAGAATTATTTTACTAACTCCCATCAGTTTATAAAGTTTTCTTACAAACAATTGATCTAGAAAAAATAACAAAAACTTTGTTCAAATTGCTCCACAAATGCTTTTTTTGGATCCTTAAACCAATGTGGTTGGGTCCAGTTCTCTCAGTCCGATGGGGATAGGTCTGATGGACTCAGTCTAATGAATTCAGTCTAATGGACTCAGTACAATGGGCTCAGTATGATGAATCTATTTTCAATATGCATTACTCAAAATCTACTCAAATTCATAGTCTGATCTTCCTCAGTCCGATAAGAAAGTTTTCAGCTTTCTAATGGTATATCTTTCTAGAAAGAACTTTAAATCAACTCTACAATGATCCGCCTTTTGTGCACATGAAAAGGTTTTAAAGTACTAATGTATTTTGATTATATTTATAGGCATCTCAGAATGGAAAATGTGGTAAACTAATTTTTTCCCCACTTAAATTCAAAAACCTCCAAAATTCAATCATATTTGAACTTCATGTTTGACCACTTAAACTCTTCTAGAACATTCTTGAATTATATTGATTCTTATTAGAAATCATCCTTCTCTAACTTCCTAACTTTTCTTCAGTATGATGGAAATCCTTATCACATTATGAAGAAACTTCCTCACCTCATTATGATGGAACTTACTCAACTCATTCTAAATTGACTTTACTCATCAGATTTAGTCTGATTGACTTTCCTTCTCAGAGTTAGTCCGATTGAATTTCCTTATCATAGTAGGTCTAATTAAATTTCTTCCTTAATGTTAGTTTGATTGACTTTCCTCCTCAGAGTCAGTCCAATTGACTTTCCTCCTTAGAGTTATCCTGATTAACTTTCCTCCTCAGAGTCAGTCTGATGGAACTTCCTCAGGTTTAGTCCAATAGAATCCTCATAATGATGTAATTCTCATTATGATGTAATTCTAATTATGATGTAATTATTATTAAGATGGAAACTACAATACGAAACTTTGAATTTCTTCAAACCTCATCAGCTATAACTCATTAAGACTTTTGAAAACTTCTATTCCTAATACCTCTGGATATGATGGAATTTTTTTATTGATTCCTAGAATTGATAAAATCTTTATAATTCCTCAATTTTCTCAAAATATTTTAGCATGAGAGTTTTAATGATTTATGATATCTTTAACATTGGAAAATAATTGTCTAACTTTAGGTTAGAAAGTTTAAGAACTTTTTAACTCCTCACACCACTATCTTCATTAAACCTCTTCAACAACATTTTGAATTTCTAAAAACCACAGTGTTTGATGAATATTTAACTTTAGGTTGATGAAATTGAGACTGATGAAGCATGTAATCAACAAATTTATATTTTTGCCAATTTTCGACTGGTGCTGTTCAATTTGATACTCTGCATCCAGTGCTGCTCAATCCAATCCTCTGCATCTGAAAAAAACATTGTTGATAACAATAATTTTTGTCCCCTTTGTGTTTGGGTTTGAACATTCAGAAGCTTTCACATTATTTTCAAAAACATTATTTTACAAAATATTAATTGTAAAAAAATATAAAAACTTTGTTAAAATAGAACATCACAAAGGTTATTCACGTACTATGTACTATCTATTTGTGCCTAGATGTTTCTATGGTATCAGAAAGTAGATGAGGATTTTTTTTATGAACACCATGATAATGGAGTCTAGGTATGGATGGAAGGTATTGTTCATGAGGGCCATGAACACTGCCAGGGTGTTTGTCAGCCCAAAATACTTTTCCAAGTACTCATACAGTCCATACCTTCTTCGAAACATTGTATTTAGGATATCATCCTCTCTAACTTGAAATTGGTGATTGACCGATCGAAGATCAATCTTGAAGATCCATAGGGCTCCCTACAACTAATTGGAAAGATCATCGATCGAGGTAAATGAATATCTGTTCCTGACCATCACTTGGTTCAAATTTTGGAAATCAACACATAGCTGAATACTACTATCTTCCTTCTTTGAAAACAACATAGGTGAACCCCATGTTAAAGTACCCAACATTATGAATCCATTCCTCTCTAAGTTATCAAGTAGAACCCTAAGCTCCTTCATCTCAGTTGGAACTATACGATAAAAGGTATTGAAATGGATGTGCACCTGACATGAGCTCCTTTTAACTTAACCCACTGATCCTTCAGAGTTTCTACTAGGTAAAATATCCACAAAAATTTCAACCCATTAGTCAAAATATTTAGAGTCTCCAGTTCCCTAGAAGGATAAAGAATGATGGAGTGGAAGTAAGGGTATATTTGACCATATTTATGAATTCTTATGCCTAGGACATGCACGAATAGAATGTATTCTAGTTGAAGAGGCCCTGCTACCTATACCAAGAGTAGGTGTGGGAGAAAGTTCAACTTCATTCTCCTATATGTCCAATGGTAATTCTGAAACCACCTTCCTTACAGAAGAATTTCAGCCTACTTCCCAATTAGTTACATAAGATCATGTTAAGGTGATATCTTCTGTAACATGAAGGAACACACTTAAGGAAAGAAACTGAGTCTTTATGATAAACATGAATCAGTCAGTGAGATCACACAATGTTTCTATTAACCATTCTATGGGATCAAATAAGATTTTCCTAAGAGTCTACCCTTAACCCATGGTATACCCCTCCTAGCACCAACCCTTGTTTCCGTCCCTTCATGTTAGTCACAATCATCATATATATACTAACACAACAACAAGCCTAGTTCAACTAATCAATTCCAATAAAGATTTATCACAACATTATAGAACAAATATATTACACAAGGAGAAACTATCCCGAATAGATAGTGTAACTTCCCGGACCCGGCCAGCCACCCGAACAGTGCCGAACAGATCAGGTGTTACTACCTTAGGTCCACCTCCCCGAACGCCAAAGGCTGCTAACTAGCAGCGAGGGTTTGGTAGGTATAGTGGGGAGGTTATACCCTCTTGGAGGATCATAATAAGGGTACTAGTCCGAGAATAATAATAGATATGAAGTAGAAATAAAGACTCGGCAGACTCAAACCAGACCCGCAGAGCGTAAACATAATCAATATAGATAAACAACAGAAGCAGTAAATATAACAACAATAGCGGAAATAAACACAACAGCATGCTGATAACATTTAACTACTACTGAACAGTAAAACATGCATCCAAAGGAGTTCATACACAACTGAATATAAAAAGGGCGCCAATGGCTAACCAACAGTAGATACAACAAGCATGCAAATACAAAAAAGTAAATAAAGAAAAGTAAACCCAGCTAGGCATGACCTCAAGGTCCATACCATCTCCATGCAATAACTAACGCAGCCCATCTCCTGAAGCTGGCCTCTTTCCTGCATGTAAATCCATAAAGTATGCACGCGTCCCGAAGGGCCTGTGCAGGGTGTGAGACAAATCTCAGCAGGATACCACCCCAACAGTTCGTACCAAATATATGTGGTTAAGTAGTCATGCATTTACAAGAAAAGCAGTAAACAGTATAGTGCACAAGTAAACGCAAACTCCACTGGTGCTCAACAGCCACAAAGGAGTGTCACCTGCTTCGTCCAACACTGGAATCTCTGTCGTGTAACCCGGCACCATGTGCCATCTGACACCTCGTGTCTCAAGTACCGACGTCCCGAAGGCACGCCCAAAATAGTAACCCGGTACCACATGCCACCTGTAACCTCGTGTCTCAAGTACCGACGTTCCGAAGGCACACCCAAAATAATAACCCGACACCATGTGCCTCCTGACACTTCGTGTCTTGAGTACCGACGTTCTGATGGCACGCCCATTCCCTGAAGTCTCCTAACCTCCCCCATGGCTTTCTACGGCAAGCACCCCCAACCAAAATACCTAACCGCAACTATGGGGTCCTCTACCCACATGAGTGGTCAAAACCACCTCATCACGGAGTATCTCTGTGTGCACACTACTCAAAGTCTCGGTGAGAAGTAATCACACAAAATAGTCCTAAGCCACCAACACGTCTGACACCTCATGTCCCGGCGACCATGTCTCTCAAGTCCGATGGCATCGCCACCCTAATAACCTGAGCCATGCCCAACCAGACAGTCGTACTGCCTCAAGCCGAAGTCCATGATGCCCAATCCCGTGGTCAAAACCACCCAAATTATCCCGGGAAAAGCCCCAACCTATGATCAGCATCACTCAAGCGTAACCGGGCCAAGCCCAACACAACCCAAAGGGTCCAGTAGATGCAATTCAGCAATTGCATATATAACATATGTAAACAGAAGACACAACCAGACAAAACAAACTAACAGTTGAATTGCACTAAGTAAGGTGTTGTCCCATATTAGCACTGAGGTCTTAAATGCCTCCAAAATTTATATAAAACATCAATAAATTAAACTAACAGTTTATAACATTAACATTTCAGTTAAAACCATTTTGGATCCCCCAGCCAAAATGCCCCGACGAGCAACGGCCCCTCACCCGACCCTGCTCACGCAAACTGGTAACCTAGCATACCCAAAAGCATCCCAAAGGTCCCATAATCATTATAGTATGAAAAAGTAGATAAAAAGGGTCCCACTTAAAATACCCGAAAACATGCCGAAGCCCACGTTACCCAAACAACCACGAAAACACAAAATGAAGTATGCACCACCTACCTGAGACTCGTATGATGCTACTCCTCCGGTAACACCCGCCAATTCGGTCTAAAACGCAGTAAATATACAAAAGATTCAAAGCCGCTCAAAGGGATATAACTCATTCTATAACGAAAATCAGACAAAATGGCCAAAGAGGAATCGAAGACTTATCGAGGGGGTTCCAACGCATCCAACCGGGATCGGATCGGAGTTCAGACGAAGAACCGGGAAGCAATTGATGATCTGGATGACTTGGTTCGCTAAACCCAGCCAAAGTATTGAGGTTCTGCCTCAATACGAGGCTACTGCCCATTTTAAGAAAAAAAAGAAAGTGCACGACTTGTAATTTGGGACTACACTCCATGTATGGTTCATTTAACTATTCATAAGATGGAAAGATTCTGCCAACTTACTTTCTGAACCTGCCAACATGAGTACAAGGCGTGTACCTAGAGGTACACAGCGTGTACTTGGTTCCTCTTCCTTTCCTCGCTGAAGGACTCACAAACCATGTGTTTTCCTTATACACGGCTAGACTACACGGCGTGTCCAAGGGGAACACGGCGTGTCCTCGTTTCTACCTGGCCAATAGGCTTACACGCCATGTATGGACTCACACGGCCGGGGGTATACACAGAGTGTTCAAAACTACACGCCGTGTAGTAAGAAAATTCTACATGGTCACTACACGGAATGTACTCGGAGAGCACACGGCCGGTCACTCACCTACATATACACGGCGTGTACGAAAAGTACACGGCGTGTAGTCTAGAAATTTCCAGAAACTTCCCAAATTTTCCAGACTCCTCGGAAACCAGTCAAAAATTTAAACAGGGTCGGGATTTTGACCCGTTCTAAAATCCCAGGTTATTAAAAACTCCCCACCTTAACATAGCTCGTCCCCAAGCTACCAAACGAAACCAATAGATGGCACCGAACTCGCCCATCCCAGTTAAACAATCTGGACTACCCCAGTCCCAAGGTTCTGGCTAAATTCCTCAAGGGGCTCCCCACCTTAGGAATTTCCTACTCGGTCTCAACCAACAAAATTTAAAGCAAACAAGGTTTACTAACCTGTTTTTTGGACACATAGTCCTCCCGTTATGCATCGTCACCCCTGCACCTCGTTGGTGCTCCTGTGTCGCTTCCGACACCCAACGTAACCCGCACCGCATCGGTGTCCGCCTCCACGAGGTCCTAGTGCCGAGCACCTCAAGTAACCCGCATCCACGATGCCCCGATGCCCATGAAACCTCAAGTAACCTGCATCCACGATGCCCCGATGCCCATAACACCTCAAGTAACCCGCATCCACGATGCCCCGATGCCCACGACACCTCATACATATAGATATATATATATATCACGCACCCGATATGGTGCCAACCCACTGACTAACATCTAGTCAGTCCACAAAGATCCTGTGCACCTCATTCACTCAAAACAGACATACCTCTACAGGTCATGCCAAAAAGGAAACACGGAGATCACGATCACACCGCGGTGTACCTCTAACTGTCACTGGCTCACCGGCCTGCTCAGCCTCTGGCAGCTCCACGACGTGCACCTGGCCTAAAACACGTCTTCCTGACGCCTGAAATCCTGATGCTGCTCCAGTCACTGTCCACTGACCCCTCAGTTGGGTCCCACTATCTCTATCATGACCTTCGCGCACAGCTGAACCTCGACTACCCTCTTCGGGTACCGAACCTGAACCAACTTCAGACGCTACAGTCTGTCCTGGTACTTGCCTGCTGGCTATCTGAGAAGGCTTTCTGCAAAACCTTTCCAGATGCCCATCCAGTCCACATGCCCGGAACTCCTTCGGAGGCCTATCGCACAGCGCCCGAACATGTCCTGGTTTTCCACACAGGAAGCAAATCACCGAAGAACTCCCACGTGGTGGTCTAGCTGAATCCCTGGCCTGACTGCCCTGTGGAGATTCATCCCGTCCCTGATTCCTACTGTCTGAACCATTACCCGAAGCTGCCATCCTGCCCAAGCGAGATTTCTCCCTTTCGTTTCTCTCGGCTATGAGTGCCTGATTCACCGCTTCGGAGAAAGAACCCAGCCTGAAGATGTTCACCTATACCCGAACAACGTGCCATAAGCCATCCTCAAAGCACCTCACCCTAGCTGTGTCATCGCTCACCATACTCGGTGAAAAACGAGACAACTCTGTGAAGGTAGCTGTGTAATCCATAACAGACATGTCTCCATGCTGAAGACTCAAGAACTCCCGAGGTCTCTCTGCCCTCAGTGTCTCTCGGTAGAAGTGATCAAAGAACATGTCCTCGAAATCCTTCCAAGATAGTCCCTCGTTCCTATGAGCCTATACTTGTACATCACACCAATGCTTCGCCAGTCCTCTCAGCATGTATGTCGCCAGCTTGACCCTCCTCCCTGGAGGCATCTCGAGCTGCTCGAAAATCATTTGCATACTCTCTATCTAGTTCTCAGCCGCCTGCGGACCACCCTCACCCTGAAAAATCGGCAGGTGCTGCGACTGGAAATCCCGTGTCAGATACGCCATAGAAAGCTCTGTACCCTGTGTTCCTCTGTCAATCCCCTGCAAGACACGTACCAGGCTATCTCGGAGCTGCTCGTCGAGCCACGGCCCGAACGATGCCGAACCCGGCTGCTGTCCTTCCTGCACTGGATCCTGAACCTGATCCTGCCCCTGAGCCTGCACCTGCGGCTCGTGTTTTGCCTGTACTGAATTCTGACCCTGATCCTGCGGCACTGTATCATCCCCTGCTTGACGCTCTATCGAGACGTGAAGGAGTAACCCGCTGAATAGCATAAATGGTCAGAAATCCCATATATATATATATAACAATATATTCTACAAAGATAAGGAAAGTAGTAAAAGGCAGTGCATAACAACTACCCTTACTCCCCCTCACCGCAACCCATGCCCCACGGCATGTCGGCCTCATGGCCTCCTTACCCACTCAACAGAGCCAAGTATCAAAGTACCTCGGGCCATGCCCATCCCGACAACTCGCGTTGCCTCAAACCGACGACCATGTCGCCCAATCCTGACAGTTACACTACCTCAATCATAGTACCTGCCTGCTCTCGTAAGAGTCAGACCCAAATATCCCGCAACATGCAATTCTACAAAAGATAAAGCATGGCATACTCATTTTCACAACTAGCAATTCTATCAGGAATTTCACCATTCACATTTTAAAGCATATAAAGCATGGCATTTGATATTTCATTCACATGGCATTATCACTTCACAAAGAATACGTGCAATTATGAAATTGAAATACCCTATAATGTGCCTATCAAAATCCAAGCAACCCAGCCTTGCCATACCGGGCCAAGGTCTAGTTCTTCCTCACCACACCGGGTCAAGGGTCACATATCACAATCAAGAACATCACACATCAAGTGATCCACCAAGGTGGAAATCATATAAACTATAATCTGAGCAAAAGCAAACAACAGTTCCCACCCACGACAACTAGGTCCATCCCTCGTACCTGGGGTTGCAGGCACCCAATCACAAGCTAGACACCCAGTCCCTGTAACAAACTATCTCTAGTCCACCATATCCCAAATATTAAAACCAGCAGAAAGAAATGAGAATCCTCAAACTCATTAGTAGCTAGTAAAACGTTGCTACTAAATCCCTGTCAAAAACTCCTTTGATACCACTTTGTAACGTCCCGGACCCGGCCAGCCACCCGAACAGTGCCGAACGGGTCGGGTGTTACTACCTTAGGCGCACCTCCCCGAACGGCAAAGGCTTCCGACTAGAAGCGAGGGTCTGGTAGGTATAGTGGGGAGTCTATACCCTCTCGGAGGATCATAATAAGGGTACTAGTCCAAGAATAATAATAGATATGCAGCAGAAAGAAAGACTCAACAGACTCAAACCAAACCCGCAGAGCGGAAACATAATCAATATAGATAAACAGCGGAAGTAGGAAATATAACAACAGCAGCGGAAATAAACCCAACAAAATGCTGATAACATGTAACTACTACTGAACAGTAAAACATGCATCCAAAGTAGGTCATACACAACTGAATATAAAAAGGGTGCTAATGGATAACCAACAGTAGATACAATAAGCATGCCAATACAGAAAAGTAAATAAAGGAAAGTAAACCCAGCTAGGCATGACCTCAAGGTCCATACCATCTCCATGCAATAACTAACGCAACCCATCTCCTGAAGCTGACCTCTTTCCTACACGTAAATCCATAAAGTTTGCACGCATCCCGAAGGGCCTGTGCAGGGTGTGAGAGAAATCTCAGTAGGATACCACCCAACGGTGCGTTCCAAATATATGTGTTTAAGCAGTTATGCATTTAAAAGGAAATCAGTAAACAATACAGTGCACAAGTAAACGTAAACTCCACTGGTGATCAACAGCCACCAAGGAGTGTCACCTACTTCAGCCAACGCCAGAATCTCTGTCGTGTAACCCGGCACCACGTGCCACCTGACACCTCGTGTCTCAAGTTCCAACGTCCCAAAGGCACGCACAAAATTGTAACCCAGCACCACGTGCCACCTGACACCTCGTGTCTCAAGTAACGACGTCCCGAAGGCACACCCAAAATAGTAACCTGGCACCACGTTCCACCTAACACATTGTGTCTCAAGTACTAACGTCCCGAAGGCACACCCAAAATAGTAACCCGGCACCATGTGCCTCCTGAAACCTCGTGTCTCGAGTACCGACGTCCCAAAGGCACGCCCATTCCCTGAAGTCTCCTCACCTCCCCCATGGCTTTCTACAGCAAGCACCTCCAACCAAAATACCTAACATCAACTACGGGGGCCTTTACCCACACGAGTGGTCAAAACCACCTCATCACAAAGTATCTCTATGTGCACAATACTCAAAGTCCTGGTGAGCGGTAATCACCCAAAATAATCTTAAGCCACCAACATGTCTGACACCTCGTGTCCCGGCGACCATGTCGCTCAAGTCCGATGGCATCACCACCCTAGTAACCTGGGCCATGCCCAACCAGACAGTAGTACACGCCGTGTATGGTTCATTTAACTATTCATAAGATGGAAATATTCCACTTACTTACTTTCCGAACCTGCTGATATGAGTACACAGTGTGTACCTAGAGGTACACGGCGTGTACTTGGTTTCTCTTCCTTTCCTCGCCGACAGACTCACACGCCATGTGTTTTCCTTATACATGGATAGACTACACGGTGTGTCCAAGGGGAACATGGCGTGTCCTCGGTTCTACCCAGCCAACAGGCCTACACGCCATGTATGGCCTCACACGGTCGGGGGTATACACGGAGTGTTCAAAACTACATGCCATGTAGTAAGAAAATTCTACACGGTCACTGCACGGAATGTACTCGGTGAGCACACGGCCAGTCACTCGCCTATACATACACGGCGTGTACGAAAAGTACATGGCATGTAGTCTGGAAATTTCCAGAAACTTCCCAAATTTTCCAGACTCCTCGGAAACCAGTCAAAAATTTAAACAGGGTCGGGATTTTGACCCGTTCCAAAAACCCGGGTTATTACAGATAGCATAAATCAAGGAATTTAATTAATAAACTACTATACAACACAAAAACATGTATATATATAGAATGCGAACCTATGTGCCTATTCATGATGCATGAACACAATTAAAATTCCATAAATCGCATATCAACATCATGTGTATCACCAAAGGTGAATTTAATCAACGATAAAAAAACATAATTTCCCATTTATGGAAACTCGGAGGTCCACTACATAGTGCTGGCTAGACACTAACATAGTTCCCCTTCCTGAGTTCAAACCATACTATATCATGTCTATCCTATTCCAACTCAAAGAAAGAGAAGAATAAGTTAGTTTGTAACATGATCCTTCGATACCATTTTATAACATCACGACCCAAATCACAAGGTCCAATCCAAAATGCAACATGACCTCATGCACATCTTCCTATATGTAAGAGGCTTCCGACTAGTAGTGAGGGTTTGATTCCATCTGTAGGGAGACTATACCCTCAATATCATGTCATAGGATCAATAATTAATAATAAACAATATAATAAATAATCAAAGTAAACATGTGGAAAAGTAAAAATGACATACATGTAATACAAATAAAGAAGCTACCATAAGTGAAAAGCACGTCGAGAGTAAATAAAGAAAATAAATTAAATAAATAAATAGTGTATCCTTCAGAGTCTGTCCCGGTCTGCTATGTGCGCCACACTCCTCCGCTCAGTTATCCACCATTGGAATGTGCCCTTCCCCAGATCCCTCATGAAATCTACAAGCACATCAAAATGCTTGATTAGGGTGTGAGTACAAGACTTGATAGGACATAAACAATGTGTCCTTAACCTAATGTGCTCATGTATAACAGTATATTCCATGATAATGATCAATGTGTAACAAGTGTAAACATATAATTCAAAGCTGAGCAGTTGTGCACTAACCAAGACACTACAAACCCCCAACCGTACCGTCTTAATTTATATTACATATTGATAATAAAGGTGTTATAAGAATTAAGGATTAGCTATGAGGCTAATGAATCATGCTACTCTGCATCGTGTGATCGTGCAACTCAGTATCATTGCTCATCAATATGGTCATGTTCTCGACATCACCTAGCCATCGAGAGTTACTCAACATCCCCCAGTTATTGAGTAACATACCCCTTTGAATATTTTATTCACCAAATGTATCACACGATATCCATGAGGCATCATAAGATCCCTACCCTATGGATAGGTCCCTCATTGCCACTATCACAATTCATGCACACTCCCCTCTCTAAGGGATAAACATGTCACAACAGTTCACCTTTCTTGGGTTCCAATAACAATACCACAAAAGCACACATAGCATGGTAGGAAACACGAGCAAGCATAACATATCATCATAAGTAAGTAACACATACAGTACATGCGATAAACATCAAACATGAATAATATGCTACAAAGTCCTCATGGTAGGAAGTATAACATAAGGTTCCCAGGGCTACCCACACACCCACATGTAATCATAATATAGCATGATCATCAAAATATGTCTACACATAATCATATTATGGTAACATGTGTAAATGATCCCAAAAGGGTAAAGAACTCCCTATTTCAAAAGTCTTGATGTCTAAAGGTTGGGATAAACTAGGCAAGAACACCAAGTAGTGGCCCTATTATCAAAAACATTGATACACCAAAACTCAAGGTTCATCAAGGGATCCTAGAACCAAAACCTATTATTTTACTTCACAAAGAAGTAAAATGTCACATGCAATGATACATTCCATCCTAAATAATTTCCAAATTATTGTTTTATAATTATATTTTGATAATATCTCATAAATTTCCATTTTATAATTACATTTTTTTGATAATTTCTCATAAATTATCCTTTTATAATTATATTTTGATAATTTCTCATAAATTATCCTTTTATAATTATATTTTGATAATTTTATTAAATTATCCTTTTATAATTATCTTTTGATAAGTTTTCTTAAATTATCATTTTATAATTATATTTTGATAATTTCTCATAAATTATACTTTTATAATTATATTTTGATAATTTATCATAAATTATCATTTTGTAATCATATTTTAATAATTTATCTTAAATTATCATTTTATAATTATTTTCTGATAATTTCTCATAAATTATCCATTTATAATTATATTTTGATAATTTCTCATAAATTATCCTTTTATAATTATATTTAGATAATTTTCTTAAATTATTCTTTTATAATTACATTTTGATAATTTTTCTTAAATTATCTCCTTATAACTATCTTTTTATAATTTATCATAAATTATCATTTTATAAATATATTTTGATAATTTATCTTAAATTATCCTTTTGTAATTATATTTTGAAAATTTTCATAAACTATCATTTTATAATTATTGTAACATCACGTTACGTTCTCAGGTATTTTTTGGATGTTTCTAAGTACCTTCGTTTTGGAGTAAAGGCTCGGGAAGCGTTTGGGAGAATTTTCGGGAAAAGTTAAAGCCCAGTGCGTTGTGCACGATTTGCGCATGGTTTGACAAACCGTGCGACCAAACCATGCCAGCATTGAAACCTGGACAGAAGCTTCCACACACGTGGCGCACAGTTTGTCTAACCGTGCAACCAAGCTATGCGAGAAGGGTGGCTGAGGCAGCAGCTCACACACGGTTAGCGCACAGTTTGTCAAATTTTGCGGCCAAACCGTGCGGTCACTTAAAGGAGATCCTTAAATTGTGGATCTTGCTCGGTTTTGCCTCTAAGTGCCTCGTTTTTTCTCCTAAGTGGCCCTAACTCGGGATTTGTCTTCTCCTAAGGTTAGAGAAGGTTCTCCCATCGTTCCGGAGGCAATCCAAAGGCTCTTCTTGGTGAATCGAAGCCGGATTCTTGAAGAGAAGAGATCTAAGGTGGGTTCTTGAAGAAGCAATCCAGTTTTCTTGAGCATTCTCGACCGTTGTGGTCTTGGTCAAAACCTTCAAGGTAGGTGGTTCCGTCCCGACTTGCCAAATTTATTATCAATGTATTTGCTTAATTTATTTCAATTATTGATTTAAATTCAATTTCTCAAGTTGCTTTAAACTAAATTGATAAAAACTTGATTCCATTGAATTGAGATATTTGAAATGGTTTTGGCATAGAGATGTGGGAAAACCCCAATTCCATTGAATTGGGTGTGTTTATGGAAAGTTGGCTAATTTAAATTGTTGGATTTAAATTGTGGATTTGATGGAAATTTTTTCAATTAAATTGTTGAATTTAATTGTGAAAATGAAATGTGTAATGATGGAATTAGTTTTGAATGGATTTAAAACTTATAAAAATGGATTAAAATGATTTGATAGAAACCCATTGGTTTTACCTTGTGTAAGAGGCATGTTTTGAATAAAATATGTTTTGGTTTTAAATGGAATGAAATTGGCACTTTTGAAATGGATGAATGGGATTGATTGTATTTTAAGCATTCTTAAAATAGTTTGCCCATCATGTAAGAGCGCATGAAAGCCTTAGGTAGTTAGTGAGTTATTTGGATACACTCTATGCTACAACAACGTTCTATAACATACATGCAGCGGGTCATATCCCCGACGGGTTGGTGACGAGTCTCCTTTGTCCAGTGTCATAGGGACGTGTGTATAAACATTTTTCTGAGTTCACATAGAGAGTGGGGAATCCTATAACTGATTAATACTATCGTACCTTTTGGCAGATGACCATGTTTCTCACTTGTTTGTTTATATTTGAGATATAAATGTATGACAATGCTTTTGAACTACTTACATGCCTACTGAATTTATATAAACTGTTTTATATATATGTTTTACTTAAGCCATTTTTTAGAAATATTCCATCATTGTAAAGCCTTGCTTGATGAATTTTCCATCATTTGAAAATGTATAACATGATTTGTTAAAATATGCTTTTGAATTGGAAAACCTGTTTATTTTAAAATTGAAAGTTTTTACTTGGATAATCTATATTTGGAATCTGTTATGGAATCTTTGGTGATATCCTACTGGGATTAGGCTCACACCCTACTTTTTCATTCAGGTGTTTTTAGACTTTCTTCTTCCAGGATCGAGCAAAGGGATGGGACCTCTTGGAGGTGGATCCAGTTGTTGATCTCTAGTCTTGTTAAGTTGTGTCTTTAGGGACTTTGGGATTGTTTTTTTTCTTTTCAGTACTTGGGTTGTAGTACTTTGGCATTTCATGCCTCTTTGTATTATGGTACATCACTCCCAGTGGAGTTTCTTCGGTTATGCATAATGTTCGTTTTACTCTTTCTTCCACATTCTTATGGAAAAATCATTCCCACTTGTATGTTGTATGATGCCAGGTGCTAGTTGCCGACCCATGGGGATTGGGAACGCCCTTCAGGATATGTCAGGGCCAGCTCGGTTATCAGGTTACCAGGTTTCCTGGGCTGGTTCGTGACAAAGTGGTATCAAAGGGAGGTTGAAACATCTTTCCTTGATGACAGTATGCATTTGAGTATTATTGTCGGGACTTGGGAGGTAGTTGTGATTGAGTGTCTGGCCAGCTCTCACCATAATGAACCTTAAGTCACCAGGGGTGGTTAGGGAAATGCGACTTGTGGATTAGTTCTAGTCTTTTCCCTATTTTGATTTGGATAGAGTGGAATTCAAATCTTTTTATCCCTTCTTTTAAGAGTATTTTTCCTTGTTACTCAGGTTGAGTGTTAATATAATGTCTTCTTTATTGTCTGCTGATGTTATGTAGCATCATGCCTCTGAGAAGACGTGGAAATAAAACCTAAAAATAGGCTTTTGCTGAATCTCAGCAAGCAAGTCCTATTGTGGATCCAATTCTAGTAGTGGTGATTGTTCGCACTGTCCAAGCTCTGGGACAGGAACCACCTCCAGTTCATGTTCAGGTTCCAGCTATAGATTCTCATAGTGATATTCTCTAAAGTCATTATCAAGAGTTTCTATGCCAGAATCCACCAGTATTCAAAGGCCCCACTGATCCTCAACATGCTGAGGAATTTTTGAGTAAGATCAAACGTCTGTTTGGGTTTTTGGAGACACCTGATGCGATCAAGGTGAAGTGTGCCACCTTCGTGCTAGAGGGACCAAGTAGGAGATGATGGTACACGATGGTAATGGATGGGAAATATGAGGGTTTGGAGTGTAAAGACTTTAGGGTTCTTTTCATTGATCAGTTCTATCCAGAATCTATGGTGTTGGCCAAGGATGTGGAGTTTTTCAAACTTGAGCAGGCCAACAAAACCGCGACTGAGTACTCAAATCGCTTTGCTGAGTTGGTACAGTTTGCTCCTGAAATTGTATCTAATGAAAGGATGAAGGCTCGACGATTTGAATTGGGGATTCGATCAGATATCCGTTCTCAGGTTTTCTTACTGAAGCTACCCACTTATGCCGATGTGTTGGATAGGGTGATGATGGTTGAGATGGATTTGGAAGGAAAGTCAGGGTTGCAGGAAGTTCCTTTTCCTTCTAGTGGTAGTGTTGGTTCCTTTAAAGGAAAACGGAAGCGTGATGTTTCTCATGGTGGTTCTCGAAAACAGAGTCACTACAGACCACCGGTAGCACCAGGAGGGGATTCCTTGACTTTCTATCAGTGTGAGAAGCCAGGACATTATAAGAGGGTTTTCACTGAGGCACCCAAGAACTGTAGCTCCTGTGGATGTTTAGGGCACCTACAGAGATTCTGCCATCACTTATCTACTCTGCGTAGTGGAATAGGATCATCAGCACCTCCAAATACTTCTGGGAAATCAAATGCTTCATATACAAAAGAGTTCCAGCCACAGGCATCAAGAACGAAGCTTCTTCACGTAGTGGAAGAGTCACTAGAGGTAGCTGATACATTTCCTGCAACTGTGAGAGGTACCATTACTATAGCTTCGTCTTTAATGACAGCTCTTTTTGATACTGGTGCATCTCACTCTTTTATTTCAACCTGTCTTGTTAATCTTCTTAATCTGCCTATGGAGTCTTTATCTGGTGTAATGGATATTACTATACCCCTTGTTGTAATGAGAGAGAAGGGTCTCCGTAGTCCTGCTTGTGTCTTCTCTCTATCAGATGTTGATCATTCTTGTAATTTCTTGGTTCTCGACATGAAATATTTTGACATCATTTTTGGGATGGATTGGATCATTTCCAATAAATCCCAGATCAATTTTTATCTTCGACGGGTCTACCTTACTACACCTAGTGGCGCGTCTCTCGTTTTTCAAGGAGAATGGGACCCAAGGTCAAGTAGAGCCGGACCCTTTTTCCCAGAGTTGGGAAAAGTTATATTAGTGTTTGCTTTTGATCTAGAGAGAGATTCATTGTGTGGTGATCTCCCTCCAATCGTCGCTGAGTTTACCGACGTGTTTCCTTCAGACTTCTCTGGTTTTCCACCAGTAAGAGAGGTTGATTTTACTATTGACTTAATGCCTATTACTCAACCAGTTTCTATTCCCTCTTACCGAATGGCTCCAATTGAACTAAAATAACTGAAGACTCAATTAGACTATCTTCTTGAGAAAGGTTTTATATGCCCGAGTGTGTCACCTTGGGCAGCACCAGTTCTCTTCACCAAGAAGGATGATGGTTCTCTTTGCTTATGTGTTGATTATCGAAATCTCAATCGAGTTACGATAAAGAACAAATATCCGCTACCAAGAATTAATGATTTGTTTGATCAATTGAAAGGGGAAAAGTGGTTTTCAAAAATTGATCTTCGATTTGGTTACCATCAGTTGAGGATAAAATAATCTGATGTTCATAAGACTGCTTTTCAGAGTAGGTATGGCCATTATGAGTACCTTGTTATGCCCTTCGGCCTAACAAATGCTCCTACAGTTTTCATGGCATTGATGAATAAGGTTTTCCATGAGTATCTTGATACTTTTGTGGTTGTATTTGTGGATGTAATTATTGTCTACTCCATGTTTTTGGAGGATCATGTGCATCATCTGAGAACAATTCAGAGTCTTCTAAGGAATCACCGACTTTATGCCAATCTTTCAAAGTGACATTTCTAGATTCAGGAAGTAAAATTCTTGGGATATGTCATGTCAGAACAAGGAATATCAGTTGATCCTGAATAGGTGAAGGCTGTTATGACTTGGGAACAACCAAAAAATGTTTTTGAGATTCGGAGCTTCTTGGGCTTAGCGGGATATTATCGCCGGTTTGTTAAAGACTTTTCAAAGTTAGCTTCTCCAATGACTGCTCTGACTCAAAAGGGAGTGAAGTTTTCCTGGAAAGAAAAATTTCAGAGTTCTTTTGTTGAGATAAAGTGTCTTTTTACTAATGCGCCGGTGTTAACTCTTCCTGAGGCTGAGATAGGTTATGTGGTCTTCTGTGATGCATCAGTTTCAGGTTTGGGATGTTTCCTCATGCAGGGTAATCATGTTGTAGCCTATGGATATCGTCAGCTTAAGCCACATGAGAAGAACTATCCTACCCATGAACTTGAACTTGCAGCTTTAATGCACACACTTAAGTGTTGGAGACATTACCTTTATGGAGAAAGGTTTACTGTGTATTCATACCACACGATCTTGAGTTACATATTCTCTCAAAAATATTTGAATCTTCACCAAAGGCATTGGGTGGATTACCTGAAATCTTTCAACTTTGACATTGCCTATACCCCAGGGAAAGGTAATGTCGTTGCGGATGCGTTAAGTAGGAAAATTCCAACTCAGGATGTGAAAGAATCTTCAGAAGAGTGGAGTTTGATGGCTCTTTTTGCTCAGTTGCATATTGGAATCCAGTATAAGGGGAATGAAGTTTCTTTAGCCAGTGTTCAGTTGACTTCTGCTCTCCTTGAATTTATTTTTCAGGAACAACAATTTGGTGATGAATTCCATAGCATTAGGGACTCTCTTTATGGTGGGGAGACTGACATCCAGTGGCCGTTCTCCAAAGAGGGTGTTCTGTGTTATCGAAAATGTTACGTTGTGCCGTTATTGGCAAGGAAGGATGTGATGGGTGTTTTCCATAACTCTCAGTGGAATGTGCACCCAGGAACCAAAAAAATGTTCTATGACATGTGACGGCAGTTCTGGTGGCCAGGTATGAGACAAGACATTGCTGAGTTTGTATCTCATTGCTACCCATGCTAGCAGGTGAAAGCCGAGCACCAGAAACCTTCGGGTTTGCTTCAACCAATTCCAGTCCCTACATGGAAGTGGGATGAAATCTCGATGGAATTTGTGGTTGGGTTACCTCAAACCCATAGGAAGAAGAATGCGATAAGGGTTGTGATCGATAGGCTGACCAAGTCAGATCACTTTATACCTATTCGAGATACAACCAAAGTTGAGGATTTGGGAAATATCTATGTGAAAGAAGTTGTTCATTTTCACGGAGTTCCGTCTGCTATAGTCTCTGATAGGGATCCTCAGTTTACTTCTTGCTTTTGGAGAGGCCTTCAAGGGTCACTGGGATCTCAGGTTCGTTTGAGCACGGACTACCATCCATAGTCATATGGGCAGACAAAAAGAGAAATTTAGATCCTTGAGGATATGCTCCACGCTTGTGTTCTTGACTTTGGTGGGTCTTGGGATGATCATCTAGGGATAATTGAGTTCTTTTATAATAACAGTTACCAAGATGTCATCAAAATGGATCCTTTTTAGGCATTGTATGGCCTTCCTTGTAAATCTCCTTTATGTTGGTCGAAGGTTGGTGAAAATTCCTTGGTAGGACCGAGTTTGGTCCAAGAGATGACAACTAAGATCTAGTTGATTCTTCAAAGAATGTTGACAGCTCAGAGTCAGTACAAGTCTTATGCTGATCGTCACTGTAAACCTTTATAGTTCTCAGTTGGTGATCAGGTGTTCTTGAAAATTTCACCCCGATTGGGTCATCAACAGCTTGGGAGGCAAGGGAAGATTGCTCCTCATTTTGTGGGACCTTTTGAGGTTATTGGTCTTCTGGGGAAAGTTGCTTACCGTTTAGCTCTACCACCACAACTGATGTCGATAAATAACATGTTCCATGTATCACAGCTGCGAAAGTATCTCTCTGATCCATCTCATGTCGTGAGGTAGAGCGATGTTGAGATTGAACCGGATCTATCTATTACTGAATGACCAGTCAGAGTTTTTGATTCTGAGACCAAGGTACTTTGTGGGAGAACGATACCTCTGGTCCATGTTCTTTGGAAACATGGTTCTGATCTTCATGAGACATGAGAAAGGGATGCACTAATGAGGGAGTAGTGGCCTCATCTTTTTGACGTGGAGGTTTCTTCTTAGGCTTTCTGGGGGCAGAAAGATCTTATGGTGGGGAGGTTGTAACATCACGTTACGTTCTCTAGTATTTTTTTTGATGTTTCTAAGTACCTTCATTTTGGAGTAAAGGATTGGGAAGCGTTTGGGATAATTTTCGGGAAAAGTTAAAAGCCCAGTGTGTTGTGCACGGTTTGCGCACGGTTTGACAAACCGTGCGACCAAATCGTGCTAGCCTTGAAACCTGGATAGAAGCTTCCGCACGGGCGGCGCACAGTTTGTCTAACCGTGTGGCCAAGCCGTGTGAGAAGGGTGGCCAAGGCAGTAGCTCACAAATGGTTAGCACATGGTTTGTCAAACCGTGCGGCCAAACTGTGCAGTCACTTAAAGGAGATCCTTAAATTGTGGATCGTGCTCGGTTTTTCATCTAAGTGCCTCGTTTTTTCTCCTAAGCGGCCCTAACTCGGGATTTGTCTTCTCCCAAGGTTAGAGAGGGTTATACCATCATTTCAGAGGTGATCCAAAGGCTCCTATTGGTGAATCAAAGCCGGATTATTGAGGAGAAGATATCTAATGTGGGTTCTTGAAGAAGCAATCTGGTTTTCTTGAGCGTTCTTGACCGTTGTGGTCTTGTTCAAAACCTTCAAGGTAGGTGGTTCCATCCTGACTTGCCAAATTGATTATCAATGTATTTGCTTAATTTATTTCAATTATTGATTTAAATTCAATTGCTCAAGTTTCTTTCAACTAAATTGATAAAAACTCGATTCCATTGAATTGAGATATTTGAAATGGTTTTGGAATAGAGATGTGGGAAAACCCCAATTCCATTGAATTGGGCGTGTTTATGGAAAATTGGCAGATTTAAATTATTGGATTTAAATTGTGTATTTGATGGAAATGTTTTCAAATAAATTGTTGAATTTAATTGTGAAAATGAAATGTGTAATGATGGAATTGGTTTTGAATGGATTTCAAACTTATGAAAATGGCTTAAAACGATTTGATCGAAACCCATTGGTTTTGCCTTGTGAAAGAGGCATGTTTTGAATAAAACCAGTTTTGGTTTTAAATGGAATGAAATTGGAACTTTTGAAATGGAATAATGGGATTGATCGTATTTTAAGCATTCTTAAAATAGTTTTCCCATCATGTAAGAGCGCATGAAAGCCTTAGGTAGTTAGTGAGTTATTTGGATACACTCTACGCTACAACAACATTCTATAACATACATGCAGCGGGTCACATCCCCGACAGGTTGGTGACGAGTCTCCTTTGGCCAGTGTCATAGGGACGTGTGTATAAACATTTTTCTGATTTCACATAGAGAGTGGGGAATCCTATAACTGATTAATACTATCACACCTTTTGGAAGATGACCATGTTTCTCGCTTGTTTGTTTATATTTGAGATATAAATGTATGCCAATGATTTTGAACTACTTACATGCCTGCTGAATTTATATAAACTATTTTATATAAATGTTTTACTTAAGCCATTTTTTTAGAAATATTCCATCATTGTAAAGCCTTGCTTGATGAATTTTCCATCATTTGAAAATGTATAACATGATTTTTTAAAATATGCTTTTGAATTGGCAGACCTGTTTATTTGAAAATTGAAAGTTTTTACTTGGATAATCTATATTTGGAATCTGTTATGGAATCTTTGGTGATATCCTACTAGGATTAGGCTCACACCCTACTTTTTCATTCAGGTTTTTTAGACTTTCTTCTTCGAGGATCGAGCAAAGGGATGAGACCTCTTAGAGGTGGATCCAGTTGTTTATCTCCAGTCTTGGTAAGTTGTGTCCTTAGGGACTTTGGGATTGTTTTTTTTCCTTTTCAGTACTTGGGTTTATAGTACTTTGGCATTTCATGCCTCTTTGTATTCTGGTACATCACTCCCAGTGGAGTTTCTTCTATTATGCATACTGTTTGTTTTACTCTTGCTTCCTCATTCTTGTGGCAAAATCGTTCCCACTTGTATTTTGTATGATTCCAGGTGCTAGTCGTCGACCCGTGGGGATCGGGAACGCCCTTCGAGCTATGTCAGGGCCAGCTCGGTTATCGGGTTACCAGGGTACCTGGGATGGTTCATGACAATTATCATTAGATAATTTCTCATAAATTATCCTTTTATAATTACATTTTGATAATTTCTCATAAATTATCAATTTATAATTATATTTTGATAATTTCTTATAAATTATCCATTGATAAATCCAAGTGATTATCCTCTGATAATTTTTTATTCCATAAATCATCCTTTGATAATCAAGAAATTATCATTTGATAAATTCGATAATTTTCCCATGTAATAATTACCTTATAATTATCTTTAAATAAATTGAATAATATTATCTTCGATAAACTCAAAAAATTATTCTTTGATAATTATTTGTAATTATCGTTGGATAATTATTCATTATTACCCTTTGATAATTACTTGTAATTATCTTTTGATAATTATAATAATTCATCCTTTGATACTTTTATTTAAAACTATCATTTGATATTATGGTATAATTATCATTGATAATTCGATAAAATTATCATTCATTAATTATATTAATCATCCTTTAATAAATTGTAAAATATTACCCTTGATAATATTTTTTTTAAAAGAATATCCTTTGATAATTTATTTTTAATTATCCATTTAAAATGAAAAAAATCAGATTGAATTTACCACGCTACCTTCAAAATCAATGACAATATTTAGATTCTTCTCATCTAGATGAATCCAAAGACACTGATAATGCGTAATTCAAATAAATATTTCAAAAGATATTGAATTTGAAATATGGAAAGAATAAATATTAATAATAATAATAAGAACCCACAATTTTGGATGCCACACACCGATGAAGAGGATGGTCCATCCTAAAACATGAGATATAGATTGAAAGGCTAGGATATGGAGGGAGCTTTTCTAGTAGATGAGATTCAAGACCCATTAGATTCATCAAGAAAAACATGAATGAAGGACGAATCATTTGGGTATTTCAATACCAACACCATGTTTGTTTTGAGGTTCCAAATCCAAATAATTCAATACCCCTAGTGACTCCCTGACTGATTGAAAATTAATTTTTTTATTAAGATAAACCCCCTTTTAATGGTAAAGGGGGAAACCACCATGAAATCAAAGACATAAACAAGCCAAAATGACCCCAATAGTCCAAAATTCTAAGACCAAAAAACCCACACTACATAAGAAAAATCCCTCCCAACATTAAAAAACATGAAATCCTCCTTCCACCTAATACTGCTAATCGGATAGCTATCCCATGAAAAATTACACGGGCCTGATACTGATGGCCATAGCCAAACCCTCTCAAACATCCAATTATAGAAAGTAGTGGTTAAGTGGAAACTCTTTTCCCTAAACCTCATCTAGAGAAGCCTCATGTAGATGATTTGATTGCAAAATCCTATGAATTGCAAACCACCGAGGCCAAAGAAAAAACAAGCAACAAGAAATCCCAACCACAAAGATAAACCATTGATTCACAACTTCAAACTTTCAATACCTCCAAAGACTTAAAACACATTCAAAATAAAATCGCACCCAAATGCTATAATTTAACCAAAACTGCTACTCCATCACCAAAGTCAATCCACCATAATGAATCGCACAAAAAGAAAAACTCACAATAGATTGAAAATCAAAGGATTCAAAATTCTGTGGGTATTACAATGGAGGTTGGAGCATGTTAGGGAAGGATATGAACAATGTATATTTTTATTAATTAAATTAAATTAATAAAACTAATCATTTAATATAAATATTAAATAACACCAAACTCTTATTGTGCATAAATTTTATGTCCCACCAAGGGTAAAACCCACATTATGAACCAAATAGTGGTCTCAAATTTCTAATATTATTCACTGTTTGAGACATATTAATTATTTATTATTTAAAAAACGGAATAAAGAAATAATTAAATATATAAAAGGTTTTACAACGTGCGATGTTGTCAAACACTCGATGCACATAAAATTTATATCATGCCTTGAGTAAAAACATATTCCATACCTAACAATGGTCTCATATTTACCATACAATGCACCATTTGGAAGATATTAACTATTTATTATGAAAAATGGAGTAAATAAATAATTAAATATAAAAAGGGTTCTATCGCGTGCGTTGTTGCTAAGCACCTGAAACGTATAAAAGTTATACCCTGCCTAGGGTAAACCATGCATTCTAGACCTAACAGTGGTCTCAAATTTATCATACAATACATTTTTTTGGGAGGTATTAAATTATTTTGGATAAATCATGTGATTATAATTTAATGTATTTAATATTTTTGTTCTATCTATTTCGAGGCTCTATAGGCCTCAGAATCTCACACTTACTGAGCACCTAACTTCAAAAATATTCAATAGAATATTCCACGGTGTTAACTGAGATTTTACCCTTACGAAAAATATTTTAAACATTTATCAAGTTCTTTTTATTTAAAAATTACATTTTCTCACAAAAACACTTATAAATCATCAACAAGAGGGTTTTTATTATATTTAAAAAATTGGGGTATTACAAGCTATATTAGTAATTATTTTTTCCTAATTCTCTAAAACATTAAACATGAAAATATCCTTCTAGAATTTTACACCTGGTATCAATGAAATTATGTAAAGTATGTTTTTATGTCATAAGATCCAAGAGTGCAGGTTTAGGGAATCACAAATTATTACTCCACTTATCATTATCTTTGTAACATTGGGAATATAAATGAGAAATGTATCCAAATACACCACATATATAGATTATTGGAATCATTTGATTATTAAAATTTGATTCATGTGAATCTTTTTTAAGGAAAAATGACCAAATAACCTTTTAGTATATAAAGTGATAACACTATGAGATAATTGGTTTTTATACACAGTGATGTATGTGGACCAATGAGTAAATACGAATTTTTTGGTGATAGGTACTCTATAATATTTATTGATAACTTCAGTTAGTATAATCATGCATTTCTTATGAGGAAAATGTTTGAAACCCTGATTGAGTTATTTCTCATATATTGGTAATGTACTAAAGAGGTTATGTATGAGGTATTTACTTGTGTTTCTTGGAATGATTTGTATGATGAATCAAAGTCCTTATAAAGAGTTAGAAAGTACAAACAAAAATACTCTTCCTTATATATATTCCATATGATCTATCATGTATGCCATGTTGTTTACTCAGATTGAGGTATCTTATGATTCGATAATAACTGGTTGACACCAATATAATCTAGGTGAGATTAAATGGATTATTTTAAAGAATATCCTTGTTTACTTAAGAATATATAAGGTTATATTATTAATCTTTTTAAGTTATGGAGAGCTCATTGTAATGGGTTACACCATTGCTATTTTATAAACTGATAAGGATGATATGAGATCTCAATCAGGATTAATGTTTTTTTATATTGTAGAGATATAAATTTGAAGAGTTTCAAACAACCCACCATGGAGAACTAAAAAACATAAGCAAATTAAATCACTGTATCATATGTGGGAAAGGAAGCTGTTTGGATCGGTAAGTTCATCATTAAACTTAGGGTGCCTCCTAGAATTTTTTTGTGCAATTGAGTTTTACTATGATAACTATTATGTTTTTTCTCAGTCCAAGGAAACCCATTCATACCAAAAAAATAAAACATATTTAAAATATACCATTTAATTAGAAAAATCATTGAGTGGGGTAACATTATGATCTATTTGGTGGAAATATATGTAAATGTTCTAGATCCATTGATAAATAAATTAATATAACATATGTATGAGGGTCATGTATAGTGTTTGTATATTAGATATATGAGATAATATGTATAATGGTGATTAAAAATGTAAATGTATCATAGATTTATTATAAATTAAGTCTTTATTTATCATTTATTCTTATGTTTTGTATATTATAGATGAAAAATGGAATGATAATATATCCCATGGAATGGATTTATGTTATCTTCAATAAGTAGTATTTATATTGGGTTTTTTGTTATACTGATATATTAAGATTAGTGTGAGTAGATTATTTTATATGATATTGAGTATACACATGAGATAGTAAGTATATACTTATTATCTGGAAAAATCCTCTGAAGTATATCACATGGAATGAAATACGATCATTGATATGAGTAGAAGTTTATAATATATTTTAATACACATTTCACGAGTTTGAAAAAATAAATAGAATGTTAATATTCATACTTTTATACCTTCCTTATGCTAGCCTTAAGGATATTCTAACTAGGGGTTGTTTGGAATGAAATTGATCATGTCAGAAGTTGAGTTTAACTATGATGGGATTTCTCATCTTTTACAATAAGTATCACATCTTTTATATCACACCCTGACCCTATTTTTTTGATTCTTTTATTTAATTTTCATTATTGTTTCTTGATCTTGAGTTTCAGGTTGAACCTATTTGAAATATAAATGTTTTTAATTTTTGGTGTAAGGAACACAGTTAGTACTAACTATACAGAAAACCATGTAAATGCCTTTATTTTTTAATAGACCCATTTCACATGGTTGATGCATAGTTTGTCTAATTGTGGGATCAAACCGTGTTGGTTCCCAGGCATTCCTAGTGAAGAGTGCATAGTTGGATTACAATTTAGTAAACCATGTTACAACTATGTGATTTTCTTAGTCAAAAAAATTTAAATTTTCCAATTTACCCTTACCAAATTAAATCCCCAAGTTTGGGTTCACCCTCCCCCATTTAGGTAATCCCCTTTGAGAGGAAGCCCTTGAAGTCTCATCCCTTACCGCCCTATTTCTTACAGGATCCTCTTCATTCAATTTCATGTCAAATCTATCCATGTTAGGTCTTATCTTCATCCTCCTTCTTCCTCTCATTTCTGTTTTCTTCTCCCTTTCCCCTTACTACACATGTTATAGGCCAAACCATAAGGCATCAGTTTTAACCTATTTTTTTGATTTTCTTGCCCCTACTTTTAACCTTTCTCCTTCAATTCAAGGTAGGTTCCCCCACAACTCTTTAATTTTAGAACCATTATTACTTAGATAATAAATTTATGTTCTTGTTATGTAATGATTGTATTATTAATGTTTATGGGATTTATAAATACAAAATTGGATTTCAACATGGTTTTCATAGAATGTAAAGAGTATTTATATTTTAGATATTGGTTCAAATATGATTGTCATTAACCATTCATAACAAGGGTTTATAAAATCACCTAAATGAATCATAAAGAGGTATTTAAAAATAAAAAAAACGTATCCTTGGTTTTAAATTTGATTTATAAAAGGTCAATTTAAAACTAAATGATATATTTGGTTCTCCAGAGAGGAATTTCAAACTATTAAGTGTTTGGTATATTTTGAAAACCTAAAATTTGTTCACTTTTAAATACTTATTCACACAAGGATGTGTGGATATGTGCATTGATATGAGAAGTATATAAATATATATCAATAATCTAATATGTTTAAGGATAAAAGATGATTTGGGAATTTAAATTTCATATCTTAAACCTAGTTTTCAAATGATATTCTCAAGGGGCTATATAAGTGTTGTTTTGAAGAATAAATATTATTTTCAAACTATAAGGCTCGGTCAGCATTTTACAAATAGTTTTCTAAAATTATGATACACCCATAGTGGAATCCCTATTGTCTAGTTAAAAATGTTAACTTGAGGATTTCCATGATTTACATTGCTGGTTATGTTTTACATATGGGGTTTTTATTGATTAAATCCATGTTATGAGAGTTTTGATAATTTATTATATATATCTTGGGTATTTTAAATGTTTCTCCATGATTTGAGAAATTAAATTGTTTAAATAAGAATATTGTGTATTTTATAAATTGAAATGTTTTTGATGGGTTGAAGAAAGGACCCTTTTTATATAATGTGTGACATATTTGAAATGGGTAAATCACATGGGAAGTCATGTATCTTAGATAGGAATAATAGATTAAGTATCACCTTGGATTTCACCACACTAACTAAACACTAAGACTTAATTAAAGGTCATTATGCTGTGGATGGGAGTCACCAAACAACTAAACCAAGAAATGTACTAATTAGAGGTTGGTTGGTTGTGGTGGTGTGTATGGATGGAACTATGCTACTTGGACAAGGAATATTATCCTTAGTGGTTAGGGAAAACATTATATTTTCACTTCTTATATTAGAAGAAGATACAAGGATCTAGAGTGGCCATAACCTTTGACGGCCTATGGCTTTTCACCATGTGGAATATTTATGAAATGGTTATTTTTAATGGTATATTCATTCATTTATAAAATTTTAAAGTATTCTATTTTCTTTCTACCCTTTAAAAGGTAAAATTTTACCTTATATAGTATATCTCAGAATAGCTTTAAAATGGATCTATTATTAATAGTCAAAAATCTAAAAAGGAGGGAGGTTACCTACTGGGAATTTTCATGCTCACACCAATATTTTATTTTCCAATTTCCGGTTTTAGTTTAGTTTATTATTGATCTTGGAGTGTATATTGTTTTGGGATAAGATGGTGAATCATGGAGTCATATGGAGGTTAGTTGGTTGATTGATTTTTTTTTTGTTTCCACATCACATTAAACAAATTTTCTATATCGGTTTTACTTTTTCTATAAAGGGTAGTGTTTATGCATGCGGAGTTATGGATGATGGATAAATATAACTGTTTATTATAAGGGAATTGGAGGTGAGGGTAAGTTCTTATTTATGTTTTACTTTCCCTTAACACCTGTTTATTTATTTTATACAAGGCCGCCCAATGTATGGACACATCATGATTTATTTTTTTTTGTAAAATATCCACTGGTTGTTTAATTTATTCTATTGGAAAAATTATTCCCACTATGTTTCTTTTGATGCCCTGATGCTTTTCACCAACCCATGGGGATCTGTAATGCCCCTCAGGCATTGTCATTAGCTAGATTGGGTGTCTGATGGATAAATGACTTAGTTTTTTTTGTCAAAAATGTTATTAGATACCTTTATTTTTTGGACAGTAATGGTAGGTTGGTGATAGGATTGTCTGAACACAAGAGGTGGTGCAAAAAGAGTCTATCTAGCTCTTCTATGTTTAGAGCCTTGAGTTACCAAGGGAAGTTAGGTTGTGAGTATTGAAATCTTATTTATTTTATCAATTTAAAAATTAAATTTGATTTTGATTAATGATATTTGGGATGGTATTGATGTTGTATGGGTTTTTTTATAGAATTTTCCATGTTTGGGGTGAAAGTAGAAGTTGAATGAGAGGCCATGATCAGATAATGTGTCCTAAAAAACCATATATAGACAAAAAATAGGGTTCCTGTGGAAACCTAATATTTTATATTATATTTTCATTTCAAATAAATTATATTTCTTAGATAGATTATGATACATGCAACACCAAGTTTAAATGGACTGTGATATACTATTAATTTTTTTTAATGTGAAAGTTATCACCTAGCAGTTGGATTGGTGGGTATGAATATGAAAAATTAAATTATTATAAATTAATGTTTTAAATATTTATAAAATAAATTCATTGGTTTTCCATTAATTATAAATGAAAATAAAAAACGTTTTAATATAAAGGGGAGGTTTCCAGAAAAAATATTTTTATGCACACAATATGTTTTTATCCTAATAAATTAAATTAATCACTATTGGTGAATGATTTTAAATGTAACGCCCTAACTCCAGTTACCCAGAGTCGGTGCATTATTTTAATACATTGGTATGATTACAAGGAATCAAGTACCGAAGGACCGATCGGTTTAGCAGTCTTGGAAAATAGATTACATACATGAATGTTACATTAAACTTCATAACATACAAAACAACATAAATAATCCTTCACGAATGCCATTATTCCATTGGCTTAACCCTGCATATCAATCACTATAAATTTCTTGGAATCCTAGGAAAAATAAAACATAGAAAGGGGTGATCTCAGATGCTCAGTAAGGATAACAACACATTGGAAACTTTCATAAATAAGCATAAACATTTAAGGAAATGTATAACTAAAACAAAAGCCTTTTAAACTTGAACTTCAGAATAATATGGAAAAAATAAAATGAAGTAATTCCATTTACTTATTCACATGGATATTCTACTAGTCGAATAATCACATGCAATATCACTAACCACTTTTATAATGATGGAATGCATAATGTCGAACTTTAATTTCTATGTCAAAGGCTCGTGCCAAGACCTAAGGTATAACTATAACCGGAACCCAACCCAGATAGCCTCTGTAACCGGACTCCAACCCGAAGTGCCTCTAATAACCGGACACCAACCCGGAGTGCCTCTAAAAACCGGACACCAACCCGGAGTGCCTCTAAAAACCGGACACCAACCCGGAGTGCCTCTAATAACCGGACACCAACCGGGAGTGCCTCTAATAACTGGACACTAACCCGGAGTGCCTCTAATAACCAGAAACAAACCCGAAGGGTCTGTTGTAACCGGACCCCAACCCGGAGGGCTTACTTTTACTGGTCCCCAACCCGGAACATACTAGTCCAACACATTCACCTTAAGAAGAGGATGAAATATAACATAAACATTCGTATTAAAACTAGAATAAAAAATGACAAAACATTAATCATAAACCATTAATGGCATAAAAATAACTCATTCATAGTAAAAAATATCACAAAACCTTAAAGACCATATGGAAGATTTGTATCATAATAAATCAACTTCAAACAAGCGTAAAATTTATCAAAGGATGTTGACATAGATGAAATCAAAACTATTTGGGAGAAATATCTCTTTTTTGAAATCATTTAAAAGTCATATAATTATAGAGAAAACCTTTATTTTGAAAATAACTTTATAAGATTGTGAAGGAAGCTTTAAAGGTGTAATAACAGCGGAGAATAACCGCACCCACTTGCACTTTCCTTTAGTCGAGGGTACGTTTAGCCTCCTCTTCTTCAGGTTCTTCCTTTTGATTTGATCAAAAGGGATCCTTAGGTTGGCTTTCTGATCAAACTAAGGCCTCTAGATTGTAGTGAGGGAAGTTGAGAGAGTATTTGGGCAGGGTTTGGCTGAGCCAAAAGGCTTTGAAGGTGTGAATTAATGAGAAGGGGGAGTGACCTTTTATAAGAGGGGTGATGGGTACCTTTGGAAAAGCTAGAAATTTTATTTTATAACAAATTCAAAATCGGTTTCTAATGGCTCAAAAGTGGATTATTTAATGGTTAAGGTGGGGATAGGTAGAAAACCACTCAACCAATGGGATTTAGACAGGTTTGGGTTACTATATTAACCTTATCTTTAAGTATTAACTCTTAGTAAATTAGTTTCACTTTTACAATGTCTCTTTGTATTTTTATATTATATGGTTAATAAACATACTATATACATCCAAGAGACCCCCAAGTGGTTCATTAATAATACACCTATCATTATATAATTCTCTTGGCCGAACCTTAGATTTTTAGGAATTTAATATCAATTAATAATATAATATTTGTTTTAAAAACTCTTTTATATCAATTTTCACACTATTCAATAATTGATTTTTGTAAAAATCATAACAGAATTATTACTTCAAAAAAAGTTAATTAAATCCAGCCTAACATTTCATATTATCCTATAAAATTATTGGTATTTATAAAAAGTCTCAAATTACATTTATTTGGGTATTTATAATATTAATTATTCTAATTTTTCATTAATTAGGTAATTACTGCATCACCATTGTGTCATAAATAAATTAAATTATATAATGTCTAAAAATTATAAATAAAATACCATTATGTAGGAAATATTTTTATATTTCTAATTAATATTTATAGTCGCAAATCCAACATATATAACCCTATGTAAATTTTTTTTTCTAAAGGATATATGCTTATGTCATTTTTGTATTTATTTTAATTTAATTAAAATAAAGTGTCCCTATCACCTACAAGTGGCTCCATGGGGTCCCAAAATCGACCCAAAGATGCCCATGGTCGGACATGTATCCACCAATAAGGTTAGGACACGTTTTAGGGTAATTTAGTATTATTACAATATTATTTTTTAACCCTTATTTACCGGATTTACCCTTTAACCATGGTAAATAAAATATTTACCGAAGTAATTATTCAAAATTTCTAAAAATAAAAGTTACCTATTTACACAATTTGGACATCCTGATTCCAAATATGGAATCCATTTTTCCAAATTCAAAACACAGAAGTGGCAGAAATTAATTTAAAATTAATTCCCGCTGTCAAAACAAAAAGCGTGTTTTTAAGATATAATAACTATCAAAAGATTGATACTTCTTTATGTCCGGTTTAATTTTGAAATTATATACAATGACCAAAATTGTATTAAATGGTAAAAATATATTCTAAATATACTTTAAAACCACTCAAATTCATAATTTATAACTATTAATTATTTCGATTAAAAATTTTGTTTTAAATTAAAATTTAGTATTTTTCACTATTCATCAAAATATGAGAGTTATCCGAAAAGTACCAAAATTTCACCCTAGGATAATTTAGATATTCCGAATCCAAAAATGATGTCAATTTTGAGAGATAAAATTAATAAAATTTCAAAAAGTGGGTATTACTATTCATAACGGCTACTTTGATTGGTTGTGGTGTGTGTTAGAACTCGAAGTTGCCTACAACACACGCTACTGTATTATTCAAAGAGAAGCGTACCGTAGAAGCATGGGGTGTTACAATCTCCCCTCCTTCAATAAATTGTGTCCTCGTAATTTATATTCGGTATTAGAAATTTGGGGTTGACATTTCAAAATATCTTATTTGAAATCCCACATCGGAAAAATGGATTAATGAGGCCTCTATTGAAAATAAAGAGTGGTAAGTATGAAGGTTACCGAAAATAACACATACTAGAGTTCCATGTAGGAAAATATGGATATGGAAGAGAAATATAACCATTAATATCTGATGGAGAGTGGTAGAGAACATGGCTATGAAAAGGCCAACAATCCCAAAGCCATAAATTTGTGATTATCTAAGGTACCATCTAGGACAACATTTTTATTCAAAGTTCCTTTTCTTAATGTTGAGGAATTTATTTATGATATTGGATAAGATCATAAGGAGATATACTTAATTTATAATTAGTGTTTTATCCATTAATAAATTTCTACCACAAACTCATCTTTCACTACAAAACATAAGAAAACTCAAAAATACTCTATTTATCCTAATTGTATAGGGTTCCAAATATAATGAATGTATAATTCACATATCAGACCCATTAAAAAACTACATTATAAAATCTAGGGAATTCACGTAGTCCAGTGGTAGGTGATAAATCCCAATCGCACTATAGTTGTGGGTTCAATTCCCGCAGCTTTGTCCGACGCGATGGGTTGTCACACGGTCTGTGTGTTGTCCTTTTATAAAAATCCAAAAATAACCTTTCAAACATAATCCATTCCAACCTATAGACTTATCCAAAATAATACTATCCAAACTCATAGTACAAAATTTATAAGGAATTTAAACATAATAAAGATCCTTTTTTCCATGTAATTTCCAAAAAGTTTAACTCACTGTAGAGTAACTTTTCTTAGTACTATAAAATCTCAAATCCTCAGTGAAATAGTACTATAGTACAATCCTTATTTATTTCCAGAACATCATTGATATAACACTTAAATGAAATAATTACAAAATAACAACATAAGAACACTAGTCATTCCTCTTCATTAGTGTTAGTATCATAACTTGATTATTATCCAATAGCATCATTTACGGCATAGTCTGATGACTTAGACATTGGTTCGCATAGTGTCCAAACTCCTTGCAGATGAAGCATTGTAAATTTGAAACCTTTTTCTTCCCATTGTAGTCACGTACTTGGTGTCCTTTTTCTCCAAAATTATAACATACTCTCATTCCCTTCAAGAATTTTCCAAGGTGATTCTTTCTACAGTTATCACATATGGGAAAATACTTTTTTACCTTATTCCCTTTATCTGTTATTCTCTCTACCATCCTTTCCTTCTCTGGCTTCCCTTCAAAGCCATAGGACTCCAAGAATTATTTACTTGTCTTATCAATACATGATACTATTTATTCATATGATGATAATACATGGGAGACTATTTCCCTTCTAAATTATGGCTTAGGACCATGAAAGATATTATCCTACTTACTCTTTCGATCATGTGTATTGTTGGAGTTCTCATTCCTTCTACTGGGCACCATTTCTAAACAATGACATTCACTAGATTAGTTTATGAATAGAAATACCTGATCCCGAACTTCTAAAACACTTTACATAAATTAAACAGTTTATGGATATAATCCATAATCATAAAAATGTTTTCTTTGAGTAAGTATATACTCATAATCACTTCATAATGGTTTGTAATGAAAATGAGAATTATCCTAAGCATATCCCCCGGGAGTGTCGTAACCAAGAGTGCAGCAAGGCCCGTTGTCGTGCACCGGTTCCCGTTCGAGTCTAGATCAAACCGGTGTTTTCGAGTTTTACCCCTAGGTACATATGTTCCAGAGTCACCTCTACCTGCTCGTATGCAGATAGTAATTTATTGCTCAGAAAACTCACAAAATCTTTACAGTACCAAAATTCTAGGAAGTTCTTCTATACTAATCCTCAAAGTCTATCTTAGGGCTATGTGATCTAATCAGAGTTTATCTAAATATAGTTTCCAAGGTTATTTCTAAACATCCTCTGATATCAACTTTAACGCCCTAACCCCAGTTACCCAAAGTCGGTGCATTATTTTAATACATTGGCATGATTACAAGGAATCAAGTCCCGAAGGACCGATCGGTTTATCGGTCTTGGAAAATAGATTACATACATGAATGATACATTAAACATAATAACATACAAAACAACATAAATAATCCTTTACGAACGCCATTATTCCCTTGGCTTAACCCTGCATATCAATCACTATACAGTTCTTAGAATCCAGGGAAAAATAAAACATAAAAAGGGGTGAGCTCAGATGCTCAGTAAGGATAACAACACAGCGAAAACTTTCATAAATAAGCATAAATATTTAAAGAAATGTATAACTAAAACAAAAGCCTTTTAAACTTGAACTTAATCATAATATGGAAAAAATAAAATGAAGTAATTCCATTTACTTATTCACATGGATATTCTACTAGTCGAATAATCACATGAAATATCACTAACCACTTTCATAATGGTGGAATGCATAATACCGAACTTTAATTTCTGTGTCAAGGCCTCAAGCCAAGACCTAAGGTATAAATGTAACCGGAACCCAACTCGGAGAGCCTCTGTAACCAGACTTCAACCCGAAGTGCCTCTAATAACCAAACACCAACCCGGAGTGCCTCTAATAACCGGAAACCAACTCGGAGTGCCTCTAATAACCGGACACCAACCCGGAGTGCCTCTAATAACCGGACACCAACTCATAGTGCCTCTAATAACCAGAAACCAACCCCGAGGGTCTGATGTAACCGAAACCCAACCCGGAGGGCTTACTTTTACGGGTCCCCAACCCGGAACATACTAGTCCAACACATTCATCTTAAGAAGAGGATGAAATATAACATAAACATTCGTATTAAAACTAGAATACAAAATGCCAAAACATTAATCATACACCGTTAATGGAATAAAAATAACTCATTCATAGTCAAACATATCACAAAACCTTAAATACCATATGGAAGATTTGTATCATAATAAATCAACTTCAAACAAGGGTAAAATTTATCAAAGGATGTTAACATAGATGAAATCAAAACTATTTGAGAGAAATATATCTTTTTGGAAATCATTTAAAATTCATATAATTATAGATAAAACCTTTATTTTGAAAATATCTTTATAAGATTGTGAAGGAAGCTTCAAAGGTGTAATAACGACATAGAATAACCGCACCCGCTTGCACTTTCCTTTAGTCGAGGGTACGTTTAGCCTCCTCTTCTTCGGGTTCTTCCTTTTGATTTGATCAAAAGGGATATTTAGGTTGGCTTTTTGATCAAACTAAGGACTCTAGGTTGTAGTGAGGGAAGTTGAGAGAGTATTTGGGTAGGGGTTGGCTGATTCAAAAGGCTTTTAAGGTGTGAATTAATGAGAAGGGGGAGTGACCTTTTATAAGAGGGGTGAGGGGCACCTTTGGAAAAGCTAGAAATTTTATTTTATAATAAATTCATAATCGGTTTCTAATCGCTCAAAAGTGTATTATTTGACAATTAATGTGGGGATAGGTCGAAAACCACTCAACCAATAGGATTTAGATAGGTTTGGGTTACTATATTAACCTTATCTTTAAGTATTAACTCTTAGTTAATTAGTTTCACTTTTACAATGTCTCTTTGTATTTTTATATTATATGGTCAATAAACTTACTATTTACATCCAAGATACCCCCAAGTGGTCCATTAATGATACACCTATCATTATATAATTCTCTTGGCCAAAAATTAGATTTTTAGGAATTTAATATCAATTAATAATATAATATTTGTTTTAAAAACTATTTAATGTCAATTTTCACACTATTCAATAATTGATTTTTTAAAAATTCATAACAGAATTATTACTTCTAAAAAAGTTAATTAAATCAATACTAACATGTAATATTATCCTATAGAATTATTGGTATTTATAAAAAGTCTCAAATTACATTTATTTGGGTATTTATAATATTAATTATTCTAATTTTTCATTAATTAGGTAATTACTGCATCACCATTGTGTCATAAATAAATTAAATTATATAATGTATAAAAATTATAAATAAAATACCATTATGTAGGAAATCGTTTTATCTTTTTAATAAATATTTATAGTCGAAAATACAACATATATAACCCTATGTAAAAATTCGTTTTCTAAAAGATATATGCTTATGTCATTTTTGTATTTATTTTAACTTAATTAAAATAAAGTGTCCCTATCACCTACAAGTGGCTCCATGAGGCCCCAAAATCAACCCAAAGATGACCATGGTCGGAAATGTATCCACCAATAATGTTAGAACATGTTTTAGGGTAATTTAGTATTATTATAATATTATTTTTAACCCTTATTTACCGGATTTACCCTTTAACCATGGTAAATAAAATATTTACCGAAGTAATTATTCAAAATGTCTAAAAATAAAAGTTACATATTTACACAATTTGTGCATCCTGATTCCAAATATGGAAACCATTTTTCCAAATTCAAAACACAGAAGTGGAAGAAATTAATTTAAAATTTATTCCCGCTGTCAAAACAAAAAGCGTGTTTTTAAGATATAATAACTATCAAAAGATTGATACTTGTTTATGTCCGGTTTAATTGTGAAATTACATACAATGACCAAAATTGTATTAAATGGTAAAAATATATTCTAAATATACTTTAAAACCACTCAAATTCATAATTTATCACTATTAATTATTTCGATTAAAAAAGTTGTTTTAAATTAAAATTTAGTAATTTTCAATATTCATCAAAATATGAGAGTTATCCGAAAAGTACCAAAATTTCACCCTAGGATAATTTCAATATTCCGAATCCAAAAATGAAGTCCATTTTGAGAGATAAAATTAATAACATTTCAAAAATTGGGTATTAGTATTCATAATGGCTACTTTGATTGGTTGTGGTGTGTGTTAGAACTCGAAGTTGCCTACAACACACGCTACTGTATTATTCAAAGAGAAGCGTACCATAGAAGATTTGGGAGTTAAATTAAATAAATTTATATATTATATATTAAATAAAATGTTTTATCATTAATATAATATTTTTCATGTCATGGGATAGGAATAAATCAGGTTTTTTACTTAAAAATGTATTTTTCTAAAAAAGAATTTTCATCATGTTTTGCACACTTATGTTAAAATAAATTTCTACCACTTATAGAAATTGAATTGTGAAAATTGATTCCATATTTATAATAATGAGGTCCAAATTTTTTAAATATACCACTTTCATGACTAAGAATTGTGAATAGTAATTGTGAAAAAATTATCACCATGGTAAAGGGTAAATCATGTTAAACTATGTTAAAACTAAATTATAAGATCTTTATTTTTCATATTAATTCTTATTGGATGAATATAATTTGACCATTATCACATTATTATTGAAATTAAATTTTTTAGGTGACACCTAACCATAAAAATGACTTATATAATATTTAAATCAAGTAAAAATACAAAAGTTCACTCTCTTAATTTTAAATAAATATTATGTGTTCACATTGGAAAAAATAATTATTCAAAACAATAATAATGGTTATTTTTAGAATAATAAAATTATTTTATTTATGGAGATTTATTTATAATTTTTATTAATTATATAAATACCTTAAGTTCTTACGCAACACCGACATAGTATTTCTTCAATTAATTGAAAAATTAATTAAATGATTTAAAAATATTAAAAGTAATATAATAAGAGTGAGTTATAATGTTCCATGAATTTTATAGATTAATATAACAGATTATTTTTATATTAAAGTATTTTATTCTAATTCCATCATTATCTTGTTATATTTGAAGTAAAATTAAATGAATAGTGTAAAAACTGTCATTAATGATATTTTATGAAAATAATATTTTATTAAATTATTTAAATGAAATAAAAATATTGAAAGAGGATAAGGTGGATAATTTATGGTCTAAAATTTTATCCCTTTTCCATTTATGAGTATGTTTTCTCATTATATATAAAATTATAACCCTTTAAGAGTGAAAAAGATGTTACCATAGTTAAGGCTAAAATTGGTTAATTAAGGGGTTAAGTTAAAAGATAAGTTAAAAAAAACCTATCTAAATTTTATTGGATGACGGAATTTAAACCACATACAACCTTATATTATAATATCTTTACATTTTTAATAACTTTTCTTGATAATGAATTTTATTATTTTAATCTTTTAATAAATTCCAAGAGTGGCCCTCCCCTCACTTACAAAAGGGCACCCATAAGTTCTCTTATTTACACCAAATGGAGTCTTATATCTCAAAAATACACTAAAAAATTATCTTCTAAAAATACTTATACATATTCTAGAGGTTATGGTATTCCCAAAAACCAACCCTATGATCCTTTTGAGGATATATAAAGGAGTTATTTCAAAGAAGTGGAAATCGCTTTAACCGATCACTTTCTTTTTTACTCAATATTAGACCTCCTCTAAAACTATGTTATTTATCATAAAATGGAAACTTAATTATCCTAAATATAATTAAACTTTATCATTATTTTGAAACCACCATAATCCACCATTGTTCCCATTAAATTGGAAGTGAAAATATCACTCATGTGTACGTATGGTTTACCATCTTCGCATAGAGATAATATTCCTTTTTCACCACTATATTATTTGGATGGATATTATGATGGGTTTAATGTTTATATATTATATTAATGACACAATTATTTTTCTATAATGATAATATAATATCTATCTTTTTACCTTCCAATCTATTGGAAAACGATAACAATGCTCATGCATATGTGTGGACTACCACCTCCATGAAGCGATGCAATTCATTTTTTATTTATTTTTTAATTGGATAGTAATAAGGATGTATTTGGTCAATATATATGATTTATATGATATAATAATGATTCTATAAATGTTAATTTTTATTTACCTTTCTTTTTTTCCATCCGTTGAAAAATGAAAACATCGTTCATGCATATGTATGGTCTACCATCTCAATAAATAATGTAATTAATTTTTTCTATCTCTATCCTTTATGAATGACTATATATATATATAAAGAATAGATATGATATTTATATAATTACTAATATTATGGATATGATTTAACCATGATCAATTTAGAAGGTCCATAACTACCAAATCAAAATTATTATGAAAAAATGAAACAGTTAACATCCCGAAACAATGATTTTAGTAATGAATTATTAATAAATGGGTGTCTAAGTGTTATAAATTAATAATATATGATATTATAAGTATTTAAATGATTATTTTATATAATAATAATAAATTTATGAGGATAAAACACTTTCAAATATAGTGGAACTTGATGTAAGAGTTTTATGCTATAATCTCATTGTCTATTGAGATTATTTATAATTAAGTTATGATGATGAAATATTATGTTATACCTATAAATAATCTAGTTAAATTTCTTATAATATATATATTTATTTAGAATACATGTTTTCCTCTTATTTTCCTTACTTTAAGTACTCAAGAGACAAAAATATTTTTTCAAGGAAAAAAATGAATTCATTTCTCTCTTTGTTCGAAAATATGTTCCCTTATATGTCCATGTTTTCTAAAAATCTTTTGAATAATTTTTTTAATAATATATTATGATTGTTTAGATTTAATTTTACCAATGTTTTAATTATTAATTTTTTTTTAAAAATGAATATTATTTTTATTTTCTGATACAAGGTACTTTTTAATTTTTACCAAAAATTTTAAAGGAGACTTTATTTTAAGAGACATGGAATGAATGGAATTTCCTACTATCATGACGGAATAATTATTTAAATATTACTTTACTTGTTTACAAGGTTCTTTTTAAATATTTTTTTTCCTTAATATTTTTGAAAATTTTAGATTTTGAATAAGTGATTTCATAGTGAAAAGGTTATTTTCCTCAACAAATGTTTCATGTGGTCTTTAAAGGAATTTTTCATTTATGATGAAATACTTGGATGATAATTTAGTTTTACTAGGGATATAATCTATTTTTACTATCCTTATTCTTTCTATATATGTTTTTTGATTATGATGATAAGACGTCTATGAAACTTATTCCTTTTACATAGATTATTATATGATGAATTGATGAAATGTTTATGAAACTAGTTTATTTTACATGGGTTATGCCATGTTGAAATGTTTATGAAACTCATTTATTATTCATGGGTTATAATATAATGAATGTATTATGACTTTTAGTACAAATCTATATGATTTTCATTATGTGATGGGCAGTCCTGAGATTATATATCCCTACAATTCATTGGGTAAAGATGGATATCTCATGCAATAAATAGGACTGAAATAGTGAGTGAACCCAGTTTAGTTAGGGACTCTATCCACTATGATAGTTTTAGGAGTGAACATTGAATACTATAATTTTTTGAATAGTAAAACCAATCCACTATGATAGTCGGGAAATATACCTTGACTACTAAGGAAATGATTTTCTATTCTTATGTGTATTCCACTAATCTATGTATTACACCAATTTTATGCTCTCATGGATTATGTTATTTAATTACTTTATGATTCATGTCTTATGAACTGCCATGATTTATTCCATGACTAAATATTTTTATCTATGATATATAGGGAATAATTTTCAAATGTTATGCTCATGTTATCATACGCTTACACTCATTTAATGTTTAAGTAATCATTTATATCTCTCTATTTTACCCTTACTGAGCATTAGATATCACCCTTTCTTTTTTTTCCATTACCCAGGTTATGAAGAATGGTACTATGTATGATATTTCTAATAAATGTTCTAATTATGAAGAACTTAGCGGGAGATGATATTGATATATTATTATAAAGTTTCTTATCTCTCCATATTTCCAAAGATGTTAGAACTATATGATTCTATAATGTACTCTTCTGTTATGAAATGAATATGTATATAATAAGATGTAATATCTATTTATGAAATATATGGGTCCCTATAGTTAGTATCATAGTAAGGTTTAGTTACCTTTAGAAACTTGGATGAGAAAACCTTAGTAAGAACCTTTTGGATAATACTATGTATAGAAGAATATCCTAAGCTATGGTAAAGAAAGGAGTGTGATTTTAATATAAAAACAATTCCATTTGGATACTATAAGTGGACATGGTTTTGGAATATATTTATCTAGGTGTAATAATCGAAAAAAGAGATAGTTGATTACATCTCAGTCGTCATTCTAGTGCATAATGAGAGTGCCCTTATGGCGCAACTAGTTTGACACTCTTGTGGGATATTATTTGGTAAATTTATATTTTCATTGTGAACCATTATGAAGGATTTGAATATATGATGACCATGAATGGCCTAGGTTAAAACTAAGGTGTCATAAATTGGAAGGAAGTTGTATTTACTTAGACATACTATAAATTATTTCTCATGATTATGTGGTCTCCCACCATGATCATTGTTTCTGAAACCATTCTTCTTGGTTTTAGTTAATGGATGGAACCCCAAGTAACCATGTTAATATTTAATGTGAAAAAAATTAAATTATTGTCCTCATGAATAAACTAATGTAATGGGAGATATAATGAAAAATCCTATTGCTATTCTTACACAACTTTATGAAGTTGTGAATCATGATGAACTACAAAAAAAATAAACAAAGGGAAAAAATTCAATTGAGTCCTTCATGAGGAAACATCCACCTTATTTTATAAGGTATATTGGTCAAACAGTCAGTAATAAATGGACTATTACCGTTGAAAACATATTTTTTTGTTATGTAGTGTTTGGAGCATGAAAAGTTCATTTTTTGTCTATCATTTGGAAGGATAAGTAGATCAATGGTGTAATATTATTAAGAATATGAGGTAATGGGATGAAATTTATCCATGAAGTAGGATATGTTTAAGAGCATATTTTTAATAAGTAATTTTCTCATACTTATAACACAAAAATGTATAAGTAGTTCCTTATGATAAAGTAAAAGGGACATGAATCTGTTTGTACCTATGAGTAAAATTTTACAAGACTTAGGAGGTACACTTCTGGTAATATCATCCAAATAGAATATAAGGTCGATCAATTCTTAAATGGATTAAAATAAAATCTGTGAAGGGAATTATCCATAATAAACTTCAGTAGCTATGAAGAAATCATTCTATGTGATATAAAGGTAAAAATGGAGATTGAAGTTACCCATCAACTTCATGGTTTTGATAAGAAAAGAATGTTGGAATTAAAATGAAATTATAAACATTGTAGAGAGAATAAGATGAAATTACTTTCATGCCTGAATTGTGGAAGGAAACATGGTGTAAATTGTCTTAAGGGGACTGTTTAATGTTTTAAGTGTGTAAAGTAAGTCCATTGACCAACCAAATTCCATAGTTATGGAAATAAGTTATCCAATAATGGAGTAAAATCACCATAGAATGCACCACCCACACTCTAGTGTTTCAAATGCAAGGAGTATGAGAATTATGCTAACTAATGCCCAAATATGAAGGTTAATGAAAACAATTGATTTCAATATCCTCTTAAAACCAAATAAAAATAGAAATATCATGAGATAACTATTTCTATTGAGGGGTATGATAATGACGTGGTGAAAGGTACACTTACCATCCATACTATAATTTCTAATGTCTTATTTAAATATTGATATAACCACTCTTTTATATCTGAAGAATTCACTAAGTGTATCAAAATGCCTCCCAAATTATTAGATGTTTAATCATTAGTGAATACACCTAATGGTTTGATGATCACATCTCATGTTTATGATTTTTCTTCAGTTAAACTTTATAGGAAGGTGCTTCCTGAAAATCCCTTTATTCTCATTCTGGTTGAATTTAATGTTATATTAGGATTAGAATGAACTTATCTACATAAATACCACATCAATTTTTGAGGAAGGGAATTCATGTTTGATATTACAAACCAACCTATGATCATCTATCTATGAGATGATAAATAAGATCATCCATTGAATATTTCATCCATTTTGTGGGTCTTGATTCATATTCAAATGGGTTTTTATCTCATATTGTTTGGGAGAAACTCAACATATATGATATTCTTATTGTGTGGGAGTTTGTTGATGTCTTTTTGGAAGCATTTCCCAATCTTCCACCAAATCATGAATTTTGAGTTTTCAATAAAACTCATACATGGTGATGCACTTGTTTCAAAGACGCTATATAGAATGGCCTCAATTGAGTTACAAGAATTTATGAAAAAACTTTAGTAGAATCTTGAAAAGGGATTCATTCATCCAAGTGAGTTACCTTAGGGTTCACCTATTCATTTTTTAAGACGAAATATGGATCAATTTGACTCTACAATTATTATGAGGAACTTGACAAGTTCACTATCACAAAAAAGTGTCATCTACCTTGTACTGATGAATTTTTTGATTAACTATGTGGAGCTCAATACTTATCCAAGATTGAAATTCATTTGGGATATCATCAATTTAGGTTCAATAATGATGAAATACCCCAGAAAAAATTTATTATAAGGTATGGAAACTATAACAAACCTTTTGGATAAACTGTTTTAGAATTTTTATTTATTTGTTGACAACTAAACTTTTTGTTTAAGAGTGTTTTTTGTTATTCGGGAATTAGAACCAATCCATCGTAATGGGGTTATTTTCTAGACACAAGTTTCTAGACCCATGTTTTTTTATTGAGCTACATCAGACATAGAAGAATTCAGGAAGATTAATTTGTTTATCATACACTTTATCTTATTTAGGTCCATCGACATGAAAATTGATAATCATCAGATTCTAAAAGAATTGATGGTAGAATTTATTGTTTTATGAAAGTATATATTTTCTATAATCAGAGAAATAATGAGGTTTATAAGGTGTTTTTAAAGAATAATGTGAAGTTAGGGGTTAGAAATATTTCATACTTTCTAAAAAAATTAGACGATGCTTTACTGATCAAGAAGTTCTCATAAATCATTAAAAATTTAATGATAAAATATTTTGAAGAAATGGTGGAGAGGTTTGAAGAATTTCAAGGTTGAAAAATGATATTTCCATCATAATTAGACTTCCATCATAATTGTAATTACATCATAATGAGATGAGAAAGAAAAATATGTTGCTGATCCTAAGGAAGAAATGTTTTCATAATAAGATTTTCATAATGGGATTTTTGTACTAGGAAAATCATACTGATATTTTCATACTCAATTTTTGTACTGAGATTTTTATACTGGTATTTTTGTACTGGGAAAATCATATTGATATTTTCATACTCAGATTTTCATACATAGATTTTCGTACTGAGATTTTCACACTGGAATTTTCGTACTGGGAAAATTGTACTGATATTTTCATACTCAAATTTTCATACTATGATTTTTATACTGAGGAAATCATACTGAAGTATTAATAATGAAGATTTTTTGTTGTTAAATAAATAGATCATAATTAGATGATAAAGAAATAGATTATATTGATCTGATAAAGAAAAATATTTTAATGAGCTGAGAAAGATATAAAGAGTTGAAGAAGTCAAACATGGAAGTCAATTTTTCATAAATCTTGAATAAATATAAGGAGGTTTGAAGAAATTAAAGTTGATTTTTTAAATGTGATATATTTTTTGAGATTTTGAGATTTGAAGAAGCGGGGAATGTTTTCAAGTTTCCCACCTTTTTTTTAGTCTCCTATAAATACTTCCTCAGATCATTTATTTATTTGTAACTTTTTCACATACGTGAAAAAGAAGGAGTACTGGAGAATTAAAACTGAATTTACCCATATGATTGAAGAAGAATTTTATTAAGAATTCTATCAAAGTTTGAGTTTTACAGATTGAGAATGAATTCATTGTATTGAATCATCATATTGGGAAAATCATATCTAGAATCGAGAATTATTGTAATAAAAAATCAGATCAAGGATCCAATATTATTGTACTTAGAAAATTAGATCCAGGATCCAACATTATCGTATTCAGTGAATCAGATCCAGAATCATCATACTCAAAAAATTGGATCCAACATCCAACATCATTGTATTGAGAAAATCAGATCCATCCAAATTAGATTAGGGATTCGAATTGAGAAATTGTGGAGCAAATCCAACAAAGTTTTTATTCTTTTTTGGATCAATTGTTTTATTATTAAACATTATAAACTGACAGGAGTAAATATAATCATTCATATTTTGAGATAGAAGGTGTATAAAGGGATTTGTCACAAGTTTTATTCAATTATTCATAATAGTGGATTTCTATAAACTCATGGGAGTGTCTATGGAAAGGAAGTAGGTTCTCACAATGAGGCTGAACCTTGTAAATATTGTGTGGTTTACTTTATTTCCTATTTTTTTATGCATGAGTATTTACTAAAAGTTGATAAGGAAATAAATATTAACAGGCTGTATGGGTTAAGTTTTTAAAAGTTTTGAAGATCATAAAAAGAGAACAACTGATTCAACCCCCCTTTTCAGTTGTTATTTGATCCTTTGGAACTTAAATTGGTTTCAGAGGGAAGGTTTCCATATTGAATTTTTATTATGGATAATATCAATTATGTTAACAGTAGAGGAATTCCTATATTTTATGGAAAAAATTATTATGGATGAAAAAATATGATGATTACTTATCTCCTATCTCTTGGATTGGAATTTGTTGATGCTACTACTATTGGGTTTCCACCCATTGGGTAAGATTCCCTAATGACCTTTTATGATAAGAGAAATATAGTAGTTGATGGAAAGGCTAGAAATTCTATTCTCATATCCTTATCAGAAAATTTTTATCAAAAAGAGATGATCCTAAAATCTTCAAAACTTATGTGGGACACGTTGGAAAGTTTTTTTGAAGGGAATAAAAAAGTAAAGGAAGAAAAGATACAAATTTGGAATATTAAGTATGAAGACATCAGAATGATAGATGAAGAAACAATTGATGAATACTTCAATAGATTAAATGATTTTTTTTAAAACATCAGAGGATTTGGAGATGTCTTGGAAGATTCTATAATTATGAAGAAAATTATATGAAACTTTCTGGATAGGTTTGATTCTAAAATTTCTTCTTTAGTAGATAAAGATGATTTGTCTCTTGATGAATTGAATAACTTTATTTTTGATTATAAAATGAGGAAATTTACAATGTTTAAAAATAAGATAAAATAATAAATGGATTTTGAAGCTATGAGAAAGTTGAAAATTCAAGTTGTTAATGATTTTGATCCTTGAAACTTTGAAGATAAAGAGGATGATGAATTGAATTAAAAAATCATGCCTCTCATATCTAGGAACTATAAAAGAGGAAGAGGAAATTATAAAGGTAAAATTTATATCAAATGTCTTGAGTGTGGTGGAATCATACACTTTTCTATCAATTACCCCAAGAAGAAAGTTGGAGAATACGGAGATAATTCTGATGGAAAACCTCAATGGAAGAAGTGAAACAAAAATTATAAAGAAGAAAAATATTCCAACAGATACAAGAATAATTTTATTGGAAACAAAAGAAGTATGATGAGTAAGAAGTTTGAATCAGACTCAACTATGAAGATGATAGTTTTGATCAATTCATAACCTTCATTATAAAAGTTGATAAAAAAAGATTCATCGGAGAGTGAAAAATATGGTGAAGAATATTATAGAGAGTATTAGATCAGAACAGAACTTGTTTCATGTATTTAGAAAAACAAAACTCTCAAGAAATAAATTAGAGTAATGAAGAAAAATTGTGAAAAATGTTCTGGTGGAAAAAATATGTCATCAAGTAGGAGGATGAATACATTCAGGATATTTTAAGTCACAAACATATTATTGATGAACATGGAAAGATAATTGAAGATATTAGTAAGAATTTGGAATCTAAGGAATAATAGGTTAATAAGTTTCAATAAAAACTTCTTGAGTCTGAAAATACATTGAGGAAGATGAATGAAAACTTCAAAAATACTTTGGAAGTAAAAGCTCAGACTTCTAAAGCTACTGAGAAATATCAATATGAGAATTAGTTGAAATATTCTCTTACCAAAAATAATGTTTTTTCTGATTATTTTAACATTTTGGGTTCTGAAAAAAGTATTATAAAACCTTGGGTCAATAAAGGATGTGAGAAACCTATTAAATGTACAAAATTAGATAACTCAATCAAAATAAAAGATGGTCCACATCCTCAGTATGTTAGATCTGAAAGAAGTTACCAACCTCAAAAAAGTTTCAATAGAGAAAGATCTCATTTCAATATAAAATCAAGACTTGATGGTTATTGCTGGTGTTGTGGAATTTATGGTCACATGGATTATAATTATTGGCACAACTTATCCTTACCTAGAAGAAGTTTTGAAAAAATTCGAAAAAATAGTGAAAGTAGAATGAGAAACTTTTCTAACATATAAAAAGTTGAAAAAGTGAATTCTAAAGATGTAAGAAACTTTCCAACAAGAAATAAATTTGAATTTATAGAAGAAGTTTGTGGAATATGTGATCAGGATATTCATCGTGCCAAAATATGTATGAAACTCCTTCCAAAATAAGTTTTTTATGATAGAAAATAAAATAAAGCTAAAAATAAGAAAGTTGAGGAAAGATATTTTGCTGTTGAAATAGATTTGAAAGCAAGTAAAAGGAAAAAACAATGGGTACTTGATTGTGGATGTTCTTCACATATGATAGGTGATATAAAAATATTGAAATTTTTTGAAAGTCATGATGTAAGAGCAGTTACCTTTGGTAATGATAGTTTCTTAAAAATAAAAGTAATTGGAACGACTGAGATTGAATTCAAAAAGTTGAGATCTAAGGAAGTTTTATTTGTTGACGGGGTAAAACATAACGTACTTAGTGTAAGTCAAATTTTTTGATGATATAAAATAATTTGTTTTTAGAAAATATTTTCATATCATTAAAAGTTTAAAAGATGGAAAAATCCTTACAAAAGAAGAAAGAACCAGTGGTAATATCTTCTAAACAGGAGAATTCAATAAATCATGTTATTTGAGTGCATAAGATGAAACAAATTATGGCACCAAAGACTTGGGAACCTTGGAAATAAATTTATGAACAAAATTTCTAAATTTGATTCCATTTGAAACTTTCCAAAATTGAAAATAAGAGAAGAAGTTATTTGTGTAACTTTTAAAAAAGGTAAAATGACTAAAAAAAGTCATAAAAGAGTTAAGATTCAATCTACAAGACCAATTTAACTTATTCATTCCAATTTATATGGACTGATGATACATCAATAAATAAAAGGAGATTTATAATTTATCACTTTTATTGATTATTTCACTTGGATGACAAACATCATGTTTATGAATCACAATTCATAGGCTATTGAAACATTTAAATTCTTTAGAAAAGATGTTGAGAACGAAATGGGGGTTTCTATAAAGAAATTGAGAACAAATAATAGTACCAAATTCATAAGAAATTATTTTGAAACTTATCTGAGAAAGCATGGTATCAAACATTAGTATAGTTCTCCCTATACTCTATAACAAAATGGAGTAGCAGAAATAAAGAATAGAATCTTGGTGGAAATGGGAAGAAGTATGTTAGTATAATACAAAATATCAAAATTATATTGGAGATAAGCTGTTAATACTAATGTACATATTCAAAATAGATGCTTGTTGAAACCAGAAACTATCATGAATCTTTATGAAATGTGGTATAACAAATAAATTTCATTGAAATACTTCAATGTTTTTTTAAGTCCATGTTTTCTCAAATTCAAAAATAAGGATTTGGGAAAGTTTGATGAGAAATCTGAGGAAGGAAATTTTATGTGTTATTCACATAATGGAAGAAGTTAAAAATGTTGGAAAAAATGTTTAAAAAAGTTGGTGGAATCATATGATGTTAAGGTGATTGAAAATAAAATTTCCTTAACAAATGTTATTGAGAATGTTAAGGAGGATAAACCAGAGAATTCCAACTATATTGAAAGTAATTCAAAACATCTTTATCAAGACTTAGAAGAATCATGTAATGAGGAAATTTCAGCTAGGAATGAAACTTTGAAATTTCCTACCTTACAAAAACATGTTGAATCTGAAAAAATTATTGGGAATTATAAGGATCAGGTTCAGACAATAAGAAAGTTGAGATTAGATAATCAGAATTCACTTATCTCAAAAGTTGAACCAGAATCATTTTCAGAAGCTATTCAACAAAAAGAATGGGTGGATTCTATGAATGAAGAGTTGGATCAGATTGATAAGAATGAAACATTAGAACTTGTTTCATGGACAACAAATAAAAATGTTATCAGAACCAAGTGGGTTTATATAAACAAGTTAAATAAACATGGATAAGTTTCAAGAAACAAATCCATTCTTATTTGTAAAGGCTATGAACAAGTGGAAATTGCGGATTTTGATGAAACCTTTTCCCTAGTTTCAAGATTAGAAACTATTAGAATGTTTCTTTTAGTGGCCTCACATCGGAATTAAAAAGTTTATTAGATGGATGTAAATTTAGCTTTCTTAAATGGTGAGATTGAGGAAGAAGTTTACATTGAAAATCATTGTGGGTTTATACTTGATTGAGATGAGAACAAAGTTTATAAATTGAATAAATTTTTGTATGGGATGAAACAAGCTACATATTATTTGTATTCTAAAGTTGAAAATTATTTGAGAATGTTGAAATTTTCTTACAGAAAAGTTGATAGAAACTTATATATGAAATATGTTGACTACAGATATCTCGTTGTAATTTTTTGTAAATGAATTAATTTATTTTGGGGAGATATAAGATGTATGTAAAACATTTTCTGAGGAAATGAATAAGAATTTTGAAATGTAAATGTTGGGAGAATTAACCTTTTCCTTGGATTACAAGTTCAACAAAATGAAAAATAAATTTTCTTATCCCAAGAAAAGTATGGCAGGGAATTATTAAGGAATTTTGGGATGGTAGAATCCAAAGAAGTTTCAAATCGTATTTCTGTGAGCACAAAATTTAGAAAAGATGAAACCAAAACAAGTGTGAATTAGAAAGAATTTCAGAAACTGATAGGAAGTCTTATTTACCTTACAGCCTCAAGGACTGATATTTTTTATGCCGTGAATTTATGTGCCAGGTGTCAAAGTAATATGAATGAATCAAATATATTAGCAAAAATAATAATTATAAGATATGTCAAAGGAACAACTTCACATGGGTTGTTATATAAAATAAATAGTGAGATAAAGTTTCATGTTTTTACTAATTTCAATTAGGCTGGATATTGTAATGATAGAAAATAAACCTTAGGAGAAACATTTTTCTTGTGTGAATGTTGTGTGAGTTGTAATAGTAAGAAACAAAGTTCAGTAACTTTGAGAAAAACTGAATCCAAATATGTTACAGCTACTCAATATTGTACTCAAATGTTGTGAATGAAAGTTCAGTAGGAAGGTTTGAAAGTGAAGGTTTATAAACCATTGAATGTAATTTGTGATAATTAGAGTGCAATTGATCTTTATAATAATCATGTTCAAAATTCAAGATCAAAACACATTGATATAATGTTTCACTTTATAAAAAGATAAAGTTGTTGCTAGATATGTTTTACTAGAATACATTTCAACAAAGTATCATATTATTGATATCTTTACAAAAGTAATGCCAAAAGAAAGGTTTGTGGAATTGAGGATGAAAATTCATGTTTATCCTCCTCCCATGTATTTATAAACCTCATAAGGAATTACATATACCATGCTTTGGATTATGTTGACAAAGGAGGAGAGAAATTAACAACTTTTTACTTTGTAAGAAGTATTACTTATCTTTATTTTATGAATACAAACCTGTTGTTATCATAAAATGGGGGAGATAAAGAAAGTAAGAAAAGAAATAATAGGGGAGAGATAAAGGAATTGTGAAAATAAAATTTAGGGGTGTTTATGTTTATATGTCTACAAAACTTTCTTGCCACCAAGGGATGAAATTCCTTAAAAAATATTACTTTATCCAGTAGTGTAGCATGAGGAAACTCTCTTTTGAGAAAGGTTATGTTTCAATAAAATTCAAAAGTTGAGTTGTGAAAATTCTAAGAGTTTAAAAGTTGTTAACAAGGATTTTCAACAAATCCAATTGGGGAGATTGAGGAACCTTTGAGATAAATTGATTTAAAAAAGTTTTTTTATTTGTTGACAATTAAACATTTTTGTTTAAGAGTGTTTTTATTATTCATGAATCAGACCCAATCCATCGTAATGAGGTTGTTTTCCAGATACATGTTTATGGACCTATGTTTTCATATTGAGTTGCACTGGACACAGAAGAAGTCATGAAGATGAAGTTATTGATCCTACACTTTATCTTATTTAGGTTCATCAACATGAAAATTAAAAATTATCATATTCAAAAATATCTGAGGGAATATTTTATCATTTTATAGAATTCTATATTTGTTATAATAAGAGAAATAATGAAGTTTCTAAAGAGTTTTGAAATAATAATGTGATGTTAGGAGTTAGATAGTTTTCCTACTTTCTAAAACAAAATCAGAAGATGCTTTGATGATCAATAATTTCTCACAAATCATGAAGAATTTCATTATAAAAGATTTTGAAGGAATGGTGGAGAGGTTTGAAGAATTTCAGGGTTGAAAAATGAGATTTTCATCATAATGATATTTCCATCGTAATGGGTATTACATCGTAATGAGATGAGAAAGAAAAAGATGTTGCAGAGCCTGAGTAAGAAATGTTTCCATACTAAGATTTTCGTAATTTAATTTTTGTACTGGGAAAATTGTAATTAGATTTTCATACTCATATTTTCATAATAAGATTTTTGTATTGAGATTTTTATATTGGGATTTTCATATTGGGAAAATTGTACTGATATTTTCATACTTATATTATCATATTGAGATTTTCATACTGGGATTTTCATACTGGGATTTTCTTAATGGGAAAATCATACTGAGATTTTTATACTTGGATTTTCATACTTGGATTTTTTGTATCGAGGAAATCATATTAAATTATTCATAATGAAGAGTTCACACTGAGAAAGAAACAAATCGTAAAGATCTGAGAAAGAAACAAATCATAATGAGATGATAAGGATATAGATCTTAATGAGATGAGAAATATATAAAGAGTTAAATAAGTCAAAATTGGAATTAAATTTTGTGTAAATCTAGGAGAAATCTGAGGAATTTTGAAGAAGTCAAAGTTGAAGTTTTAAATGTGAGAGATTTTTAGAGATTTTGAGATTTGAGGAAGCATAGAATGTTTTCAAGTTTATCACCTTTGATTTTTTTGAGTCTCCTATAAATACATCCTCATACCATTCGTTCATTTTAAACTTTTTCACATCCACTCAAAAGGCGGAGCACTGTAGAATTCAAAGTGAAAGTTCCCATCTGATTGAAGAATAATTTTATTGAGCATTCTTTCAAAGATTGAGTTTTTCAGATTGAGAATTAATTCATTGTATTGAATCATCGTAATGGGAAAATCAAATTCAAAATCTAGAATTATCATACACAGAAAATTAGATCTAGGATCTAGCATTATTATACTCAAAAAATTAGATCCGGGATCAAGCATTATCAAATTTAGAAAATCAGATCTAGAATAATCGTACTCAAAAAATTGGATCTAGTATCCATCATCATTGTAATGAGAAAATTGGATCTAGCCAAATTGGACTTAGGATTCAGATTGAGAAATTATGGAGCAGATTAAACAAATTATTTATTCTTTTGTTTGGATCAATTGTTTTATAAGAAAACATTGTAAACTGATGGGAGTCAATATAATTATTATTATTGGGATATATAAGGTGTCTAATGGGAGTTGGAACAAGTTGCATTTACTTTTTTTATATTAATGGATTTCCATAGACCCACAGGAGTGGCTATGGAAAGAATATTGGTTCTCACACTGAGGATGAACCTTATAAATCTTATGTGCTTTACTTGCTTTCCTACTTTTTCATGCATGAGTATTTACTAAAAGTTGATAAGGGAATAAATCTTAATAGGTTACTGGGGTTATGTTTCTAAAAGTTTTGAATCTTATAAAAAGTAAAAAACTGATTCAACCCTTCTTTCCAATTGTTATCTGATCCTTTGTAACTTAACACTATTAATATATAGTGATTCCTTTTGACCATTCTGATTCCATACTATCTTAATGGATTTAATGAATAGAGTATTTAGATATTACCATGATCAGTTTATGGTAGTCTATATAGATGATATACATACATATTCAAAGATAAATTAAGGGCATAAAGATCACATGATGATTGTACTGAAGGCCCTAAGGATGGATAAGTAATATAAACAATTTTAAAAGTGTGAATTTTGGATATCAAAAGTATCATTTTTGGATCATATAACCTCAATAGAGGGTATGTTGGTGGATCCATCAAAGATGTAGGTTTGTTGAATGTTGGACTAGACCAACCACTATGACTGAGATCCACAGTTTCCTTGGTTTTTTTGGTTAATATTAGTGATTTTTGGAGAATTTATCATGAATATCTAATACACTCACCAAGTTAACTTGTAAGGTATCCATGTTCCTTTGGATAGATGAATTTGTAGAAAATTTCATAGAACTAAAGAGGAGGTTAGTCATCACACATGTTCTTACATTACCTATAGTGGAGAAGTGTTTATGATCAATTGTGATGCATCATAGAAGGGACTGGGATATATCCTCATGTAGAATAATTTTGGTGATAGCTTATTCCTTAGGATAATTGAAGGTTCTTGAGTAAAATTACCCAAATCATGATTTCAAGTTAGTTGCAGTAAATTTTTCAATAGAAATATGGTGGTATTTATTTTATGGATAAATTTGCGATATATATACTGATCATAAAAGTTTTAATTATATATTCAAATATAAAGAGTTAAATATATGATTGAAAAGATTGTTATAGATTATTAAAGATTATGACTGCTCAATACATTACCGCCCTAGGAAAGCAAACAAGGTGACTAATTCTTTGAGTTGAAAGGATCATTCTAACTTATCTATGATGAGTATCACAAAAGATACAATATTTTTAGATTTTAAAAGGATGGATCTAGAAATTATGATGAAAGGGGAGAAATATTATCTTTGTCAAATGAGTGTTCATCCATCTATTCATGTGAGGATTAAAGATCCATAGAAGGAATATGTGGAACTGTAGTAGGTTGGAAATGTTCCCAAGTTTTACATTTATTTTGATGGAATGATAAAGTTTTGGAACTGTGTATGTGTTCCATACATAACATATCTAAAGAAGAAGATGTTGGATGAGGATTATAGTTCATCATACTCTATTCAACTTGGATGTATGAATATGTATATATATTTGAATGAGTATTTTTTGAAGGATAATATGAAGATAGATATTATAGATAATGTATATTGATTCTTGGTATTCCAGAAAGATAAGTCTGAGGGACAGATGTCTAAGGAGTTATTATAACCATTACCCATAGTATAATGTAAATGGGAAAACATCAACCCAGATTTTGTCATTGGACTCCACCAAAAATCCCTATGCCATAATTTTATTTGGGTTGTTTTAAATTTCCTTATGAATTCAGCACCCATTATTTATATTATAAAAGGGTTATCTGGGAATCATCTAGCTAGGATATACGTTAAGGAAGTTTTAAGGCTGCATAGAGTACCATATTTTATTGTATCTCATCAGGATCTGAGGATTAAATCAAAGTTTTCAAAAATTATTCTACATGATCTAGATATAGAGTTGAGTTTCAATACTGCCTATCATCCTTATAATGATGAAATTTTGATAGAACCATTCAAAACCTAGAGTATATGATGAGATATTTTTTTATGGATTTCAAAGGAGGTTTTTATCAACACCATCCTCTATCAAATTTTTCTTAAAAAAGTTTCTCTAACTCAAGAATTTAGATGGATATTTAATAAGCCCACTATATAAATTAGTGTATAACTCTGAAGTGTTGGGATGAAGTTGGAGAAAGAAATATATTAGGACCTGGTCTAGATAAAGAAATGATAGAGAAATTCTGATCTATTCATCAACACATCATGACATCTCAAAGTTGACAGAAAAGTTATGAAAAAATAATCAGTAAAATATGGAATTTGAAGTTGGTGAGATGGTTTTACTATGAATTTATCCATGTAATATAGTTATGAGATTTATAAATAATGGAATTTTTATCCCTAGTTATATTGTCCTATACATGACTCTTGATCAAGTTGTGATGGTAGCTTATCACTTGGGTCTTTTACTGAACTTATCTCAAGTTCACCATGTGCTCCATGTATATCACACTTGAACTCACATAGTCTTTATTTTTTTCCTTTTATTTTTATTAGATATTTGGGACGAGGTTCGGGTTGGAGTCCTGGTCAATTTTTTGAGTTTTTGGAGTTTTTGGGAATTTTTCCAAGGGGAGCACGGTTTCTGCACGGTTAGTCGTAACCTTGTGGCTGATACTGGTCAGACAGAGTTGGCGGCACATCTTGTGCACGACCATGCAGTAACTCCTAGGGAAGACTAAGGTAGTTCCTACTTAGGAAGAGAATTTCACACAATTACTTCATGGTTTGGTAAACCATGCGGACAAAACGTGCAGACCGTTATGGAATTTTAAAATGTGATTTACCTATTCTACCCCTCCACTGATTTTACCCCATTTCGACCCCCTCCTTTTTATTTGGTTTTAGACCACTAGGGGGTTCCAAAACCCCTCCTTCCAAGTCCTCCATTCATCCATGGTTTCTCCTCTCTTCAATCCAAGGTAAATTCTTAGGGTTTCCACCCATTTTCTCCTTATTTTCTCTCTCCTCCCCTTCTTTCCTAGTTTCTTTTAAGATTTTCTCCATTTATCCAAACCCTAATGTCTAGGGTTTGGGTTTGTGAGATGTTTCTTTTGATTCAGGGCATGAAGATCATCCATGGGGACCTATTCTCCCTCTCCTTGTAGTTTTATCTTATTCTCACTTGGTTTGAGGTAGGCGAATCCAACTTTTCCTTTCCAGAATGATCCTTTGGCTCTTAAATGTTTTTGATTTCTTCTTAAATGTTATTAAAACCTCTATTATACCCATGGATAGATGTAAATGATGTTTTTTTTGTTGATTTATTTTGTTAAAAATAGCTTTCAATGGTTATTTGTGTAAAATTCCCAGGTTTAAAGAACATAGGATGTTGATTTTAAATGCCTTTCTTCTTCTAAAGTGAAATTGGGGATTTATATGAAATGTTTAGCTTGCCTTAAGTGGTGATGGTAGTTTTTTGTTTGTGAACTTGGTTTCATGTGTATGGGTTGGTGATGTTGTGTCATATTTAAAGCGTTAAAATGCCTTTAAAAGGGGGTTTTATGTTTTTAAGGGGGATAGTTATGTTATTTTAAAAACATAAGCAGTTTGATTGGGTTCCAATGTAAGTGAAGACTTTTCAATAATAGTTTTTCAAGTTCCTTATTGGATTTTGGTGTTCCATTGGATGTTGGAACATCCATGGGTGCACTAGGAGAATGCATGGATGTGCTCTCAAATGAAGACGACACTCAATAAATGGCGTTCCCATTAAACCTTAGTTTCTTAAATGGTTTTAGACTTCAAATAAAGTTTATTCCCTTATGTGATTCCTAAATATGGTTCTAAATAGGATTTTATTAATTATTGCTTCAAGTGTTTTTGAAAGCATGGTTTTAAATGTGTTCTTTAAGGCATGGCTATTTGGATTTGAAACATGTGTTGGGTTTGTGTTTGGATCTTAAGGGACCGTTTGGCATTGTACCAGTGAAAGTGGTGTTTTTGTGATATTTTGGTAATGTTTTTGTGCACATTGAGTTAAATTCATGTTTGTAAATTCCTATTCAAAGATGGTTTTTGTGCAAATCTCTAGAAAGGATCGTGGTTTGGAAATGTGTGTGCCCGATTGGCAACCCGAAATGTTTTATGAATTTTTTTGAATATTTAATGGTATAGAATCCCAATCAGAACCTTGTTTTATGAAATGTATATGCATGTACATAGGTCACCTTTATAGGAAGGATTTACCTTAGGGTTTATCATATATTGGTGTTTGTGTTTGGGGTAGGAAAGTGTAGTGGTGACAGCTGAGCTGAGTCACGTGTGTGTTGGCCTCCTACTTGCACAATATTATTATTAACACCATGGGTTCCTAGGAATCTTTTAGATGATCGAGTAATGATTTCTTACCATCCTTGATTAGATAGGATGGTGCCCCTGGTAGATATAGAGGCCATGTGGGGATTTCTGCTAGTTTTTTCTGGAGGGTGGTCAGTGGGTTATAGATTATGGGGCTTCACCATATGCTGACAGGTGGTTCCGAACTGAGTATGTACAAGGGTTGTCTAGGTATGTTTAGGATCTACCATGGTTACTATTCATATTTCTTGTTTACTTTCCTATGTATTAGATTCTAGCCTCCACTATTCACCTATTTCTTTTAGTATTTCCCAAGTTTTCCTTGTTTTGGATTCTTTTTTTAAAATAGTAATTAGTTTCAGAAATTGTATGTGGTGTGTGTTGGGTTTTGAAAAGTGAAATTGATGTTGTTTCATTAAAATGTGAAAAACCCAATTTTATAATTGTATTTCAAACTAGTTTTCTTGGACTGTTTTGGGAAAGGAAATACTTGGATTCAGTGGTTTATCTTGGCATCCCTACTGATCATCTTGGTGCTCACACCTATTTTATTATTTTAGTTATAGGTTTATCTTTTGTTCAAGCTTCCTGATAGGTTCTCGTTGTGGATCATGTTCGGTTTAGTGGTTGGAGGCGACCAAGAGGTTACATGGAGATCATATTAGCATGGATTCATTTTCAGTTTGTTCCTTTTTTCTTCCACTTGTTTAGTTGTATCATGTATTTGGAAAAACTATTTATTTATTTATGTTCAGTTGTTGGTTCCCATGGCTTATTTGATTCTCTTTATTATTTTTATCCTGGTTGGTTTCTTTCAGGATTAAATCATTCCCAAGTGTATTTTTTGTTGTCCGACACTAGGTTCCTTCCCAGGGGGGATCAAGAACGCCCCTTGGGACATGATTCATATCAGAACAGGTTACCATTTTAGGGTCAAGACGGGTTAGTTCATGAAAAAATGGTATTAGAGGAGGTTATTTATATTTTAGGAGTCTATTAGATGGAGATTAGGATATTCAGGGCATAGGAGGTAGGTTACGGTTCGGTTCCTGATCTCCACCACTTTTGATAAGACCTGAGTTACTAGGGGTAGTCTGGTTTTTGAGTCTTTTTCTTGGATTGTTTTGGGTTGAGGGATGACAATAGAGGTGATCTGGTGTCACATTGTGACCTCACCTAGATTAGTGACCCATGTGGAGTTCTAGTTCTTGGTTCAAGGTCCTCTTAGTGTGATTCCTTACTTGGGGAATGGCTCACTAACATGTCACTGGGTTAGACATAAGCTCTAGTTCCTCATTCTGAGTTAGTTTGGTGTATGTTGTGCTCCATCTTGGTTTTGGTGGTGTAAGCAGTCTTGGAAATGAAAATTGTTTTGGAGATGAAATTTCTTTCTTCAAATGGTTTTAAACTAGTAAGGTGAATTTTGAAAACTGAAGGCATTTTGGGTTTGAGAAATTTTGTGAATGCTTGGGTTTTGATGAGGAAAGTAAGTATGTGACCCTTGGTATTCCTTATGAAGAATCACATGTGTGTGGGTATGTGAAGAAAGTGTGTGGGTCACTTGTTCGTGGGATATATGGATGAAAACTAATGGACACACATTTGATGGTTCATAAGATTCCAAATGTGAGTTTTTGGATATGAAAGGGTTTGAAAATTGGTTTTTCCTTTGAGGAGTGGATTTTTGACTCCTAAAATTTTTCTTTGTTTTTGAAAACTAGTGTTTTTTTGAAAATATGTCCTTGTGATAAATAATTTTTGAAATTTAAAAGAAATCACAGTTTTTTGGAAGAGTGGTTTTTTCTTGATTTTGTATATGTTTGTCTTGAGGGCCAATTTTCATTGGTTTGGGGTGTTCCTTTTGATTTTATTTTGGCATGATGTGGGTTTGGTTTATGTTCTTCATGTTGTTCGGAGTATGCCACCCAGAAATGTCCCCAAGAGTTATTAATGAGTCATGCCCAATTCTGGTTTCTATTGTGTGTTGTTTGTCTTTCGAGGTGATCAAGGTCCATGGAAGGGTGTGGTTTGTGGAAGTAGGTTTTTTATTTGGATTATTGGGAACTACTAGGGCTGTTAAGGTTTGTGCAGTTTTGGTTTTGTTGAGGGTTCGGTTTTCAGACCAATGGAGGTTGGATGTCCCTTTGGCGTTGGAGTTTGGGGTGTAGCTGGTGGTAGTCATCTTTTGTGAAGGTTCCCCATCTGGCGAGTAGGGTGTGCCAGAGGAAACTGTTTACAAATAATCTCATTCTTTAGTGTAAAATCCTAGTTTGTAGGACCATTCTCTTGCGTGCCACCAGTGTGGCCGGTTTGGGCATTCTAAGCCGTTGTGTCACATCCCTTTGAAGCCAAGTCATCATGGTGACTACTCAGGTCATCGAGAGAAGTCCCATAGGAAGTGTAACTCAAGGATAGAGTTCTGACAGGGGGATGCTAGTGCCTGAATGTAAGGAATAAGATGCTTCATCCATCAGAGCCACAACCTCCAGTCTCGGGGTGAAGCTCCCGCACAGTCAGGAGTTTCCGAGGGAGTGAGGGACCTTGGACTGATTCTTATTTTCCATATTGGAAAGGTATTGTCTGAATCCCCCCTTGATTTCATTTCTCAGAAGGGGTGGGTTGATCATTTTAGTATGATGGTGTGATAGACTTGTTCTGTTGTGATGTAAACAATTCAGTTCATTGAGCATGGCTTTTGCAATCACTTGTTCTTTTTTCCTTAAGGTGTGTTTGGATTTTTTTGGGGGCTGGTTTTGGCATCAGAGGTGCTTATTTTGTGATAAGATCACTTGGGATTTTTAGATATTGTGGATGTTGTTTTAGGTTTGGATTCAAATTATCCTTTGTGGTCTTTCCCTAGGGTTGGGAGTTTTAGATCGAGGTGAGAAATTCTTAGTTTCGTCGGTGTTGTGTTCACCCTCATGTGGTGGGATGTTGGTTCTTCTAGGAAGTTTTCTCGTTTTTTCATCCCAGTATGCTGGTTTTCCACTTGGGTTGTTCTCAGGTTGAATCCTTGTGGTGGAGTTCTTTTGCTCAAGTTAATGGAGTTGGTTTTACTTGGGTTAAGAGATTCCTAGTTCCTGATTGTGGTAAGGCCACTTTTGGTTAATGCAAATAAGTTTGGGGTAATCGGATGAGGGGGTTCCCGTGTTACCCCCAGGGGGGTGGTGTGTTGGGTTCTTGAAGTTTTTATGTTAGTGGACTTTTGTGGTGGGGAGAACTGTAATGACCTGGCCCCAGTTTCCTAGAGTCGATGCCTTATTATATTACATTGTCATGATTACAAGAAATTCATGTCCTGAAGGACCGATTAGTTTAGTAGTTTTGGAAAACTAGATACATACATAAGTTCAACATTACAACATGAAATGAAAAAAAAAACTTATAAGTTTCATTGGGAACATACACTACTCTAAGATTATCCCTAAAATTTAATTATAATATACATATTCGTGTCCTGAGAAAAATGAAACATAAGAAGGGGTGATCTCAGATGCTCAGTAAGGGTAAACATTATAATGGAAGATAACATAAACATTTGGAATGGTGAATAATTGAAAACACATGCCTTTAAAAACAAACATGAACATAATTTGGTGGGAATATGAGATGAGTAAAAATTTCCATAATAATAGACAATCATGGGTATTATGATAGTCAAATAACCTCATGAACTATGAGTTTATAGATTCATAATGAGTGAAATGCATATCAGACATTATAAAACATAATGTCAAGGCCTCGGCCAAGAAATCTAATAATGATTAAGGCCTCGACCAAAACCATATCTAAAAATGGGCAAGGCCTCAACCAAGTCCATATCTATTTATCTCATGAGACCTATCGATACATAGAGAGGCTATAGTGTGCCCCACTCATCACTTAATAAGTCTAATTCATTCCTCATATGAAAGGGGTGAACATAATCAACAAATACATTCATATTGAAACTAACAATTGAAATGTAAACAAATTTTCCCAATTATTTAACACAAACAATAAACATTCAGAGTAAAATGGTATCAAGATAGCTCATCCATAGTAAAACTAATCATAAAACCTTCAACAAAATATTGTAGATGATATCATAATAGATAGAACTCAATGAAGTACAAGATTCAACAAGGGATGTTGACATAGATGAAGATACTTTTAAATGATACCATTGAAAAATTCTTGAGGAAGTAATCCTTAAACATTACAAAGTGTCCCATTCCACCTTGAAAAATTCAAATCATAATCCCTTAGAATATCATGAGAATAAGGAGACTCTTGATATGATATACCAAAGGATATCTTATACACCACATTCATGGAATGAGTGGTGAAAAAGGAATATATTTCATAAAAGTTAATGTGAGATGAGAAAAATCCTTTTTACTTTTATAAGAAGAGTTCTTTCAGATAATAATTTTTATTTTCCATGAAATCAGATTATAAACATGTATATACCAAAAAATAAATGGCCAAAATATTGAAATTATATTTGAGGCTTAAATAATTTCTTATTGAGGTGAAATCATTTAAAAATATTTATTAAAGAAGCTTTAGAAATAAAACATTTTAGTGCGGTTTAAGGAAAATATTAAAGGATTTTAAAGTGAAAAGGCATGTTTGATTTAATAAAACCAGAAATGAACCAAAATATATTTTTAATGTTAAAATTTGTGATTTTATAAAGATAAATATGGCATAAAATAGATTATAGTGTGAACTTCAAAATAGGTAAGAATTTGAGAAGTTCCTTGAATCGGGCTTGCATTTCGAAAGAATTTTTGAAATATTATTTTAAAACATGTAGAAATACATAAAATAAAGAAGGATTATGGTTGGTAAAAATATATATAACACTCAAAAATAATTTATGTGGATAACACAAGAATAAATAATAATTTTATTTAGGTAAGTAGATAATAAGAGTAACGCGAATGAAAATGGAGGTTTGAGTAGAAATCTGTTACCACTTTGTAATCAATCGTTTCGTATACCCCAAAATTAATAATCTTAAAATAATACATTTAATACCATGAAAATAAATATATTCATGATATTATATATAAAATTTTAGTATACATACACCATACACAAATAATAGTAGTGAATAAGGAATATCTCACAAAAATGGAAGTGAGATGAGGAAACCCTTACCTTAAGTCTGAAGGTGTTCCTCACTTGATATTAAAAACAAGAATAATCAAATTTAGGGTCATAAATTAATGATTACAAAACCTCCTATACATTTAAATGATTTATTATATCCTTGTTAGGTTCTTTCATGGTCTTTTTATGGGCTAAGAGATTAAATTTCATTGTTTGGGAGTGTTTTCTTCCAAGGTTTTCATGATCGGTTTACTTATATTCATGTACAGATAAAAATGTAGAATGAGAATGGTTGTCTATAATAGAAGTTTTATTTTATTATTGAACAACTAGAATAATAAATGGTTATAATATTCATTTGGTTATTGGGATTGAAGTTGAATCATTATATAAAACTTTAATGAAAATTGTTTGGGTTAATTGGTGGTATTTTGATCACAGCGAAATCATTTTGATTTATAAATTAATATAATGTGTAAAAAAAGATTCTAGAACCTTAAATAAGTTATAATACATATATTATAGTCTTTTTCAACCATAAATATGGTTTCATGACCATAATTGAAGATGGTAATAGAAATTGAAAACCGATCATCCTTGAATGTGATAAATTAACACATCCCCGATGGTGTATTCATTTCTAGTATAAAAGAAGAGGAAACGAGAGATGATGAAGAATTATTCCATTATCATTAAAAAATTAAATTACATGTAAGGTACAGGGGTCATCCCAAAATTTGGATGAAAGGCAGCGAGTAAAGAAAAAGAAAAGAAAGGAACTTAAAATAAAAGAAATGAGAAGAGGAATTTTGCTCATGAAGTAATCTTCCTTGAGAGCCACTTTAGGGGAAACGTTTTGGTCTTTTTATGAGACCAAGGGATACTGGACGTGGGGGAGGAGATTGGGAGGATATTTAAGTAGAATTTAGACAAGGAACAAGTCTTGAGAGGAGTGAAGAGAAGAAGGTGTGAGGGCGCTTTTTATAGTGGAGGAGAGGAGGATTTTCCCATTATTTTACTCATTATTTTATTATTTTTAAAAAGACAACCAATAATATTGATTATTATGACCAATAATAGTAATATTTTCATATGAGTTCGAACTAAGTGGTCTTAGTATTTATCATAAATTATCATATTTTACTATTCACCTAAAATTGAAGTATTTTAGAAAAATCTCAAAAATTCACCATAACCATTTTTCAACATGTAGAATTGAAAAATGAATTCCATTTTAAAAAAAATAATTTTCTAAATATGTGAAATTTAATTTTTAAATAAAATCATTGTTTACTTGAAAAATACAGATTTAAAATTTCAAACTGATTTTAGAATACGTTCAAAAATTAACTGAGGTCTCAAAAAATTATCCTAAAATCATAGGTTAAGAAAATATTTATTTAGGAATAATTTTTATGAAAAATAATTTTATTAATTTATTAATTTAAAATTTTAATTAAATATTTTTTACTCAAAAAAAATACCAACACATAATTATTAATTTCTAAAATACTGAATTTCATCTATAAGGAGTCTAAATTTTATTTATACTTTCATGGGTGTTGTTACTATTCATAAGGGTATGTTACTATTCATAAGGTTCAAGTTACTATTCACAAAAAATGTAAGTTGATCTTATTAGACTGTAAATATCTTACTAAATTCAACCGTGTATGTCATTTTTTCAAAATTGAAATCACAGAGGTGGAAAAATTATGTTTACTGGCTAGGTTATAACAAAGTGGTGTTTTGTAGACACTCAGTGTTTCATGATTTAAATATTAAATTTATTTTCAAAATCTTGGGTTGTTACATTATGCCCTCCTTATAAAAATTTCATCCTCAAAATTTTGAAATTTAATTTTGAAAGTTAATGGTTGATACTTGAAAATTCCCGTGTGGGAAACCCACATCAGAAATATAGTTAAAATATCCTCTTAATAAGTGGGAAAGGGAAATTCATCGGTTACTAAAAAACTACAAATTATAATTGGATAACATAGTCAGGGAATAATAATCAAACTATCATGTTCTGATGGAAAGTGATAGAGAACATGCTGAGATAAAAGACCATCACCACAAAAAAATAAACTACAGTTATGAAAAAATGATAATAGGACAACATTTTTGTTTAAGACCCTTTTCCTAGAGTTGAGAAATTATTACACTCTATAAGAGTATAAATATATTTTTATATTTCATAAACACAATCTTAACCTTTTTTTGTGCCTTGAACGATCTATACTTCATCTCTTTGTACAGGTTGCATCATTTGGTGACATTAAAATCTAAATCCTCATATAATGATCAACTTAAACCACTTCATAAATGGTTAAACTTTACAAAAGATCATAATCCAACACAATAGAATCATTCCCATATGCATCCTTGCAATATCCATGTACATGGGGTCCTTGGAAACCATCATTTTGTTTAGAACTCCATGATCTATTTTGCTCAATGCATTTTCTACCTTATTTTCCTTTAATCAATATGAAGTAACCCTAAATTTTCACATTCCAAACATGTGAATATCTTCATCATGTATCCTCTTGAAATATGTTAATAACTCAAATTACCATAAAACCATATTGTAAACATGCACTCATACTTACAAATGCTATTGGATATATTCCTGATATCCATAAATGTTGTAAACTCCATCGATGATAGCATAAAACTCTTGTAGACAAGTCAATAATCAGTTTTGAGGTAGTGAGTACTTATACAAATTAGTCATTTATTAATCATTATCTTAATCATCAAGAATATATTTAGGGTTGTATTTCCCTAATCCATATACTTTTCCAAGATATTAACTTTATACTGAGTCACTTATCCTTGGTACGATTCATCATACGACCACAAATTCTTAATGAAAAAGCACTATAATACAATCCTCATATATTCCAGTACATTGCTGATAAAATATTCAAATGGCATGATTATCGATGAGGAATATTTATCATTCTAATTCATCAGCAACAATATCATGACTTGATCATTATTCAATAACATCATTTGGGTCACATTCCTTTGATGATTGGGACATTGATTTGCATAGTGTTTCATTTCCTTACAGTTGAAGCAATGTATATCGAAAACCATTTTCTTACCCTTGAAATCATGAAATTTGTGGCCCTTTTCTCCACACTTGTAACATACTCCTTTTCCTTTTAATCAGGATCCAAGTATTTCCTTCCACAAGTACCACATGTTAGAAAACTACCCTTTCTATTCTTCCCTTTATCCACTCTTTCCTCTTTCACCCTCTTCTTATCTTGATTCCCTTAAAATCCATAGGACTCAAAGAATTATTTATATATATTGTTAACACATGATATTATCTCCTCATATGATGGGGGTACTTTGGAGACTACCTTCCTTCTAAATGATGGCTTAAGAACATAAGAGATATGATCCTTATTACTCTTTGTATCACGTGAATTAGTGAAGTTCCCATTCCTTATGATAGGCACCATTTATAATCAATTCCATATACTAAATTATATCATAAAATTATGAACTCTATACAACCCTCAACATGGTATAGTACATAACATAAATTTATGAATCACAAATCCTAAAACCATATACTTTGGATACTTTAGGGGAAAAAATAATTCATAATGGCTTGTAAAAAAATGTGATTTATCCTAGGAATATCCCCTAGGAGTGTCAAACCAGATGCACAGTAAGGCCCGTTGTGGTGTATCAGGTTACCCCGGGTCAAGCCTGAAAAACCTTGTCGAAGTTGTTACTCCTAGGTACATCTGTTCCAGAACCAAAACCACTTGTAGTATCCAGACATGGATTTATTTACATGGAAGATCCAAATAATATATTCCTTACCAAAATTCTAGGATGTTCTTGTATGTGTATCGTTATTTATATCTTAGGGTTTTGTTCCCTAATCTAAATTTTATGAATCTTGTTTCCAAGTTTTATAATAAATTTCCTCTGATACCAACTGTAAAGACTTGACCCCAGTTACCCGAAGCTGATGTATTATTACATTACATTGGAATGCTTACAGGAAAGTCGTGTCCTGAAGGACCAAGTAGATTAGTAGTTTTTTAAAACTATATACATACATAAGTTCAACATTTCAACATGAAATTAAAAAAACATATAAGTTTCGTTAGGAATATCCACCAATCTAAGATTATCCCTACAAGTTAATAATAATACAACTCTTCATTTTCTAAGAAAAATGAAACATAAGAAGAGGTGAGCTCAGATTCTTAGTAAGGGGAAACATTACAGTGTAAGATAACATAAACATTAGGCATAGTGAATAATTGAAAACACATGCCTTTAAAAATAAACATTAACATAATATGGTAGGAATATGAGCTGAGTAAAAATTTCCATAATAACACATAATCATGGGTATTCTACTAGTTAAAAAACCTCATGAAATATAGATTTTTTGATTTATAATGAGAGAAATGGATATACCAGACATTCTAAAATATATCATCAAGTCCTTGACCAAGACATCTAAAAATTATTAAGGCCTTGGACAAAACCATATCTAAAAATGGGCAAGGCCTCGACCAAGTCCATATCTATTTGTCTTATGAGACCTACCGATACATCAAGAGGCTATAGATGGCCCTAACCATCACTTAATAAGTATAATGTATTCCACATATGATGTGGGGTGAATATATTCAACATATACATTCATATTGAAACTAACAATTTAAATGTAAAGAACTTTCCCCAATCATTTAACAGAAACACTAACCATTCAGAGTAAAATTGTATCAAGACAGCTCATCCACAGTAAAAATAATTAGAAACCCTACAACAAAATATTTTAGATGATATCATAATAGATAGACCTCAATGAAGTACAATATTAAATAAGGGATGTTGACATAGATGGAGACACTTTTAAATGAGACCATTGAAAAATTCTCGAGGAAGTAATCCTTAAACATTCCAAAGTGTCTTATTACACCTTGAAACATTAAAATCAAAATTCATTATAATATAATGAGAATAAGGAGAATCTTGATATGATATTCCAAATGGTATTTTATACACCACATTCATGGAATGAGTGGTAAACAAGACATATATTTCATAAAAGTTAATGTGAGATGAGAAAAATCCTTTTTTACTTTTGAAAGAAGAGTTCTTTTGGATAGTCATTTGTATTTTACATGAAATAAATTTTTAAAATGTATATCCCAAAAAATAAATGGAAAGTTCATTGAAATTTTATTTTAGGATTAAATAATTTCTTATTGATGCGAAATCATTAAAAAGGATTTTTTAAAGAAGCTTTAGAAATAAAATATTTTAGTGCGGTTTAAGGAAAATATTAAAGGATTTTAAAGCGCAAAGGAATGTTTGCTTTCATAAAACCAAAAATAAACCAAAATATAGTTTTCATGTTAAAATGTGTTATTTTATAAAGATAAATATGGCATAAAATAGATTATAGTGTGAACTTCAAAATAGGTAGTAATTCGAGAAGTTCCTTGAATCAGGCTTGCATTTCAGAATAATTTTTGAAATATTCTTTTAAAACATGTAATTCCCCATAAAATAAAGAAGAATTACGGTTGGTAAAAATATATAGAACACTAATAAATAATTTATGTTGATTAAATAATAATAAATAAGAATTTTATTGAGGTAATTAGAGAATAAGTGTAACCTGAATGAAAATAGAGGTTTGGGTAGAAATCTAATACCACTTTGTAATCAATCAGTTCATATTCCCCAAAATTAATAATCTTAAAATGATACATTGAATAAAATTAAAATAAATATATGAATAATATGATACATCAAAGGTTCTTATACATACACCATACACAAGTAATAATAGTGATTAATGAATATCTCACAAAAATGTAAGTGAGATGAGGAAACCTTTACCATAAGTCCGAAGGTGTTCCTAACTTGATATTAACGACATGAATAATAATATTTAGGTTCATAAATTAATTATTACCGATCCTAATATACATTTAAGTTATTTAGTATAACCTTATTATGTTCATTCATGTCCTTTTGATGGGTTAAGAGACTCAATTTCATTGTTTGAGAGCATTTTCTTCCATAGTTTTCATGATCAGTTTACTTATATTCATGTATGGATAAACATGTATAATGAGAATGGTTGTAAAAATATAAGTTTTATGTTATTAGTGAAAAAACATAAGATTAAATTTTTATAAAATTCATTTGGTTATTGGGATTGATGATGAATCCTTATATAAAACTTTAATGACAATTGTTTGGGTTAATTGGTGTTTTTTATCGCAATGAGCTCATTTTGATTTATAAATTAATATCATGTGTAAAAAAATATTCCAGAACCTTAAATAAGTTATAATACATAAATTATAGTCCTTTTTAACCATAAAAATGTTTTTATTACCATAATTAAATATGGTAATAGAAATTGAAAACCTGTCATCCTTGAATGTGATAAATTAACACATCTCAGATGGTTTTTTTATTTCTAGTATAGAAGAAGAGGAAAGAAGAGATGATGAAGAATTATTAATTTATCATAAAAAATTAAAGTACATGTAAGGTACTTTATTCATCACAAAATTTGGATGAAATGAGGTGAGGAAAAAAAATAAAATAATGGAACTTGAAATAAAAGAAATGAAAAGAGGAATTTACCTCTTGAAGTAATCTTCCTTGAGAGCCTCTTTAGGGGAGAGGTTTTGGTCTTTGTATGAGACCAAGGGATGATGGAAGTGGGGAAGGATATTGGGAGGATATTTGATTAGAATTTAGATAAGGCATAAGGCTTGAGAGGAGTGAAGAGAAGAGGGAGTGTGGGGGTTTTTTATAGTGGAGGAGTGGAGGGTTTCCCATTATTTTATTATTTTTCCGAATACAACCAATAGCATTGATTCTTATGTCCAAGGATAGTAATATGTGAATACGATTTCAAACCATGTGGTCTTAAATCATCCTTACATCACCTATGACTCAATAAATCATGTATTTAGTATTTATAGTAAATTATCATGTTTTACTATTCACTTAAAATTGAAGTATTTTAGAAAAATCCCAAAAAATAACCATAACTATTTTTTGACATGTAAAATCCAAAAATGAAGTCCATTTTAAAAAAATAATTTTCAAAATATGAGAAATTTAATTTTTAAATAAAATCATTATTTACTTGAAAAATACAGATTTAGAATTTAAAACCGATGTTATAATACGTTCAAAAATTAACTGAGTTCTCATAAAATTATCCTAAAATCATAGGTTAAGAAAATATTTATTTAGGAATAATTTTTATGAAAAATAATTTAATTACTTTATTAATTTAAAATTGTAATTAAATATCTATTACTCATAAAAAATACCAACACATAATTATTAATTTCTAAAATACTCAATTTCATTTATAAAGAATCTAAATTTTATTTATATTTTCATGGGTGTGGTATCTATTCATAAAGGTCATATTAATATTCATAAGGGAATTTTACTATTCATAAGGTTCAATTTACTATTCAATAAAAATGTAAGTTGATCTTATCAGAATCTAAATATCTTGCTGAACGCAACCGTGTTTGTCAGTTTTTTGAAATTCAAATCACAGAGGTGGAAAAATTATGTTTACTAGATACGTTATAATGAAGTGGTATTTTGTAAAGGCCTAGTGTTTCATGCATTCAATATTAAATTTACTTTCAAAATCTTGGGGTGTTACAAGAACCCTCTCATGTTCTCCCCCTATTTCGTGTTGTGGTTTTCCCTTGGTTAGTTTGTCCATGGACTCGAGTCTTGATTCGTGACCAGCTTAGTGAATTTATGGGGGCAGAAAGTGTATGTGGTGGAGAGAATTGTCACACCACAACCTCATATACCCTTAGTTTTTGTCCTTTTATTTGTCTTAGATCTTTGGTTTAAGTATCAGGTTGGAGTCCTGGTCAAATTTTTGAGATTTTGGAGTTCTTGGGAATTTTTCTAAGGGGATAACGGTTTCCGCACAGTTAATCATAACTATGCAGACACCGTGCAAACGATACTGGTTGGACAAGGTCGACTGCATGGCCTATGCACGACCATGTGGTAGATCCCAGGTAAGCATGTGGTATTTCCTGATTGGGCAGAGAAGTCCGCACGGTGACCGAACGGTTTGGTAAACCGTGCAGACAAACTGTGCAAACTGTGATGGAATTTTAAAATGTGATTTACCTATTCTACCCCTCCCACTTTTTTACCCCACTTCAACCCCTCAACATTGTTTGATTTTGGAACACTAGGAGGTTTTTAAACCCCTCCGTTGAAGCTCTCCCTTCATCCATGGTTGCTCCTATCTTCAATCTAAGGTAATTTCTTAGGGTTTCCACCCATTTTCTCCTTCTTTCTTCCCTCCTACCCTTATTTCTTGGTTTCCTTTGGGGTTTTCTCGATTTGTTCGAACCCTAATGTCTAGGTTTTGGGTGTTGGTGATGTTTCTTCTGATTTAGGGCATGAATATCATCCATGGGGCCCTATTCTCCCTCTTCTTGAAGTTTTATCTCATCCGCACTTGGTTTGAGGTAGGTGAATCCAACTTTTCCTTTCTAGAATGATCCTTTGGAACATTCATGCTTTAGATTTATTCTTAAATGTTATTATCACCTCTATTATACCCATGTATATATGTAAATGATGTTTTGGTGTTGATACAATTTGTTAAAAATATCTTTCCATGGTGATTTGTGTAAAATTCCTAGGTTTAAGGCACCTAGGGTGTTGATTTTAAATGCCTTTATTCTTCTAAAGTGAAATTGGGGATTTATATTAAATGTTTAGCTTGAATTAAGTGGTGATGGTAGTTTTTTGTTTGTGAACTTGGTTTCATGTGTATGGGTTTGTGATGTTGTGGCATATTTAAAGTGTTAAAATGTCTTTAAAAGGGGGTTTTATGGTTTTAAGGGGGATGGTTATGTTATTTTAATAACATAAGAAGTTGGGTTTGGTTTCAATGTAAGTGGGGAATTTAAAATAATGGGTTTTTAGGTTCCTTCTTGGATTTTGGTGTTCCATTGGATGTTCTCTCAAATGAATATGGCACTCAATAAATGGTGTTCTCTTTAAACCTTGGTTTATTTAATGGTTTTTTGCCTTCAAATAAAGTTTATTACCTTGTGTAATTTCTAAATAAGGTTTTAAATGAGATTTTATTAAGTCTTTCATTTAAGTGTTTTGGAAATCATGGGTTTTAATGTGTTCTTTAAGGCTTGGATATTTGGATTTGAAACATGCGTTGGGTGTGTGTTTGGATATTAAGGGCCCGTTTGGCATTGTATAAGTAAAACTGGTGTTTGTGTGATATTTTGGTAAAGTTTTTGGGTATTTTGAGTTAAAGGACCATTTGAAACTTCCTATTAAAAGATGGTTTTTGTGCAAATCTCTAGAAAGGATCGTGGTTTGGAAATGTGTGTGCCTAGTTGGAAACACAAATTTTTTATGAAATGTTTTGAATGTTTAATGGTATAGCGGCCTGATTTGCACCTTGTTTTATGAAATGTATACACGTGTATATGGGGCACAATTATAAGAGGGATTTACCTTAGGGTTTATCATATATTTCTATCTATGTTTTGGGTAGGAAAATGCAGTGGCAATAGCCGAGCTGAGTCATGTGCACGTTGGCCTCCTACTTACATAGTATTATTGCCACCATGGGTTCCTAAGCATCTTTTAGATGATCGAGTGAAGGTTGCTTACCATCCCCGATTAAGAAGGTTGGTACCCCCCCCCCCCTCATAGATATTTAGGCTAGGTGGGAATTGCTACCAGTTTTTTCGTGAGGGTGATCAGTGGGTTATAGACTCTGGGGCTTCACCATATGCCGATAGGTGGTTCTGAACTGAGTACATCCAGAGATTGTCTAGGGATGTTTAGGATCACACATGGTTATTATTCATATTTATTTTTTACTTTCCTATGTATAATCTTCCAGCCTACACTTTTCACCTATTTCTTTTAGCACTACCCTGAGTTTTCCTATTTTGGATTCTGTTTATAAAATGGTAATTAGTTTTAGAGATGGTATGTGGTGTGAGTTGGGTTTTGAAAAGGGAAATTTATGTTGTTTCATGAAAATGTGAAAATCCTACTATTATAATTGTATTTCAAACTAGTGTCCTTATACTATTTTGGGAAAGTAAATAGTTGGATTCAGTGGTTTATCTTGGCATCCCTACTGAGTATCTCGGTGCTCACACCTATTTTATCATTTTAGTTGCAGGTTTAGCTTTTTTTCAGGCTTTCTGGTAGGTGCTCATTATAGTGCATGTTCATTTTAGTGGATATAGGTGACCAAGAGGTTATAGGGAGATTGTAGTAGCGTGGCCTCATTTTCATTTTGTTCATTTTTTGCTTCCACTTGTTCAGTTGTATCATGTATTTGGATCAACTGTTTGTTTATTTATGTTAAGTTGTTGGTTCTAATGGCTTGTTTGATTCTGTTTTTTATTTTGGTCCCAGTTGGTTTCTTTCAGGCTTAAATCGTTTATAAGTGCATGTTTTGATGTTTGAAACTAGTTTCCATCCCAGGGGGATTGGGAATGCCCCTCGAGACATGCCGCAGACTGACTTAGGTGATCATTTCAGGGTCGACTAGGTTTGGTTCGTGACAATGTATCTCTCCCAAGGAAGTATATACTTGATCCATCACATGTACTAAAATCATAGGTCATACCAATACATCATGATATTTTCTATATATAATAACTGGTAGAAATATTGGACCATAGAGTTATATTTCTATGAAACAACACACCTCACTTGGTTAAAGTTCTTGGGAGGATTTATAAATTTGAAGAAGCTACTTGGGAACCTGAGGATGTGATAAAACAAAGATTTCCTCATTTTTATGTATCTGAGTGATATATTTTTGAGGGATAAATTAATTTTAATGGGGTTAGAATGAAACACCATGATATTTTTGAGTATATTTTCCTTTCAAATAAAGTTAATTTTTTGACAACCCATGATACACACAACATTGAGTTTTAATGAACCATTATATTGTATTAAAATATAATTATTTAACATGATAATTTTTCCTAATCACTGGTTAGGAGGGTATGAATATGACTAACTAAATTAAAAAAAATTTATGGTTCCCAAATATATAAAATTAATTAACTGTTTATCTATTAGTTATAATTAAAAATAAAAAATATTTTAAAAAAAGGATATGTATTTCTAAAAAACTATTTTTATGATCACAATGTGTTTTTATCTTAATAAATTGAATTAATAAATATTTTTGAATTATTTTAATAAAATTTATCTATTCTATATTCAATAAAATCTTTTAAAATTCATCAAATGTTTTTTTTCTAGGCATACAATATGAATAAATTGAAGGTACTGGGGCACACAACGGATGCAGGTGGGTTGTGAATTTAAAATTTTTCTATCACTAGAGAGACGTAACTTCATATTCTTTAGAGATCCATACCCAATACAGTCTGAGGATACCACATGGTTTAATCGAAGCTCAATAAATAAAATAAATCAATACCTCATACTGATTTGATGTGTGCACATCCTTTGTAAGTTTCCAACAGTCGTTGCTTGAAGGATCTGATGTAGAACCCTTCTAGATCATCCACACATGATTCTTGAATATATATGTACACCGTTCATCAGATTTTAGGTGCTATAATAGAGATTTGATGAACACTTCGACACAACAATGATCACCACAATCCTTTTCCTTCAATATGTGAAGGAAAACATGGATCGTACTCCTAGATTGAGCAATTATCTCTCTAGGAATTAGGTTGAGAGAGAGGCTCTCAATTCCAAAAAAGTAAATTATTACTTTGGGGCGATTTTATCCCCACTTATATAGTAGATATTCTTAAAAATCGGTTAGGGTTCCCCGACCCCTATGTATTTAACATCCACTAAATAAGTGATATAAATAATTAATTATGACGAACCATTTGCACCATAATATTATTTATATTTTTATCACATGCCTATAATATATATTAAATATATAATGTGATAAACCCAAGCCATTAACTTTAATCATAACTCTTAATAATATTAAATGAATTTGGAATATTATCTTAATATTCGTTCATATAATATCAATCCTTGTATTAATTTAATCACTTGTAAATACACGTAATAAAAAAATTTAACCTAATTATTCTTTACATAAATAATGATGAAGTTATTTATTTATTGATGATCAATAGAACATAGATAATACTCGGAACCCATAGTGGGGCCCACCAAGTCCTATATTCCTATTCATCCAAATATGGTAGATTCTCAAATACGCTATTATGTGTGATCCTCTAGGCCTATATCTCAATAGAAGTGAATAATATTCACAGACCAAGAGTGGAGTATAGTAACCCATCAAGGCCCCTAAAGAGATAAGGAAAATTCATAGCAACGACTACCAATCTATGAACATGCTTTGTGTAATAAAATATCATTATAAAATGATATCTTATAAAGTAGGATGCACACTTTTGTCTTCATATTTTCCTTTATTATTTTCTGATCTAACCAGATGGAATTTCCTTCGACTACTATGGACATAAATTTATGAAGGCACTACCAACCTGATCAACCGGGCCCGATATATCTCTTCCTCAACTCAGAAGTAACAAATCATTTCTTGATCATTCAACCAATTTCATACCATCAATGAAACACCAAATACAAACTACCTTGCCATGAACTCATTATCATGGTTTTCACCTTGCATCAAATTATGTGATCAAAAGTCACACATTGATAATGATCTAAATTTAGGAGGCCAATACACATGTTCATAGATAGAAATAACCAATGACACCTGAAACATGTGGTGTTCCTATTGGAGGGTTTGTACTCATGATCTCAACTACTAGAGATCACCAAGTTTGAACTTCATGAGAATAAGTATCAATGCTTATGAGCCCCCAAAACCTAAAAGTCTCACATAATCTATGTTCAATTAGTATGATGTATCTAGACCACACGACATTACTTTATGATTACTGTCATAGTATCTTTGGGTTCTCATTATATACTGGGATTTTCTATAACCCTTTGATACGACACATAATCCAAGTACATTACCATAAATATAGTGGAAACATAAGTATCAATGCCATTATGGAAATATAAAAACATGCATATGTTGTGGTAATCAAAGTACATCACAAGTTGGGTCTAGGGAACCCAATTTCAACACTCCCACTTATACTAGAGCCAATTTATAACAAGTATCAATCTAATAGAGATCACATGAGAATTATGCTTCTATTGAGATATGGATTTAGTTAGGGGATCTTCCACGTTGTACTCTATGGATACTCTGGTAACTTCAACTTCACTTAAGAGATGAAACTTCCAAAGTATATTCTTTTTCATCTTGTGTGACTTGGGATATTGGGAAAGCACCACTACTATAGTATTATCAGAATAAAATGGAATAGGGTCTATACTTCTAGAAACAACACCAATGTCTGAAAAAAATCTTCATATACATACTGCTTCCTTTTATACATCGAAAGATACTATATACTCATATTATGCTATATAATCAGCAACCATAGATTTCTTTTAGCTTTTCTAACTCACTGTATCACTATTAAGGAAAAATATGTAGCCTAAATTGAATTTCAGATCAAAATGTTCTGTCTAGATACTAGCATAATTGTATCCTCTCACTACTAGTTCCTCATCTCTCCCAAACACTACGAACATATCCTTTTTATGCCTTAATTACTTCAAGATTGTTTTAAATGCTTCCCAATGCAGCTATCCTAAATTATCTTGATATCTTCTCACTATGCTTAAATAAAAGTAAATATCAAACCTAGTATATAACATGATATACATGATAGAACCCACTACCGATGCATAATGAATTCTACTTATTCTGTCAATCTCCTCCTGTGTTTGTGGAAACATTTTCTTAGAGAGATTGATACCATGTGACATGGGAAACTACCCTATCTTGGATTGTTCTATATTGTACATTTTGAGTATCTTTTCAATATATGTACTTTGACTTAGCCCAAGAAGCCTCTAATATATATACCGATAGATCTTGATCCCTAGAATACAAGTTTCGTCACCTAAGTCTTTCATCGATAAACATTCATTTAACCAAATATTAACTAACTATAATACTTTAACTTCATTTCCCATAATTAATATATCATAAAAATATAATACTAGGAAAATGACAGAATTCCCATCAACCTTATCATAGACACAAGGCCCAATTTCATTTTTAACAAAACCAAATTTTTTTATGGTCTCATCTAAACAAAAATTCTATGATCGTGATTCCTTCTTCAACCCATAAATGGATCTTTGTAGATTTCACACCTTATTTAAATTTTTTGACCTAACAACCCCTTCGAGTTGAGTCATATAGATGTCTTAAACCAACTCCCCATTGAGAAAAGTAGTTTTGACATCCATTTTCCAAATCTCATAATCATGGAAGGCTAATATTACAAGAAATATTCTAATAGATTATAGCATTTCTATCAGTGAGAAGGTTTAATCATAGTCAATTCCTTAACATTCTATACAACCCTTCTCCATAGTATTACTTTATAAGTATTGATCTTACCATCCATGTCCAAATTTTTCATGAATACCCATTTGCACCCAATGGGTTTTACATCAACCGAAGGGTCACCTAACTCAGTGACCAGAAAACCATAATGCTATGGTCATATAACCTATTGAGTTCACATACACAATACTTGTGTCTTAGGAACCGCTTAATCTCCCACTATCTCTTGTGGATATTATTCCCTTACTAATTAATTTTCATCTGGAGAATTAACTACATCAAAGTCAATATTTCTCCCACTATTTCTATTGGAAATATGTTCCCTTTCTAGAAATGGGGATTTTATTTCCATAATAACTTTTATATCTGAAGGGATATAGCAGTAATATCCTTTTGTTTCTTTAAGATAACCTATAAAGATGCACTTTGTGATTCGAGAAGTCAGTTTTTCACTTGGTATAGTTTTTGAAAAAATCCCCGTATCCCTATAAAAGTTTTTGTGATAGATAGAGTTTCCTTATATACCATAACTCATATAGAATCCCATATATATCTTTAGTTGGTACTCGATTAAGGGTATATTCAACTATATATAAAGTGTATCCCCAAAAGGATAATGAAAGATTTGCATGAATCATCATTGATATGACCATGTTTAGAAATGCCCTATTCCTCCTTGAACTAACGCAATTCCACTATGGTGTTTAAGGAGGAGTGAGTTAGGATACTATCCCACACTCTTTAAAGTGATCAATGAAAGCTTGGTTAAGATACTCTCCACCTCAGTCTGAGTAGAGTTCCTCAATATTCTTACCAAGCTAGTTTTATACTTCATGTTGGTATTCCTTAAACATTTGAAAGGAATCTGACTTATACCACATTAAGTATATATATCCATACCTTCTATAATAATTGGTAAAATTAATTAAGTATGAAAATACAACCCTTGACTCTACTGTAAATAGACCACCAATATCAGTATGAATTAATTCTAGTTATTCATTGGCACTTTCTCCCTTACCAAAGAAGGGTGATTTGGTCATTTTTCCTTATAAACAAGCATGACATACATCCAAGGGTTTTAACTGAATGGAGTATAAATACCCTTCTTGATGTAATCTCTATAATCGCTTCTCGTTTACATGACCTAGCCTGAAGCTCCATAGGTAAGTGTTATATGAATCATGCTCGTTGGGTTTTTCATTGATTTTCATTACCTGTTTTCAAGTTCAAGTATATATAATACATTTCTATGATGTTCCATACCATAAAACATGTTATCCTTATAAAAGAGACAACATTTATTTTCAATCATGAAATAAAATCCCATAGTTTCTAAATTTGACATAGATATTATGTTTCTGGTTATATAGGGTACATTATAAAAATTATTTAATACAAGAACCATACCACTAGGAAAATTAAGGTGATAATATCCCATTTCCAAGGCTTCTATATTTGCTCCATTTGCAGCTTATTGATCCAAATTTCCCTTTTTAATATTATTAAATCTACTTGGATTCAATATATGAATATATATGTGTGAGCCAGATGTTGTATCCAATACCCAACTTGTAGATAATGAAATATTACATTCAATGAAAAAAGTACCTTAAGTAATATCCTCTTCTTGATTCTTCTTCCTAGATCTACAAATTTTATTCCAATGGATTTTTTTACACATAAAAAATAGACAAAATTCTAATCGTTTACTTTCCTATGTATCTTTGGTTTTTGGAAGGATCGTGCACTAGTGTATTTGACCTGGACTTTTCCTTAGACCCCTTAGCCTTTCCCTTCCTCCTATTGTTCACCATAAGGAATGAATAATTGGTGGTCTTCATATCCTAATTAGCTTTGAAAACTAAATCCAATAGATATGGGAGTGACGTTTTTATGTTATTCATAATATAATTAATAATGAAAGTCAAAAATATGGATAGTAAAGAGGTAATAATGAGATATGTTTCTAGTTCTTGATTCAGTTTGAAACTAAGGGTTTCAAGCCTCTTAATGCACCCTATCATCTTGAGTACATGAGGTCCCACTTGATTACCTTCTACTAGACTTCACATATATAAGGAATTATAAATACAGTAACTCTATTTCCTTTCTCTCTCCTGATATAATTCTTGGATATGAGTCATCATCTTATAGGCATCCTCATCCTCATGCATTTTCTGCAATTGACTTGACATGGATGACAACATGATGTACTAAAAATCTAGTACATCATCTACATGATTTTTCTATTTTTCTTTATCTGACCTTCTTTCTCCCTAAGGAGGATTATTAGGAACTAATAATTTCATCAAAAAAGTATTCCTTTATTGCAATAATACTATTTGAAAGTGCATGTACACTTTTATAAGTTATGGCTATTCAAAATATTTTCATTATCCAAAATCAATCGCAGTAATAATATACTTTTGATGTTGATGATTTTAATTTTAGATCTAAAAAAATAAATTTTTCCAGTCAGTACTTTATCTTTATTAACTTTTATACATTTGTGATTAATTAATTATTTTATCATTTAAATGTCTCCCACTATTTTATTAAACCTTAATATCCCTCACTATTAGATTTATAATACTCTATCTCTTGAGTATTATGGTGGATAGGATCCTCAAAACCTCACCTAATAATATAGAAGCTTTAGCTACACCAATACTTGGGAGAGTTTAAAGGTAGGATCTAGACTAGCCAACCACTTTAACTGGTGGTTCTTTGATATGTTGAGTAAATTCCCAGCTTATTGGAATCATAACATGATTCCATCAACTCTTTGCCTCTTAAGTGATATAAATTTAACTATGGATAATCCTTGACTACTCAGTTTAGTTTAGTCGACCCAATACTCTCATGAGAACTCCCTGATAGTAAGAGGCATTCTCAATTATGGCTGACGAGTTCCCCAAACACCTGATTTTTTTCAAATGTGATCAATGGAAGGCATAAAGACTTAATATATCTTTGAGGTATTTTTATGATTTATTGACAAATGTAATCCATTTCTATTAAATATGTTCAATCTATGTCGTCACACTCACAACTGATCATGATATATAAAAACATTGATAACATCTTTATTCATTTTATCTTATTTAAAATTTTATGTGATCACACAATAATCAGGCACTTTCATAAAATAATGAACAATGCATAAAAGAAATAAATCAAACCGACCGGTCTTGATCATTTAAATATGATTGATCTATAACGGATCAATCTTTACCTAGGGGGGTTTATACCTAAGTTGAGTATAGACTCATAGTGCATCTTTCCCTCAATACAATGTATTTTCTTGTTTTCTAGAGTACCACCTTGACTTGGAAAGGTCCATATCTTAAGACATCATTATCTATATACAAATATACTCATGCATAGATGAGGGGGTCTATGGGTGAAAATTACAATAGATGCATTGGTAGCACAAACACTTATACAAATTAAAATAAAAATAAGATGATATATAGAACATCATTTAATTACCTACATATTACAATCATCACACGTAATAAATAATTAATTAAATAATCTAGATATACACAGGCCAATCACTAGTTCAAGACCAGTCGGTATAAATGGATAAACACACAATATAAATTAAATTGTTATAAATTTAAAAGTATGCGGGTATTGAAATAAATTATATGAATTTTAATAAATTCAAATAATTTATTCTATTTGATTCCATGTTTAATTTAATTTTAAATCAAAAAATTAAGTTAAAAAAATTAATTTAATTTACTACTCAAATTTATTTATTTTTTTAAATTTTAAAATTTGAAAACCAAAATTATTTTTAATTAATTAAATTTTAAAAACTAAAATTAAATAAATAAAATTAATTTATTTTAATTATTAATTTCAACATGGCCTTAAAAACCACGCCTAGGCCCTTTACAGACTAGGTTGTAACCCTTCTGTCCCATTTGGGCATATAAAATCCCATATAGGTGTATTCTATCCTAGGCAGGCCTTCCCATACCTATTTTGGGTTGGGTAGACCCACCCCAACTCATGGTAGGGAAAATTGGGCCTGATAGGATCCGTGTGAGAAACGACAGTGGTTACCTCCAACCTCGGTCGACCATAGCAAGGTCGAACAGAGGTAATTTGGCATGATCTGGTGGCATCTGGGGTTGACACGGTGGAGAGATTGAATGGGAAGTCCACACATGGTGGCATGACCCATCGAGTGTGATGGCGTGCAGTGGATCGGGATTGCGGGTCAATGACAATGATTGGAGCTTATTCGAGGTGAAGGGCAATGGTAGGCTGGGTGAAAAGTCATAGGATAAAATTGGAAAATTTGATCTCAGGATAGTGGCATGGCCGGTAGAAAGAGGCGGTGGTAGTGAAGGCTCATGGGGCAGTGACATCTCGACCTGGATGCACCGTGGTGTCCAAAAAAGTAGTGAGTTGTGGATCTAGATGGCAGCTGTGTCCCTAGAAGGCCAGATCCATGAAATGGGGTACTGTCATGGTGGTGATTAGTTGGATCCAGGCAGTGGAGCTAGAGGGACTCATGGTGTAATCTAAGCATATCTGGAGGAGGAAGAAGCTATCGACTGAGGAGGGGAGGAAGGTGATGCCCACTACTAGTTCAAGAGGGAGAAGGATAGGGATTCTAGGTGCATTGGATTCAACTTAGAGGGAGTGGTCTCCAGTGTGTGGTGAAGGGGAGCCACTAGGTATAGTCTGCGGATGAGGAGGAGAGGGAAACCACATGTCACACTTAAGGTAGGAGGTGGGTGCCACCTCATGAGGTTATGCACCAGAAAATGGTGACAGACGGGTTCCCCTGATTTTTTATTAGTTTTCCAAAGTCAAGCTAGAGTAGATCACAGGGGAACAAAATATCATAAGAAATATTTTCCTCATTTTTTATTATTTAGTTAGTTAATATGCTGTGCAATTTTTTCAATAGAAAGATTGAAGATCCTCACAATATAATAATAAAATTATTATATTAATAAAATAATAATTATGATTAATATTTTATGATATCCAAAAAAACCAATGAAAACACAAAACCTGAACACATTCAGATTTATATAACATGTTTTTCAAAAACGTAATAAAATATAAAAAACTCAAATATGAAAATCAGTGTTTTTAGCCATTTTTTTCAAATGGACATGACTTGGCCATCCAAAATTGGATAGACACATGGTCATATTTGTTGGAACCATTTTAATACTCTATAAATAAAATTTAAATTAAAATAATTTACTTGGATCATATAAACAACACGATTTCTCTGATACCAATTGAAGGTACCATGGTGCACAAAAAAAGAAAGTGGGCTAGGAATTTAAAAAATTTCTATCACCAGAGTGACATAACTTCTTTGTATCCAGTGATCCAGCCTTGGTACGGTCCAAGGATCCCGAGTGGTTTAATCATAGCACAATAAATAAAATAAAAGAATACCCCATTCTGATTTGATGTCCACACATCTGTCGTATGTTTTTGGCATTCATTACTCAAAGGATCTAAAATTTAACCCCTCTAGATAATCTACACACCCTTATTGAATCTATATGTATGTTGTTCATCAGATTCTGGGTGCTAGAACAGAGCTCCAACGACCACTTCGACATAATGATGATCCCTACAACCCTTTTCCTTCAATGTGTAAATGCAGACTTGGATCGTACTCTTGGATCGAGAAATTCTCTCTCTAGGAACAAGGAGGAGAGAGAGGCTATCAATTCTACCAAAGTGAATTCTTACTTTGGGGTGAGCTTATATCCACTTATATAGTGGATATTTATAATACCTGGTTAGGGTTCCCGACCCCCGTGTATTGAATGTCCACTAAATAAGTGATGTGTATAATTAATTATGATAAACCATATCCACCATAATATTATTTATATTTTTTTAACATTACTATAATATATATTAAATATATTACATAATAAACCCAACCCATTAACTTGACTCATAACTCATGATAATATTAAATAGACCTGGAATATTATCTTAATATTCATTCGTATAATATTAATCCTTGTGTCTACTCAATCACTTATAAATACTTGTAATAAATAAATTAAAAATAATTATTATTTACTTTAATAATAATGAATTTATTTATTTATTTATGATCAATAGAACAAGGATAATACTCGAACCCCATGGTGGGTCCCACCATGTCCTATATTCTTATTCAACTGAATAGGAAAGATTCTCAAATGTGCTATTATGTGTGACTCTCTAGGCCCTTGTCTCAATAGTAGTGAATAATATTCACAGAATAAGAGTGAAGTCTATAAACCCATCAAGGCCTCTAATAGGATAAGGAAAAGTCATAACAACAATAACCAACCTACAAACACACTCTGTGTAATATAATCTCATTGTCAAATGATATCTCATAAACATAGACACACACTTATTTCATTATATTTTGCCTGAATTATTATATTTTGATCTAACCTGATGGAATTTACTTCGAATAACATGGCCATATATTTATGAAAGTGATACCATGCTGATCAACCAGTCCTGAGATATCTCTTCCTCAACTCAGAATCAACAAATCCTATCTTGATAATTCAACCAATGTCACACCATCAATGATGCACCCAATACAAAATACCTCACCTCAACTTCATTGTCAAGATTTTAGCCTTGCATCAATGTACACAATCAAATGGAACATATTAATAATGATCTCAAGTTAGGAGACCAATACACATGTCTATAAATAGGAACAACCAATGACACCTAAAACATGTGGTGTTCCTATTGGTGGGTCTGTTCTTATGATCTTAACTACTAGAGATCACCAAGTGCAAAGTTCATGAGAAGAATTATCAATGTGTATGAGTCTCTAACACCTGATAGTCACACACCATTATTTTCCTCTCAGTATGATGTATCTACACCATATTTCATTACTTTAAGATTACTATCATAGTATCTTTAGGTTCTCATTATAACATGGGATCTTCTATAACCCTTTGATATGACATGTAATCTAAGAACATTAACATAAATATAGTAGACGTAGAAGTATCAACACTATAATGAAAAGATAAACACATGTATATATAATAAACTATATATATGTATTGGTAATCAAAGTACATCAAAAGTTGTGTTTAGGGAACCCACTTTCAACATAAATCTAGTTTTATGCTTAAAAATGTATTTTTATAAAAAATGATATTCATCGCGTTTTGTGCACATATTTTAAATTGAATTTATGACACATATAAATTGAATTGTGAAAATTAGATTCTATATTTTGAATTAGGAGGTCCAAATTAGGTAAATACGACCCTTATATTTTTCGACATTATGAATAGTTACCGTGGTAAAATTTATCACCACGGTAAAGGGAAAATTAGGTTAAACTATGTTAAAACTAAATGATAAGGTCAAAATTTTTCATATTAATTTTTATTGGATAACTTTAATTTTACATTTATTAACTTAGTCTCTAAATTTAACTTTTTAAGGGAAACTTTTCCATGAAACCTACCTATATAATATTTAAAGGAAAGAAAAATACAAAATGTTACTCTCTTTCTTTTAATTTTCTCTTATTTATTCACATAAGGAAAAAATATATTAGTGAATAAATATTAATTATTATTTTGATTATAATGAAATTATTTTATTTATGTAAATTTATTTCTAATTTTTAGTTATTAAATTATTACATTAAATTCTTACTCAATGTCGATACTGTATTTATTTAATTAATGGAGAAAGAAAATATATGTTTTGAATAATAATAAAAGTAATATAATTTTAGTATTTATATTCTTCCATAAATTTTATATATGAATATAAAATATTAATTTTATGTTAAAGGATTATATTTTAATTCCATCATTTTCTTCTTGTCTTTAAATTCAAATTAAATCAATAGTGTAAAAAATGACATTAATGATATTTTATGAAAATAAAATTTTATTAAATTATTTAAATTTCATAAAAATATTTAAATAGGACAAGGTGGATAATATATGGTCTAAAATTTCATGCCTTTTCTATTTATGAGTCTATTTTTATCTTATAAGTAAAATTATAACCCTTTAAGATTAAAAAAGACATCATCGTAGTTAAGGTTAAAATAGGTTAACTGAGTTGTTAAATAATAATATATAGTTTAAAACACCATGAAATCCTGTAAAAATTTTATTGGTTGATGGGATTTCAAACACATACTACCTTATCTTCAAATATCTATCCATTTTAAAGTATTTTTATTGATAGTTACTTTTTATTATTTTAATCTTTTAAGAAATTCCAAGAGTTCCCCTCCTCTCACTTATAAAAGGGAAGCCATCATTTATATTCTCTAAAAACAATTGATCCTTCAATACTGATAATAACCTACCAAATTATCTTATCAAAATTTATATCCAAATTCTATTTTGGTATTCCAAAAAGGCAAACCATAGATCCCTTAAGAGGATATCTAAATGAGTTATTTCAAAGAAGAGGTAATTGACTTAACCAATCACATTATTTTTTACTTCTTATTTTATCTCCTATAAATAAATTATGTTTATAATAAAATTATAAATTAAATATCCTCAATATTAATAAAGTTTATCATGATTATTAAACCACCAATATACACCCTAATTCCCATCAAATCAGAAGTGAATGTATCACTCGTGCCTATATACAACTCACCGTCTCCACATAGCGATACAATTAATTTTTCATAAACATATTTTATGGATGGGTTTTATGATGATTTTAATTTTTATATATTATATTTATGAAATAATTATTCTTATGTAATGATAATATCATATCTACCTTTTTACCTTCCTATCCATTGGAAAACTCTAACGTCGCTCGTGCATACTCTTAGACTACCACCTCCACAAACCGATGTGATTCATTTTACATTTCCATTTTACTTGGATGGTAATAAGGCTATATTTTATGAATATATATGATTTATTTGATATAATAATTATTATTTAAAATTTAAATATTTTTCCGTTATTTTATTCCAACCATCTAAAAATGAAAACATTTTTCATGCGTACGTACGACCTACCGTCTCCTTGAATAATGTAATTCACTTTTTTCCTATATATAAATTTTATGAATGAATCAAAATATATAAAAATATATAATTAGTATATATGATATTTATATAATGATTAAAATTCTAGATATGATTGAAACATGATTAAATTAGAAGAACTATAACTACCATACCATAATTCTTATGAAAAAATGAAACTGCTAACACCCAGAAACAACAATTTTAATATGGAATTATTGAAAAATGGATTTTGAAACATTATAGATGGATTATATATTTATTATAAGTATTTAAATGATTCAGGTATATAATTATAATAAATATAAATTTTTTATATAGGAGGATAGAGAACTTTAAAAAAGTGTAACTCTAGTTTATTGTTTTATGATACAATCTCATTCTTTATTATAATTTTTATAATTAAGTTATAATGATAAAATATTATGTTACACCTCTCAATAATATCATTAATTTATTATCCTCTATTTATTTCTCATGAATAAATTTTTTCCACTCATTTTACTATTTTTATGTACTCATCAGATAAAAAGAATGTTTTAAAAGATAAAATTAATTTATTTCCCTCTTCGATTGAAAATCCTTTCTCTTCCATGTAAATATCTTGTAAAAATGTTTTAAATAATTATTTTAGTATTTTACTATGATATTTTAAAGTTAAATTTTCCCATGATTTAATTTTTACAAAAAAATTAAAAGGAATATACTTTTCATTTTCCAAAATGAGGCACTTTTTAATTTTTATCAAAAATGTGAAAAGAATCTTTATTTTAACATACACCACATGAATGTAATATTATTTTTTAATGACCACCGTTCTTTAAATATTAATTTAAAAGTTTCCAAGTTTCTTTTAAATTAAAATGGATTCCTTAATACTTGATAACTTTTTTATATTTTAAATAATTTATTTCAATGTGAAAAGGTTATTTTCCTCAAGAAATATTCCATGTGATCTTTAAAGGCATTTTTCATATATAGTGACTTCCTTTGATGTTACATAAGCTTTAATGTGGATATGATTAAATTATACAATCCTTATTCTTACCCTATATGGTTTATGATTATAATTACAAGTTTTTTATTAAACTCATTTTTTTTCATAGGTTATTTTATGATGAATTGATGAAATTTTTATGAAACTGGTTTATATTCCTAGGTTATAATAGGATTAAATGTTTATGAAACCCATTTATTTTCCATGGGTTATGATATGATGAAATTTTTATGAACTTTTGGAACATGTCTATATGATTTTTTTATGTGATGGGTTGGTCTAGAATTATATAGCCCTCTATTACATTGGGTAAATATGGATATCTCATGAGATAAAAAAGACTATAATTGGCAGTGAACCTAGTTCATTAAGGTATTATGTCCACTCTGATAGTATTGGGAGTGAATATTGACTAATAAAATGGTTTGGGGAGTGAAACCAATCCACTATGATAGTCTTGGAAGTAATACATGACTACTAAGGAATTTTTTTTATACTTATGTGTATGCCCGAAATCTATTTATTATTCCAATGTTATGCACTCACATATTATATTCTTTAATTCTATTATGATCCATGTCTTATGAACTAATAAAATTTATTCCATTACTTAAGATTATTGTCTAAGATATGCAGTTTATGGTTTTCTAATTTTATGCTTATGTTCTCATAACCTTATTCTCATGTCATGTTTAAGTAACATTAATATCTACCTTGTTTAACCTTACCAAGAATTAGATCTTACCCTTTATTTTGTTTCCATTACCCATGTAATAAATAAAGGTATTTTGTATGATATGTGTAACATCCCAAGTAAGTAATGAATAATAGATATTTTTATCTATGTCTATTAATGATTAAGATAGTGTTATAGAGGCTTAAAATGAAAATAAATACAATCTTATGCATGGAATACACTAATATTCTTAAAAGATTGTTTTACTGCCTTTTGATGGAAAACCATTTTTGAATCTATATTTTGACAATTTTATAAACTATTTTTGTCAAAATAAACTTATCCTTTATGATTGGGACATCAAAATTTACCTTGTGTGAATTTTTGGTATTTTTCTGACAATGTTCATTTTTTAATGAATAGTGAAAAAAACTGCATTTTACATCAAAACTGTTTTTTAATATAATTTATTTATATTATTAGATTATGTTTTGAATTGGTTTTGAAGTGAAATTAGAATAAAATTTTACCATTTTATCCAATGGTGGTCATTGGAATCAATTTCACTTTGAAATTAGACTTAAACTGGTGTCAATCTTTTGATACTTATTGTTTTGTAAAAACACGCTATTTGCTCTGGCAGCGGGAATTAATTATTAAATTAATTAATGTGACTTATATGATTTGAATTTTGTAAAATAGACTTCATTTTTGAATTCGGAATATCAAATATAGCTTAGGGTGAATTTTTGGTAATTTTCTGAAAAACTTCAATTTTTGATGAATAGTGAAACCACTAAGTGGTAATCAAGCAAACTGATTTTTCAGTTAAATGAAAGTTTACCACTAATGTGTATTGAATTTTGAAAATCCGACATACATGGTTGTCATTAAGAAGTAAAATGTGGTTCAATGAGATTAAAATAATTTTTTGGTGAATAGTAACTTATTAAGTTTTTAATCGCGATTAGTGGTAATTAGGGTAGTTTAAGGTATAAATAATGATTTAATAATAGGAAATGACCTAGACACATGTCCCAACCTTATTGTTTGTGTCATGGCCGACCAAGACAAGCCATGGGTCAACTTGGGGACCCCATGGATCCACTTTTGTTGGGAAATGACATAAATAACTTTTTATTTAATGTAAAAGTAAAAATGACACAAACATAATATGTTTTACAAAAACAATTTTTACATGGGGTTATAAAGATCGGATTTTTGATTATAAATAGTCATTGGAAAGCTAAAAAGATTTCCTACATCATAGTATTTTTTTTATGATTTTTAGACATTAAATAAATTAAATTATTTATGACATAATAATGATGTAGTGATGACATCATTATTTGACGATTTAAATAAAATGGAAAGATAATGTAAAATCTATGAACTACACATGTACAAAACTTATTGGGTGAGTGGATTTGGAAGACTTATCACCTTATCCACTAATTATATCAATGTGGGACCTTTTGAAACCGAAACACATTTTCAAATAAAGTAATATTTCTTTACTTTCCAAAAGTACCCCTCCTCTCCTCTTATAAAAGGCCCCCACCTCTACCTCATTTCACACACTACTCAAGCCTTTGGCTCGGCCAACCCCTACCCATTTACTCTCTCCACATCCCTATCCTCATCCTAGAGGATTCCCTTTGGGCAGAATCCTTTCAAAGGAAGCCTTTAGGCTCAAATCAAAAGGAGTTACACTTTTAAAGGTAATTCATTCTCTCATGTTCATTTGTTTTATTTTGCTTCTCCAACCCCATAAACTCTTTTTATTTACTTATTTTGTAACAACACCAGTATCTTAAATATACAAGGATGTTGTTATAATATTTATTTGAGCTACACTCTCACAAAACTACATCAAATGGTTAAATAACATACGGTTTCCGTGGATGGCGAAATTCTGCCTCCCGAAACGATGATTGTTCAACACTCATTTAACACCTTAAAAGGTGGCCATTATGATGTCACTATTTTTATATATGATATATAATATGTTTATGTTTTCCTTAAGCTTCTGTTTTTTTCATTTTTGGCATACCTTTATGGTTTCCATTATGGGTAAACACGATATCTTCATTTTAGGAAGTGCAGACTACCGCCCCCTGAAAGTGATTTGATTCGTTAATACCATATGTGGGATGTGTAAAGGATAAAGTTAATGATATTATATATGTTATTATACTGGAATTATAATATAATCTTATATCATTATGATTCCATTCCAGAAAATATGAAATAGAAATGGAAGTAGCGTTCATGCGTACGTACGGCTTACCGTCTCCATGAACGGTGCATTTCATTTCTTAACTCTAAATGATTATGTAATATTATAAATGCATGTATGTACTGGATATATATGAAATATATGATATCTACATCATGAATACCATTCTGGATATAATTAACCTTTGACCAAATTAACAACATGTAATGTAAGAAGTCTATTTTTGACTTAAGAACCAAATACCGACAAAATGAACATTATTAACTTAACTGATTACATGATGTTCATAACATGGTATAAAAGGAATAATGAACTTGAAAAAGATTCATAAGCAAGTAGAGATTAACTCAAGTTTATTATTCAGGAGATTAAAGAACGGTCGGTTCAAGTCGGATACGAGGTATGGGACTTCGTCTCAATCTCCTTTCATTGAGGCATATTTTATTTTATACACAACTTTCTTTTATACGGTGTATAAACCCCTTTGACTTTTATGTTTATTCAAAAGGAATATTTTTTATACGAAGCATTTACTAAACGACAAAAGGGAATGTTTTTGTCGTACGTATGCGGCGACAACGACTTCTCCGCCGTCGTAACCGTTATTTGAGTTTCGGCTTCCTCTTCAAGCCATACCTTCTTTTTTTAAAAGAAAAATAAATACCATGTTTTACTTTGGTATTGAAAATGGTTTTCATAATGTTTTTATTATATCAATGTGTTGTATTGATATCTCGTGATTGAAATGTGGAAATGTTATGTTTCCTTTATGCATGTTTTATTTTATATGATTATGTTATGGTTCTTGGGCATTATTATGAAGACGGGTGGTTCCGTGATAAACTAAGGGCGGGTGAGCCCGTTATAGCTCTCCAATGCATTGGGTAACGCGAAGGAGTGAAACGTTAAGGTTTATCCGAAGAGATTTTAGGGAATATACTGTGATGGGTATTCCAAACGTAACCAAGAGGGTTACTCCCTACGTAAGAATGTTATGAATGCCTCAAGTTACCTTTATGTATTATGATTTCTATGATTTATTCATGATTTTATGAGGTATGTTAAAGTGCCTATGTTTTATGGGTAAAGTATGATTTCATTCTTATGTATATATGAACTCATGTTTCCTTTCCATGTTTTTTTATAACCCATACTGAGTTTTTATGCTCATCCCAATTTTTTGAAATGTTTTTCATAGGTCAAGGGAAAGGTACACGATAAGATGATAGAGTCAAGGGTGTGTCAAGAGATAATCCATGTTTTATTTTAAATGTGTTTCCATTGATGGGAATGAAGAATAATATCTTTATGTAACCACTTTGTTTATATGTGGAATGTAATGTAAGTTTTATGATCTAATTCTCTAAAACTCTAAACCCGAAAAGATCCTCAATGTGTAATCTTGTAATAACTCAAGATTAAGTAAGGTTTAAGGCTGGGGCCTTATAATATGTCTAATTAGAGTTCCAGTTATGAATAATTAAATGGGAGATGATGTAGATATATTATTAACATATTGATTATGTGTCCAAGTTACCAAAGATAATAGACCTATATGACTTTTGTGTTGATTGTTATGTTATGTAATGAATATTCATCTAATAAGGTGTAATATCTATGTATGAAATTTATGGGTCTCTATAGTTCCCAAAACATCTTGTGGTTGTCACTCTCATAGAATAGGCCTATCAACCTATATAGTCAAGTGGTGTATGACCATTAGCCTCATTGTACTTTAATATTGGGTTTCCTATCAAATAATAAATTTATATGAGATATAAGATTTTTTTGATAAGTTAATAAGGAATTTCATGGTGTATCAATTTTTTGATTTAATTTTGATGAGAGTTTAAAATAGAAACTTTGTTTAAAAAAAATTATATTAAATAATGTAACATGTTTTAGAAATATATATTTAAATGGAGATGATTTTTATGAAAACAATTATTCCCAATGATGAATATGTAAGGTTTTGATATGGTTTATAAGTGGTTTTTAAGTTCCTTTGACATAAAAAATAGAATCTTGAAGAGTTTTAAAAATGGGGATTTTAAAAAATATGTGAGGTATTAATAAGGAATGATAGATATTTAGGTTTTGAAAGAGTATTTCTAAAAAATTTTCCAACAAAGTTTATGTCCTGGAAAATATTTTTCATCATTTTCATATTGATATCCATTATATGAAAAATATACAATGAATAGTGAGAATTGGGTAAACCTTAAAAGTGGTTTACCTTTTCCTTTTGCATGTTTTAAAATCAAATTGTACTTATAAAAAATTCTTACCTCTTTAGATCTGTATTTCCATAATTTCTTCCTTTCTCCATAGAATGAATGGGGAAAGGTGTTAGAAATTTTAATTACACAATATTTAAATTTAAATAGTTCTAAAAAACATTAAAATATATTTCTTGTTAGAAAATATTTTTAATCATTTTCATGTTGATATACATTGTATGAAATATATAAATTTATTATGTTGTGTCTTACACTGTAGTCACTATAAATAAGGATAACATAGATAAACCTTATATATTGTGAATCATATATTCCTATGTATGTAGAGTATTTTCCTTTTCCATAGTTTTGAATAACTCTATGTTACCATTAAAAAATAAATTTATGTCCATGAATTATATAAAAAAATACATGCTTCTATAGTTACAATTTGTATTCCATTTTTAAGAGTGAAATTTCATATTTACACTTTAACTTCCATATATAATTCTCCTTTTTCCATGATTAAAATTTGATAATATTTATTCATTTCTACATTATGGTCCTTTAAAGTTAAAAATATCCCTTCACTTTTTTGAGAATATTTTTCATCTTAACTGAAACCATCCTTACACATGAAATGTTATATTTATCTCCTAACACTCTCTCTCTCATATTTGATGTATTTTAAGACTTATTTACTTTTGTTTCTCCAACTTCTTTAAATTTTTTCGCTCATTTAAACCTTAATTCAAGTTGCAATAACATTATAATTAAAAATGTTATTCATATTTAACTACTTGAATTTTATCATTTTATATACGTTCATATATAAAAATATGAGCATTAAGATTAACCTTTACTTTTTTACATCACTTTCAGTAGATTTTTAAGAACCTTAATCCTTATTTCCTTGAAATTTGATTGAACATTATATAATTTAAGAAATGATTTTATTTTTTAATCTAATTTCAATAGATTGTTCTCAAAGTATTATTCCTTTTGTTCACTTCAATAAGAATTTAAAATCTTCTAGATTGTGTTAATTATTTTATTTATTCAACAAGCACTTATTTTTTAGCCCATATTCCATCTCAATGATTTTTCTGTTTATTTACTTCGACTTCTTTGACTTGTTTATAAAATTATCAGGATTTTGTGATTGATGAAATATGATTTTCAATGTTTTTTACATAATCTATACTTGTGATTGTTCATATCGATGCATGTATCATGTATATACTTTAATTTCCACTCCCCATGATTTATTATCTCATAGTGTGATATCCATATCTCCCTCTATGAAATCACACTAAAATAACAATATCACCATCAATCATCATATGTAATTTATTCCTATTCCATAGGACTCTATGGAAGCATCTAAATGATCATTAGGCATCCTCATAAAAAACTAAAGGCTAAGTTCCCATGAATCCATATAAAAAACAAAATAATTATAAGGAAGATCCCTATATCACCCCTATGATATGAATCAATCATAATGTGTGATATATTTTACAAATTTTCAAAATAATTTTCATTACATCTAGTTAATAGTGAAATATAATGGAATTTCTCCTTGTGATATGAAACAAGACATGCGACTCAACATGTCATAATTTTCAATATGTTTATTTCCTCTTAAGTAAATTTTTTAATTCCTTGTGACTCTTATTATAAATATAATAAACATTAATTATAGGATATGATTTTTGAGTATCACAAAATTATATCTTTTCTATATTCTTTGATAGGTTCTTGTCATATTCTATGATATGCGGTGTAATTTAGCTCCATCTATATATAAATAATTTTCATCTTGACACTAATGTATCACCTTTTGTGATAAATAATTTATCACCTCATGTGATATTCTATAAATATTCATAAAATCCATACCCATAACCAAAATATCAATCATATAACTTCAAATATTATTTATAATGATTCTAAGGAACTGATGTAGTTATTTTAATAGTGTCTCTAGATTTTATTTACAGTTTATTTATTTTTTATTTTAGAAATAACATGTGTGGTTTTAGCCTAATTTTTTATATTTTAACTTGATTATCCTCTATATTTTTTTAAAAAAGGAAGGTAAATATTAGATGTTATGGGGCCATAAGTTAATTTTATAACCTATAAACTATACAGAAATTGTTTACCAAGAATTTAAAAAGATTTTCACAGGGGATGTTTCATTTTTCATGGGATTATACATTTTTTATTTTATGGAATTTAACTAAGGATAAATAAAGGTACATGTTCGGAAAAATATAATGAAATTGAAAAATTATCTAGAAAAACACTATTAAAATGTGCATGTTTTACCATAATGAGGATTAAAATATATATTAAAGATATTGGTGATATTTAGATAGATGGATGAATGTAAATAAGCATCACATATTTTAAAAGATAAAAATGTAGAATTATATATTTGTTTCATTTTTATATTTGTAACCTTTCTTCCCTAATTATGTAAATAGCTAACTAAACCACTTAATATTTAGTGTAGGATGAAACTGAATTGAATAATTATATTTTCATGAATGAATTATTCTATGAATTCTTGATTTTATAAATGTTTAGAAATATTGTGAAACTATTCTATTTTTTAATTTTTTTACTTTATTGTGAAATCCCAAGGAATTGTGACATTACATGGATTTTTAAGTCTTGAAATTTCACTCTTTTTTTAATTATTTATACTTTTGAAATTATAATATCATCAAACCAAAAAAAATTCATTATACATAGCTTATATGTGTATTAAAACATATATTCATGCTCTATAAACCATTCCCCATGGTTTTACCATAAATACCCTAATTACTAATTGTGAATTAGAGAAAAGGATTTATAAATTCATAAACCTCGTTGTGTTCTTGTTGTGGTCTAAAAAAATAGGGCACCATTTTTATGGAATATGAAATCACATACTTGTGTGTCATGAACTAATTATTCAACTATAAATTGAATTTTATAGAATATTTTTTATTTTTTATGTTATTTTTTTATATCTTTATGGGTATTTACTATCTTGAGTTTTCAATAATAGGAATTGGTTGATATTTAGGGGATAAATTCATGTATAAGGTAAAGTTGACTATATTTTCATTTTAAATCAATGATTTAATGAATACTCACACAAATTTTAATAAGAGTGGTAAATGATTTTATTGAACATATGGTAAATTTATTATATGGAACAGGGGAGTCAATAATGACATTAATGGACTATAGAATATCATTCACTATTTGTAGACGTACCAAAATTTTAAAACAAAAAATTTTGGCTATGTAATTTGAAATCAGTCTTTATATCATTTGGATAATTCAAAATAACATTTTTTAGTGGCTATTAAAAAAAGGATTCAAGTTATCATATTAAAAATGGAATTATTCTATAATATATCAGAATGAATATTGTTCTAAATTTTTTTCAATGTAAATTGCATTTAAATTGTGAGATCCAGAGTGATTCACCAATCTTGTATGATATGAGAGTGTGAAATCAGAAGAGAATTTTGTGATTTTGGATCAAATACAAATTTTTCCTTATAAAGTGTTGAATAAATTTTCATTTAACAGTCAAAAACCAAATATAATGGATTTATAATATAAATATCAATCTATAAAGTATCATTGAGGAATTCTATTAGATATTCTAGTAATAGTTGAAAAACTCATTCTATTAGGAAATTTTATAATTTGAGGCTTGAAAGATGATGTAAAAGTTCCTCAAATTTTGGGAAGTACATTTTTTTGATATTAAATGTAAAGACCCATAAAATTCAACGGAATTTTTTTTCTTAATTTTCTTTGGGATTTTACAAGAACGCAATTTCTGACGGCACCTGATTCCGAGGCCCGGTGTGCCCGGAATCATTTTCCGAAGTTTGGATCGGGTACGTTCAGTGAAAGAACGAGCAGGTTTTTATAACTTTTGAACCGGTGCTCGGAATCGAATTCTGAGGGCACCGATGGAATCACATCGTCGGTTTTTTCTTAGAAACACCTTTTCCGGAGTTGCGTTTTCTCGGGTGTGGTTTTTAAATTTTCGGGTTAAGTAAATGAATAAAATAAAATGGGGAAACCAATTTATTTTATTTTAAGTTGTTTAACCTAAGCTAAGAGGTTAAAGTGGGACCCACAATATCCTACACCACTAGGTAGGATATTTGTGGGGTGGGGCCCACACGAGCCCCACCTTTTTCAACCCCTCCTTTATTTTAGTAACGCACCCGCACCCCCATTAAGTGGAATTCAACACTTGGGTTTATCTGTTAATGAAACGCATCTTTTAATTGGGTGGTTTAAACGTTTCAATTAAATTCAATTAATTGATTGATTCAATTTTGAATTTCAAAACATTGGCTTGTGTGTTAATAAAATAAGACAAGTCTTATTTTATTAGAGGTTCATTGTGCGAGAGGGTTTGGGAGAAATCACTCAAGCCGTGAAGCACTCCTTCCTCGACGAAGAATGCGAAGAACACGAAGAACGCTGACCTCCGACGAAGTTCGACAAGAACGTCAGATCCTCAGATATCTATGACGCGACGCTGATGAATCCTTTCTCCGCGACGCGACGCTCCCCCTTCCGCGACACCTTCTTCCGCGACGTGCAATTCAGTGACGAACCCTCGCTCGACGACGCTTGAGGTAGGGGTTTTGGTTCAATTAAATCTATGTGATTTATATCCTCGGCATGTGTTTAATATTTTTTAGAAGCCGTTTAAACTGCTAATGCGGTGGGTGCGGACCAACGAACAAGTCTGAACCCATCGTTTCTTCGTTCTTGGTGTGCGGATCGGCGGGTGATGACGAAGCAGGCCGCAAGGGCATTTTGATGTCTTCACAGTGAAGAGTCGGTCCCGGGAGGACCGCTGGAGAAGACGAAAGGCAAAACGGACCACCGGAGCGCGTCCGGTGGTCTGCGGAAAACCCCGCCGGCGCGCCGCGTCGGCAAGGCGGTGCCGGTGGCCGGAGGCGGCGGCCAGCACCGGCTGGCCGCCAGGAGGTGGCGACGCCCGACGCGCCACCGGGAAGGGCCGCCGCCGCTAAAGCTGTGGCAACAGGCTGTGGGTCCTACGACTGCGCGGGACCGAGGAGGCGGGGACACGACGCTAGGTCGCGTCCGTTGGCAAGGAGCGGGCCCCACCCTGGGGTCGCGGTTTCATTCAAGGGGGCGGCGCCCCCTTTGCGCGGCCGTTCGGCCGACGCAAAGCCGACCCGCTCGGCCAGCACCGAGCTGCCCCAGGCCGGACCGGCCACACCGGACCTGGACCCGGGTCGGGTTGACCCGGTTCGGGCTGACCCAGGGGGGGTTGGGCCGGGTCGGACCGGGCCCAGACACCCCATTTTCGGACTGTTTCGGTCTGTTTCTCATAACTTGGGCTACGGACCTCCGATCAACGCACCTTCAGTTGCATAGCTATCCTTGGATTGATACAGTCATTTCAGTATATTACACTCAAGGTTTCGGAGTACTTTGGGTTCAGCCGGGTTGGTTCGTACACGAAACCAACCGGGCCCTCAGAGCGGAAATGCTTATAACTTGAGCTCCGGATGTCCGATTGACGTGTCGTCGACTTTTTTGGATTCATATTAGTGAGACAGACCTTTTGGCTTACTCCGCTCAAGGTTTGGACGCAGTTAGAGTACGGTCGGGTTGGTTTTGACTTAAAAACCAACCGGGCCCCTGGGACGAAAAAGCCAATAACTCTCAGACCAGGCGTCCGATTGACGCGCCGTCTGTGACGTTGAGTTCCTATTGACGATACAGAACTTTTGGATACATCAACTCCGGACTTCATGTCAGTTGATTTATCAGCCCCTCGGTTCATGGTGCGGACCCTCCCGAATGAGCTTGCTGTGTGCGGGAACCCTAGAGATGACTGCGACTGCGACGACGATGAAGACTGTACGGGAATCCTCTATGGATTCGACGGCGATGACTACAACACTCAGCGATCCTACGTGGGTTAGTGCTACCGATCCTGTGTGGGTCAGATCCTGTGTGGGTCAGCGCTCAGCGGTCCTGTGTGGTCCAGCGCATACCGATCCTGTGTGGGTCAGATCCTGTGTGGGTCATTGCGGGGGTTAGTACCTATCGATCCTGTGTGGGTCATTGCGGGGGTTAGTACCTATCGATCCTTTGTGGGTCATTGCGGGGGTTAGTACCTATCAATCCTTTGTGGGTCATTGCGGGGGTTAGTACCTATCGATCCTGTGTGGGTCCGACGAATTAGATGAATCAGTCACTACATCTGATCATCTTTATCGTCTTACGAAGAAGTATATCCTGTGCGAGATGAGTCTTGACTTTCAATATTTATCTTCGATAAGATTGAATTGATATCCTATGTGGATTAATTTATGCTACCTGTGTGGATGTGAGTTGTTTTTTCCTGTGTGGACTGGGTTGTACTTGTGCTCGGATGCTGGAGCCGAACTGGAATTGATGACTTAGGTATATGTATGGGAATATATCTAAGTAGAGTCGGATGTTACTTCGTGATTGTATCTTTCCTTTGTGGATTATCCTTTGTATATTCTGGGAGACCTTCGAGGGTCTCGGGGTCCCTACTGAGTAGCGTATACTCACCCCTGCATGGGCTATGCCCGCACTATGTTGTGTTGGTTGTAGACGACGGACAGCGCTGATCGTGGTTGAGGCTTGCGGAGCAGGACGATACCTGGAGGTGGACCACTGGGCGGGACGTACTCGGAGCGGACGGCTGGATCCAAGGAGCTGTGGAGGCTATATATACCCACCCTTCAGGTGGGACTTCCAGTGGACGGCTCGACGTTGCAGCTTTACTTTTCAGTTGTTGTACTTTCCCTTCAGTTGTACTTTACTTTCAGTTTGGGTTTGTATTCTAGCCCACTTACTTTTCCGCACTTACTTTTGTACCCAGTTTTACTTAGTGTTTACTTCTGCTTACTTACTCTGAGGTGTTTGTTTACTTTAAAATGGAAATTCATTCCCTTCTTTTATTGGTAATTACGCCTTGGTTCTAGTCTCCACCCCCTGGCCTATGGAAGGCGGGCTTGGGGTAGTCACGACACGGGCCCCGAGGTCGGGTCGTGACAAATTGGTATCAGAGGAGTTCGGTTCTACCATATAACTCAGGACTCTGAACTTTTTCTATGTAAAGCAATAATGTTAAGAGTATTGAGTGTGGTTATCAGTCGAAGGAGTCCAGTGTTGGTGCGGCGGCCGGCGTATCCGTACACCAGGACCCTGACTTCTGATTTCTGACTTAGTGCATGAAAACATTGATTGCATGTGTGTTTCAAGTTTTTTTTATGATTACTTTGTGTTAGCTCACCAGGTATACTGTTTGACTATGGAACACCTGTTTATTTTCAGGATGGCCCCACGACGGTAGCCAGGTAGGGTTCTAAGTGTTGTGTGGGACGACATCCCACCGAGCGACAAGGCCTCGGTATAGGGCCCTTTGACAGTAGAGGCACCGACGGTACCTCTACCCGCCGATCCACCGATGCTACCAGCCCCAGCCGCTGACAGTGCACATCTCCTTAGTGCACTGCATGAGTTTCAGCGTCAATGACCACCAAGGTTCCGCGGGGAGATGGACGTTTAGGCAGCTGAGGATTGGCTGGAGGAAGTTATACGAGTTTTCCATTTGGTAGGGACACCAGCAGACCTCATAGTGATCCTTGCAGCGAGTCTCCTGCACGCGTCAACAGGTAGATGATGGAGCTTGATGCTCCAGGTGCACGATGAGGAATCACTCCTCTGGATGGACTTTGAGAGCCTCTTCCGCTCGTAGTTCGTCCCTGCCACCCTCTGTGCGGTGCGCATCCAGGAGCTTCTACAGCTACGGCAGGGCATCTTGACGGTTGCCCAGTACTCGGCGAGATTTACCGATCTCTTGCACTATTTGACGGACATGGTACGAGACCCATTCTTCCGGGCCCAGACCTTTGAGCAGGGATTGAGGCATGAGATCAGGGCATCGCTGATCTCCCTCAGCATTCCGACACAGGCAGGGGTACTGGAGCGAGCCCTTCTCATCGAGAGCTTCCTTGCTGAGCCTACATCAGCAGCAAGACCTACCGAAGGGTGGCACGTAGCAGAGTCTTCTACAGCAGGCAGTCGACGGATGACACATGGGTCCGGGCAGACCAGACCCTCAGGCAGACGACCTCAGGACACTGGCTCAGAGGTGCGGGGCACATAGCGCAGAGCCAGCCTTTCGATGGGAAGAGAGTGCTACGCTTGTGGCGGGCAGGGCCACCTGGCTCGTGACTGCCCAACCCTCCGTACCGAGGAGTAGCAGACGGTTGAGGGGACACCCAGGCATAGGTAGAGCGTCGACCGTGGTGGTCCGCCAGGAGCAGGCGGACGAGGAAGAGGAGCTGGCCAAGCAGCAGGTGGTGGGCGATGCTTTGAGGCTCTACCACCCCCACCACCAGGATGTCCACCCCGACCACCAGGAGCTGGTGGGCAGAGACAGGCACAACTCCAGGTAGCAGAGGCCTATGACCACGGCGCACCCGAGATGATTCGAGGTACTATCTGTGTCTATTCCACCCTTGCTGCAGTTCTTATAGACACAAGAGCGAGTTATTATTTCATTGCTGCAACCCTTGTTCGGAGCTCGGAGATTCCGACGGAGCCGTTGGCTCGATCATTACGGCTAGAGACTCTTACGGGAGAAGACTCGACGATTACGCACTGGTGCCGGTAGTGTGAGCTTACTCTAGGAGGTGAGATCTTCGGCTGGGATCTTCTTGTAGCGGCGTCGAGGCCTTACGACGTCATCTTGGGCATGGATTGGTTAACTATAGTCCATGCTCAGATCGACTGTATTAGGCGCAAGGTGCGGTGTATACACACCGACGGGAGCAGGTCCACCTTCACCGGTGAGAAGGGAGCCTTTACAACACAGGATGGACTCATGCAGAGGAGAGGACAACCCATCACTCATCAGTTGGCTAGCCTCATCCTAGGAGTAGTTGACATGCGGAGTCCTGGTTTTCCTGCAGTGGTGGATCAGTATGTGGACGTTTTCCCCGATGACGTCCCAGGGCTACCTCCTCGCAGAGAGGTAGACTTTTATATTGACATGTACCCCGGTCCATCCCCGATATCCACTCCAGCATATCGGATGTCCTCTGCTGAGCATCGAGAGCTACGGGTACAGTTGGAGGACTTTCAGGGCAAGGGATTCATCCGACCCAGTGTTTCACCCTGGGCTTCCCCGATATTGTTCGCCAAGAAGGCGGACAGGAGCTTGCGACTGTGTGTCGACTATCGTCGCCTGAACCAGGTGACCGTGAGTAACAAGTATCCGCTACTGAGGATTGAAGACCTCTTTGATCAGCTTAAGGGAGCACGGTAGTTCTCGAAGATAGACCTCAGGTTAGGCTATCATCAGCTCAGAGTTCGGGACGAGGACGTGCAGAAGATGGACTTCAGATGCCGTTATGTCCACTATGAGTTCTTGGTTATGATTTTCGGCGTAACCAATGCTCCAGTAGTGTTCATGGGTCTCATGAACTGGATATTTTATCCATACCTCGATCGATTTGTCGTGGTCTTTATCGACGACATTTTGATATACTCGACCACTGAGGAGGAGCACGCCTAACACTTGCGGGTTGTAATAGACACACTCCGAGGGCACCAAATTTATGGAAAACTCTCGAAGTGTAAGTTCTAGTTACGTGAGGTCCACTTCTTGGGACACGTCATCTCTGAGGTGGGAGTTGCGGTGGACCCTGCGAAGATCGAGGAAGTGCTAGCTTGGGAGCCACCCAGGAGCGTGACGGAGGTGCAGAGTTTCTTGGGTCTAGCTGGGTACTACCGGAGGTTTGTGCCAGAATTTTCTAGAGTTGCGAAACCACTCTCAGCTTTTATAAAGAAGGGGAAACCATTCGTGTGTTTAGACAGATGTCAGTAGAGCTTCCAGGAGCTGAGACAGAGATTGAACAGCGCGCCTATCTTGAGGTTGCCGGAGGAGGGAGTAGGGTACATAGTCTACTGCGATGCATCAGGGACCAGACTCAGATGTGTCCTGATGCAGGAGCGGGCTGTGATCGCCTATGAATCGCGTCAGTTGAGGTAGAATGAGCAGAACTATGCTACCCATGACCTGGAGTTAGCAGCAGTGGTCTTTGCTCTGAAGATGTGGCGACACTATCTGATGGGTGAGCACTTTACAGTCTATTCTGACCATCAGATTCTCAGGTACATCTTCTCGCAGAAGGACCTGAACCTGAGATAGTGGCGATGGCTCGAGTTCCTCCAGGACTATGACTTTGAGATAGTCTATACTCCTGGAAAGTGGAACGTAGTACCCGATGCCCTCAGCAGGAGGACGGGCATTCAACTACTTGGGGAGACGATAGAGCAGCTAGCCGCTTTACAGATATCCTTCGTGGATAGAGATGGAGCAACCTTTCTTTAGTCACTCACAGTCACTCCTCCACTACTGCAGCGGGTCAGAGAGGCATAGTGGGGGGACGCTGACTGTGAGACGCGGCATGCATAGATATCCTCTGGACAGGAACCTGATGGATTCTCTGTGGGAGGAGAGCACGATGTCCTTTTCAGCGGAAGTACCATGGTACCAGCTGCATTACAGGAGGAGGTTCTAAGAGAGTTTCACACTTACCCTTTGGCGGTACATCCTAGAGTGGCGAAGATGTACCTGTATCTCAGACGACAACACTGGTGGCCGGGTATGAAGAAGGTTGTGGCAGAGTTCATTTCTCGATGCCTCACCTGCCAGCAGGTGAAGGCAGAGCACTAGGTACTAGCAGGCTTGGTATGGCCCTTGGAGGTCCTGGAGTGGAAGTGGGATGGGATATCTATGGACTTCGTGACTGGACTTCCACGCACTTCTAGATGTCACGACTCCATATGGGTGATTGTCGACCAAATCACCAAGTCGGCCCACTTCTTACCCATCAGAGAGCAGAGGCTCAGTGGAGAGCTTGGGACGTCTCTACGTTCAGGAGATTGTATGGCTTTATGGTGTGCCATCATCTATCGTCTCCGATCGAGATTCTCACTTTACTTCCTGGCATTGGAAGGGGTTGCAGGAGGCATTCAGGATGCAGCTACGTCTGAGCACCACCTTTCACCCTCAAACGGATGGTCAGATGGAGAGTACCATTTAGACTCTCGAGGAAATGCTCCGTGCATGTGTCCTTGACTTTGGTCGCAGCTGGGAAGATCAACTACCCGTGTTAGAGTTCGAGTACAACAACAGCTACCACTCCACCATCGGGATGGCACCATACGAGGCGTTGTACGACCGACCTTGCAGATCACCTATGTGCTGGATAGACCCTGGGGAGTCAGCACTTGTGGGACCAGAGATGGTCTAGGCAGCGACAGAGAAGGTCTGGGTCATCCAGGAGCGGATGAGGACAGCTCAGATCTGGCATAAGTCTTATGCTGATAGGAGGTGGAGGCCACTGGAGTTCGAGGATGGTGACCACATCTTCTTGCGGGTCTCACCTCGACGTGGATTACAGAGATTTGGCCGAGGCGACAAGTTATCTCCGCGCTTCATCAGACCATTCCAGGTGCTCAGCAGGATATCTGAGGTGGATTATCGCCTGGCTCTACCACCTCAGTTACACCGGGTGCACGAAGTCTTCCACATATCCTAGCTGAGGAGATACATGCACGACCCAACACATATCATTGACCATGGGGAGCTGGACATTGATGATGGGGTGACGTTTGTAGAGGTCCCGGTGGAGATCAAGGATCGACAGGAGTGGGTCCTACGTGGATGGTCGATTCCTCTAGTGCGCATCAGATGACATCACGGGAACCTCCAGGAGAGCATTTGGGAGCGGGAGGCTCAGATTCGTGCTCAGTACCCACATTTGTTTCCCTAGTTTTTGATGTATCTTTACGGGGTTGTAAAGCCCTGAGATGGGAGTAATGTAAAGACCCTTAAAATTAAAGGGAATTTTATTTCATAATTTTCTTTGGGATTTTACAAGAATTCAGTTTCTGACGACACCTAATTCTGAGGCCCGGTGTGCCCGGAATCATTTTCTGAAGTTTGGCTCGGGTACGTTTAGTGAACAAATGAGCGGGTTTTTCTAACTTTTGAACTGGTGCTCGGAATCGAATTCTGAGGGCACCGATGGAATCACAGTGCCGGTTTTTTCTTAGAAACACCTTTTTCGGAGTTGCGTTTGCTCGGGTGTGGTTTTTAAATTTTCGGGTTAAGTAAATGAATAAAATAAAATGGGGAAACCAATTTATTTTATTTTAAGTTGTTTAACCTAAGCTAAGAGGTTAAAGTGGGTCCCACAATATCATACACCATTAGGTAGGATATTTGTGGGGTGGGGCCCACACAAGCCCCACCTTTTTCAACCCCTCCTTTATTTTAGTAACGCACCCGCACCCCAATTAAGTGGAACTCAACCCTTGCGTTTATCTGTTAATGAAATGCCTCTTTTAGATGGGTGGTTTAAACATTTCAATTAAATTCAATTAATTGATTGATTCAATTTTGAATTTCAAAACTTTGGCTTGTGTGTTAATAAAATAAGACAAGTCTTATTTTATTAGAGGTTCGTTGTGCGAGAGGGTTTGGGAGAAATCACTCAAGCCGTGAAGCACTCCTTCCTCGATGAAGAACGCGAAGAACACGAAGAACGCCGACCACCGACGAAGGTCGACAAGAATGCCAGATCCTTGGAGATCGACGACGCGACCCCGACAAATCATTTCTCCGCGACGCGACGATCCCCCTTCTGCGACGCCTTCTTCCACGACGTTCAATTCCGCGACGAACCCTCGCTCGACGACGCTTGAGGTAGGGGTTTTGTTTCAATTAAATCTATGTGATTTATATCCTCTAAACGTGTTTAAATTTTTTTCGGAAGCCATTTAAACCGCTAACGTGGTGGTTGCGGACCAACGAACAAGTCCGAACCCACCGTTTTTTTGTTCTTGGTGTGCGGATCGGTGGGCGATGACGAAGCAGGCCGAAAGGGAATTTTTAGGTCTTTGTAGTGAAGAGGCGGTCCCGGGAGGACCGCTGGCGAAGACGGCAGGCAAAACGGACCACCGGAGTGCGTCCAGTGGTCCGCGGAAAACCCCACCAGCACGCCTCACCGGCACGGCGGTGCCGGCGGTCGGAGGCGGCGGCACCCGGCATGCCGCCGAGAAGGGCCGCCGTGGATGAAGCTGCGGTGGCAGGCTGCTGGTCCCACGACTACGTGGGACCAAGGAGGCGGGGACGCGGCGCTAGGCCTCGTCCGTTGGCAAGGAGCGGCCCCCACGCGGGGGTCGCGGTTTCATTTAAGGGGGCGGCGCCCCCTTTGCACGGCCGCTCAGCCAGCGCCGAGCCGCCCCGGGCCGGGTCGCCCAGGCCGGGCCGGGCCGGATCAGGCCGCACCCAACCAGTTCGGACCCGGATCCGGGTCGGGTCGACCTGGTTCGGGCCGACCCAGGGGGGTTGGGCCGGGTCGGACTGGGCCGAGACCCCCCATTTTCGGACTGTTTCGGTCTGTTGCCCATAACTTGGGCTATGGACCTCCGATCGACGCACCGTCAGTTTCGTAGCGATCCTTGGATCAAGTTGGTTGTTTCGGTATATTACACTCAAGGTTTTAGAATACTTTGGGTTTGGCCAGGTTGGTTCGTACACAAAACTAACCAGGCCCTCGGAGAGTAAACGCTTATAACTTGAGCTCCGGACGTCCGATTGACGTGTCGTCAACTTTGTTGGATTCCTCTTAGTGAGACAGATCTTTTGGATTACTCCGCTAGAGGTTTGGACACATTTGGAGTACGGTCGGGTTGGTTTTGACTTAAAAACCAACCGGGCCCCTTGGACGAAAAGGCCAATAACTCTCAGACCGGGCGTCCGATTGATGCGCCGTCTGTGACGTTGAGTTCCTGTTGATGATACGGAACTTTTGGATACATCAACTCCGGACTTCGTGTTAGTTTATGTATCAGCCCCTCGGCTCGTGGAGCGGACCCTCCCGAACGAGCTTGCTGTGTGCGGGAACCCTAGAGCTGGCTGCGACTGCGACGACGATGAAGACTGTACGGGAATCCTCCATGGATTCGACGGCGACGACTATAGCACTCAGCGATCCTACGTGGGTCAGTTCTACCGATCCTGTGTGGGTCAGCGCTCAACGGTCCTGTGTGGGCTAGCGCATACCGATCCTGTGTGGGTCAGATCCTGTGTGGGTCATTGCGGCGGTTAATACCTATCGATCCATTATGGTTCATTGCGGGGGTTAGTACCTATCGATCCTTTGTGGGTCATTACGGGGGTTAGTACCTATCGATCCTGTGTGGGTCTGATGACTTAGATGAATCAGTGGCTACATCTGATCATCTTTATCATCTTACGAAGTAGTATATCCTGTGTGAGCTGAGTCTTGACTTTCAATCTTTATCTTCGATAAGATTGACTTGATATCCTGTCTGGATTACTTTATGATTCCTGTGTGGATGTGAGTTGTGTTTTCCTGTGTGGAATGGGTTGTACTTGTGGTCGGATGCTGGAGCCGAACTGAAATTGATGACTTAGGTATATGTATAGGCATATACCTTAGTATAGTCGGATGTTACTTCGTGATTGTATCTTTCCTTTGTAGATTATCCTTTGTGGATTCTGGGAGACCGTCGGGGGTCTCAAGGTCCCTACTGAGTAGCGTATACTCACACCTGTACGGGTTATGCCCGCACTACGTTGTGTTGGTTGCAGATGACGGACAGCGCTGATCGTGGTTGATGCTTGCGGAGCAGGACGGTACCTGGATGTGGACCACTGGGCGGGACGTACTCGGAGCGGACGGCTGCACCCGAGGAGCTGTGGAGGCTATCTGTACCCAACCTTCAGGTGGGACTTCCAGTGGACGGCTCGACATTGCAGCTTTACTTTTCAGTTGCTGTACATTCCCTCAGTTGTACTTTACTTTTAGTTTGGGTTTGTATTCTGGCCCACTTACTTTTCCGCACTTACTTTGTACCCAGTTTTACTTAGTGTTTACTTCTGCTTGCTTACTCTGAGGTGTTTGTTTACTTTACAAAGGAAATTCCTTCTCTTCTTTTATCAGTAATTACGCATTGGTGCTTTTCGCCAGCCCTTAGCCTATGGAAGGCGGGCTTGGGGTAGTCACGGCATGTGTAACGCCCCGACCCCAGCTACCCAGAGTCGGTGCATTAATTACATAACATTGGCATGATCACAAGAAGATCAAATCTCGAAAGACCGATTGGTTTAGTAGCCTTGGAAACACTAGATATAATCATAAAGTTTTACATTACATTTCAAAGTGAAAAACTACTACAACAACAAAGTCTTCATATCCACACTATTAACCCCTCATAATATCCACGCAAGTCATTCATAATTTACTTCTTCACTACCTGGGAAAAATAAAACATAGAAAAGGGGTGAGCTCAAATGCCCAGTAAGGATAACAATATAGCGGAACATTCAAAATAAGCATAAACATTTAAGGCAATGAATTACTAAAACAAAAGCCTTTTAAAATTGAACTTCAACATAGTATGGAAAAAGTAAAATGAAATAATTCCATTTACTTGTTCACATGGATATTCTACTAATCGAATAATCACATGCAAAAATCAATAACCACTTTCATAATGTTGGAATGCATAATGCCAGACTATCATAACCACATAGCCAAGGCCTCGTGCCAAGACTACAAATAAGATTTTGTCAAGGCCTTGTGCCAAGACACTAGTTTGTCTCATGAGACCTACCGATGCATCGAGGAGCTATAGCGGGCTCCACCCGTCACTTATTAAGTCCAATGCATTCCCATATGAAAAGGTTTAAACATAACATAAACATTCGTATTAAAACTAGCATACGAAATGTCAATAATTTCACCATAAACTATGAATGGTATAAAAATAGAACATCCACAGTCAAACATATCACAAAACCTTCAATACAATATAGAAGTTTTGTATCATAATAAATCAACTTCAAATAATCTTAAAATCCATCAAAGGATGTTGACATAGATGAAATCAAAATTCTTTTTAAAGAAGTATCTCCTTTTATTTTGAAATCATTTAAGATCCATATAAAATAAAACATTTTCTTTGAAAATATTCTTATAAGCTTGTATGGAAAGCTTCGACGATTTTATAACGGCGGAAAATAACCGCACCCGCCGTATAAGTTAAAAAAAACATTCTTACCTCAATTCTGTCGAAAAGGTTAAAAAGGACATTGTTTTGAAAACGACGGAAAGATTCCTTTATAAACCTCTTATAAAAAGTCAAACAAGGGTATAAATGACTTTAACCCATATTCTTGTAAATAGTAAAAATGTTTTGAAATACATTTTTAAGAAAACATGGATGTGGATGATAAAGAGATCTCAGTAGATTATTACGTATATACAACCTCGGATAATGAAGAGATTGTGAAATAACCCTTACCTTGTACTTTTCCTTTGTTGGGGTAGGTTAACCTCCTGTATAATGGTGAAATAATTGTTATTAAATTATACAAGAATCATATACATTAATATGATATCATATATGATCTTTTAACATTGCTTTATTAATAATATCTTAGTATTATCGTCGTTTCGGGTGATAATCGATTCATTCTTCTTAAATGTTTGGTTATGTAAGACATGTTTTTAATGGATAGATTATATCTTATTCATAATCAGAATGATATTAACATTATTTTTAACCCTAAAATGAGAATAATACTTGAATGGATATGATGGAGAATGAATCTTATCGCGTTCGTGGAGACGGTAGTCCGTACGTACGCACGAACGCTACTTCCATTTGATTTTCATTTTAAAAGAATCAAATCCAAATGATACATAGGTATATTACTATTCCAGTATAATATAATATTTTATATATGTTACTTAAGTTCATTAACACCATCCTTTATACGTTCCATGTGTGGTATGAACGAGTCATATCATTTTAAGGGGGCGGTAGTCCGCACTTCCTCAATTGAAATTATCGTATGTATATACAACATGAAACGAATAATGGTATGAAATAAAATGGAATTACAGAAGTTTATATATAAAATATATATCATTAATATCATATTTAATTACAGTGCCATCATAATGGCCACCATTAGAGGTGGTAAGATGTATTTGAACAATCATCGTTTCGTGAGGCGTTAGTTTGCCATCCACAGAAACATTATGTTCATCATCCATTAGATGGAGTTGTGTGTATGTGTAGTTTGAATCCTTCTTATAAAAACATCCTAGTATATTGTGGATACTGGTGTTGTTACAAAAGAAAGGAAATAAAAAGAGTTTGGGGGTTGGAGAAGCAAAATAAATGAAAATAATTTAAGAGAAATCGTTACCCTTAATCTAGGTAACTCACTTTGGTTGGAACCAAAGGACTTCTTGAAATGCTTTCTGCCTAAGGGGAAGCTTCAAGGAGGAGGAGAGGGATGTGGGGAGATTAGTTGGGCAGAGTTTGGACGAGCCAAGTGGCTTGAGAGGTGTGAGGAAAAGAGAAGGAGGAGTGCCCTTTTATAAGAGGGGTGAGGGGCACTTTTGGAAAAGCTAGAAATATTAATTTATAATAAATTCATATTCGGTTTCCAAAGGCTCAAAAGTTGAATATTCAAAGGATGAGGTGGGGATAGTTCGAAAACAACTCATACAATAGAATTTAGACAGGTTTGGGTACTTATATTAACCTTATCTTTAAGTATTAACTCTAAGTTAATTAGTTTCACTTTTACAATGTCTCTTTGTATTTTTATATAATATGGTTAATAAACTTACTATATACATCCAAGCGACCCCCAAGTGGTCCATTAATGATTAAACTATCATAATATAATTCTCTTGGCCGAACCTTAGATTTTTAGGAATTTAATATCAATTAATAATATAATATTTGTTTTAAGAACTCTTTTATGTCAATTTTGACACTATTCAATAGTTGATTTTTGTGAAACTCATAACAGATTGATTACTTCGAAAAAAGTCAATTATATCAATCCTAATATATCATATTTTCCTAGAAAATTAGTTTAATTCATTAAAAGTTTCATATTATATTTATTTGGGTATTTATAAATCAATTATTTTAATTTTTCACTATTATAGTAATTACTGACTCATCATTGTGTCATAAATAAAATAACTTATTTAATGTCTAAAAATTATAAATAAAATATCATTACGTAGGAAATAGTTTTAGCTTTCTAATTAATATTTATAATCGAAAATCCAACATGTATAACCCTATGTAAAAATTGTTCTTCTAAAAGATGTAAGCTTATGCCATTTTTATTTTTATTTTAGCTTTATTAATATAATGTGTCATTATCACTTACAAGTGGATCCATGGGGTCCCAAAATAGACCCAAATATGCCCATGGTCGACCATGTATCAAACAATAGGGTTAAGACACGTTTTAGGGTAATTTAGTATTATTATAATATTATTTTTTAACCCTTATTTACCGGATTTACCCTTAACCATGGTAAATAAAATATTTACCACAGTAATTATTCAAAATGTCTAAAAATAAAAGTTACATATTTACACAATTTGAACATCCTGATTCAAAATATGGAATCCATTTTCCTAAATTCAAAACACAGAAGTGGCAGAAATTAATTTAAAATTAATTCCCGCTGTCAAAACAAAAAGCGTGTTTTTAAGAGATAATAACTATCAAAAGATTGACACTTGTTTATGTTCGGTTTAATTGTAAAATTATGTCCAATGACCAAAATTATATTAAATATATTCTAAATATACTTTAAAACAACTCAAATTCATAATTTATCACTATTAATTATTTTGATTAAAAAAGTTGTTTTTAATTAAAATTTAGTAATTTTCACTATTCATCAAAATATGAAAGTTATCCGAAAAGTACCAAAATTTCACCTTAGGCTAAATTCGATATTCCGAGTCCAAAAATGAAGTCCATTTTCAAATATAAAATATATATAATTTCAAAAAGTAGGTATTACTATTCACAACGGCTAGTTTAATTAGTTGTGGTGTCTGTTAGAACTCGAGGTTGCGTACAACACACGCTATCGCATTATTCGAAGGGAAACGTACCGTGGAAGCTTGGGATGTTTTATTTTAAATTTTTTTTTGATGTCCCCATTTAGTCAAAAGTTTAAAATATTTTATTTAAAAAGGGTTCACTATTAAAAGTTTGTAAAACTACAATACTGAAAATGAATTTGTTCTTACATTATGTCTAAGAAACTCATAATATGGATTCTAAAATTATAAGGATTATATAAAGTTTAAAATTTAGTTAATACTATTCATAACCTCTTTTTAATGGCTTGTTTGGTAAGTCATGGTGCGCTTGAACTCGGTGTTGCGTGTAGTGAAAGTTATTGAATTATTTTGAAGAAATAACACACTATGAAATCTTGGGGTGTTACATTCTCCCCTCCTTCAATAAATTGCGTCCTCACAATTTGAAATTGTTCTTCGAAAATAAAAGGTTGAAAATAGAAAATATATTTGTGGGAAAACCCACATTGGAAATTGGGTTACTAAAATTTAGTCTTAATATGAGGAAAAGAGAAATGAAAGTGTCACCACCAAATTATGATCTCGATTAGGAGAACATTGGTGGCAATTAGAGACATATAATTGGAGGAAAAACGTAAATATTTATAGGTAGTGATTGAGGTCATCAATCACAAACAAGTATGAAATTTAGGTCCTTAAATTCATCAATCTTTGATGATTTGAAATACCATCGGTTCAACAAAACATAGGGTATTAGGATAACACATTTTTGACGTTTTGAAATATCTTAGTTGAAATCCCACATCGAAAAATGAATTAATGAGGCCTCTATTTAAAATAAAGAGTGGAAAGTATGAAGATTACCGAAAATAACACATACTAGGGTTCCATGTAGGAAAATATGGATATGGAGGAGAAATCTAATCATCAATTATCTGATGGAGAGTGGTAGAGAACATGGCTATGAAAAGGCCAACAATCCCAAAGCCATAAATTAGTGATGATTTAAGGTACCATCTAGGAAAACATTTTTGTTCTAAGTTCCTTTTATTAATGTTGAGGAATTTATTTATGAGATTGGCTAAGATCATAAGGAGATATACTTACTTTATAATTAGAGTTTTATCCATTAATAAGTTTCTACCACAAACTCATCTTTCACTCTAAAAGATAATAGAATGTAATTTTTTTTTTATTTATACTATTCGTACAGGGTTCCAAAATAAATGAATTTATAATTCATCTACCATATCTTTAAAAAAAACAACATTATTTAATCCAGGACATCTCGTGGGCCAGTGGTAGGTGATACACCCTTGTCGCCCTTCGGTTGCGGGTTCAAGTCTCGCAGCCTTGCCGGACGCGACGGGTTGCCGCCCGACCTCCGGGTTGTCCTTTTATGGAAATCCAAAATAATCCAAACTAGAACTATCCAAAATACTTCTGTCCAAACTCACAGTCCAACATTTATAAGGAAGGTAAGCATAATGTAGATCCTTTTTACCCCTTAATAGCATATGAATACCTTAATCATGTATTCTTTTAATACACTGAAACATCCTGAATTACCATATTCCTTATTGATTACATTCATGCTCCCTTATTCCATATATAATGCTGGATATACTTCATTAATCCAAAAATGTTTTAAACCCCAACCATGATGGAATATACAAATCATTAATCAGTTCCAAGGTAGTCAAGAATATCCAATATAATTAATCCAAAACAATCATGTATTATTCCAAAATAACTACCTCGGTATCAGAACTATATTATGGTTTATCATTCTCTCAACCATATATTTTCCAAAAATTTATCCTGCTATTGAGTCACTTTTCTTTGTTCCACACAATCTCAAGTCCTTAATGAAATAGTAATACAGTACAATCCTTATATACTCCATAATTATTATAACAAGTACATTGTTGATACACACTCAATTGACATAATCAACATAAGAACTCTAATCATTCCTCTTCATCTGTCGTAGTATCATAACTTGATTATTATCCAATAACATCATTTGCGGCATAGTTTGATGACTGGGACATAGGTTCGCGTAGTGTCTAAACTCCTTGCAAATGAAGCATTGTACATTTGAAACCATTTTCTTACCCTTGCAGTCACGTACTTTGTGCCCTTTTCCTCCACACTTATAACAAACTCCCATTCCTTTCAGGCAAGTTCCAGGGTGTTTCTTTCCACAGTTACCACATATGGGAAAATTCTTCTTTTCCCTCTTCCCTTTATCCATCTTTCTCTCTTCCATCCGTTTCTTCTCTTGCTTCCCTTCAAATCCATAGGACTCAGTAAAATCTTTACTTATCTTATCAACACATGATATTATTTCTTCATATAATGATAATACATGGGAGACTATTTCTCTTATAAATTCTAGCTTAAGACCATGAAAGATATGATCCTTCTTTCTCTTTGGATCATGTCCATTGCGGGAGTTCTCATTCCTTCTACTGGGCGCCATTTCTAAACAATGGCATACACTAGATCAGTTTATGAAACAAAATACCTAATCCCATACTTATAAAACACTTAACATAAATTGAACTATTTATGGATATAATCCATAATCATAAGAATGTTTCCTTTGAGGACGTATATACTCATAAACCCTTCATAATGATTTGTAAAGAAAATGAGAGTTATCCTAAGCATATCCCCCGGGAGTGTCGTAACCAAGAGTGCAGCAAGGCCCGTTGTCGTGCACCAGTTCCCGTTCGAGTCTAGCTCAAAGCGGTGTTTTCGGGTTTTACCCCTAGGTACATCTGTGCCAGAGCCGCCTCTACCTGCTCGTATCCAGACAGGGATGTATTGCTCGGAAAACTCACAAAATCTCTAGAATACCAAAATTCTAGGAAGTTCTTCTATACTAATCCTCAAAGTTCATCTTAGGTCTACGTGCTCTAATCAGAGTTTATCTAAATCTAGCTTCCAAGGTTTGTACTAAACTTCCTCTGATACCAACTGTAACGCCCTGACCCCAGCTACCCAGAGTCGGTGCATTAATTACATAACATTGGCATGATCACAAGAAGATCAAATCTCGAAAGACCGATTGGTTTAGTAGCCTTGGAAACACTAGATATAATCATAAAGTTTTACATTACATTTCAAAGTGAAAAACTACTACAACAACAAAGTCTTCATATCCACACTATTAACCCCTCATAATATCCCTGTAAGTCATTCATAATTTACTTCTTCACTACCTGGGAAAAATAAAACATAGAAAAGGGGTGAGCTCAAATGCCCAGTAAGGATAACAATATAGCGGAACATTCAAAATAAGCATAAACATTTAAGGCAATGAATTACTAAAACAAAAGCCTTTTAAAATTGAACTTCAACATAGTATGGAAAAGGTAAAATGAAATAATGCCATTTACTTGTTCACATGGATATTCTACTAATCGAATAATCACATGCAAAAATCAATAACCACTTTCATAATGTTTGAATGCATAATGCCAGACTATCACAACCACATAGCCAAGGCCTCGTGCCAAGACTACAAATAAGATTTTGTCAAGGCCATGTGCCAAGACACTAGTTTGTCTCATGAGACCTACCGATGCATCGAGGAGCTATAGCGGGCTCCACCCGTCACTTATTAAGTCCAATGCATTCCCATATGAAAAGGTTTAAACATAACATAAACATTCGTATTAAAACTAGCATATGAAATGTCAATAATTTCACCATAAACTATGAATGGTATAAAAATAGCACATCCACAGTCAAACATATCACAAAACCTTCAATACAATATAGAAGTTTTGTATCATAATAAATCAACTTCAAATAATCTTAAAATCCATCAAAGGATGTTGACATAGATGAAATCAAAATTCTTTTTAAAGAAGTATCTCCTTTTATTTTGAAATCATTTAAGATCCATATAAAATAAAACATTTTCTTTGAAAATATTCTTATAAGCTTGTATGGAAAGCTTTGACGATTTTATAACGGCGGAAAATAACCGCACCCGCCGTATAAGTTAAAAAAAACATTCTTACCTCAATTCTGTCGAAAAGGTTAAAAAGGACATTGTTTTGAAAACGACGGAAAGATTCCTTTATAAACCTCTTATAAAAAGTCAAACAAGGGTATAAATGACTTTAACCCATATTCTTGTAAATAGTAAAAATGTTTTGAAATACATTTTTAAGAAAACATGGATGTGGATGATAAAGAGATCCCAGTAGATTATTACGTATATACAACCTCGGATAATGAAGAGATTGTAAAATAACCCTTACCTTGTACTTTTCCTTTGTTGAGGTAGGTTAACCTCCTGTATAATGGTGAAATAATTGTTATTAAATTATACAAGAATCATATACATTAATATGATATCATATATGATCTTTTAACATTGCTTTATTAATAATATCTTAGTATTATCGTCGTTTCGGGTGATAATCGATTCGTTCTTCTTAAATGTTTGGTTACGTAAGACATGTTTGTAATGGATAGATTATATCTTATTCATAATCAGAATGATATTAACATTATTTTTAACCCTAAAATGAGAATAATACTTGAATGGATATGATGGAGAATGAATCTTATCGCGTTCGTGGAGACGGTAGTCCGTACGTACGCACGAACGCTACTTCCATTTGATTTTCATTTTAAAAGAATCAAATCCAAATGATACATAGGTATATTACTATTCCAGTATAATATAATATTTTATATATGTTACTTAAGTTCATTAACACCATCCTTTATACGTTCCATGTGTGGTATGAACGAGTCATATCATTTTAAGGGGGCGGTAGTCCGCACTTCCTCAAATGAAATTATCGTATGTATATACAACATGAAACGAATAATGGTATGAAATAAAATGGAATTACAGAAGCTTATATATAAAATATATATCATTAATATCATATTTAATTACAGTTCCATCATAATGGCCACCATGAGAGGTGGTAAGATGTATTTGAACAATCATCGTTTCGTGAGGCGTTAGTTTTCCATCCACAGAAACATTATGTTCATCATCCATTAGATGGAGTTGTGTGTATGTGTAGTTTGAATCCTTCTTATAAAAACATCCTAGTATATTTTGGATACTTGTGTTGTTACAAAAGAAAGGAAAGAAAAAGAGTTTGGGGGTTGGAGAAGCAAAATAAATGAAAATAATTTAAGAGAAATCGTTACCTTTAATCTAGGTAACTCACTTTGGTTGGAACCAAAGGACTTCTTGAAATGCTTTCTGCCTAAGGGGAAGCTTCAAGGAGGAGGAGAGGGATGTGGGGAGCTTATTTGGGCAGAGTTTGGATGAGCCAAGTGGCTTGAGAGGTGTGAGGAAAAGAGAAGGAGGAGTGCCCTTTTATAAGAGGGGTGAGGGGCACTTTTGGAAAAGCTAGAAATATTAATTTATAATAAATTCATATTCGGTTTCCAAAGGCTCCAAAGTTGAATATTAAAAGGATGAGGTGGGTATAGGTCGAAAAAAACTCATCCAATAGAATTTAGACAGGTTTGGGTACTTATATTAACCTTATCTTTAAGTATTAACTCTAAGTTAATTAGTTTCACTTTTACAATGTCTCTTTGTATTTTTATATAATACGGTTAATAAACTTACTATATACATACAAGCGACCCACAAGTGGTCCATTAATGATTAACCTATCATAATATAAGTCTCTTGGCCAAACCTTAGATTTTTAGGAATTTAATATCAATTACTAATATAATATTTGTTTTAAGAACTCTTTTATGTCAATTTTGACACTATTCAATAGTTGATTTTTGTGAAACTCATAACAGATTTATTACTTCGAACAAAGTCAATTAAATAAATCCTAATATATCATATTTTCCTAGAAAATTATTTTAATTCATTAAAAGTTTCATATTATATTTATTTGGGTATTTATAAAATCAATTATTTTAATTTTTCACTATTATAGTAATTACTGACTCATCATTGTGTCATAAATAAAATAAATTATTTAATGTCTAAAAATTATAAATAAAATATCATTATGTAGGAAATCTTTTTAGCTTTATAATTAATATTTATAATCGAAAATAAAACATGTATAACCCTATGTAGAAATTGTTCTTCTAAAAGATGTAAGCTTATGCCATTTTTATTTTTATTTTAGCTTTATTAATATAATGTGTCATTATCACTTACAAGTGGATCCATGGGGTCCCAAAATAGACCCAAATATGCCCATGGTCGACCATGTATCAACCAATAGGTTTAAGACACGTTTTAAGGTAATTTAGTATTATTATAATATTATTTTTTAAACCTTATTTACCGGATTTACCCTTAACCATGGTAAATAAAATATTTACCACAGTAATTATTCAAAATGTCTAAAAATAAAAGTTACCTATTTACACAATTTGAACATCCTGATTCCAAATATGGAATCCATTTTCCTAAATTCAAAACACAGAAGTGGCAGAAATTAATTTAAAATTAATTCCCGCTGTCAAAACAAAAAGCGTGTTTTTAAGAGATAATAACTATCAAAAGATTGACACTTGTTTATGTTCGGTTTAATTGTAAAATTATGTCCAATGACCAACATTATATTAAATATATTCTAAATATACTTTAAAACCACTCAAATTCATAATTTATCACTATTAATTATTTTGATTAAAAAAGTTGTTTTTAATTAAAATTTTGTAATTTTCACTATTCATCAAAATATGAAAGTTATCCGAAAAGTACCAAAATTTCACCTTAGGCTAAATTCGATATTCCGAGTCCAAAAATGAAGTCCATTTTCAAATATAAAATATATATAATTTCAAAAAGTAGGTATTACTATTCACAACGGCTAGTTTAATTAGTTGTGGTGTCTGTTAGAACTCGAGGTTGCGTACAACACACGCTATCGCATTATTCGAAGGGAAACGTACCGTGGAAGCTTGGGATGTTTTATTTTAATTTTTTTTTTGATGTCCCCATTTAGTCAAAAGTTTAAAATATTTTATTTAAAAAGGGTTCACTATTAAAAGTTGGTAAAACTACAATACTGAAAATGAATTTGTTCTTACATTATGTCTAAGAAACTCATAATATGGATTCTAAAATTATAAGGATTATATAAAGTTTAAAATTTAGTTAATACTATTCATAACCTCTTTTGAACGGCTTGTTTGGTAAGTCATGGTGCTCTTGAACTCGGTGTTACGTGTAGTGCAAGTTATTGAATTATTTTGAAGAAATAACACACTATGAAATCTTGGGGTGTTACAGCATGGGCCCCGAGGTCGGGTCATGACATTAAATGAATTTACTGATGTTAATAAAGGAATAATGATTATTCACATTCATGATGAAAATTTAATATTTAAAATTTCCAAATCCTTAATAGATTATAAAATAAATAATGAATATAATTTCATAATAATAAAATGTGTTGATAAATTTGAATATATAGAAATATATTTAAAGAAATTTTATTATACAATAAGAAAATAAATGTTTGATTATAGTGATTTTTTAGTTGGAGATCATTTTTTATTTTCTTAGTTATAAACCTAATGTGGAACCACTAGAATATGTGATGACTGACATTAAAAACCAATTTATTCAAGAATAATGTAAGTTGGAACTCAATCCATTAGAAATTATCTTTAATATATTTATATTAGGATATGATAAAATCTTCCAATTATTACTAATTTTGATCTTGATTGAAATTAATAAGAAAAATTATTAATTATATTAAATGAATAGAAAAGTTAAATTGGGTGGACCGTAACAAAAAATAAAAGAATAATCCCTATAGATTGTGCACAAGTCATATTATTTTTAAATATGGGAGTAATTATTTAAAAAACATAAAAGGAATTTAACTCTATCTATGGAAGTGGGTGCAAATAAATATGTTATAAAATTGATTAATGAAATAATTATTTATCTAATATTGGATATTTATTAGGTTAGATCACTACAAGTGGTACAAATAATGGAGAAATGAAATTGATTCAAAATGAAAAAAATGTGATTTAATATTAATAGGAATAAAAACTAATGGGATATTTTGCATTTTTTATAGGATAATGAATTATAAAAACTAAATGGATCATTTTACACTACTATTTTATTTTTTTCATACTTGAATGATAACTCTGTTTTTAATATTATTATTTTATAGATAGATATTATGGATATAGGGGACCCTAAATACCAATATAAGAGTAAATTTACTTGACCTTATATTATATTTACATGTAGAATAATTGCTTTGGGAATGTGCATTTCAAAAAAAAAATCAAAGATTCATGATTGAATTATTTCATGTCAGGATTAAGTAATTTATGGAAATTTTTGAAAATGTTTTTTTTCTACTCATGGGTATTAATTTGATAAATGTTTAATAAATCATGATATAATTTTTAAATAATGTAAATATAATATTATGGTTCTAAATTTGGAGAAATTTATTTTCATGATATAGATATGAATTGTACATTATCTAAATAATTCAAAAGAAGGAATATAGGGGGATCCTACCAATATATTTATAATCAATGGGTTTCTATATCCATATATATTTAAATAATTTTTATTCTTTGTCTTTCATTATTTTAAAGAATATTTATCCATAAGTTTTTATCTTATCATAAAACCAATGAAAAAATTGTTGATGAAAGATTTCTTTTTTTAATTTTGATAAAAAATTTATCAAATCATTCACAATATTGAATAATAAATTGATCAAAGTGCCAATTATTACATCATATAATTTGGAATTACCATTTATAATCTAATGTATTGTAAGTGATAATGAAATTAAAATAGTACTTGGTTGGATAAATGATAATATTTTTCAACCAGTATACTATGCTTATAATATATTTAATAAAAATCAATTAAATTATATAATTATATAGAAGGAATTGATATTAGTGGTTTTCAAATTTGATAATATCACTTTCATGAGTTCAAAAACTTTTGTAGGTATAATAAAAATATATAAGAGGACAATTTATTCATGGATGAAGAAAATGGTATTCCTTGATTTATTGATATTGTAAATTTTCTTGAAATTCAAGTTATATTCCAGGATTTCATCTTTACTCAAAAGAGGAAATTTTCTATAAGTAATTTAATTTTTTTTATAATTTTTTTTCTTTTTAGAAAATTAAATTAGAGTGATACAAATATGTTCTATGGAAATAATGTTTCTTATAATTTTATATTATTGTCATGTAATAACATGTGGAGGACTCCATGGTACACAAATAAAAATAGAAAAAGTTTTTCAAAGTTGTTTTATTATCTATATATGCATAAATATTACAAAAAATTTGTTATAAGTTGTGATAATTTTCAATGAATATGTCATATTAATCGGAAATACTTGATTCATCAAGTAGATTTTTTAGAAATTGACTAATTTAATGCTTATTTAATAGACTATATATAATGTTTTCCATGAAATTTTTGGAAACCTATAAATATTGGTAGGTATTGATTACATTTCAAATTGGGTTAAAGCTATTTATTTCTTAGATAATTCCCTAAGGACAATTATAAGAGTTTTGAAGAACATTTTGTTTAGGATTTCTGGTGACATGATTCATAATTACCAATATGGGTTCACATTTTGAAAATATAAATTTGAATTATATTTTGAATAAATATGGATATAAACATGAAAGCATGACCTGACCTACTGAATCCCCACTTGAGCTCATAGTATTCCTGGTGTTCCACACCAAGCTAACCTCGATTATGATAGGGGTTGGTGATTATCACTGAATGGTCATATCACACATTATTAGAGGTCATAGCCTAACCATCCTGTAATAAAAACATATATAAAGTTCATAACATAACAATTATGGATATATATATATATATAACTTAACTATACAAAACACTTACACGAGACAAAAAAATACATGCACAACACCACATAAGAAAATAACGAATATTTGTACAACTAAAAATCCTTTGAATATGATAGATACAAGACACTGGAAAGTTCCTACTCATTGAATTTTCCCTAGAGTGATCTTTACATGTAATGATTGATTCCACTATGAGGGACCAATATGCTATAACATGCATAATAAATACTTACCAGGGCTCAGTTCTGAACAAGCCACACCAGCTCTATGTCTACCAATACCATCTTTAAACCTATTCATAGTATGTTAGAAACAATATATGTGAGCATAAAACCTATACATGGGTGTGTATATATATGATCTATAAGACATACCAAAACTATAAAGTAAATTCAAGAAATAATTCATCTAAAACCCTTGACACATGTGAGTATCCATGATGAAGACAAGAAATAAAAATATAGAAATTCATTACTAATTAAAGTCTTAGTAAAATATAGATAAGTCCCAGTAATTTCAACATTATCCCACTAAGGTCCAATTATCATGAGAAACTAGGGATACTAAAATTACTGAAAAGTTTAAAAATACTGAAGTCAATATCCAGGGTTGTGCCACATATCTATGTAAACACTTTTGGTTTAGAGGGGTTAAAATCCTTGAAGAATACTTTTCCCCTACCTTTTAAACTACTACAACACAACCAATATATATAAAGGTGAGCCTACTCACCACTAAATCATAATGGTTAGTAGATGGAGTACCACAACCCCTAATCTAATAATATCACACCACAATCCATGTACCTAAACATGAAATACCAATCAAACCATGTTACTTTATAAGAACTATTATGGAGGATCCCATTCCCCTATAAGGTAGGAGGAATATTGACTCCATTGGAGAATCAAAGAATCAACCAAGCTCTTGGAAGGGGGTATAAAAAATCTATATTTAGAGAATATCAACCCTGTGTTTGGGGGGGGTGTGAATAATTAAACCTATCTGATTTGAAGGGAGTGGATCACATGCCCTATGTGGGGGTAATGACCAAACCCGCCTGATGATTGTGGGGGAAACCTACAAACAGAAAACACCACACTACAAGGGAGGTTTTCTAGCCTTGAGAACACTCTGATCATCATACATGAATCCAGTTACCATCGATATGGAGATAAATTTTTAATATTCCTATTTTTCCTTTGAAAAATCCATAAATAGTTGAAAGAACCATGCCACTATGATCAAAGTGAAAAAATACTCAGGATAGTCTATTTATTGGTCAGAATATGAGTCCTAATGAAAATTTTCTAAAAAAACACCATGTAGGAAAAATAGGGCCACATTATAACCTTTGGGAACATTAATTAGGGTGTAAGGGTTGGGGAAGTCACCCCACACTCACCTTGGTCTATGCCCCATGAATACCCCAATAAGTGGCACTAATGAGTGTGGTCGCGTGGCACCACACACACCCCATACAACCTATGAGTTTGGTTCAGGTGGGCCAGACCCTATTTTCCTTTGGAAAACCTGATTTACATGAATGTCAGTGGTTTAGACCCCATGGTATAGAGGACTATCTAGATAACCCACATCACCAATAACATCTTCCCACCACATGGATAATGGGGAGTCATAAAATACTAATGGATCAGATGGATATGGGGAGTTTAGGTTGCCTTGCCTACCTATTTTCCTACAAATCACCATAGTTTTGGTCACAATACTAACTACCTAAGTTATCTCTTGGAAAACTAGTGTAGATAGAAAGCACCACTCATTGGGGGTTCCAACCTGAAACTACATCACCCCACTATCCTCCACTACTCACATTTACCTTATCATATGATTTCATCACATTCCATCCTGACCACTCATACTTCTGATGCTTTTCATCCTAGTTTCATAGGCATCCCTTAAGACCTATCACCAACACCTACCCCATGGTTAACTTGTGGTGGTATCCTTCCACCCAAAGCCCTAGATTCCCGATCTGCAACCAATTATTGGGCTATATTCTAATGCTTGCACATGAATAAAGAGAGAGAGATAGAGGATGGAGAGAGATACTAACAGACAATAGAGAGATGGAAATATAAGAATAATATGACTGATTATATATAGAATACCTCCAACAAAAAGAACATGGTTTGAGTTGTGTGAAAAAATTAGAATAACAATCAAAATAATAATTCTATAAAGAAAACCCTATGAATAGAGGAGTATGTTACAAAAGAAATACATAAATCATGAAGAATAAAGAAGGTAAATATAAACCAAAAAATAAATTCCAAAAAGGATGAGAAATCCAATTTTGATAATTATTTTCAATGGGGATTCCATAAAAAATGGTTCACAAGAAAAATCACGAATCCCTTGATAGATAATCACCACCACATAAATCTACAGATGTAGCTATTGGTTTATTCATCACCATTCTCTAATTAGATAATGAATATTGTTACAGATTTCATTCATCACCTCTATTTTGATGTAATTGACCCTAGCATATAGCCTCTCTAAAACATACATCTCTCTAGGATTCATTTCATTAGACAATGACTGTTTTTATAGAAATATATAATAGGGATATAAATAGATGAAATTCATCAGTTTTCTAACTATTAATAAATTAATTACATTTTAATTAATAACTTTAAATTACATTACCGTGATGGGAAATCACAGGACCCAAAATGAAAAATCAAATTATAAAGTTCCTAGGGTAAAAAAATGTTGTGGATTCAGGAATTCTCTTAGATATACCATCTGATACTTTTTATATGGAAAAGTATCATTCAAAAAAATATGCACAAGAGAGTTAAAAATAATATTTTCTAATACTTAATATATTTTTATCATTTCCCCACTGCACCTAAAATTTCACATCATCATTGACATGGGTAAAAGACCACTCTCTATAATCAATTAAAGCATTAGATGATTTTCCGTGACCAGTTACTAGAATAAATTTACCATTTTACCCTTGGGGTGGTCCGAAGACTCTAAAACATAAAATTGAGTTAAGTATTGTTCCGGAAATACCCAATTAACTATATCCCCCACACCTTAAGACCTTTTTCCCAAAAAGGAAATTATTAGGGTTCTTTGAAATGAATATCTCAAGAAAAACCTATATGGAAAAATCCTATAATTACATGCACTTCCCTCATATTTTGAGTTTTGAGATCTAAGTGAACTCATTATTCCACACTTCCTTAGAAGAGAAAATACTCTATTATCACTAAATTCCTGAGACCTAGATCATATAAAAGAAATACCTTAATGGGAACACATATTCACTCTATAAAAATCTTTCCAATCCTCTACAAAAAAACCATCTTCATACAATGGATATTATTCCACATGGGATAAAATGAAACCATAAACCACTGAAATATATCCCTTAAGGGTTCTTTCACATGTTTAACTATAGTGGAAGTGACTCACTCTCAACTTTGAAAGAGAATTATAGATGATTATTTCTTGAGAAAAATACACCCACATCACACTAACACTTATTGATTTGCCAGATTCCATATTGAAATCATAAGAGACAAAATTACACATGATCTTTAGGATCCACATAAAATATATTTCCCTTTCCTATCAGCAAGGAACTAATGCCAATAACATTACTTCCTAGATCATTAGAAACATGGGACTTCTACCCTAACCACTTAATAAAAATTCAAAGGAATCATTTATCCACAACTCAATTGAATATAGGCTCTGACCCACTGTAGATGATTGTCAGGTTGTGTTGTTTTACTCTTTCATAAAATCCATACATGAGAAAAATCGATACAATAAAAACTTTTTGAACTATAAAATAAAAAACCAATACTCATCAAGTATCCCAATCCACCATAATATTAGGAGGAAATTACTGAACACTCATATGACCTTACTATATCATATCAAGGCGCCAAGATAACACCTTTCTATGTGATCAAAATATAAAACCTCCCTATACCAATATTGAAAGAGTATATATGTAATATATACACAAAAAAGATCCACTAGGCATCCACACTAAGGGTCATGATCCACTTGGGAGGTCTCCACTAAGGATGTATTTAATGATATTTAATGTGAACACTAAGGGAAGACCACTATCCACATAAAAATAGAGGCAACATGATCTCAACCTTTAAGAAAACCCATGAGGTCTATGCCTGAGAACATCTAATCACATAGGACCACTAATTAAAAATCACTATAATAGGACTCCCTTACATAAGGTATGAGTATGTGGACACCACTAATTATGAATGGTGATCAACGTATCCCTATTTTGATACAATAATCACTACATCAAAGATATTTATTCATACACCACCACCACCATCTAAATTCATTGTCCTTTGATAAGATCATTATCCACCACACCATGAATACTCCACTAAGATATCATATACTTATAAAAACTCATATTCAAGAATTAAAATGCTACCCCAACCATCTACATCCCATAATATTAGATATTACTTCATATCTACTGAAATTATGTATAAAAAAAGAAAATTCCTTGAATACCCAATAAGATCTTTTATGAATCGATACTTGTAAGGGTTTGGTTGAAATTACCATGAAACTACTCTAGGGTTCTTATCATTTCACTCAATATTACCTAAGATGTGTATCTATAATAAAAGAGATTCTTATGCAGGTCTCCCTATAAGGGGTCACTATGGGTCGCCCTTTAGAAGAATTCATGAATTCCTCTATATTAATGGGATGTGAATTTATCATCCAAGAATGTAGTTTATAAAGAATTATATACCATCTGATGGGTAGTTGAATTTATCTTTAAGAGAGATAGTTATAATCACCACTCTTATAGAGTGTGAATTATCAAAAAAAAAATTGGTGTCCACTTTTAATAAATAAACTCATAGATTTATATGATTTGATCTTTTTTGACATTCATAACTTCACCAAATTGTAATTTAATAACCCTATATTTGAATATGATGATCTCACATTATTAGAAGGTGTGGGTGAATGAAAGTATCTATTAGTGGAAACTATACTATTGATAAAGGTATAACTAGGGGTTCCACTAAAATCTCTAACTCTCAAACCTCTAATATAGAAACAATTACTTTTTCATGTGTTATCTTTCTCAAGGATCTCTAGAATTAGGTAACAAATAATACTCTAAAAAAATCTATTGGTGACTAACCATAACCACCAATCACATGAGTCTCCCCACAGCTCTAAATGTTAGCACTTTGTACCTGGTTGAAACTAACCTAAAGTAGTGTTAATAGTAAAGGATCAATGCACCACCCATCCCCAAATGCTCTTTCACCACTTTCACTCCCACTAAAAAACTCCCCATTATGAAACTAGGTTGATAACAAGAAGGTATCTAACCTAATTACATCTTTAACGAGGAGGTATATCTAGGACACCACTATTGTTTTTTAGGTGAAATGTTAAAATTCACCCATAACCATGGTGTTTTCCAACCTTGATTAAAAATCCATTAATACTCAAATAAGTCACCTCGATAAAAGTTTCATTTTATAGAAACATAACAAAAACTTAAAAAATATTCCACCGAAGTCAACACACAAACCACTGACCCCAAAAGAACACACCATAGAGAATATATGGATAACACCTCATGAATTTTATGGGCCTTGATGTATACTGAAACATTGTCTCTATTACCTACAAATGATCTAATATTTTTAGATAAAACACCATCTTTAAAAATGGATCAAACTAAAACTTTGGTAGAGAATTATCATAATAAGTTTGAGAAAACATGTTCCAATAAAAACATGTTATAAAATGTTAGGATCTTAAAATAAGAATCATTATCTGGCCAGGGAATTTCTAAACTAGATAGAAACATGTGTCTTATTCTCTATAAACCCATATTTTTCCTAAGGATGAGGATCTCCTCAAAAATGCATGAGGCCTATTTCTTAAAAAAATTCATCAAACATATAATATACTTAGTCTCATCTTAAAGAGTGGGAACTATCATATTATATATAAGAAATATTCTCACTATGTATAAAGAAGAGTGAAGTGAACTATAATCAAAGGAAAATTATATATCTCAAACTGGTCTCACAAACAATGACTAATCACTCAATAACCTGCAGTGAGTGGCCTAACTATTTACTTGGGCTCTTCATGACCCTACCTATGAACTAAATCTATATATAAGTTTAAAACACCCTTCATTTGATAGGTTTAAACAATAAAAATTATAGTATATCTGGATGATCTAATACATTAAGGACATGAAAGATCAAAATTGACTACTATATGATGCATATAGTAACTTTACTATACCTTTAAACAATGTATCAGAGCTATTGGATGACTAACAGGTTATCAAAGTCTTGGAAAATGGATATGTCAACCAACACACCTACATTGGTATCCCTATTTTGATATTTGTTCTCAATATTCCGTTAACATTATTTCCCTAAGGTCCCAAAACCATTGTTCACATGAGTACTACCTCAAAAAATCATCCCTAGGAGAAACCCTCATTGCTACAACTCTAGCATGACCTGAGAAACCTAGGACTCACTTGAGCTAGTGGTAATCCAGGTGTACGAAATCCGAATCCCACCACAAATAGGAATGGGGTAGGTGACAAACACCAAGTTAGTATATCATAAATTCGGGGAGACTTTATCATTTATCAACCAAAAAAAGATACATATCTCTAATTCCTTTCATGATAAACAAGACAAATAGATTGTATATAAAATAACTGAACTATAAAAAATACATGAATGAGAGAACACAATACAAGTATAATGACACATATGAAAATAAAAAATATTTTTATATCCAATAAGCCTTTGAATATAAAAGATAAAATATAATAAAAATTAATTCCTTGATGCATGTACCTAGGAACAAAATCCAGCCACAACAATCACCACCACTACTAAGGACCACTATTCTCTATCCTACATCACCAGTGAAATAAGGAATCTTTTTTACATAAGGTACACAAACTCCACATCTACCAAGACCATCTATAAATCTATACATTGTCTATATAAACACAATACATGTGGGAATAATTCCCATTCATGGGTGTTTATAAACATACTCTATAGTAAAACCCAAAACCATAATGGAAGGTGAAGAAAAAAGTCATCTCAAACCCTTGGTACATGTGAGTATTCAAGAGGAAGATTAGAAAGAATAATATAGATTTGATTTAATACTAGGAGTCTCCTGAAAATATAAAAAAGTACATGTTATTTAAACACCAACCCAATATGGACCTAATCTCATGAGAAACTAGGGATTCTTAGAGTAATAAAAGTCCACAATTCCTCAAGTTGATAGACCACTAAAAACCACATATCCAATGAAACCAATAGGTTACCGAGGTGTCATAAGCCCTGATGATGTCTATAATTCTCAACCATTCCAAATACTATATCATTTAATGTATATATGATGTAAATCATGATCACTATTGAATTAATATCATTAGTTTATAGAATACCACACACTCTAGTCCATCAATATCACACCACCATCCATGTATCCAAACTACTAATTCCAAGTAACATGCATAACCTCACTGAAACTATTATGGAGGTTTCCTACCCTAGGAAGGTGGGGGGGATATCGAATCATGTTTAGGATCATATCCCCAATAAAACCCCTATATGAGGTGAATATCGAATCCATAGATAAAGGATTTTAGTCCTGAATATGTGGAGGAAACAACTGAACCCATATAATCGATAGGTAGAGGATCCCTACCTTGATTATATAGGGTAATAACCAACCCTACCTATGGATGGTAGGTAAAAAAATATTCCTAACACAACCACATCACCTTGAAGGGTAGTGAACATAGATAATAATTTTATAATCACACCAAAATAATTTTTGTGTCCCAACAAGGAAAAATTAAAAATATGCCTATAATTCTAAGAAAAATACATTAGATGGATAAATAGAAACAACTATACTGATCTATGTTAAAAATAATTTATATATTCTATTTATTTTCCAAAATTAGACTCTCAGTAAAAAAGCTCCAAAAAAATTTCCACATAGGTGAAAGTGAGTTGTATAGTGGAATCTGGGAATGCCATGTGGCATACAAGGGATGGTCACACAAGTGAATCCAACATGCAACTAGGAATGATGGAGTATAATTCCAATGTGTGCAGGTGTGTAGCACTTCCTATGTGGAATTCATCATCCTTGGTTTGGTTGGGAAAACCCAACCCTATGGGCCTGCTGTATGGCCCGCTTCTCGCATGTGTTGATGGTATGGGCCCCGTGATGGGATGTCCTGCCTAGTTGGCCCTCACTGTCCATAAAATCTCTTCCCACTATATGTTGGGTGGGGTTCCATCTAATCCTGAGTGTTTTGATTCTAGTATGGGGCGTTCAGGTCATTCCCTTAACCCATTCGCTCAGAAAATGTTGTAGCTACCGCCATGACACTCCTCAAACAAGTTGTTTCTCAGGACGTCACTCTCTGGTGTGCCTAGTCATCACCATGTACCATGGGCACCACCCCACTTCCATGTCACCCCACTGGCCTCTACCTCTTTTCTTCCTTTCCTCTTCAGTATCCCTTGTGACATGCTACTTCCTTCTACGTCGTAAGCACCCTTCCATGGTCTTCATCCTTTTAATCCACCTAACTCACAAACCACCATCCAATGCTAGATCCAATATTGAAAGATCCTATGGAAATGAAAAGATATAAAGAGATGATAGAGAACAATATAGATATTATTGAGGGAAATAGAATAATAATACATATGATTCTCTACTAAACACCTCTAAAAAAGACTATGGTTAATTTTTTGTTAATTTTTTTGAATAATAATTAAGATATTAATTTTCCAAGGAAATCCTAAAGAAAAGAGGCCTATATTCAGAAATAACTGATGAATTCATGAATGGAATAAAATTAAATATAAACTGAAATTTAAACTCCACAATTCAACATAGATTCAATTTTCCTAAATATTTCCCACAGGGATTCCATGATGAATGGAGCATAAGAAAAATCATGAATCCCTACCTTGATAGTGAATCTATATCACATAAATATATCTTTGTTTCCATAGGTTTATTCTTTAGGATCACACAATTCATTCATCATTTTTTCCATGGATTTGATCTCCCTCATCTGATCTGATGATGTTGCCACCAAAATCCAACCACTTCACCATCAACCTCTCTCAAGATCATGTCACTAACCAACAATGACCCATAGAGAAGTTATATAATAGAGATATAAGTAAGAAAAGTTTTAGGGTTTTCCAACCATTAATAAATAATATAAATGTTATTTAATTCCTTTAAATGATGTAACTACGATGGTTCATCCCATAAACCAAAATGTGAACTAAAACTATTGAATTCTTAGGGTCAATGCCCTAAATGAAACCATTGTCTCAAATGTTTTTTATCCAAGACTCAATTTTGAATGAAACAAATCATTCCTAAAAACACATACATATGGGATATTTTTTTTATAATTATTATATATTTATAAAATCTCTTTTGGGCCCACAATTGTATACCAACTTGACCCAAGGGTAAACACCACTCCCCCATATCAATGAATCCATTAGATGATTTTTATAAGGTCATATACCAAGGTTAAATTTTTAATTTACCCCTCTAAATGTCTCAAGATTAAAAAAATATAAATTGAGCTATGTCTCATTCGGGAAATACTAGGGTCACTAAAAATTACACTAGGATACCCTATTACCCACAAACAAGTGGCCATGTTGAATTTTTTGAATAATGAAATAAGGAAAAATTTTCATAAAATTATAAATTAAACAAGAATAGATTAGAAAATAAAACTTGATGATGTATTTTGATCTTATTATATATTATATAAAATAACATTGGGAATGTATATTTTCCTATTAATTTATATAAAATATTTTTATTTACAAAATTAAATAAAAAATTGGGAATTTTGGGAAAAAAGATATAAATATTGATCAAAACCCTATAGGTGTGAAATGTTTTTCATAATTTAATGAATTAAAATATATTTTATTGAAATATTATGAAAGTGAAATGATTTATGATGAATTAATGGAGTATTTTCATGATTCTCACACATATGATAAAAAATTTCAACATGAGAAAACTATTTTAATTTTCAGCTCAAGATTCAAATTTTTTTTGAGCAAAATATTGGTAATATTAAAATTTCTGGTCAATGTTTTTAAAATTTATAATTATGGGGAAATTAAAATTGAAAACCAAAATGGAAATCAATTTAGGGTTAATAGAAATATATTAAACAATTTCTCAAATAAAAATACTTAATTATATTGATACTATTATCTTGGATGAACCATGATGAATTAGGGAATGGTTGCCTTTTTGGATGGAGTTTTTGCTTTTAGTGATCTAGATTTTCCTCCTCATAAACATCATATTCATTGTTATCTAAAAAACTTATGGAATTCCTATCTTTTTCATTATCTTATGGTAGGTTAGGTTTTAATTCTTTTTTACCTTTTTCCTCTTCTCCATACATGGAACACCAACTTTTTCTCACTAATGACATATCTCACAGAAGTATATATTTTCTATATTATATTATTCTTATTCTTCAAAATCCTTAGATCTCCAAAAATTACTCTTTATTTTACCCTGTTAAGGCGGTCTGGTTATTCTGTTTCCCTATTAATGGTATAATTCTTATTCCTTTTGGACCTTGATCACTACTACCAACACTCATAACACTTGAAAATTCCTGATAAACCCCATGTTTTTCTATTATAAAGGGGCTCTAGTGGTACGATATTTTGTTGGTAGTGACACTCGATGGACCTTACTTATTTTTCATTTCACCATCCTATACTCTTTCTACCCATCCCTTTATGATTGATCATATATCGATACAATATGAAGGAATTCAACCAAAGTATTTTTCCACCTGAATGAATTTTACACATCACCTGAATGAATTTTACAACACATTAAAAAGAATTTTCTCTCAAAACATGGAGTAATTTTTCTCTCACATGAAGGAATTTTTTATAAAAATATGGACATACCATTTTTTTGTACCACCAATCATCATAACTGGGACACATCGATTGATCTCCACAACCAAGAGGACTTTCAGTACATGGATCTCTATCAGGGATATCTTCAAACACCATTGTCAATAATTCTATCACCATAGTAACATGCCATTATCTTCATCTTTATTTGTTCAACTTCATCAGTAGTTGAGAAAATTCAAATACGTAACTCCCTTCCTCATTCTCTTTCACAGTGTCTATATATTTTTGAACCCTCCTCCTTGGATGAAATCTGGTGCATCCTTTTTATAAGCGTGACACATGGGTCTTTAAAAAAATAAATTCTATTTTCCTTTTCAAAAAATATCTATCTTTTCTCAAACTTTATCATCCCATATATCGCCCTTATTTTACAAACCCTCTTATCCTTTTTTTTCTTTCTCTCTATCTCATTAAAATTCTAAATAAAAAATACCTACAATATCCACCTTTATTTAAAATTTTAATACTCCACATTCATCTCTACCATCAGTGTCAATGTGATTGTTGGATCCACTATCATTGACTCATCCATGATCAAATCTATCACATTAACTCCACATTAGTCAGATCTTCATATACATATGATCATCCATTCCAACGCTGGCATGATTCATCACACCCATTATAGGTGTCATATTTTCATATCTTTGAAAAAATCCTCTATTTGACTTTATCACTACATATAGATCATCTCTGGTTGTAAACGTGAACCTCCTTTGATACCAGTAGTTGGGGTGGAGTCTGATGTTGAATCAAAAGTAGCTTCAAAACATAGAAAATTTAACCAAATTGTTTTTCTCCTTGAAGGAATTTTACACATCATCCAAAGGAATTTTACAATTCACCTAAAATATTTTCTATCAACACAAATTTGAATTTTTATCTCACCCAAAGAAATTTTTTATACAGAAATAGATATACCATTTTTTATGCTATTGTTAATCACAATCGAGATACAAAACCTGATCTCTACAACCAAGAGGAATTTTGATAAATGGATCTCTATCATGGATCTATTCACATGTCATCATTGAAAATTATCTCACTATATTCACACACCATTGTCTTCACCTTGATTTGTTCTCCCTCACAAGCAGCTGAGAAATCTCAAAGGATACACCCCTTCCTCATTCTCTCTCACAATAGCTACATATTTTCTAACCCTCATCCTAAGAATCAATATGATGTATCCTTTTTATAAGCATGACATATGGGCATCTCAAAAAATAATATCTCCTATTTTTTTTCAAAAACCCTCAATTTTTTTCAAACTCTCTCATCCCATATATCACCCTTATTTTTAAAACTCTCTGATTAATTTTCTTCTCTCTCTATCACATTAAAATTTCAAAATAAAAAATCCTAACTGGGGGATAAATTCACTGTGGGGGGTTCATATTGGTTGGTTTCATCCTTCACTTTTTTTTATGATTGAATCTTATAGTCTAATGGTGGTGTTGTGTTATTTAGTTAAAAAATATTTTTATTGCTGCTTAGTTTTATTACCCATGGTTCTTTTTAGAGGATTTAGTTTTGATGTAGTCCTTTTAAAATTCAAAAATTTCTAGAGAACCTTTCCTGTTCAAATATTCTCTTACTTCTTATACTATCACTTCTACTTCTTAACGGTTTGGTGTGGTGGATCTTGTAGTGGTTTTGGGTTGTGTTGTTTATGTGATTATTAGTGTCCCTAAAGGGAAGACTTATAGAAAATGTTCTTGATGGTCTATATTTTTATCTCTAATGGTTTTCCTATGAAATTAAAAATGGTTTTGTGGATGATGTACTACACATAGTGATCCATGATTTTTCGTGATCTTTGGTGTAGTCTGGTCTATCCAAAATGATGATGGTGGTTTCTAGTGGACTTTAATTCGATGTGATCTCAATTTATTTGGTTTATATTGTTATCTATAGAGATATTAGTAGGTTTACAGTGGGTCCTCACTAGTGTTGTGGGTGTGGATAAATATGATGGGGACTTTCATATTTGGGTTCAGATCTTGATGTGTATAACAATTGACAAGATGATGTGTGTGATTTTTTTTGAATTTTTCATTTTGTAGGGTGGGATCAATTTCCTATGAATTTTTATAATTATTTGAATTTTATAGTGCTATTAATTTTGGTAATGGTTTTAATTTTAGTATCCAGTAATATATGATGTTCCTATTGTACCATAAAATTTTTTTATCAAGAAAAAAAATATAGACATGGATGGGAAAAAATACAATGAATTAGAATGTGAAACTAAATACATAAAAGAACATACAAAAGGAAAACTGGTGTAGTAGATATATTATTAGTATGTATAATTTATATAGGTTCACTCTATTTTCACTAGTTTCACTAAATAGATTATATAAAATGGAAACTTCAAATAGTTTGGTAAACAACCTCATTGTATAAATTACAGGGACAATATAAATATTTATCTTTAAACATATAAGAAAAATTGATTTTTTGTTCCCCGTGCTAAATTGGAATAGGGAAATAATAATTTTTAAACTAGTGTATTTATTCATCAAATTTGAATTATTATTTAATTATTTCAATTGTAATATAATTATCAGTATATTTTATAAATAATTGTGTAATAGTGTATTTTTTTAATCTTAAATTCGACTTTCATTACTTTTTTTTATAATTTACTTTAATATTTTAAATCAGTTCAAAATTATTGTAAGTGTATAGAAATTTTATTTCTATTATATCATTTTTATTTATTTTATAGTTTTAATTAATTACACAAATATAATTTTTGGAATATTTTTTTTAATTATGAAATATTTTTATAGAAAATTTATTCTCTTCTGTACATTATTTTCAAGTTCCCAATTAGTTTTATTTTATTTTTTATTTTTATTACCCATAATTCTAATCCCAGGTGTAAATAATGAAAATGTATATAATGATATTATAACCCTTGAAAGTTAATAATATAATTAAAAATGAAATCAATGATGATACAAAAAGAACAAAATTCATCATTTTAATGAAAATAAAGAATTAAATGCATAAAACACAAATCATAAAGTTATTAAGATTTTTTGGAATAAAAAAAGTAAAAATATTGGTAAATGAAATGGGGTTGACTCATCTAGTACAACATCATAACCTAGTTAATCCAACATTAATGATTGAAACTATCTTCTCTTGTTAAATAAGGTTGAAAATTTTAAAATATGAAAATGGAGAAGCACAAATTTTATATACACAAATATTATAATTCTATTTATTTTAAATAAAGAATGATTTTATTGGGAAACATTCTAGGGGAATTTAATATTCCCATTTTGAGGAAATTATATTATTGGATATAGGTTAAAGAATCCATAATGGTGGAGATTTTTTTTCAAAAAAATGTTTATGAACCAAAAACTGAAAAGTCAACACATTTAAAAAAGTCATTTCATAGAATCATTAACCATATCATGGTTAATATGATTTTTCCAAAATGAGGCAACATAAGTGATTTAGGAATAAGAGAACATTACTGCTTGTATTATATGGAAACTAATACATTATTTAACATAGAACTATTTATCCTTCAATATTAAATCTCGATTATTAATGAGGAAAATGAATTAATTTTTATAGAGTATTATATCACTCGTCTTTAAATTTACTTCAAACAGAAGGTTAAACTACACACATTTAAAATTTTTATTGAATCAAAATTCATGACTAAAGAAATAATAAAGAATATAAAAGTTGAGAAGATGAAAAAAATAATAAAATAATGAATTTAGAACCTCTAAAGAAATGAAAGAATCATTATATATAAATATATATCATTTCACAACTTCTTTTAATGAGGAATTTCAAAATATAATTTTTCAAAATAACTAAGAAACTCAATAGGACATTCACTATGTGAAAAAACTGGTTTGTCATGTAAAAGATTCAACTAAATATTTTCAGAGAAGTTTGAGTTATTAATGAAAATTTAAAAAGTGATAGTAATGAAACTTACTCAATGATCACCAACAATTACTACTACATTAACCATGGAAGAATTTACATAGGAATGGAGAATTTAATTTTTGATATTCATTCTCTTAGTATAAAAAATTCTGATTCTTTTTCATTTAAAAACCCACATATTAAGTGATTATACCTTTTTCATAACAATATTAGTGGAAACCCTATCTTATCCTTAGAAATGGTCTAACAACATAATTACTTGTTTGAAATAGTTTGATCCTTGATACCAATGATTTAGATTACTTTGGATACTATGCTATGATTTTGAAAATATTTGTTAAATATGTTATTTTTTTCACTTATATTTAAACCCATTATAATTAGTTTTTCTAAATATTATAATTTAATAACTAATATGACTTTGATCCCTTTATAAATACGTTCAAATTTTCATATTCATGAGATAATTTTGGGCAAGGTATGACTTATATAATTTTAAATGTTTTTCTATTAAATATAGTATCTTTAAAATCTATATTAAAATTTTCGAACCATCTACTTATTTTAATTTTCCCCATATTGACCAATTAAGACACCCATGTGTTTTTACCACTACCTTGTATATAGAAACCATTAAGAGATATATTTATTATGAAACAATAACTAATTTACATTTATTCCCCCTTTATAACTATTTTTATGATTGTCTTCAAATCATATATTGAGGGAGAGATTATTTAATTGAAAATTTTGTTTGAGAGACAAATAGTTATTTTAAATACATGAATAGACTTTATCACCTTTATTTATTTCATAGTATATACATTTTTATCAATCATATAATTTGAAACAATTTTTTTTCAAAATATGTGTATATATAGTAGTTATTATATGGTATCAATAACTTTTAGTGATACATGTGATAAAAATAATTATTAATTAAAATGGAAAAGTATTTTATATAACCTATTTTCATTAATAATTTCTTGATTATGAGTAGTTTGTTCCTTTTATGTGGTATTTTCCTATATTATTTAATGATATTTCATAATATCTCCAACTATAGTTTTATTATTATTTACTTGAGTTGAGTTTTTTCCTACTATGTCCCTAGTGAGGATATATTTCATTATTTTATTGTATATATGTATCATTTTAATTATGGGGGAGTGAGGTTTTTTGGGATTCACTTATACTGTTATATCATATTTATATTTTAAGATTTTTAATCTCATTTATATATATTTTTTTTTAAATTTTACCCACTATTCCATAGCCTTAGATATTATTTGAACATAATGTTATTTCTTAATATTAATGTATTTTTTTTATTTTTAATTAGTTTAGATGTAACATTCAGGAGAATTATATGGTAAAAATTTGAATCTCCATGAATTGAGTATAAGTTTGACATAATTTATTCTTGAGAAATGAGGGTTATTTTAAGGGAGTTCAAAATGTTGTATGGGAATTATATTTTTTTTCTAAAAAAATGCACATAGAATAAAACATATTGAATAAAATTGGTATTTTAAATGAAGGGCCATACTTTAGATGGTAAAATGATTACATTTTTTTGACTAGTAATTAAATTATTTTGATTCGTCCAAGGGAATATTAATGTTTCATTTTTAATTTATTTTGGACTAGAATGTAAAATAATAAGTATTGAAGAATTTTATGTAAATATTTTTATATAATTAGTAGCACAATTTTTAATATCATTTTTATTTTTTAAATAAAATTCATGCTTTTAGTGTGTTCTATTATATTTTAGCTCAAAGAGCCAATGGAATTATAAATGAAATAAAAATATGCTAATGGTAATAAATTATTGGGTATTTATCCCACTTTATAACAAATAACTTTAAAATGAGGAGTTTACCCAGAATTTACAGTGAGATATATGACGGACCTACATTTTTTATTAGGTGGTATAGTTTTTATTATCTAGCATTAAACTATAGAGTAATGGTGAAATATGTTTAGACCAAATGAATGAAATTTTTTATTGGGTTGCACCACCTTTTTCATGGGGAAATCCTAAAAATATTGAGATGAACAAGTTTATTCATAATGATGAGAAAGACCAAAATGGGTAAATCTATCAATGTAAGGGGATAAATTAATATGGAGAGTATAAAAATTACAATAATTACCTATAAAAGGGGATTAAAAAGGAATAATTACAATGTTGTTTCATTTTTCTTCGTGTAACCTATTCTTTCTTATCACATCAATGGCTGACTGAGCCAATAAAGCGGAATGTGGCCTAGTGAAGTATGAGTATAGAGGGTTCATGAGATGTTTTTGAATTGTAAATTTTTTATCTAGGTTTGTTTCAAAATCTATATTGTTAAAATTATGTTGTATGGGCCCAGGTTAGGTTGTTAAGTTCACACTAAACCTAGAAGTTTATTTTCTTAAATACATAAAGTTTAATTTAGAGGTATAGTAAGCCAAATATTTTGGAGGTTAGGATGAAACACAATCAAATGATTTCATTAGGATGATCAATAATTGATTTTATTTATTAATATGATATTTCAAAATTTGGATGAAGTATTTTCTATGATTTTAATTTCATTAATGAAATGTTGAATGTGTTAAAGAATATCTTATAGTTTATAAATACTTTGAAACTGAGTTTGATTGGATGAATAAAATGTTTAGTGAAAAATATGTTAATACTAAAAAAAGTAGTTTAATTTATTATTTCTAAATTAAGTATCATATTCAATTATTCTAAACACCGGTCCCCAAGAAATATTTAAAAACTGAGTTTGAGTGATCATGGAAATTTAGAAATGTGGGCATCATAAATATTAATATATACATATATATAAATATATTTGGGAATTTATTAATAATCTTAACATTGCTATGAAATATTAAGTAAATGCGTGATTGAGTGGAATAAAAACCATAATATCTATTTTATTATAAATTATTTCATCCATTAAAATTATATTTTCTTCATACCAAACAATTTATCTTGACCATTTTCTTATAAATGGAGTCCAAAATATAGTTATACTATATTAACCATTCCTTTTAGTTTAACACTAAACTCCCTTTGTACTACCATTCGGGAAGATCTTTGGATTTATAATTTCCATAACTCTAGTGTATTCTTGTAAGGGACAAACCATGCATAAAGAAATAAATAATATAAATATAATAAAATCCAAGTTTATCAATGATCCTATATCCATAAATTCCATGAAATATCCTCTAATATATATATATATTTATAATCATCATAGAAATATAATGTGATTCTTACAAAATTCTTAAAATCCTATTTATTTCTTCCAGTAAAAATAATTTATAATTCATTGAATCACAACACACTTCACTCTATTTATCTTTTCAAATCTCTAATATATTCACACTCACTATGCTAACCCATATTTTCCTTATTCTACCTTCAAGGATGCTCTATTGTAACCCAGTACAACCTAATAGGGCATGAGTGGATGAATCAAGGTGTTACATGATTTTAAAAAATTTATAACATCATTTTTAATTAAGATAATATTCCCTCATGGGAAGGAAGACTGTTCAGGATTTATCTTCATCAAACAATCTATCATCAAATATTATACCCATTTTTTGAAATAAAAACATGTATAAGCACATATATTTAACTAGTTTCACCCACAATAGGCTACATCCAAGGGGAATAACCTAAACATTGTTCTTGTGTAATAAAATTCAACTATAACTCACTATTTTGGTGGATATAATATTTATGTGAAGTTACTCTTCCCCTAGTATCATTGTCTATTCATTAGTTTAGGGAATCATTCACTATATCCGAAGGGACACTCTATTATCCTCCATTTCACACTACTTCATATGATATCATCTTATATAATTTTAGTTATCTTCTTAGTTTATCTATTTGAAGGTCCCACCATGTTCAATAGTTTTAATTTCTATCAATATTCTAGATGTGACACTCCAATGTATACCCTTTTCTTCTCCAAATTCTAAAACCATATATAATAACTCCTTATAAGAAGATAAAATTATTTTATATTAAAAAAATTCATCTTTTATAATTATTAATGGTAAAATAATTCCATCAAAAGAATTATCTACTTACCAGTCTTCATAGATATACCCAATAAATCTAAACTTCCAAACCTAATATTTAATGGAATAAAATCTAAAAATGACCTAATCCTATTTAATTTTGATATTCAATGAATCCCATGTTTTTTATTACATTATTTATCCCTTTTTGTAAAACCTATATCATTTTATATCTATTCTCTATGTTATTTGTGTTAGCTATATCAATAACTTATCTTCTTCTTCTTTTATTCCTTCCATTTATCTCAACATCTAGTCAGAATATTTAAATTTAAAATAAAAAATAAAATATTTAAAAACCTTAAACATAATATTCTTCAAATTCATCTCTTTAATCATCTTCATGTAAATATCTACCATTAACCTTTTTTTAGTCTGTGGAATTTCATTCCATAAATTTTAAATAGTTGTAAAGTGCTAATAAATCAATTTGTATTGAACTATATAGATCTTTGTATTATCAATTATATCTTACACTTTATAATATATATCGTTATCATGGTGTGTCCTCTTACATCATGATTTTATTAGTTTATCCCTTCATCTATTATTATTTAATTTCCAGTAGCTTCATGGTGTGATATATAACTAAATGGAGTGACCATGATTTATGTTTCTAAACAGCTCAAATCATAACCTTCACAACCCTACTTGTTCCTTTATGGTATAACCATCATTATGTGGTTATATTAATAAAACTTTTACCTTTTTATCATGGTGTTATCACTTTAAAAATATTATAAATGTCAAAAACTTTTGAAATGTTACCCTCTTCTATGGAATGGGCATCTTCAAATGTGAAGATTCGTTGAAATTAGCACAATCATTTTCATGAATGAGTAATTAATTTCACATAATAGTTGTTATGTTAACAAAATTTTAAAATATTTTGAAAATTATTTCTCTATTACTATTTTGAAATGGGATAAAATGTATCTATAAGACAAATAATATAATATTTGATACCAAGTATTTGAAAAATTCTAGGATAATTTACCTTTACATATGATATCCTCCATGCTTATGTATCACAGATAAAAACTCATGTATGAGACTCTTCAATTATTCTATAAGAAAACTCCCATGGAATGATCATTATGTAACTATCTAGAAATATATTAAGTATCAACAAAATAATTACATATAAATGGATTAGTTCAATATATTATGAAATTCTTAGTAATACGCAACTTCACTAATGATGTGACCCATGTGCTCAAACCATGATGTAAAATCTTATATATGGGACCATTACCATTTTATCTAAGTTAAAAAGAATTCATAAGCATATAAAAATAATAAATATCATGGGATATTAAAAAAAATAGTTAAATTTCTTTTCATGGAGTGATCTTTGTGCTTCTACCAATATTTTTTCTTGTAACTTAGATCCCATTAGAATAATATCTCCATATTTGTTTCAATAATAACTGTCAACAATCCAATAAACAATAAATTATGGAACTTTATACAACCCAAATCAACTCCATACTCCTTTAAACATTCTCAAACTCTCATAATAACATCTCAAACATCAAACTTCTATACTTCAAATTTCAAAATATCTTCTGGTCTAACATTTTATTCTTTACATTAGATTGAAAATATCTTCTGGTTTCTTACATCAAATTAAAAAAAAATACAACCCATATAGTTGTAAAAAACTACTTAAAAAACCACCTTCTCATAAATTTATAAAAACAAAAGACATTCATAAACTTTCAGTGATAGTAAAAGAATCCAACATACAAACTTCTGGTTGAAATGATATATGCCTTTTTATTTTTTGATAATACTTCTATATAATCCATTAATCTTTAATATATATAGATAATATCTCACCTCTTCAATTTTAATCCAAGATTGTTCATACATATATAATTTATATACTTCTTTATTACCCTTTGTTAATAAAATGTAAAGGGTTCATCTTTACCTAATTATTCATTCCTTCTTCCCTTTTTATCATTAAAAGGTAATAGGGTGTCTTTATCAACATTACACCCTTATTTAATATACATCTTACTTCACATTTTCAAGAGTGATAATCATCTTAACATTTCTTTAAGATCCTCTATATTTCTTGATACTATACTAAACATTTTTACTTAAAATATATCTATGATACCATATCACTGAAACTCATTCCCCTTTTACCACTTAATTAAAAAAAATAGAGAATTATAAATCCCCCATTAGTAACCCATAACTTTATAACTTTATTCTACTATCTTTCAACTTAAAAACATTAAGATATTTTATCCAACTATTGAATATCATCATAAATTTGATATTCTTTTAACCATACTTCATTGTAGCATAAATTGCATCCCAATTACTTTTTTAGATACATTATTCTCAATAAATTCTAGTGAGTGAATTTACCACATAGTAATAAGTAATCAATAAACCCTCTAATACTACTAAGTCAGAACATAGTATAAGAAAAAATAGTTTAAATAAATAACTTCAATGATGTCCATGTCACTCACTTATTTCCAAAAACACTTCCATCTTAAGTAATAAAATTTATTCATCATAAAAATTCATGTGATCTCAATTGAAATTACATAAGACTATTAGTGTATAACCAATAAATGAAAAATTATGTGATCCATAACACACATTAAACCGATTTATTTAACTTTTTCCTAATAAGATATCGATATAATTTTTTTTCGATGATCATTATTTCTTCATAGGTATTATTTATTTCCCGATGAATATATTTATACTTTTAATGTTTATCACCAATTCCCCTTAATTTCATCAGTTTTGGATAATAAATATTTTTATATCCTTTATCACGGGGAACCCACCTGTTTTTCATAATTTTTTTATAAGTGGATTTTAGTATCCTAGAATGTAACTAGATCATTTCTAATATAGATTGATACAATTTTTAAAACTCAGATATGGGTTTGAAACCTATTTAACTAAAAATTAGGCTCTATACCATTTTCAATTCATCAGTGTAGAATACATAACCTGATATTTATATGTACTCCTTTAAATCTCTCTCAACTTTATTATTGTATTATATTTTCATTAGCATCCATAGTGTCTACTTCTAAAATGACTTATTGCATTGTATCTACTTCAATACAATCTATCTGACTTAAATCATTAACTTTCATATTATAAGTTCATCTCCTTTCAACACATACACACCCTGTTGATCATATATCATATTAGTATTTCATTAATTCAATCGTTATATATCAAAATTATGTGAGTGGGTGGATAGGTACTCCTATAATCCTCATGTTGAGGACTATATTTTACCTTATTTAACTAACCTATTTAGTCTATATTTCATATAATACTTTTTAGTAGTATTTATTTCAATGATACCAGTAATTCATTGTTCCTCATGAGTTTTTGATTTTTAAAATTCTTCTAATTTAAATTTTGAAACATTTTCTAAGTGTTGATAATTCCAATGAATCCACTTAAAAAGGATTCCATTCATTTCATAATAATACATCCTCCACTTTAGATTCAAATATATTAATGTTTATTTATTTCCACATTTTTAAAATATAACTCTCTAAAATTAATATTTATTCTTGTTTTTCCACAATTTCTTATTTTACATCAATTATGGCTGATGTAACAATTCAACCTTTGATGTATGACACATATCTATTTAATAATCCAACTCATATTTCTTTAATTATATGAAATTGTTCTTTAATTAAACTAACTTTATTTCCATACTATCTTGATTTCCATTGTCCATAAGAGTAGTTTTATTCATCACCATTTATTTTCTTATTCTCATATCACAATACCTTGAAATATATATTTTGTAACAATATTCAAAATATTTTCTTCTGTAATGATCATTGATTATTATTTTGATCCATGGAATCTTGCCCAAAAATTCCATTATGAACTTATTAATTGAGTTAACTTTCTTTCTATAAAAAAATAATGCATTTAAATATATATTTGGAATTCCATTGTGTTACAATATCCATTATTCCATATTTTTATATGTTGATCAAGTTAAAAAAACACTATTAGAAGTATAATATTCAAAAGTATAATAATTTTACCTTTTTTCTTATGGAATGAGAATCAATGAAATTATCTTCTTTTCATAATATTAAATCGACCCAAAAGATTTTTTTTAAAAGAATTAAAATATAACTATACATCCTATAATAAAATCACATTTCATTATAAACTCCTCTTATCTCCATTTTTTAATTCGTATAAATTTTCTTGAATTCTCTAATTTATGATCAATAAAAACAAAAAAAATGTTTTCCCATAAGGGATGGTATTTGATCATTAGGATTCTCCTCATGCTTCCTTGATTATTCATAAAAACTACAATAAATTTTCTTATTTTCTACAACTAATTATTTCTCATTTTTTAGCATAACATCTAACTGATGCACTTTAAGTGGATCAGATCTCCTTCATTTTACCAAGGATTTTAATTTTTATTCATATTTTATTTTTAGAATCTTTACCTTCTATTAATTTTCTTTCATTAAAGATATTGAGTAAATTCTAATATATTTAATCCTTTTTCCTTTTATATCTATATTAGGATTCTTTATTCATGATTTTAATGCTCAAGACACAACTTTGATTTTTTTTATAAAGATATTTGATGAAGAATTTAACTCCAACTCCATTATTCTTAGCCAATGATTGATCAAGAAGACGTATTCCTTGGAATTTTTTATTAAATAAATAATTATATATCCTTGTTATAGTATCATAAAATTAATTAAATTGTTTTTTTAAAGATTTATTCCTTTTCTGATACACTCCCACATTTTCCTTAATTGAAAACTCTATATTCTATTTTTCATTAGTAATATTATCATACATATATGAATAATTTTATTCACTGATTTACACAAAACATATTCCCTCAAATTAGTAATCTTATAAGAGATCCTCAGGGATAATTATTTGAAAAACAATAACTTCTTCCATAAGAGACTCAATTCTCTCACTTATTTTTTCAACATATGCACTCAGATATTAAATTATCTTGTCTTTTTTTCTTTAACCTGTTTATTCAAATAAATGAATGATTATTATTCTTCATGAATTTAATCCTGATCATCAAATACTTTTTCAATATAATAAATCTCAGTGTTAATTTATTCAACATACTCATAATAATATTTCAAAAGTCCATAAATTTTCATGTTCTTCTCTCATTGAATATTTAATTCTTTAAGATGACCCAAGAGATCCACTTCATGTTTAAAAACTATATATGGTTTATTATAAAATCGAAATATCATCCCTTAAATTCAAGATATTGGATCCATAGAAATTCAATAACAGGTCTTGATGATTAAACTCTAATAAACATAACCTTTAGGCTCTGAAACCACTTTTTTTAAACCAATACCCCCTGAGAGGGGGGAGGGGGTGAATCAGTGTGTCCCCATATTTAATAATTTTCATGTTATAAATATTAAGAGCATTTTTAAAAATTAAAACGTCCTAGAACACATATATTTTACTTGATTCACTTGAATAGGGTTATATCTAAGGAGTATACAATAAGTATTATTCTAGTGTACCAAAAACTGACAATGAGAAACATTTTTTGTAGAGATAATATTTAAGATCACTCTTCACCAAGGATCACAACTAGTAAAATGTGTTATAGAATAAACCATTTACTCCCATGGGTAACTCCCTTCTCCTCCTTTTCAAAATGATTTAGAATATATCATTTTTTAGACTTGTAGTTCACCTCCCATTTTATGAACATGAATGTCTCACCATGTTAAGTGGTTATAATCTACATCATAATTCTATATGTTATTATCTAATGTATATAATGTGATTATAACAATTAAATGGAAATATATAATATAATAAATGTTAGAGGAGTTGATTATTTGATCTTTAGAAAAACATCATATATCAAAAAAATTCTAGATAAAATAATTGCAATATAGGAATTATCTACTTCCTAATATTCACCTATATGAACATCAACAATACACTTGTAGACCTGATATTCAATGAAATACATTACAATAGAAACCCAATCCAATTTAATTCATCTATTTATTAAGTCCAATTTATTAACCACCTTCATTATCCTTTATTGGTATACTGAATATGTTTCATCTCTATTCACTATTTAATATGTGTTAGTTATTTAAAGAACCTTTTTTAGTCTTATATTCATTCTATATCCCTCCATTTAGAATTGTGAGACTTGAATTTAAAATTAAAATTAAAAAAATTAACTATCTTGAACTTCTTCTACTTCTAAATCACATATTTGATCATTTTTTAGTAAATACTCACCATGGAACTCTATTTAGATTATTTAAGTTCATTACATAACCAGAAAATAATTTAAATGTTTTAATAGATCTATTCTATTTTAATTCTCAATATTTTTTCATTTTAAATCATATTTTATGTTTGATAATGTATATTATAATAATGACATGGAATCTTATATAATGGGGTGAAAATATGGCCTCTTTATTAGTTTGTATTCAAATTACTATTTCATTACGATGTGATATAGAACTACGTGGAATGATTGTGATTTAAGTTTCTAAATAACCTAAATCTTAACTTTCATAGACCCGATTATTTATTCATAGTCTAACAATTACAACATGGTCCCTTGAATCCTAACATGACCTTTGTATAATGACATAATCAATTTCTAGATATTATCAATCACAAAATCTATTATTTCATGAGCCTCTTATGTAGCATGTACATATTAAAATAATTATATCCATTGAGATTTCTTTATTCATATTAATACTATAGAAATTAATATCACAACATGGATGATATATCAGTCATATTTAATGATATATTTAAAATACTTTCCAAAATACCATTATCGAATATGAGAACATATTCAATGTGAGAACTAATTTACTCTTTCACAACCAACAATTAGAAACATTTGGGATAAGTAACCCTTACTTATTATATTATCTACCCTTAAACATCATAGATAAAACTCATGTATGTGACTTTTCCATTTTTTCCAAAAGGAAGATCCCACGACATTACCTCTATTTACCAATGTATAAATTTATTATGTGTTGAAAAAATTGGGAATATATAGGGTGTAGTTAAACACTTATTAAAAGTATCAATAACTTACAACTTCACTCATATAATGGACCATGTTATCATGACATGTTATAAAATCTTATTTATAAAACTTTGATAGTTTCTCATCAAGTGAAATACATTTTATATGTTAATAAAAATATTAAATATCATGGGAAATTTATAAATTCATAGAAATAACCATTCATATCATGATCCTTGTTCTTACACCATGATTTTTTACAACATCAAAACCTCTATAAAAATCTCTCAAGTAGTATTTTCTCCTACAATAACTTCCAAAAGTTTGATTAAAATAAAATTATGAATCGCCTTAAAACTAAAAAACATATTTAAACCTTATAACTCTCTCATAATAACTACCATTACATCTATATTCCATACTTCCAATTCAATAACTAATTTTTCATTTAACTTTTAGTTCCTTAAAACTAATTGAAGGCAACATCTAGTTCTTTACTTCCCATTGAAAGTAGATCTGGCCCAAGTTATTGTTAAAAAATTTATTAATAACTCATTCTCAAAACTTCTTGGAAATAAAAACCTTCATCAACCTTCAGTTATTTTTAAAAAATACATTATACAACCCCATATTCACAACATATTCTATGATATAAAATAATTTTATCCTTATATATTTAATTCACATTATCATTCTTTAGTGCCTAAATTATGCGTATAAATAAAATATCTCTTAGAAAATTATGTATTTTCAACCTTTTATTCTTCTATTTAAATTAATACTATTCATCTATAGACTTCACTAACTTTCCATAGGTTATTCACATCATGATTATTTTTTATGTGTGAACCACTAGTTTTAGTTATATGTTATATCACATTATTTGATCTTTAATATTCTTTACCTTCATTCAAATACATTATCAAGTATCGCAAGAATATATCAAGTTCATCTCTAATCATTATATTGTCCTTTTATCAAAATATAATTTGAAATCACACTTTTCTATTCCGTATAAGATTATTCATACTTTCTCAATGGGTGAAACCAATTCTGCAATACTATTTTATTTTTTCATCATTAATAGTTAAAGAAATCCTACCATAAAAATTTATAAAGTGATTGAAAATAATAAATTCCTATAATAATGAAATTTTAAGAGATTTTAATATTCTCATTTTTTCTTCAAACATATTGGGGGACTGTTAAAATGGATAAGAAATGTGTCATAGTCTTCTTGAATATTCCTATAGGTGAACTATAGTTTTTTAGATATATTTTTAGGGTTTTAAATTTGTTTATATAAAATGATATAAAAATGGATAATTATTCTTTCTATCAACTGTAATATTAAATATAATCAGTTATGAGACGAAAAAAATTTTTATAGGATATAAAATATAGATATATTGTTCAATTAGTTCAAGTTGATATGATATGAAGAAAAATTTTTAAATAGAGATCAATAATGAAGTAATAGTGGAGTGGCTTTGTAGAGAAAAATGGAAAAGGAACTAACTTGCATGTTAAAAAACACCCAGTGTTGAGTTAAAACCCATACTATGTTTGGTAGAGTAGAAAATTCACAATGTATGTTAAAAATGAATTAGGTAAAAAATGTTTTGTATACACAATGACTATATTGGATGTAAAATGAATTATATATGTGATAGTTTGATCAAGTAGATTCACATTTTTAGGTATAATAAAAGAACATGTTGGGTGTCAAAGAAGGTTGAATACAAATTAACAAACACACAACTCTATCATTATAAAGAAACACTCTATTTTCTACAAATTTTAAAAATGGTAATTGTTTATTATTTTAATAATATTTAAATTTTAATCCATGTTTTTTAGAGATTTTTATTGAATGAAATAAATCACATCAGGGTTAATTCAATATATTATGGTTTTTAGGTTCTATAAATCCAGATATATCTTTATATCAATTTTTAATATGAAAAATTTGGATGAAGAATTTGGTAGATCATAATTTAATTGAATGAAAAATCTTCTCTAATATTTTATAATGGGGATAAATGGAGAATCCATGAGGGTTATTATTTATGTTGTTTTGATCATTTCTATTTTTGTTAAGTTATAAATGGTATAAAATAATAATTTTTAATAATTATTGGATTATATTATTATAATTACATAGACATATTTGTCAAAATTAAAAGTATAAATGAGTGTGAATCCATATTTAAGAACAATGAATATCAAAAGTTTTTCTATACTCGATAAAAGAAATGAAGAAAATAATAAAAAGGATAATTATCCTAAAAATGATTTTTTCTCATGTGTTTCATAACTTTTATCTCCATCAAGTAATCTCTTAATTCCTAGTACTTGAATTGCTTAATTTTTTGGGGACTCTATGAATCCCAAGAACCAACTGATCGGCAATTTACAAACAAAAATAATAATTTTACCTAATGTTTTAGTGTAATTTCAAAGTATAATTGTGTTAAAATATTAGGGTAATGATTGATTCCATCCAACCGATCCATTTATTCTAACTAAAATATTAAATAAAAAAAGTAACATGGATTTCCACAAACCATGATATTAATTTTCTAAAGACTATGAAATAAATTTCATTTAAAAATAATTTGATCTTATAAAATGAGTAGTTAGTTTGATGAATAACCCCATGGATTTAAAAAAATATTAATATAAAAATAATTACTACATCTAAAGGATCTTAATTCCTTTATCCTTAAATTTGTTTGGTTTTATACCGAGGCCTTTAATATTTTAAAATTATCTGAATCATTATATTTATGTCTTAAGAAAATATAAATGAGTATATTTATAATTATCATCTATAAAATCTATAAAACATCATTCACCTCCCTTGATGATATCACCCTCTAATTTACATATTAATGAATTCACTAATTCTAATAACTAACAATTCCTTTGGACACTTTTTAAAATGTCCAATTATAGTTTAGATTTTATTAATATTAGAAATTTTATATAATTATATGTGCATTTTTTTTAAAAAATAGATTAATTTCCTTCTTCAGTTGATGTTTTTCGCATGATTAACAAGTATTAATTTATAATGACATAAATAAATATATATTAAAATGTAAGAAGAAAAATATATGATTAATTGTATGTAACTTTTTTATAACACTTGATTCTTATCCCATTTACTCATACACAACCACTTTTAGTAGGATCACATAATTTGATTCAAATGAGATTCTAAATATTTGTCATCTTATTTGACTAACATATATTAAATTCATTTTTATTTTGGGAAATGTCTCACTTATATCGGGGTAAACATATTTTTAAAGGTGAGTTTAACAAAAATAATTCTTTCTCCATTATATTTCTCCATATACAAGTTTCCCATTTGAAATTATATTTCCTTATTGATTGGTTCATAGGATAAAATAAACTATTAGGTCTCATGAAGTGATAGAATAGAAAAGATGATGGGAGGTTAAGTTTCAAATTTAAAAAATAATGTAAAGTAATGTAGTGATGTTAGTTGTGGTGAAATAATAAAATAAATTAAAATAGTAATTATTATAATGGGTTAAATATGATATACTTAACATTTAGAACAAATATGAAAATAAATAACAAGGGGGATTCAACTTTCAGTGGTTCATATAAACCTGATTCAACTCCACTCTTTACACCGTCAACTTTAGAGAAGCGGTTTACACTAAATTTCTAGACATTTTAAGGGAGTGATTATCCTGTATAATGAATTTTATTTCCTCCCTAGAAGAACATAGCACTAGCTATTCTAATTATAAATACAATGAACACTATTATTTTATTCAAAACATAAGCTACCTTTCCTTTTTATTTTTAGCATAATGAAATACTTATTTTTTAAATTATTATTATAACTATATTTATTTTGAATGATAAATCATAACCAAATGTGTTACACACCAGACTAGATACATGAATATTGACACTCTTTTTGGACCACTAGATGACCTCAAGAATGTTCCCTGAATGCTAAAGGATGGAAAAATATGTAAAGAGATAAAATAAAGTGTTACAAATAAATTTTCTTTAAATATATGAATATAGAAAAAAATGAAAAATTTTAAAATAGGTTTGTTAAAATAAAATACATTAGAATACATTATTATATTTTTAAAATAAAAAAATAATCTGATAATAAAAATAACATATAATGTTCAATGAAAATAAATAAAATGACACATTATCTTCAGATCAAGATATTATCCTCAAACTCCACCACTGTGTCCGCATCCACAGATCTATAGTATACCACTCATAAAGGTATAATTATAATTTTTACATAATTAAGAACCATGTACATCAATATATACAATAATTTTAAGTATATTGGGATTATACACAACACAATAGTTTTTCCCAAATGAATCCAAAAAAATTTCAATCTTAAGTAATCAATAATATGCCATGCTAATGAAAAATAAAATATTTGATAATATATATTTTTCCAAAATCATTTAAAATAAATCATTATAAAAAAATAATATAAAGTGGTATATTCCAAAACTATTAATGAAATTAAATTCTAAATCCCATAGTTTATCAAAGGATCCTTTCCAAAACCCAAATATAATCAACATTAAAATACATAGAAAAATATAAATTTAATAATTAGTAACTCACAATATGATTAAAAATGACATTAGCTTAATTAATGACACCAAAATCCTACATTAGAATATATTATCTTGTAATAATATTCTAACAATAATTATTCATCTCTATCCCTTCCAATCATATGTAAAAAGTTTTTAGGAATTCACATACCTGAATTCAAACTCTATGATGACCAATAATCCATAATAGAATAGTTTAGATCCTGGACCTATGTTTTGGGTTATAAAATATAAACTAATCCTTAAAATAGTATAAACCATATATATATATATATTGGAAATAAATCAATAAAACGTTAAATTTAAAATATATATTTCTGTTTTTGAAAAACAATAAAAACCCTTTTTTGAGATTATTCTCAAAATTCATGCCTTCAATATATTTTAAAAAAATATTTAAACATAAATAACCCTAGAAAGGATATTCTGATAATATTTTTGATTCTATCCTTCTATCAAGAATTAAAATTCATGATTCATTTGTTCATGATTTGGTCTACAAAACAGTGTTTAAAAGTGTGCGAGAGGGAGATAATTGAAGGAAATAAAGTGTTTAAAGAAATCGAAGGATTGATTGCCCCTTATCTTCAATATGTTTTTGAACCACCCAACTTTTGATAAAAAATCAATGTTCTTGTGGTGGGAGAATGTAAAAAGAACCCTTGGAATGATATTAACTTACTCAAAGTATATTCAATCACCTATCATGGATAAATATAGGTAATCAAGATTTACAAAAAATCATATATCTTTCACTAAATACATGATATTAAAATAAAATTATTTAAACATGAATAAAATATTCAATCCTTATAAACTAAAATGTTCTAAATTTCATTGTTAACATGAACCTATACATAAATCATTCATTTTATACTGTCTTGAAATCCTTGAAATGAATAACTTACTTACATGGCTATTTAAGTATACAAAACCTGTGCATTGTACAAAAACCTTCTCTAACCCCCATTTCAAAAAAAAAACAAATAAATAATCACATACTAGTTTGAATTTTTCACAATTATTCCCACTATAAATCCTTAATATCTTAAAAAGTCATCAAGATCCATCTTCCATAAAACATATATTCAATATTGCGATTGTATTTGATTCTCTGATTCCCAAGAATCATCTTGAAAATCATCATATTTCCACAACAAACTAACCACTATGATGCTAAATCCCATTAAAATTTTATATTTCCAATCAATATCCATAACTAATATTATGATAAAATATTTCTTTTGTTCAAATTCATCCATTCCCTAAACCAAAACTTGGTGTGAACCTAGTAGCTCCATCCAAAATAAAGTCACATGAAAATATAATTAATTATCTATTCCTTCAAGGTAAATTGAAAAATATATTTCACTTATCAAATCCATTATATAATCTCAAAATGTTAACATATACTTTGTAATTAACTTCCCCTACTCCCCATGTAGTCAACTTCAAAACCAAGGAGACACTAATATGAATTTACAAAAACTAACTAAAAACACCAAAGGTTATCATTAATGATCATCATATGAATTATTCCTACTTGAATACAACATCATTCTTGACCTAATACACTATACATGATCAGTATTATCTTATATAATAATTTTTTCTAGGTGGGACTTTTCTCTTGACCATATCTAGTAAATCATTGATCTACATATTCTACCATATAACACAATGAATGGTTCCACAAAAATTATTGCTTCATAACTATTATTATAAGAAAATTCCAATAAATTAATATAATCTTGCTAAGATCTTGTGAAATATAATAAAAATATCATAATCAATCCTCTTAAATCTTAATGGGTTGTTCACATTATTTATTTATTTGAAAATGATAAGTTATAATTGTACTCAACCGAGTAGCCATGTTATTGTTACTTACTTTCCATAAATATTATGTGAAATGTGTATCCCTATTCAATATGATATATATTTGAAATCTATAAATCTTAACCACTTACTCCATGAATTTTTTTCCAAATATTCCTTTTAAATATATTCTCAATGAGTAAGAAATGAGTTGAATTTGTTAGATAATTCATAGTAGCCTAAATCTCAAGATGCTTATATCTTGATATCAATAATCCAATCATGAAATTTACTAAGTTATTCCACCATTCTCATGTCTGAAAAAGTAAATTATAACATAATCATACATATCACTGATTATATACCTTCACCTATTTAAAATTAAATCATTATAAAAATGTCATGTTACCTCTTTCTTTATCATAGGGAACAAAAATCACTGCATTACACTATGATAAATCTTGATAAATATAGGAGAAACAAAAAAACTTGAGTAATGAAAATTATTCATAATATTTTATTTAAAATACTATAAAACCACCAATCTAATCTAGAAATAGAATTTCTATTGTGCTACTTGAGACCACTATTCAATGTTATATAATCTATTTAAGGTGATCCATATATTACAAATTTTAAAATTAGATAATCTACACTCCTTCATGAAATCCATAATCATAAAATCAACATAAATATGAGAGAAAATCATACAGTATCTCTCCTCATACCTATCTAAAAAATATAAAAAATAGATCATTAATTACCGTATTATTTCTACCTCCTTAACCACATGAATCTAAGATTTCACACTCAATTTCTCCACCACAACATTCAATTTTCATAGTGTATATGAAAATTAAAATTAAAAAAATAAGATATTTGAATAGCTTTCATTTTCCATGAGTTTAGGCCCAACTGTGATAAAATATACATTAAACTTTTATAATTCGAATAAAAGGTGAATCTATAACCAAATATGGATTGTTTCTAGATCTCCAAAGTATGAACAAAATTACCAATTCCATGTAATTTGTAGGGAAATTATTATCATATGGTTTTAAAAATTTAGATCTATAATCCACCAAATTATTGTTAGGTTATAGTTTGGAAACAAATTTTACAAAAATAATGGAAAATAACAAATAAAATACATTGTAATAAGAGAAAACTATTAATTTTAATAGAATTTAATAAAATTTATATTATACCACACTGTTTGAAGTATAATATTATAAACTCTCCTATATGAGAATAACCAAAATCTATTGGAAGAAATCATCAAAATTCATCCTCCTAGGATAGAAAATGGGTTATATGAATCAACGTAGGATTAGGAAGGATTATGCATTGATACATAATCATCTACAACATTAGTGATAAAGTAAAAAAGAAAAAATAGAGGGAGTTTTTTATTGAAGATTTTTTCATAGTGACTATATTACAACAATATCATACCCACATTTCAAAATGAATGAACTCATTTATATAAAAAAATAAGGATAAAAATTATTTTATAATTATTTTATTAGTGCTATTCCAAAAATAAAATTCTTCTTAAATATTTCATAACATTATAACTCCATTTACCATTAAAATCAACCATCACATATTATTACACATATTTTTTTTAAAATATTCCCTAAAAATACCTATATAATACATCCTTCGAAACATAGTCCTATATATAATTTCTTAGGGAAGTGGAAAATAAAACAAGTAGTTAGATCAAACTCTCTATAATGTAAAACTTATCAATAATTCATAAAGAAATAGATCAAAAACATGGAAGCGTACCTGAATCATGTAAGAAATATCTAATTAAAGGACTATATAATCATAATAAATAATCATAAGAAATGATATAAAATCATAAATCATGACATGGGATCATAGATTCTAATATGGAAAATCATATGTAACATCCCTGACCCGGAAGCCACTAAACTGGTGCTCTGAGATAGGTCATTACATGACCTCAAGCGCACATCCCCACATTCCAGTGGTTTTTGACTAGCATAGAGGGTATAATGAGTCACATATAGAGACTATAGACTCTTTATCATAGTAATACACAAAAGTTAAGAAAACAAATAGACAAAATAGTATGAAATGACCAATAAACATACATAACAAAGAATCTCCCAAAACTGGGAACAAAAAAAATGAACAATAACCATGTAATGTCATACTAAGAGTGCCAAGAGTGATGGAAACCCAAAATAAAGACAAATAGATAAATCCCCAAATGGTCCTAACCCCAAGTCCAAATCCTTATCTATGCTTATCACAATCCTACCTCAACTCCCAATCACCAAGACTTTTCCCTTATCTGAACCAATAACAATAAAGTCTTCTCGAGTACCCAACGATGACCCGAGTAGGGTGTGAGTACAACTCAGTAGTCCCCCACCAACGATGTCTACAAAATATACATTCTAAATATACATTGTATGAAAATAATAAATTAAAGATAAGTAAACAAAAGAAAACTTAGGTGCCATTAGTTAACCATATTTACTTTAACCCATTTCTATCATTAATACCATTTTCATTACTTATACCATTTTAATTACTTAATCCATACTCATAATATGTTCCCTAGGGTAGTTATTTACATCATTCACACAAGGGTAATGCATTCATCACTATTTATAAGGGAATAGGTCAAGTCCCTAACTCACTAGGGATGAACACATCACAACAAAACATTATTCTAACCTCAAATCCTCAGTATAGTTGGAATGAAACCATTAGGGGAATAAAGATGCATCCCCTTCCCTAACCCATACATTGTGGGGTGGAGTACAGAGACTCATATTATCTTGACTCGTGGGCATATAACCTCAGTCAGTACCCTACACTACCAATCCATGTACACATGCTTCTATATCTATTCACCGCACACATACCATATCACAACCAAACAAAACCAATAAAAATAACAATAATAATCCATAATAATCAACATGGGATTTAATATTGTTTCATATCCCATTAAAACATTTACCATTTACATTATATATCCATTTATCCCAATTCCCATTCTCAATCCCCAACCCATTAGGCATGTTTAATAATTCATTTTATAACAACCCATTTAACATTCATTAATTACATTATAAAAACCCATTTGACCTATTCCAAAATTATCAAGATGTTACCCATTTAAAAATTTTACCATTTCATATGCACTAACCCTATTAGGCATTTATAACATAATTCATAATCCCCCTTTTGACACAATCTTTATTAAACCATTCAATCCTACTTTCATGCCATGGAAAACAACCCATTTTTCCATTATAAACCCTAGGAATAACCCTAATTATTCCATTTATAATAAAACCAACCATATTAACATGTCCTTCATGGGATCTATGTTACCACACTTCAACTCTACACATTACCATACCAATTTATAGGTTTGGGAATGTCAACACATCCCATAGGTGCCCTAAATCGGTCAAATCTTCCTCCATGCATCCCATAAGGATCACGAGGGGTTAAATTCATCATTTGGATGATCATTTTACCAAGTATCACCAAAGGAATAAAACACACAACAATAGATAACCAATAACAAAACCAAACATGCACAAATAAACTCAACAACTATGGGATATAACTTGGAGACCACCTACCTAGAATTGGTTGATGAATGTACTCTTAATAATTTACTTAGATATAGATTCGAGAACCCATTGAAACCTTAACCTAGAATCCATTGTAAGAAGAGGTTTTTTAGAGATTTTAAAGGAGATATCCAAGGCTACATTCCCTAACCGGGAAAATAGAAGCAAGAGGGAGGTTAGACTTACCTGGAGCTTCGATCCACAACCAACAACACCCTAAATGATATAGAGGTGAGAAAGATTGATCCTTAGTATCTCTTGAGGGTTTTGGATCATAACTAGGGTTGGATGTTGGAGAAAGGGAGAAAATAGAGTGGATACTTAAAAATCCTGATATTAAAAAATCGAAAAAATTTCCACTTTTAATGGACCGCATGGTTTGCTTGCACAACTTACAAAACCATGAAAAAACCATGTGAAAGACACTATATAAGGGAGATGAGGTTTCCTGATTACTTGGGGAGCTCCGCATGGTTTGAAAAACCATGCACCAACCGTGCGTTATGCCACTGTCAAATTTTTCATGATTTTCTTGGGAAGTCTGCACAGTTTACTTGACTATGCTCCAACCCTGTGCCTTTCACAATTTGGCCCGATTTCCCTATTTTCATTCCCCGAGACCTCAAGACACCCCTAATATTCCTCATACACTAGTTAGACACTCCATAAATCACAATTAAATTATTTAGATAAAACTTTATGCAAATTTATACGTCCATGAAAAATGGGATCTTTTAACATCCCCGCCTTATAACAGATCATCCTTGAGCTACTCTTCTTGATCACCACTGAGCTTACAAGGTAAAAATATCGGGCCACTAAGCACAAAAATCCAACTCCCTTCCCCGTGTTTCTTCCTGAACATTATCATACTACCATAAAACTTAAACCAATGACACAATTTCACCCCACTAGACTTTCTCACTATGATCCATAATACGAACCAGATGCCCCTCAAAGGACACATCTACCTCAAGCTCCACATCCCCAACATAAATCACATCGGATGGGTCAGGGTGATACTTATGTAGCTAAAAAATATAAAAACATCATGCATACTAATATATCACTATGTAAGATCCAATCGATAAGCCACTGGTCTGATCATCTCCAAAATATTAAACGACCCCATGTACCTAGGTGCCAAGTTTCCTTACATCTGAATCCGATAGTGTCCTAACCTTGGTGAAACCTGAAGAAATACAAGATCACCCATAAAAAACTCAAGAGGCCTACGATTACTATTTGAGTATGAATTATTCCTACATTGAGTTGTTTCCATGTATTTCCAAATTAACTAAACCTTTCCCAAAGTCTCCTACTTGAGGCCTAGTCCCAACAACTCAAATTCTCCAGCTTCTAACCAACAAAATTGAGATTTACATAGTCTCCCGTAAAGTGTATTAAATAGAGACATCTGAATTTTGTCTTGGAAACTATTTTTTATGCAAAATCAACAAGGGGAAAACGTGTTTCCCATGATCCACCAAAATCTTGGACACAATCCCTCAACATGTCCTTGAGTACCTAGATAACATGCTTTGACTGCCCATCCATATTTGGGTGGAAAGTCATACTCAAGAAAACCTGGGTAGCAAGCGCCTTCTACGATCCCTAATAGAAATGCAATCTGAAAGGCGGATCATGATCCAAAACTATATTCTGTGATAATTCATGAAACCTCACTATCTCCTGAACATATAGCTCACCCAATGTTTCCACTATGAATGTCTCTCAGATTCGAAATAAATGAGCTACCTTGGTAAACCAATCCATAACAATCATAATCCCATCATTCTTACAAGGAATACTTGGAAGTACCACAACAAAGTATATCATTTCACCATCCCACTTCCATTCTGGAATGGGAAATGGTTATAAAAAATCACTTGAGGGTTGATACTCAGCCTTCACCTACTGACATGTAAGGAATTGTGCCACAAATCCTACAACCTGTTTCTTTATTCCTGGACACCAATTCTACATATGAAGATCATGATACATCTTGGTCGAACAAGGATGAAATTACCACTTTGATAAATTAAACTCACATATCAAATATTCCTAAAAACACACCAACACACCAATACGACCACAAAAACAAACGACCCCATCATCTCCAATGGCCAAACCAGAAGGTGACTACCCACCTTTAAGAATTTCCCTAATAGACACACATTATGGGTCCTCATGGTGACTCTCCTAGACTCAGCTCAAAATCATAGACTCAACTACTATGGATGTAAGTTTTATCTTCCCCTATCCATCATGCACCTCTAAATTTATTTCATAAAACAATTCTATCATCTTCTACTCAGAGCTAGACTCTAGAACCACGTAACCTTGAGTTTTCCAACTTAGGGCATCTGCAACACAATTTCATTTTCTTGGTGTATAAACCAGCTCAAAATCAAATTATTTCATGTACTCAACCCATATTTACTAGAGAAGATTCAAATCACATTGAGAGAAAATGCACTTAAGAATTTTATAGTTTCTATACACCATAAAACATTCTCCCAATAAGTAATTCCACCAAAATTTTAAGTCATGAACCACTGTATCCAAATCAATATCATGCTTAGGAAAATTTCTTTCATGAGGACTCAAATGTCACAAACCATATACAAAAGATCTATCATCCTACATCTACACAACCTTAATCCCAACATTATATGCATCACAAAAACAAGGTATACCCCTTACCTGGATCAGATAAAATCAAAATTGGCACAGTTGTCAACCGATTCTTAAACTCTTGAAAAGTATTCTCACATTCCACAAAACACTCAAAACTGACACCTTTCTTGGTTAAACCTGAAAGTGGTGCTTCTAAATGTAAGAAATCCTGGATTAACCTTTGGTAATAACCCAAAAATCCCAGAAAACTTCATACATCAGAATCATTCTTGGGATGTTCCCAAGACACCATAACCTTTACTTTCTCTAGGTCCACTGATATTCCTTATAGATAATGTGACCCAATAAGTACACCTTATCAATCCAGAATTTAAATTGAGATAGATTTGTGTAGAACCTATTATCACTTAGTGTAATCAGAATGATATCAAGATGTTTGGAATGATCATAATTAGTATTTGAGTACTCCAAGATGTCATAAAAAATGACTAAAAACTGATCTAGGTATGGGTGGATGATTTTTTATTCATTAGATCAATGAACACTTCCAGTTAATTGTTCAACCTGAATGACATCACTAAAAACTCGTACAACTTGTACCTTCTTTTGAAAGAAGTCCATGGTATGTCGGAAGGTCTCACCCTCAACTGATGATACCCTGACCTCAAATAAATCTTGGATAACACTGTCACACCTCTCATATGGTCAAAAAGGTCATAGATTCATAGAAGAGGATATCAATTCTCAACTATCATATAATTAAACATCCTATAATAAACAAATAACCTCAATGATCCATCAAAATTTTTGGAAAACAACACTAGAGATCCCTAAGGTGACATACTCGGATGGATTTACCTTTTTCTCTCCAAATCCTCTAACTGAGCCTTAAGCTCATGGATTTATAGTGGAACCATTCTATATATTGGTATAAAAATTGGCTCCTCCCCTAGAAGAAACATGATTGTAATATAAACATCTCTCTTGGTTGGTAGCCTCAAGAAGTTTTCAAGAAACACATTCTAATATTGATACAAAATGGGAGGAAAGAATGGTTACTCTATTCCTCTATCATCAAGCGCAAGGCAAGACACTTAGGATGTGAGCTATACCAAATGATGGAAAACTGGACCTGTATGGCCTATTCAAACATCCCACTCACCATGATGGACATAAGTGTCTTGCTAAAGAGGCATGAATGTTACTCGATGAAGGTAACAGTTGATATGATCCTGGAACAACAGCAAAAAATCCATACCCAAAATCAGGACAAAACCCGACATCTTGAGGATGAACAAGCCCTATAGAAAACTGTACCCACCAAACTCTAGAGTATAACCATTACATTATCTAATATCCTCAGATATCACCACTAATGAAGTATCAATCGACATAACCCCACATACATGTTCCAATGATAGTCCCAACACAACTAAAAACTGAGAAAATATAATAGAATGTGTAGAATCTGTGTCAAATAAAGAACTAGAAAGCATGAAATCTTCAAGGATCGTACCTCAAATAGTCGATGGTCCATCCTCGCAACCTCTAGGTGTAGAATTAATTGTGTGAAGTTGACCTTCCCCTCTTATATGGGCTTCATCTTGAGTCCCTAGTGCTATACTACTCTGCTGATATAGACGCTCTCACCCTGGATTACCTTATCCACCACCCTGACTAGTATGACCAGTCGAGCTCCAACTACCTGCCGGATATGGAGAAACTGACCCCTGCGTAAACTCAACATCTGTTTTGATCCCCCATATAATCCTAGATATCAAGGATTCCTAGATAACCTCTACACATTCCCCAACCTACCTCATAATTTTTACTCAACTATTGGCCATGGATAATGAACATGCATGTTCCCTAGCCTGCCACACTGATATCATAAAACTGGGTCATCTCTTTGAAGGGTTGATCTTATCTTCTGACTACTCTTCACACTTCCACCCTCTTGGAAACTCCTAAAACAATGCTTCCTTCCCTCAGAAGCCACACCACTAGTATGAACAAATGGCACCACAAACCTAATACTTGAAGCCCCCTTCAGATTTCCTTATGATATAAGGGAGTAATACACTACCTATACAATCATCTTCAAATGTAAAATATTCACCTATGAAATGATCTCATGTCTAATCCCATCCTAGAAGAATTCCTCCATAGTTTCCTCATCCCCTTCTAATTTTGTAATGAAGCATCAGAAGTTAGTGAAATGACTAGTATAATCCATCACTAACTTGACCCCTTGAGTAAAACTCATAAACTCTATAGCCTTATCCTTCATCAAGATTTCTGGATAGAAGTGTTTTAGAAACTTTTCTTGGAAATCTTTCCATGTCATTCCTTCGGTCTACTCAGTCTGAACCAAGATGTCCCACCAATGCTTTTCTTGACCTCACAGCATATAGGGTTCCAACTTGACTCTCTTCTCTATAAGAGTCTCCAAGTGATCAAGAATTGTTTGAATAGACACTATATAGAAATTTTCATCCTTGGGTCTACATTATCTAGAAACAATTTGGGGTTTTGTAGCTGAAAATACCTAGTCAACTCAAACATATTCAACACCACCAACCTTGGGTCTTGCTCCATCATCTACATAAAGTAGGTGAAGTTCTAATGAAACTACTCTTCTCTATTACCATGAATCACCAGGTCTTCTCACTCCACTACTAGGGGAGTATTCTCAACCAAATACTTTGTTCACCCTTTAGGAACACATTTTCATGGTGTAATTTTCCTACAATGTCAAACATTAGCTTTAGAACACACAACATAAACTTTCTACAATTAAAACACAAGAAGTAAATTCATTATCCATAAACAGACCATTATCATACACTATCCCAATTGATGTCATCAAAATTAGAACACTACCCTATACCAAACCTACCAAACCTACCAAACCTACCATAGGTCATGGTCAACACAGGGTAAAATTACTAACATAACCACTGTCTTTCACTAAAGAACTTTTTAAAACCATTTCCACACTCTCAACATAAATCCCTCTGTTTAGTCACATTTCACATTTCAAAATTCACTTCAAAAAACATTTTAACTCAATTACAACCCTACATTAAGCACATTTCATTGACCATTCTCTAAAATTACTCCCATTTTACCCATTTTCATTATTCTTATTAGACACCATTTTCATTAAATTTCTCAATAAATTAAAATTCACTCAACCTTTCATATCCCACACACCCATCCCATGTGTACCAATAATGATGCATGTAACTTATATACCTAGGTTATTATAATGATTCATGAATATGAAATTCAGTTCCATTCCAGGAATGATCTAAATATCATAAAACTGTCAAATCACACAAAAAATTCATCACCCAATGGTGAAATATCACCAAACGTAACAAAACACAAAAAGAAGAACAAATCCCACCCTGGTGACATGAGTTTTACCTCGTACTTGGGTTAGATACACCCAATAACGAGATCGTTTCTAAGACCCAACACATTCTAATACCCTATCTACCAACCCAAATAGTAAGGCACACAAAAGACCTCATTTGATACCATTTAGTAACATCCCCGACTCGTAAGACACTAAATTGGTGCTCTGATCCAGGTCGTTACATGACCTCAAGCGTGTATCCCCATATTCTAGAGGTTGTTGACTAGTAGTTGGGGTCTAATGTGTCACGTGGGGAGACTATACCCTCTTTATTAGAGTAAGCCACAATAGTTTAGAATTTAAATATTAGAAACAATATGCAATAACTAATAAACATGCTTAATTAAGCAAATCCCAAAACTGGGTACAAACCACAAATCAATAATAACCATGTAATTGCATGCTAAGAGTTCAAAGAGTGAAGAAAACCCAAAAAAAGACAAATAGCTGAATCCCCAAAATGGTCCTGACTCTAAGTCCAGATCTTCATCCATGCATATCCCAAGCCCAAATCAACTCCCTAGCACCAGGCCTTCTCCCTTATCCGAACCTACAATAATGAAGTTTGATCAGGTAAACAATGGTGACCTGAGCAATGTATGAGTACAACTTAGTAGACCACCACCAACGAAGTCTACGAAATATATAGTGTAATAAGATAGTGTATGTGAATAATAAATTAAAGACAAGTAAACAAAGGAAAACTTGGGTTCCATTAGTTAACCATATTTACTTTAACCCCTTTCTATTATTATTACCATTTTCATTACTTATACCATCTTCATTACTTAATCAATATTCATCATGTGTTCCATGGGTTAGGAATTTACATAATTCACACAAGGGTAAGGCATTCATCACTATTCATAAGGGAATATGTCAAGTCCCTAACTCACTAGGGATGAATGCATCACGACAACACATTATCCTCACCTCAAAGCCTTAGTCCCGGTGGAATGCAACCGTTAGGGGAATAAAGATTTGTCCCCTTACCTAACCCATGAATTGTGGGGTGGAGTTTAGAGCCTCTGTCTAACTCGACCTGTGGTCATATAACCTCAGTCAATACCCCACACTACCAAACCTCGTGCACATTCTTCTTTATCCTTTCACTGTACAGATACAATATCACAACCAAAAACAACCAAACACAACTAATAAAAATAGAAATAATAATCCATAATAATCAACAAGGGAATTATTATTATGCTATAACCCATTAACACATTTACCATTTACATTACATATCCATTTAGCCCAATTCCCATTCTCATGACCCAACCTGTTAGGCATGTTTAATAATTACCATTATAACAAAACATTTAACATATTCATTAATTCCCTTATGAGAACCCATTTGAACTATTACACAATTCTCAAGAAATTACCCATTTAACAAGTTCACAATTTCATATGCAATAACCATCTTATTCATTTCTAACGTAATTCATAAGACCCTCTTTTGATACAATCTCAATTAACCCATTCAATCCTATTTTCATGCCATGACAAACAACCCATTATGCCATTATCAACCCTTTGAATAACCCTCAATATTACATTTCCAACACAACCAACCATATCAACATGTCCTTCATAGGATCTACATTATCACACACCAACTCTACACATAACCTTACCAGTTTATAGGTTTGGGAATGTCGGCACACTCCATGGGTGCCCTAAATCGGTCAATCATTCCTCCACACATACCATGAGTATTGTGAGGGGTTCAATTCATTAATTGGATTCTCATTACACCAAATATTATTAATGGAATCAAATTCATAACAATATATAACCAATAAGGAAACCAAAAATGAACAAATCAAATCTACGACTTTGGTATATAACTTGTTGACCATCTAGCTAACATCTATTGATGAAAAGACTCTTAATCATTACCTTAGATCCAGATTCAAGAACACCTTGAAACTTTAACCTATAATCCATCAGAAGAAGAGGGTTTTTAGTGCTTCATAAGTATATAACCAAGGCTACAAGCCCTAATCCAGTAAAGAGAAGAAAGAGGGATATTAGACTTACGCAAAGCTTCGATCTGCAACCAACAACATCCCAAATGTCCTAGAGATGAGGGAGATCAATCCTTGGGTGATCTTGAGGGTTTTGGGTCATCACTAGGGTTTTAGGTAGGATAATGGGGAGGAACATTGGGTGGAAACTTAAAAATACTGAGATGGATTTTTTTTTAAATTTTTCCAACTTTTAATGGGGTGCATGATTTGCATGCACGGTTTTCGAAACCTTGTGAAAAACATGTGAAAGCCACTGTCTAAGGGAGGTGAGGTCTCAATGGTTACCTGGGGATCTCTACACTATTTTACAAACTGTGTGTCAACTGTGCAGTATTCCACTATCCAAGATTACATGTTTTTCCTAGGAAGGCCACACGGTTTAATTAACCATGTTCCAACCGTGCGCCTTGAACAACTTGGCCCAATTTCCATATTTTCATTCCCCAAAACCTTGTAAACCCTCGAGCTTGCTCAGATACATGGTAGACACTCCATTAATCACAATTAATGGATTTTTATCAAAATTTAATCAAAGGAATACCTCCACAAAGACCGAGATATTACATCATAAATGCATAAAACATATACCATGGAATATAAACATGTTAAAACAATCACAATACCTAGAAAAATAACATTATAAAATGGAATAACATGGAAAATTTGAATAGTAAAAATCATAGTTATTCATAATTATTAAGAGAAAACCCAATCATTCCCACACATCATGTTGTGAATAAACCCAATCATTTACATGCATTATTATGTGATAAAACCCAATCATTACAATGAATTAAGTGTTGAAAAAAGGCAATCATGTCCACACATTATGATTATCTCATGAGATATAAGTATTTTAACAATGAATTGGAGGAATATATAGGATGAAACACTTAATATAATGATAAAATAAAACTATAGGGTTGCAAACATATTGATACATAGGAATAAGGGACGACAACAGTTTGACGATGGGGGTGATGTTGGTGGTGTTATACTTTGAGTTGAAGGGGTGATGTAGGATACTAATGGGCCTCTAGTTCAATACTAGTTAGTAAAAGGTGGTATTACATGAAATTAGGTGAAGGGATCAACATATAACATAGGCAGTGCTAGAATGCACTGTTGAGTGGATGACCTTGATTAGAGGTATTGACAATTTGACTCTTATAATCTATCCTTTTATCCCCTTGGGCCATCGATGTGGGTTAGAGGGGTTTCCTATCATGTGACTATATTAATTTTTGAATAGTATGAGGATGCCGAGAAATAGGTTTTGAATGATAGTGTGGGATACATAGACATCACCAGGGTGGGCATCTTGAAAGAGAGATGGGTGTGATGGCAGTCAACATCCACCCATCCTCCCAAATCATGGATGGTGTGGTGACCTTCTATGACGTGTTAGTCTAGTATGATGCAATGTTTCATTAAAAGGGGTGATGAAAATTATAGACTGGGATCATAGTGAGATTATTACTAACTATTGGTGGAATGATATAGGACTAGTGATGTGGCATGATGTAGACTGATCATGTAGGTTATTATGACCTTATTTTATTGGGCCTATGGGCCACTGGGACTTTGGTTTATATAAGGGTTACCTCTCAAAATAGTTAAAATAGGGATATATTTCTTAATAAAAAATTATTCATTTACCACCAACTTATTCAAAAACATGAAAATATTTATGTCATAAGAATATATGATAATTCATCATTCATTCATAGCTTAATTAACCCATGGAAAAGAGACATGTCACATTAAATTTTTTAAAACATCATCATAATACATCTAGAGAAATAAGATGCATGTTATTAATAGAGAATACCAGTTGTAATGAAAAATAATCACTAAAGGATATCCAAATAGGTGAAAAATAATTTTATAGAATCATTAGAAATATGTTTTAAAAAACAAGAAAAATACCATTTTCTTTTGGTAACATTTTAAAAATGAAAAATTCATAGAACAGTGGGAATAATATTTTCTTTAAAAAACCATGAAAAATATAAAATAAATTTTAATAACAAATAATAGATACAGTAGTGGGAAAATATGTTAAACTGGTAAATATTAAAATAAAATTCTTTTTACAACTTTATAATGGAATACAAAAATAAACCATATTGGAAATGTTAAATATATTCACTTTTAAACCATTATAAAAAATTTCAAAGATAGTTAAAAAATACCTTAAAAAACCTTCGAAATATAGATAAAAAAATTATTGAAACTCTATAAGTAATATTGATATGGAGGAAAAAGAGTTGGATAACAGATATTAAAACATTTAATCCAATTATTGAAAATAATACCGCTTAATATTTTAAAATATAAACCCCATTGAAAGAAATAAATTGGGAAGGGATATAATATACAATTAGTATAAATAGACTCATGATATTATATTTAAAATAAGAATCACGTAAACCATCTTGTACACTAATTATAATTATTGTTTCTAGGTGTTTTAATTGTTTTTAACTATAGAGATTCAAATTCATTATTGATATTGAAATGGTGTGATGGAGAACATTGGATTTTTTGTTCATCATGCCCATGATTTCTTAAGATAGTGGAGATAATCATGAATTTATAGTGGTAGAATAAATAGGGATATTCCATAGAGTCTTATGTGATCCTGAAATATCTATTATAACTATACTAGGGAACAGGTTGAAGCTCTGTGAAGGACATTATAAGAAACAAGATCATCAAAATAGAGATATATTATAAAAATTCACTGATAAAGTTATAAGACCATGAATACCTTTAAATATTTATAAATTAATAGTACAGGAAGTTTTGTAATGGACACAGGGAGTTTTCATAGAAAAATGAAGCAAATTAAGAAGTCTTACAACAATAAGATGTTGCACAAATATAGTGAATTTAGGCTTAGACAAGGATATTATGAATTGTAAAGAGGTTCGTGAATTTTTAGATAACTCAAGGTAATATTATTTATAAATTGTTTTTGAAAGGTTGGTTAGAGCAAATATTCGAGGCTACCTCATTGAAATTTAGAAAGGGAATGAATTTCATGACAGATCAGAGAATTAATGAAAGATGAAGTTTCATAAAGTAAATAGAGTTGTGTGTAGGTAGAGAGTTTAGTGAAAAAATTTACAAAATATGTGACATGTTTTTTAGGAATTTATGTCAATAGATATTGTTTTATAATTTTTGGTGAAGATAGAGCTGTACAAACATGAAAGTACGTGATATTTTAATGGTCAGTGGTAGACATGGAAGTTGATCGAAGGGTCAAAAACACCTATAAATAGGCTTATGATACCAGAATTTATGCTATAATGATTTAGAAAATATATGAGGAATATTTTTTCATATAAGACTTATGAGAATTTATTTATTGCATCAATGCATTTACATGAATATCATTTTCATGAAAAAGGGAATTATGGTCATCATGACCAATTGAGATTCCAAAAATATTTATAGTTTCACTAGAGATTGGATATTTCAATGAAGAATGTGAGTTGGAAAAAGTTCAATGATGTATGAAAAGTGGAGAGATGGGTGAATTTAAGTGTTAGGAATTCATAGAAAGTAAACAATATAGAATGTGATTTGATCTTATTATAAGGAATTAAAAAAGTATAATTTATTCCTTAATTAATGAGTCACATCAAGGAAAATGAAGATGATATTGTGGGATAGTTCACAATATGTCTATGTTAGAGATATTCTAATTTCAATAGGAAACTATCATACTTGATACAAAAAATAGAGATAGAGATATTTTATATTGGCCTCTTTGCCAATGAGATTTTCCTTTTGATGTAGTGAGAGAGGGGATAATACAAGGATATTAAACCTTAGATGATAGTGAGATCAAAATAAATCATGTAAGGGGAGTGATCCTAAGAATAGGATTTACCTATCCAAAATCCACCACTGAAAGAGTCTTAATAGATTCAGTTACATCAACACATTGTGGTTGTATCCTACTTGGATTATCCCAATGTAGGTGAACCATGTAAATTTTTTGTGTCTTGGGTATCTCATTTACTTACATTAAATGGGATATGAATTTTTATATGTGGGTTAGGTGATTATAAATATTATATGAATAAATATTATATAAGCATATCATCAATTAGATCATCATTAATAGGTGAATATAATATTCACCCAACTAACAAGTGAGGTCATGGTTAGTTAGGTCAGTGAGAGTTTTATGTTACATGGGGAAACATGAAAGTGTTTCATACCCTAATTCATGCAACCTTATGAAATCTCTTAATAAATCCACCTATGGTTCTAAGACTTCTAACAAGTGAATATGGTTATCTTTTTGGATTTTTTTTGTTATGAATTGATCTAATTTATTTTTAGAGTTGAATTCTAATATTTTATTACATCATAGGAGATAGAAAGAATATAAATAAGAATTAGTGATCCAAATGAATTTCATTCTATGGAATATGTTTTGGAAAAATTATGATTTAAATGAAGGAATATAATAACTATCAAAAGTAAGGTATGTGTTAATCTGATTGTGTATATATTTGTTCATATAATGATATTATAGGAATATTTGAGGAACTAGACATTACGAGTGTTATTTTATCTACTGCTTATGAAAATATATCAAGAGATATAAATGTGGTAAATGCCCAAAAATTACTGGATCCTCATAAGGGGATAAATAATAAAAAAATAGAGATGATAAAGAAGAATTAGTATTAAGGGACCCTTGTTGAAGTGTTTAAAATTGAGGTTGAAAATTTTGAAAGCCTCTATCAAAGACTGATTCATGTGTCTATAGAACTGAGGGAGAATAAAGATACTCAGGCCATAAAATTTGAGAATATTTCTTCTAAATTATAATAGTGTAAAGTTGGTTCCATGAATAAGGTCATTGAATCACAATAGGTTCAAAATATGAGGGCCAAGAATGATGAATTGGTTTCACACATGGTAGAGATTTTTGAGGAAAATAAATGTATGATGCAAGTGAAAGTGTACTAGGATTATGAGATTTTGAAAATAGGGGAAAAAATAAAAGGAAAAAGTGACCTATATGAAAAATATTCACAAGATAAGGAAGAGAAAATGGATATAGAGAAGGAGTTGGAATATTGAATTATCCCTCTCAAAACACAACTAGAAGAGAGGTTAAAATCCATAAATTTTGTCACCTCAAGTATGAGGGATATGAATTCCCAATTGAAGGAAATGTATGGTAAGATCATAGATCTTGAAGGGAGGAATAAAACCTCAAATGAGATAAATAACATCCCTTTTAAGGAAACCTCAATAGGTGAATTCAACAAGTGTTGAAATATTTATTCCATGAGAAAGAAGAATTTTTTTTCGAAATTAATAAAGGAATAATATCAAAATAAGTGATCATTGAAGTGATAATATTGTAGAATCATGGTACATACATTGATTATCTTTCTTGAATCCCAAGGTATTATTGGAAAAAGAAAACCTGCAACAATAATATCTCGATCGAGATGAGAATGTATGATGTATGATTTTAATGGGAGATTATTTATTTATGATAACCATGGTCAAATGTCTAGACATTATAACAATAGGGGAATTAAATATTTCATAAGGAATTCCTCTATTCTTATTAATAATGAGATTTTTTTTCACTGAAATTCGGTATGTTAAGCTAGAAGATGTATTTATTTTTATTGGGTAATAAAATTATTCTCAATAAATATGAACCAAGGAAAAATAAAACTTGACTCTATATAACCCTCTTGGAAAGAGATAAAAATATATAGTGGGAAAAGAAATAATATTCCCTAGATATGAGTATGAAAAAGGAGAATATAAATTAATATCCACTAAGGAATAAAATATATGAGGAAACTCTATTGGTTTTCATAAAGAACAAATATGAAGAATCCTTGGGAGGTTTCAAAAAATATTCCACAATGAAAGAGATGAATAAAACAATAGGAATTCCCAATAATATGGAAAATAGTGGTTTTAATTGGAGTTACAAATTTAATATTGAATAAAAGGGGTTTTTTGGGAAAAAAGTAATAAAATTTGGAAAATTAAAATTAATCCAAATGTTGTTCTTTTGAAAGAGACATACTAGAAAAAGGATTGAGTTTTAAAATTTAATGAATCATGCATGGTTAAAAATAGTATTAATAGGATGTATAGAAGATTATCTTTTAATATTTAAGGATATCATTTTTGGTAAGATTACCCAAGGAATAAAGTTTTTTGAGTTGGGATAAAAGAAAATGAAATTCCCAATCAAGGAAAGTATAAGTAAAAAAATAAAATATATAACATTATGTGTGTATAAGTGTAATAATTCAAGGGATATAAACTTACAAGGAAATAAAGAATCCTACCAAGAAGAATGTTCATGAATAAGTGGATGTTTATGAGGTGATCACATTAATTTACTCAAATATGAAAAGGTAAATAATAAAGTGTGATAGTGATGGGTTGGACCATAAAGTCTAGACATATTCATAAAATTTATGAAGTGAATGGTCCCATATCCATGTGTGTTTAAATTATATATTTTTTTAAGTGTTTCATGTTTTAGGTGAGATACTATCAATAGGGAAGTTATATCAAAATATGCAATGTGATATTGTGACATGCTGCATAAAAGATGGATAAATGGAGAAGCATAAATAAAATGATCTCTCATTATTGATATGTTTTGATCTAACTTGTGTTATTATTTAAATGTTCCAAATTTATCACAAGATTCTATGGTTGGATAATTCTGATGCGGAATATCAATGATATATTTGATGATAAAGTTGATAATGTCAGAAAGAATCTTGAAATAATGATATGGAAGATTTTATCCCCAAAAACCAAGGAAATGAACCTAGTAGATGAGAGAGGAAATAAGTTACTAATCATATTTTAAAATTTAGTCATTATCTATCATAAATATTTGGTATCATGTGATTTTTGAGAAGTGATATCAAGTGATTACCATTATTCAACAAATGGATCCATTCATATTGTTGCTATCTATGATTATTAATATCAGCTGCAATAATTGGTATATGTTCAGTGTCTAGGGTTATTTTTAATGGAAAATTCCAGGAGAGTTACTTGATAAAATATAAAGGCATATGGATTCTTGATATTTATGGATTCAATTGAGTGAAAGGGATAATGATGTTTTTATTAACATTATCTCTTTTTTCCTATACCATCTTTTGGGATATTAGGCTTAGAGGATTTTTTGATGGATATTTTCAAATAGGTACATCCACCCATTTAAAATAACTTAGAATATAATTAAATTTGAGAAAGAAATTATTTAGGAGGATAGGGGATGTTTTGGGCCACGGAAGTTAGCATGATTAGTAGAGAATGTGTAGGAGTTTCATGTCATCGAGGAAGCATTGTCTCTATTTACTTGTTGAAAAGACCATGATAATAATGGGGAAGATGTATAAATAACCCTATGAGCATAATTAATAAAGGATATAGAGTTTAGTAAAATAATTCATGGTATCAATGGTTTTTAAGGATTGGATCTTATATTTTATGGTATCAAGAATATAGGAGGAGAATGAAAATGGTTTTGAAATTGACACCCATGTTTTCTACGGTAGAAATTTTCCATGGATTCATTACTTGATACATATGGTATATAGAAGACTTTGAATTTGATTTAAATGGAAAATAATAAAGTGTCATGAATCCATGTGTGTTTTTTCCTAGCCTCTAGGGGTATAAAGGGAGTTAAAGTATTAAATTTTATTAAGTGGTATTCCCATGAGCTATATTCTATTCTACAATTTACATTAATTTAGTATCTATCACCCAAAACAATTTTTACTAGTTTACAATAAAAAGTGTTAAAAATCATCATTTGGTTTTGGGAATGTCTTAATAATGTGGTATAAAGAAAGAGACATTGGATTCATGGGAGTTCTGCAAAAAAAAGTTCAAAAGGGGAGATACTTGGTCACTAATGATAATTGGGGTTTCAATGTGTTGGATTTATTCTAAACCGCACCATGTTTTATGTTTTTGTTGACATTGATATGGTTTGATGAAGTTGGATTTTATATTCATTATATTAATAGTTTCATAAGATGGTGGATTTCACATTAAAGGAATATTGGAAGACTAAAAATAGATATTTCATAGAGGATTAGGTGATCTAAGAATGTCTATAATTACTATAATGATAAACCGGTTGAAGCTATCTAAATTAAACTCCTATTAATAAGAACATAGACATAGATATATATTATGAAAATTACTTGATAACATTCCATGACTATGAATATCTTGATATATTTATAAAGAAATTGGTTTGGGAGTGTTAGAGTGTGTGTTGGGAGTTTGTGAGGATAAATGAAGAAAGGAAGAAGATTCATGAAAATTAGAAGTTTCTTGAATATGGTGATTTAGATCCACCTTCAGGAAATTTATTAAAGGAAAAATTTTTGTGAAATATTAGTGAATTCACCGAAATTAGAGTTGATAAGACACATGGAATGTTTCATGAAAGTGAGATTTCATGTCACCTCATTGATATTTGGAAGAGGAAATAATTTCAGGAAATATTGGTATATTCAAGAAAGATAGAAATGTTCCTAGATGTTGGAGTTTCATAAAGGGGATGATTTACGCATGAAAAGTGGCAATGGAGGTGATATGTTTTTTAGGAATTTATGTGAATATATAATGTTGTTGAAAGTTATGTGAATATTTATTTTCATGAACATGAAATTATGAGTTCCGTAAAAGGTCAGTGACAACCATGAATGTCACAAAAAGGGTTGAAAAATCATATAAAGGACACTACCACCCTGATTTGTGCATAATGGACTTAAAAACATATGAATCCCTTTTTTTCATAATACTTATGTGAATGTATTTCTTGTGTGAACACAAATATGTAATTATAAGTTTTATAAAGAAAGGAACTTGTGTAATAACGAAAAAGTTAGTTTTTTTGAATTATTAGTAGTTTCATGAATGGTTGGATGTTTTTTGAAATAGTTAGAGTTGAATGAAAGTGAAGATTTTCCAAAAAACTATAGAGTTACATGAAAGTAAGTATTCAACTTTCATATCAACAAAACAATAAATAAAGTGAGTGGAATTAATTTTATACCATTCCATATGAAGAAGTTATTACTTAAAGACTTAGGATCATATGGGAAAGTAAATCTAGTAATATGTAAGTGTTCACAAATTATATATGAAATAACTATGTGATTTTCAATGGAAACCTAACAATAATGTTTCATCATCTTAGAAAAATATGTTTTTCAATGGCCTATATTCCAAAGATATTTCCCTCTTGAAGTAGTGAGTGATGGTAGAGGGAAAAGGGAGTGACCCATGAGTGGTAGTGAGATAACCCTAAATCTTATAATGGGAGTGACCCCAAGAAGAAGAGTGACCTAACCTAAATCCATAATTGAAACATACTTAGTGGATTCTAGTTATTCAACACATTTTTTTCTATGCTCATTGGATTATACTAGTACGGGTGAACCATGTAAAATACATGTTTTTTATGTGCATGATTTATATAAAATTTTTAGGATGAAAATTGATGCATATTGGTTAATCAATAAATGATATAATCTAAATAAGGATAATATAAGTGAATCATTAATCATATCATCATTAATATATGAACACAAGAGTGACCCTACTAATAAGAAAGAACAAGATCAGTTAGGGCAGTGATAGTTTTATGTTATTTGGGGAAACAATAATGAGTTTCATATCTTAATTTTCCACCATCTCAGGGAACCTCCCAATAATATTTATTATGGTTCCAAAAATATATATAAATGAAAATAGATGCATAATGTAAATCATGTCTCAATAAATTGAAATTGAGAAAAACCCTTACCCTGGACTTTTGCTTAGTTGGATGAGCTCTAACTTCCCGGTATAATAAATTTAGTTTTATTATTCAAATTAATAAAAACCTTATCCATATTTATTTTAATTTATACCATCCAATTATAATTCCTTATTACATATATATAATTTTATTATTATTAAGATTATCATCCAGTTGTTAACCATTTTATTTCCTCTACATGATTTGGTTTAAAGGTTTCTATCCTTGAGTATTGTTTATGGATTAATAACCTCTATAATATTCATTATAATTTAAATAATGTTTTTAATATTGTTTTTTAGTCCCATATAAATTTAATCTAACTAATATTGATTATTTTCATGGGATTCTTAAAAATTTTCTTTCTTGTTTAATATTGAATTAGAAAAAGAATATAATTGATTATAAAATATAATTTTTTTATTTTCACTCCATTATTATGAAGAAAATATTAAATTCATAATTATTATATATTATTACCATTATTTATATTTTCTTACCCTTTCATGATATAATCATTATAGAAATGTTATTTTAGGTAGTAAAACAGATCAAAATAAAAACACATTATAATAGTTAAATGAGTAAGAACATGTTATTGTATAATGATAATATAAATTTTATATGAGCATAATGGTTTAATTTTTTTAGAATTTATAAATCAAATTAATTTAAATGTAGATGAAGAATATATAGATGAAAAATCAAGAAGAAGATATATCTTATATTGAGAGCTTGAATCTCCCTTTAATGGGACTCTTGGAAATGTGAGGTTTATAACATCTTCTTTGGAAAAGATGTTCCCAAATGTGGGAGAGGCCTAATAGGGTGATAATATGGGTATTTATTCAATACAAATTATAATTAATAGTGTTGGTTTTGGTGTTAAGAGGATATTTCCTTTTATAGATGAGATGTGTGACAATTTTGAAAATATTAGTAACTTAATTTAAAAAGGAAAGTAAAGTTCCTCAAAAGTGTATCCAAAAGGGATAATGGAGAGGTTTATAAATCCTCTATCCACCCATTTAATGATAATTTTTTTTGATAATTTAACTCTTTAACCCTAATTTTTACTATTTTACCACATTTTACATGTACCTAGGAGACTAAATTTTACTATGGTAACTTATTTTTTATGACTAAAAATTAATTGGAAAATATTACCTTATTTAAAAATTATTATTCAAATTTAAATTTTATTTAAAATATTCAATTTATAGTTGTGGGAAAAATTAATTTTAATAAAAGTGTGTGAAATGCAGTAAAAACTTTATTTATAAAAATAATTCGTTTGATGAAAAACAAATTACCTCAAAATCATGTATGGTATTGATTCCCCTGATAATAATTGATTTATGATAAAAAAATATTATTTATGTTACATTTAAATAAATATAAAACAAAATGGTTCATTGTTAATACTTAATTAAATAGAAGGACCAAAATATTTTTTATTTGAATAATATATAACTTAAGTGAAAAAAGGTCAAGCATAGATTTAATAATTCAACATATTAATTTTAAATGAATTATTTTCTTCCTTAAATGTTTTTTTGTTGATAAAAATGTTTGATATATTATTATTTCATTACTATATAAAAATTATTTCATTAAAGTTACTATATTTGTAAAAAATATATTTTCACTATTCACTTAAAAATCAACTTTATTATAGAAATCCTAATATGTCACTCAAAAATTATATGGAAAAGTTGAAACTAAAAATGAAGTTCGTTTTCTCAGATTAAAAATAAAAAATATATAAATTTATCTTTAAAAAAGATTTATATTATACAATGAAAATAATATTTTTAAACAATTTTTTTTTAATCAAGATTAATTGAATTAATATTCCATATAATTAATTAATTATGTATTGGATGTTATTAATTTTTCAAAACTTTAATTTAATTAATAATTTTTTTTATTTATTTCATTCTTAAAAATAAATAACTTTAATAGAAATTCATATTTTATAAAAACTTCAAATGTATAAAAATACACATAATAATGAAAACATATATATTTTTTATATTATTAACTACTTGTTTATATCATACTGATTTCAACTTTAAAAAAACTTAATGTACTTCTTATAATATTTAAGGGTTAGATATTAATAGGTGGTAGTCATGGGTGGTGGTTCAACTAACATGGATCTCATAGTGATTTCCTATGTGCCTAAACATCTCTCGGAGTAGATTTATCTCAAGTCATACTTTTTGACGTTCTTATTGATATTAGTCTAGAGAAAACCCAACTGAAACCACCTCCTTCTGAAGATCATTAAAATGATCCTCATAAAGAAGGTTGCTAATAAATTATTCCATTACTATAGATTTAATAATGTGGTGAATTTTTTTTACACCCCATAATTCAACAACTACATTATAAGGGTTATATTTAACACTTATAAAATATTGGAAATTTTATTTTTGTTTAGTTTTTCTTGTGAACAAATAATTTCAGCAATACTTATTTAGAAAATATATACTAAAATTATTTTTTGTTACATTTTACCCCTTGAGAAATAATTTCATCCTTGAAATTTTGTTGCTTAAATAAAAACAAGTGGGGGAAATTTATCTCATTACATCTTCAGGTTCCCATTTACCTTCCTATTACTTATGATTTCACCACAAAAAAATTGATGAATAAACAATTATTTCCCTAAAAAACATTATCACTTTTATCCTAGATATCTACTGACTATTCCTCATAAGAGAGATCATGACCCAATTTTGTAGCATCTGAGGTCATTATATGTGATAGATTTTGTATGTACTTCCTAAAAAGTGATATATATAACACATTATGAACTTATGTGATATGAGAATAAAGTATTACAAGATAAGTTACACTATTAACATGATTTAGAATCTAAACAGAACTAGTTAACCTAGGGATAAACTTCCACTTCTTCCTAAATATCAAAACCCACTTCTAATGAGATATTTTAAAGAACACCTTGTCTCTAACATTGAAATATTTATCTCATCAATTATTAGAAAGATAAATCTTTTACCAACATTGTGGTACATTCATATGTCACTAATTTTTTTATCCCTCTCTATTATTTCTTTGAAATTATCTGGTCTTAACTTCAACTTCTCCTCAACTTCGTCTAATCATGTTGTAGTTATACATTTTTCCAATGTAGAGCCTCCGATGGTGCTATGTGGATGCTAGAGTGGAAACTGTTATTTTATGAATATTAGATTAGCGGAGGATATTAATCCTAATATCCTTTAAAATATGTTGACTTGGATCTTAGTATATCTTGCAATGTATGAGTGGTTTTATCGTATTTTCAATCGAATTAAGGTTGATAGGTTGTACTAAAGTTTTTTTATGTATCCATTGATTGTTTTAAAATCCTCTATAATTTTTATGTGACCCTTAAATATTAATTAGATATAATTTAATGTGTTTCACCATGAAGGTTTACAAATTAATTTATGGAAAACATAAAAATTTACACAAGGGATAACTCCTCCCAGATTGTAATGAAGTGTGTAGCCATTCTTAGTCAATCCATTAAAAACCATCTAGTGTTATATCCTTTAAGAGTCCTAAATAGGAAAATGAAATAATATATGGTGATATTCTCCCAATTATATATTGGTATAGGTAATGGGTTCCTTATCCTCATATATTTATAGAATCTATCCTTTAATGTTTGACATACCAAGTACTGAGGTACATACTCTTCAATCTCCCTCGTTTTGTTTTCCCACAAAAAGTGTTTTTTATGTTCCCTATAAATCTTCATGATTCTTAGACAAATAGATATCGATGATTTAAGTGCATCATCAAAAAATTATTTCTTTAATTTTGGTTTTCATGGGTTACATATCTAGGTTCCAAACTATATAATCCTATTCTTTTCAAGTTTAAAATTTAAAATATTTTTTTCTCATTCTATATAACCATATAACAATTTTTGGAATCCTTAGTATTTACATAGATGGATGGTTGAGAAGTAATTTAGGAATGGTAGGATTTCATTTTATCTTTTATGATATATATTCTTACTCTAAATATTCATAAATATTAGTTCCCTTTCAATCTTTTTGCACGATAATGTAGCATGGTCCTTTTTGTTGAAAACATTTTCCACCTTATTTACCTTCCCTAGATGGTAAGATATTAAAAATCATAATCTTTGAGAAATTCTAACCATCTCCTTTAGTGTATGTTAAAATAATTTTATTTGAATTTATACTTTAATATTTTACTATTATTATATACATCATACTTTTCACAATAGATATAATATCCCCAAATATTTATTGCAAAGATAACTACTGCTAGCTTCAGATCATGTGTCAGATAATTTTTCTCCTAGGTCATTAATTGATGTAAGGCATAAGTTATTTCCTTATATTTATTCATGAGGATTCATCTGAATACCTTTTTTTTAAAGCATAACTATATATTAAAAACCCTTCCCAACTATAGGGTAATTTAAGTTTAGGTGAATTCAGAAACCTCTTATTAAACTCCTTGAAACGTTATTCAAATTATTTTGTTTAGATTAATTCTACTCCCTTATTCATTAACATGGTTAGTGTATTTGATTGATATGATAAATTTATCTAAAATCCATTTTAGTATCCATCCAATCCTATAAAACTATGGATCTTAATTAAAGTGGTAGTTCATGGTAATTTTTCCATAACCTAAATCTCCGAAGAATTTATATATATACCCTCACATGTGATTACATTACCTTTGATTGATACTTTTTATAACCACAATCCACAATTGTTAAATTTTTCATGTAGTTTCTTCTTATTCAAGGACTTCAACCCAATCCCTAAATAGTCTTTATTATATTATAATTAGATTATATGATAATATCATCCATAAAGGCTATGAAAAATCAATAAAAACAATATATAAAAACACTATTAATCAAATCTAATAAGATTTCCCAAAATCCATCACTAAAATTTCATAATGTTCATATGTCAAATGAAATGTTGTCATGTTAATATTATCCATTTTCCCCTTATTTAATGATATCTAGATTAAAGTTCAATATTTATAAAGTTTTGAACCCCTCCAAGTTAATAAAACATGTCATGGATAAGGGGTAGAAGATACATATTCTTTGTTGTGATTTTGATATGGTCATGATAATCAATCTGAATATATATTGACTAATCCTTCTTATTGAAAAAAAGGATTGTTTCAAATTATGGTTATTCACTAGGGAATATAAACCCCATATCTAGATTCTCTTGACTATGACTCTTCAATTCATCTTATTCTATAGGCACCATTCGATAAGGAATAATTTATTAATAATAGAACCTTGTATGAGTTCAATTGAAAACACATCCTCACATTTTGTTGGAAGACTAGATGGTTCATCTGGAAATACATCAATATACTCCCATATAATTTTCATGTCATAAAATTTTATTTATTTTATAATAATTTGAGCTAAGATCCATTAATTTTGTGATATCATTACCAATATTATAGAATTTATATCCTAAAGGAGTTCATAATCATCCTTTTATAGAAATTTGATAATGGGATGATTTGAGATACAAAACAAGACATCCTTATCCCAGAAATTGATATGACCTCACTATTAGGGGATCCAATCCATACATTATATCACATAAAATATAACTAAATAAAGAAGTACAATATCTCTATAAAGTATCTTCCCACAAAGCTCGATCAAAGAATAATTTTATACCATGGATGCAATCATCGCACTACTGGGTGGTTTCATCAATAATTCAATATCAAATATTTATGGTGGTGAATTAATATTCATAAAAAATATGCATGACATTAAACAATGAGTATAATTGGAATCAAATAAGAAATTTACTAGTTTGTAGTGGAGAGTAAGTGTATATTTCTCCACTTCATTATCACAATCCACCTCAGCAATAGTAATTGTATAATATATTCCTTATTCCTTTAGTCAAAGATGTTGCTACTACTTATTATCCTTATTAGGCCTTAAATTGTGGAATTAATTTGCATAGTTCCCATAATCATTTTATTTGATGAATTGAAGAGTGGGTGGTGAATTAGATGGGGACTTATTCTAAACTATAGTGTAAATTAGAATCTTTGAATTTAACTGGAAGTTGTGTGACTTGTGGTCCACTTAATCACTTGTAAACCATTTTTTAGATATAATTAGGAAATTTCATGATATATTCATCCAAAATTCTAAACATTTAGGTGGTTAAACTTCTATTCCTCCTTGTTATTTATCATTCAAGTTTCATTAAAACATCATTTTCTATTTCTTATAACCAAATAAAAGGAAGTATTTAGTATATCTTATTTCTATTTCTACCATTAGTGAAGATCAAATTTTCTTAATAGGTACTAATGTACCTTTTTGTCAAGTAATTTAAAAGATATGGTTATTGGACAATAAAAAATGATTAGTCATTCTTCTTGGGTTATTAATAAATTTGGAGGTGTACCTTGTGAGTCTCATTGAGTTTTATTTATAGTTTATAATGGATTAATGGTCATTTTTTTCTTCTCCTTTAGGAATTCTCCATTTATATTCATTAAAATATTTTGGGTAAAACATTTAGTATAGAATATTTTCTTCAAATCCTCCCATTCCATAGAGTTACCATTTTCATTTTTCATTATATTATTAAAGAGGGTATACCATTTCTTTCATAACATTATAAGTGATATAAGGATAAAAAACCTTCTCATTACATGAGAACTCAAGAATGTAAAATATCTGAACTATTGGATTAGTCCATGGCTTAGTAATTAGTTTTTTGGAATACCCACTAAAGGAAGATAGATTTTTATCCATGAAGGACTATACAAAAAGTTTTTCCTTCCATGGTGTTTTTGAGGGCTCGACATGGTTTGGGTTTTTATTCATTGATTGAGATTGTTGAGTGAGAACTTCCATAAGGTTTTTTACTCTATATCTCATCCTATTTTATTTCTCAGGGGGGAAATCATCGAATTTTACTTCTCACTAATTATTATCTCATTTTCTCCTAGTTTAATCAATTTAATAAAACCAAAAGAGGTTAACATGAGTAAAAAATAATAATATCTCAACAAAAATAGTGAAAAAAACTATATAAATTTTAATATAATATCTTATGAATGTCTTACTTTAAGAGAAAATAGTATAAGTCTTGGTTTATTTTCACTAAGTTTTGGTTCAACTATGGTTATTTTATTTTGGGTTCTCTTATACTTTATAACATAATCCTAAAAAATAAATAATCCTCACTTTGATACCAACTAAGGAAGCCCAAGATAAACTTGATTATACATTACATCATTTTCTTAATTTAAACATTATATCTCACAAATAATCTTAAAACCCAAAAATACAATTGCTTAGTGTCTTTATAGATTAGATACTTAAAAATATTATTAAACATATTGCTTTAACATCTCTTAGAAACATGCCAAAATAAGTCTTCTTTATAAACATAGTCTTACATATAATTTATTGAGAAAGTGTAAAATAAAAGGAGTAAGCTAAAATGATTTGTAGGGAAAACATATCAATGAGTCATAAAGGTATTGATCATAATAATGTGAGATTATATGAATCATTGAAGAAATAATTGACTAAATGGCCATTTAATCATAATAGATACTCATAAGAAATGTTATAACATTATCGATCATGGAATTGGATTATAAGATCATAGAAGGACCATTATAGAAGTATAAATTATATTCCATGTATTTAAAACATATAAATATAATCATTAACCATGGAAACATAACATTATAATGTGAAAATGTGGCATAATAAAAAGTAAATTTAATCATAAAATTGAGAGAAATCCCAATCATGGTTATTCATTAAGTTATGAACAAACCCAATCATGTCTACACATTATGATATAATAAAACCCAATCATTCCCAGGAATTAAGTTGTGAACATTGAAAATAATATCCAGGAATTATCATTATATCATGAGATATAAGTCTTTAACCAAATAATTAGATGTATATAGAGGATCCCACCTACCACATGATGATAAACCGTACTTATGTAATCCATAATAACTTTAGAGAATTAATTATTAATTTATAGACCAGTTAAACTGTGGAAATGAAACATGTTTCATAAAATTTTCCATAAAATACAATCGTAATAAATTTATTGAAAGATTGTGGATGGAATAATCAGTGTATATCCTCATTGAAGAATAAAAATCATTAAATTATTTTTACATTAAGTAAAAATACTTTTATAAAATCATTGGAAATACTCTTTTAAAAATAAGAAGAAATATCCTTTTCTTTGGGTAGATTTTAAAAAAGTAAAATTGATAGAACAATTTTAATATGATTAAATTTATAAAACCAAGGAAACATGTTAATAAATCTTGATAATGAAGAAAAAATTAACTATGGGAAAAAATTATCAAGTGTTAAATGTTAAAAAAACATTCATTTTACACCATTATAATAAATAGAAAACATGACCTATACAGAAAATAATAAAAAGATTCATTTTTAAACATTTTTAATGAAATTAAATGATAATGTAAAAATTAATTAAAAAATAATTGATATATATGGAATGATAATATCTAAATAGTATATAGAATATGGATATAGTGGAAAATGAGTTGGATAAATGACTTCAAAACATATAAAGAAATTATTTATTATAAAACTTCTTACAGATTTCAAAATCAAAACCCCCATAAAAGGAATAATATAAGAAGGAACATAAAATAACATATTTATAAAAATAGTTATATAATATTTCAAAATGGGGGTATATATACCATATAAATTAAAATTGGTTCATTATGTGATGAATATCTCAATGAAGTAATATTATGAAAAAAAAACCCTCACTATTGACCTCCTATTAGTCATGTTCCCTATGTATTTCTTATATAATAAATTTAGGTGTATTGTTCAAATGAATAAGGAACTTATTCATAGTTATTTTACTTTATACCATACATTTATAATTCCTTATTACCAATATATAAATTTTTTATTATTAAATTTAACATTTAGATGACAAATATTTTTTTCCTTACATTATATATTTGGAGGTTCTGGTCCTTAAGTCTTGTTCATGGATTTATCACCCCCATAATGTTAATGATAATATAGTAAATGTGTTTGATATATTTTTAAAGTTTCATATCCATTTCTTGTAACTTATGTTGAAGGTTCACATGGAACACTTAAAAATTCCTTTTTGGGTCATTGTTAAATTAACAAATGAATTGAATTTATTGGAAAATATATTTTTGAATATTACTACACATTAATTACAAAAAAACATATTTAATTAATCATTATTACATATTATTACTTATATTTATGTTTTCATATTTATACATGAGATAAAAATTCTAATAATGTTCTTTTAAGATGTAAAACCACCAAATCAATAACACGTTATAATGGTTGAATAAGTAAGAACATGTTATTTTATAGTGGTAATTTAACATTTATATAAGTTTAATGGTTTGAAAATGAATTTTTTAATGTCATAAATCAATTTCCTAAAAAATTAAATAAAGAATATATAGAAGAAAAATTAACTATTCAAAATATTAATCTCGTATGAATTATCATACCACTTAAATTTGAATTTTAATTAAATATTTTTTATTATTTTTTTAATAAATTATTATATTTTAATGATTTCTTGAAAGTTATGGTATTTTTAAAAACTATATTTTCACCATTCACTTAAAAATAATTTTTTATGGAAAAATCCCAAATTTTCATCCATTGTTTATTTTTATATGATAAATCCAAAAATTAAGTTCAAATTTTCAAAAAAAAAATTAAAATTTTAAAATTTAGATTTTTAATAAAAAAATAAAAAATAAAAAATAAAAATATTATTTTTATTCAAAAAAATTCTTCCTTTTCTATAAATAATTAAATTAACATTCCATATAGTTTCTTAATTATTTCTTTGATTCTATTAATTTATTATACCTTCTATTTAATTAAAATTTCATAATGATGTCATTCCTAAGAAGTGATAACATTAATAAAAATGCATATTTTATAAAAATACCAAATGTGTACAACTACACATAAGAGTGAAAACATATAAAATTTATTATTTTAATAATTACATGTTTATATCATCCTAATTTTTAATTTCAAAACCCCTCATAATCAATGAATAAGGTCTAATATTCATTTATGGAAGTTGCATGATCTTCTTATGCTAACATGGATCATGTAGGGATTTCCCTTGAGCTCAAACTTCTCCTATATGAGATTTCGATTAGACCATAATTATTAAAGTTCATATTGGGATTGTTTTTGGGAAATCAATATTATCACCACATACCTTCCATGCTCATTCAAATAATCCTCATAAGAAAGACTCATACTCCTTTATTCCATTACTATAGATTTCAAAATGTGAATAATAATATTTAGACCCACAAATAAAATAAATATATTATAATGGTCATATTTAATTATTATAAAATGGATAAGGTTTTGTTTTAGATATGTGTTTCACATGACATAATATATTCAATAATATTTATTTATTAAATATACTCTAAATCATGGGTTGTTACATAATTCATGTACAATCATGCACATAACTATAATGTAATAACCTTCACTTTGATATGGTTTATAGTAGAATAAACCAAATTTTATTTAATAAATATATTCCATGGATTTTTAGTTCATATTTTTTATGAATATCAAAATTCTACTAAAACCTCATTGGTGTAAAAAATCAAGGAACTTATAAAATTATTTGTTTTCATTCTAGAATTAAATAGTTAAATTCATTATAAATGTATAATGAAATAAGTGTTATTTATAAAAATTAAAGAATCTATACTAATAGAATAATAAACTCATATATGGGAGTATAAATAACATTTATGTATCTTAAAAGTGAAAATATGATATATTCATATCATGTATTAAGTAAATAAATGTTTTGAAAATTATAAATTAAGTTTTGATATTTTTTGTGTCACATAAATTTTTATTTAAAATTTTATAATTAATATAACTATTAAAAAAATTACCTTCATAAAATAGATTAATAAATTAATATTTTGTTTGATTATTATTATAATAAAATTTTATGAGGCCTTACTTAATTTTTCAAAGTGTAATAAAGTCTTTTATAATTTTAAAATTGGTATTTTTTTAATAAATGTTGAATTTAATTAAAAATTAAATTTCTCATATTTAGAAAATTAGTTTTCATAAAATTAATCTCATTTTTGAATTCTATACATTGAAAAATGGTTAGGGTTATTTTTTGGGATTTTTATAAAGTACTTGATTTTTGGGTGAATAGTAAAATATGATAATTTATAGTATATATACATTATAAGTTAAACCCGTTATTCCTTGAGTCATTTCTGATGAAATAAACATAATTTAAAAATACCATTACTTATTTTAATATATTTATTTATAATTATCTAACTATTCATAGTCTTGATCCAAAATAATAAACTAATGAATAAAATAATGAGAAGACACCCCTTTCCTCCACTATAAATACCACCCTACCTCTTCTCCTCCCTCCTCAAAGCCTTGTATATTGTGTAATTTCTTCCCAATTACCTTACCAAGACTCTTACACACGTCCAAGACCTTTTTATCTCACCAAAAGTCCAAAACTAAGTGCCTTAAAGAGGATCTCAAGGAGACAAATTCAAGAGGTAAAATCCTCATTCATTTTCTTTTACTTTCTTTTCAATTTCTTTTTTTTATTATTCTATCCTCACCCCACCTCATATATGTGACATGAAAACTATATTATCTTCAATATAATTTAATTTAATTGTGTTGATGTAATATTCATCATCAAACCGCTCCTCTTCGCCTCTTATTCTAAAAAATGAAAACATCATCCGTGATGTGTTGATTTACCGTCATTATAGATGATGTGTTTTCATTTTCATTTATCAACTGTAAGGATGGTAATAAAATAATCATTATGGTAAAATTAGATTTTATTATACATATTATTAGTTATATAATGTTTTGGAAACAATATATAAAATGATATTAAATGAGATGATATAAGTTTGTGATGGTCGAAAAAACCACCAAAATAAATTAAATAATTTTCATTAATGTTTTATCTAATGAATCATACTCATATCACAAAAAATGATATATGGCATCATTTAAAATTATAGAAACATATTAAAACAATTTATTTCCACGTTTGTATTTTTTTCTTCCATTTTTCAAGAAAATCCATAACAAACCGACCAGGGAAACCATGAGAAGAACACACCCGAAACAATGGAAATAAAAAATATTATTAATAAATAGGTGTAAAGTTATAATAAAAAGATTATATAAGGTATTATAAATATGAATATAGTTTTTTAATAAATTAATAACACTATTTAAACCATTATACATTATGTTTTAACACATTTCAAGGAAGTCAAACTTGAGGTAAGAGACTTTTCTTTAAAAATCCACTTTCAATTTTTTATTTTTAAAAGATTAAAAATGAATATTTTTATCATTCAAATATTTTTGTTTTATAATTATATTATAGTTCATGGGAATTTTTTATTATGAAGTGTGGGGCCAATATCTTCTTCTAATGTATTGGGTTTGTTTATGTAAAAAGTTGACCGTAATAGTTATTCTAAGTGTAAATGTGATGGTTACACCATAAGGTAGTCATGAGGGTAACATTGCAAGGTATCCATGAGGGTTAAAAATCATATGGTAGATATGAGGGATACAATATTAAGTAATTAATTCCCCAAGTAATGTATATAGTTTTATTTGTGTTCTCTAGAGTAACTATTTGATACTTTATGGGTGAGAAGTATGAATTTTTTAAAAGGGTTTTATATGTTTATAAGTATTCATGGACTAATGTTTTATTTCATTTTTTATGTTCCTTAAATAGTTTTTTGTGCTCATTCCAGGTTTTAAAATGTTTTTCACATGGTTTAAGGATTGGTATGAGAAAAAAAGAATCCAACATGAATGTTGTGACAAATTTTTATAAAAATAATTATTGTATTATTAAAAACTTTTTTATTATGGGAGAAATGGAAACTATTTAAATAGTACAAACTTTATATTCTTGAGGGTTGTCATGAATTAATTATGACCTAATTATATAAAACTCTAAACTGAAAATATCTTTGGTAATTTTAATAAGTTTATTATAGTTGAATTAGTAAGATAATGTAATGTTAAAGGTCTTTTCCTTATAATAGGGTTAATGTATTTTCACTTTATATGAAATAATATATAATAAATTATAAAACAATATATATAAGTTGATTTTCATATCCTTTAAACAATTTTTTTTGGATAATTTTCCATTATACTATGTATATTTTTTTAAAAACATTGTAATATTAATTATCCACAATCATAAAAAAACATGTGTTACTCCATGAACATTTATAACATTAAAAATAATTATTAATTCTATGTTCCATAAAAATAAGTGAGTCTTGACATATTGAAACCCATCAATTTTACCCAAGATAAAAAGTGATCTAGAATAATCCATATAAAATTCATTTATCATGATAAGTATTTTCACTAGATTTGTCACAAAGATCATGAATATTCATATAATTCATTTTTTCAAGACACCGAGTGACCACGTGACATGGAATATGTTAATCTCGTATATGCCTTATTATATATTCTCAATTCATTGAGTAAGGAATTAATAATAAGGATGAAAACATATCAAGTTATTTATAAATTTGGATGAGTATTTCACATGTCACTCACTTAAAGATAAATGAAAATAACACGTGGTTTATATAGGTATGACCATACACTACCTTAGTCTTTCTCAATCATGGTCATAAATTCTATACCTACCATATAAGTGAAAAAATCGCTTCTTGATTAATAAAAACCTACCATTTTTAACACCATAACCAACCAACCCTTAATTAGATCAACCTAAAGGATATAACCACTAAGTTATCAAAGTATGATGGTTCAAATATGAGATAACATGATAACCCTAGTAATTAGGGATTTTTGTTGAAGAAAAACCCCTAGTATACTAATGACATAATCTGATAAATTCTATATAGTATACATAATTGATTATTTGGAACATAAGGCATGTTTTTTATCTAATGAGTCAAACTCAATATCTCTATAAGACCCCAAGTCACAATAATATTCACATTACATCACATCCCATATTTATCTATAATAACCACCTATCGGGGATAACTCATGGTCACAATCGTAAGGGTTAAGTATCATCCAATTCCATGAAATATGTATCCCACATGAATGAATGATCTAATATAGATACTATTTTATTACATGGTACATTTTTTATTCTTAAAATCCAATATGAATACAAAAAAACCATATATAAGTGAAAATATTTATAGTTTCACAAATGAAAATACTCATAATCCCTCATGTTTGCTACATTTTTTTAATAATTTTTGAACATATTACTCCTCCAAGCAGTTTCTATTACATCAATATATAACTCCTACTATATTAGCATGTATCCATATAATAATGTCTTTAAAATAAACTCATTTAGTATGATAGTATCTTAAATAATGTTTGTTTGATTTTTTTTTTTTATATTTTGGATTTTTAATTCATAGATTAAATATGTAAACATTATATTAAAAATTATTTTATTTATAAAATCAATGTTAAGATGTTAATGACCACTATTATTTATAAAATTATTAAAATTATTCTAATATTTATACTATAAACATCTTGGAATATTTCAATAAAATTAAAAATTTCTTAGTGATAAATTTTAAATACACTTAAATATAACTCTTTACATTAAGATCTATCATTATCAATATATCTCAAACACTATTAAGATATAATGTGACTTTCAATTTGAATTATATTATTATAATAATTTATTTGTTACATTTTATACTTATCTATTTTCAAAAATAATAGTATTATACTATTGGAAATTATATTTTTTAATCATAGAATTCAAAGATACAAAATCACTTTTTTGTAAAATAAATAATAATTATTTTATTTTATGAGAATATTTAACAAAATAATAATTATTTACTATAAATGATATTAAATTTTATATATTTAAATAAATATCATTGAATCGAAATTTTTTATTTATTAAAATATATTAATACTTGGTGGTGGGAAGTTATTCCTTCATTTTTAACAATTAAAATGGATAAAATTCATTTATCCTAGTTAAAACCCCCTTTATCCTTTTCTTTTAGAAAAATTATATAGGATAGATGTAATTATAAATATTTTATTAAAAAAACTATCTTATTTATTGAAGGAACAAATTTTCTATTGAATTAATTCTATTATAAAATAATATAAAATGAGAGGAAAGTAGACATAATGTTTATAATTTTTAAATTCATAAATTTGGAGCAATATTCTTCATTCCATATTTCCATACTAGTAACTTTTTTCCGATTTTAAAGAGAAAATTTAATCTTTCTTATTTATTTCCTTAATTTTAAACAATTTTACATATTCATAATAATTATTTAATACATATTTGATATCTTATACCATTAAAAATGGAATAATTTATTTCTATGATATTAATACCTTACATTAAATCTCTATAAAGTTTCCTAAAACCTCATTTAATTATCAATTACACGACTAACTATTGGACCCTCTAATAGATTTTAACTTATTCTAAGACAAACCTTAACCTATATTTCAGACATCACATGTCTTGTTTAGTTATCCCAAACATATTGAGGAGATCATGTAATCTTTAATTTAATATATTAAAATTATAATTCACAAAAAATTGTCCAAAAATTTATAATAATAATTTTTGAATAAATTCTATTGAATGGTATATCATTAATATAAATCCAAAACTCTACATTTCATTTTCATTACCAATCATATTATGTTTATGATCAGTGAAAGAAGTTCTTTATATAAATTTTCATCTAAATAATTCCTTTAAAACCTCATATATCTCATGCCTTTGATGTTTGTGATATCTAAATTTAATGTTATATATCATCATTAATTTATGCATGTTCCAAAATTTATTTTTCAACATAGATTTGATGGATATAAGTGTTTAAGTAAAGTCATTAATAAAATATCAATTATTATTTTGATAAACATGTAGATCCTATTATTGAACAACTTCACTGGTCGACTGATCATAAAGTGGTTTCTCTAAAACATAAAAATTTTCTTCTTTCATAAGAACAATTCATAAAATCCATTTCATATCTAAGAACATTATTCAATTAAGATCCTAACTTCCTAAAATTTATCATAAAGATACGTTTCATAATGATGATATTTTTTCTACAATATAATAATTTATCATATGAATATTAGGTTTTATAATCATTTGATAAATACTGGTATTAAAATTACTCCTATAAAAATGAAGAAATAATTAAATATTTTTCATATCCATTATTGGGATAAGATATATATTCTTCCAGGAAAAATACCAAAAAATATCCCTACTTCTATTAAGATATTATCTGATAAACAATCATGTTAGTCATATCACCCATAACTCTTTGATAAATTTGTGGAAATATATTTTCCAAAACCCATCATTTAGATTAACTCAAATCTATCTCTCTTGTATAATAATAGTTAGGGTTTCCCAAAAAAATTATAACCAAAATTTAACTTCAGATATAATCAATAAATTATTAGCATCATTGATATTTTTCTTTTCTCACACAAGATAATATATGGGAACCTAATGGTTATTCTCACAAGTATTCAATGATCGATCTCTGGAAAGGTGTTTACATTAGATGTAATACAATATTTAGTATTTTTATGGATTCATTAATATCTTTCCATCTTATCTAATGTATCATATCAAATATGAATTCTTTGATTGATTTAAGTGTATATATTATTCTTTAAACCAAATTATTATGTTCCAAAAATATTATTGTATAGAAATTTATACAACCAATGATTTATTTCACTTTCATTATGATAGAATCTAATTATATATATTCATATCTAAATATGTCTTATGTATATGTAAAATTAAACCCATTCATGTAATAGTTTATAATTATATGAAACCAAAATCCCAAAATGATCAAGTAGAGTGAAAAATGTTTCCCACCCCTACATTTATATATAGAACCTAAGCTCTATGATTAAGGTGAGGTCTGATCCAATGTCCCACTATCCATAGATCAATACTCAAGAGGGACTTAAATTAAAATAAAATCATATAAACTAATATATATAAATCATAACCATCATTTTTATTGATATTATAACCTAAAAATACCATAATATTCATTGAAAGTAACCAAATATTATGAAATAACTATAATATAACTCCTTATATGAATTTAATTCCATTTATAAAGTGAATTTAAAATAGTTCAAATAAAAACATATTTTCACTCATAATATAAGTACTTTTATTCATGAATAATAAATATATATAAAATTTTTATATAAATAAATCATCCATAAATTTGGACATGAAATACACATTTATGAAAATTACATTAATAAATAAATTATAATAATTTTATAATTTAGACATGATTTTAAGGAAATTCTATAATATATAAATATAATCACTTTATATTTATACAAAAAATATGAATACATGTTATTTCATAATTTTCATGGAATTAAAATGAACAAATAAATATTAAAATATATGATTCCAAAGAAAATATAAACCTTTCATATTCTAAAATTTATTAAAAAATAATATTAGTAATTTGGATAATTTTTATTTCTACAATATCATATATTTTATATTTACTTATACCTAGGATCAAATCCATTAATTTTTTTGATTTTTATAAATATTTTTTTAAAATAAGGAATTTATTATAAATAATCCATATTATTATTTATAAATATATCATAAAAAACTATAAAATATTTTATATAGATACTAATTTTATAATTTTAAAACACTTTATTAATTAATAAACCACGTAAGTCCACATTACACCAAGATCACATCTACTAAAAAAAGGTAAATTTTTCTGAGAATTTAAGAAAATTACTTTTTAAGAATAAATTAAAAAACCATATCATGTTTCTTTATTAACCATTTCATAGTTCTTTACATATGAAAAAAGCTACTAGTTGAACCACATAATTTTTCCTTTGACGAAACCATTTTTAGTAGAGCCTTTAAAAGTCATATGTTTTAACCTTTGTATGGTTTTATGTAACCCATATGTTATTCATTAATATGGAAATTATATTTTTATATTGACCATGAATTTTATTTATAAACATGATGTTGAAAAGTATTTTTGAAGATGATATTTTTTCTGAAAAGAGTTCAAAAAATCATTTCTCTAAAACCATAATTTTATTTTATAAATCTATCATAAACCACTAAATTATTCATAATCCTAGATGTGGTTTAAGAAATATTCATATACCTTATCAATTGTTATATATAATATGTAAAAAATATGGAAAATTTATTTTTCATCCAAACAATATGAATGTTTCTCTAATACCACTGTTGGGTTTCAGTGGGTTAAATCATTTCTAAATAAAATGGAAAATAACTAGTAAAACTCTTCTTCACAAGATCAAACTATTCATTTACATTTAATGCATTAAAATAAATATTACACATCTCTATTTTATGTATATTATAGTAAAATATTCTACAATTTATTAATTGATATTTCTTATAGTCAATTAACAATCTTCATCCTTCTAAGAGAGTCAATAGTTTTTATAGATTACCTAAAACTTATGTAAAATTACTTTCTAAACCACAACATGATATAATTTTTATATTAAAGGAAAAACATAAAAACATAGATTTATATATTAAGGTTTTTAACATAGAGATTGAATCATTAGAAAATTTATACATATATTTCATAAGTAATTATATATTTTATTTATCCTTTTAAGAACACTCCTTGGGTTTAATGAATTTCACAATCATTCATCCAAAATTCAAACCTATGATAGATGTTTCATAACATTATAACTCGTTATAATGTGTAGATCAAACTTCAATTAATTATTTTACATTTAAATAGTTTAAAATCTTTGATATCATCTTCCAATAATGATAAAACTATTTATAATAACTTATATAAAATTAGATCGATTCATTTGTTGTCAAATAATGCATGCATTGATAAGCACAAGACCACGATGTAATAAACTTCATTATCACATGGTTTACATGAACAAAAACAAAAAAATGGTTAATAAATCAATGTTATGCTTTTTTATTTAGTGTTTATTTTTATCATTATCTTGATAAATGAGGATGAATATTAACAGTTCTCCCAAAAAATTATAGTATACTAAAAAATACACAATTTTATCCAGAAATAAAAAACAAGAGTAAAGGTATTCCCCTTATTCAAATATTATAAATATTCATGCTAACTATTATTCCATACAAATATTTCTCCCTTTTTAATCAATCTCATCATAGGTGATGCTAATATAGAGATGTGTCAAATGATTCTTTAGAAGTATCCAGCTAAATAACAAAAAATTGGAACATGCCCTAAAAATACATGTATCTTATACAACATGCACTACAAATTTCACATATTTTATCCATATTCAACATATATGGAACTTTGAATATAATTAATTCCCACACATCATCTCTAAAATATATTCCAAATACATTTTGTGATTATCTCTAATCATAAAAAGTAAAAATATAATAAAAATGCAATAAAAAAGAAAATAAGTATTTGAGAAGCATTTAATTTGAAATTTCCATAAACATTGTAAGGAAATTGGTAACCTATGATGGTATTACCAAGAACTCATCATATCCATGATGACTTTTGAAGGATATTTACCCTCAACTAATGATATCCATATTGAATCTGGATCTTGGAAAACTCCCAATATTCTCTCTTCCAATCAAAATAATCATCAATTTGAGGTAAAATATATATTTTTCATTATTAATTTATTCTACTTCAATTATAAAATAAAAAGACATAAACTAACATCATCTAACTTGATAAATAACACTGGTTCTACCCATATCAAAAAACATGGTTAGGTAAATACTTTTAATTCTTTACCATATAATTAAACCCTAAATTTTTATTACTCTACTAGTGTTATATGATAATAATATGAAAATATTAATTTAGTTTTGAGTATAATATCGATAAAAATTTTAAATATATTTTTGGTGAAAATTATAAAAAATATTTGGATTAAAATGAGGGTAACTATATACAACTTTTTATTGTTGATTTTGATTATTAAATAATTCAGTTTCATGAAATAATTCCACTAATTGGAAGGAAATTAAGATAATGTGTTGAATAATTTGTCCATCCATGAAAATATTAATATCTTAGTCTCTTTAGAAAGTAAAAATAGCTCTATTTTGTGAAACAAAAATAATTTTTAACTGTAATAGATAATCGAGAATTATAATTTACTAGCCAATACATTTAAATGTTAATATTATACATTTTCATATTGAGAACTAGAAAATTCCATGAGATATACGAGTCTTCTATCATTGTATATCATGATATAAATTTGAAAACATCCATACTGATCCTCCCTAACAGGGTATAAATATCTTTTACATTAAACATTAACTCAGTCTATATCCCAATTTGGTATACTACATTTGTAAATATAAATTAATTTGATGATATTATATTGAGAACAGTATTAATCATAGTCGATTCAAGAAGAATAATCTTTAAAATGTTGGAAAACATTACCATAGATTAGACTCCTTGAGTACTCGATCAACAATAAATAGTCTACCTAGATCTATTTGAGGTGTATGTATCTCATGTTTTTAATATCTTCCCACTCTTACTTTATATTCTAACCTAGGATACATTGATCTATCAACTATAATTCATATTTCAAATTTCATGTAAGAATCTCCTCTAAAAAAATTTTGTATTAAATTTCACAAAAACACTTCTGGTAACACATCTTGTCATGTTTATGATAGGGTCTAAGTGTAATTGGAAAATGATTCATTAAATGTACTACTCTACCACACTAATATAATATATAAAAAAATACTCAATTATAAAAAAAGTAAATTACTATAGTTTTCTTCTAAAAATATCTACATTTTCTCTTCTATCAACTAAAAGAGCCTTTCCCTCCACCAAATTGTGAATGAGAAGTATTCACACCCCAAGTTCCAACCTTTTTAGTCTTCAACATCACTGTATTACTAAAAATCCCTTTATATGTGAAAAACTTAACAATACAATTATCTATTATATATCCATATTAAGTCTCATCTCAAATTTATAATCCTCAAAACATTAATTTTTCACCAAATCTAGAAAAAAATGAACTTATTTACAAATATATGGACATACTTTATGACACTAAAATTCTCCTTTCACAGATGTTAAATTTTATGAGATTTAATAAACATCAACACTTCTAGTTGCTAAATATTTCATGAAACTCTTATCTGGTAAGATCCACATGTAGTTTAATGTCCATAAACGTCTCTCACAATTTTTTTATTGTACTAATAATACATACCTTAATAATATCAACATATAGGAATCCGTTATTTGAAAAAAATTGGAAAATATGGTTTAATTTCCCAAAAAATATTTAACCTCTGCAAGTCACATGTTACCCTGGAAGGATAGTTTATTCTACCCATAAATATTGTATGTTCTATTTTTGTCTTAAAGTATTTATAGATTGAACTATCTACCATCCACATATATATATTTCTCAAAGGTTTAAAAAATATGGGGTTCATCTAGATTATTTTACATAACTCTCCAACCTTGACTAGTGAGAATTATACTCAATGAGATTGTTTTATTAATAACCTAAATAAATTCCTTTTAAATAACATAATTCCCATTTTAAAATATCTATATATATATAAACATTAAGAAAAATTGAAATCATTTTTATCTATCAATATTTGGATATTCCTTATCAATAATTATCAAAAATTAGAAAATATTATTTTTTTGAAAAGACATTTAAAATACTTTTTTAAAATCATAAACAATATTATTAATATCAAAATCATACCCATGTAATAATAATTATTTAAAATCCCATTTCATGTAATGAAACCTTAGTCATATTTAAACCTATGGATGAAAAATTTCCCATTTAGAACCATTAAGGGTGAATAAACCTACTTAGTATATTAAAAAACACCAGATAATAGATTCTCCAATAATTTCCCATCTAAACTATCCTATCTTTATGCCTAAAATAGAATTACAAAAATTTATCCCTCATACAATTTTATAATACCCTAAAAAGGATACCCAAATACAAATACATATTTTGGATAATGGAGTTGATTTATAGATTTTTTTTAATATTATTCAATGTAATAATATTCACTCAAATATTTACAAATACCATTAAATTAACATATTTTAATAATTTTATTGTCTATTGGATTTATATCAAATTTGAAACAATTTTTCATTTTATTAGATAAAAAAATATTATATATTTTACATGAAATATTTAAAATAAATATTTTTAATTAATTTTAGTTTATAAGTGTTTTATTGAATTTATAAAGGTTGTGTAATTGTGATTTTCACAATTTGAGGGCTGTATAAGGTTTGATTCTGATTATATAATAATTTAAAGTCACTATAAAAGAGAGAATTAAAATTTAGAAAGTAATTATAAGATTTTATTGTTAGAAAAATAATTATAAAATAGTAAATTGAAATGAAAATTAATGTGAAATATTTACAAGGGTTTCCATAATATGTGAGTCAATGAATAAATATTGCTTAAAATTGATCAGTATTAGTGTAACTATGAAAATAATCTTCAATTACCTATGTATTTATTGATTTAATTTTTATTGATGGAATAATTAGTTTCATATATGTTTTTTAATGTTTAGTGGCAATATATTTGTATTTACCAAGTTATGTGCAATAGTTGAGGGAAGAATGAACATGATGTGTAATATTTGATATATAGTTTCATAAGGGTTAAAAAACATTGTTTAATAGTTATAGAAATGTATGTAAGGGTTGATATATATTTTTAATAGTGATATTCTAAATGAAAATACTTTATGAGGTGAATTTGAATGTTCTTTCCAATAGATTTTGACAAAATAAATCTGGAATTAGGAGTGAAAATCAACATGATGTTGTTAAAGATAAAAATAAAATTAATTTTTGAATCATATAACATGGAAGAAGGTGACATAATTAGAAATTATACCATATTGAATGTTTAATTTATTATGGATTTCATTACTAAAACATAGGAAATGCACAATTTTTTAGTTGATAAGAAGTTAATAAAATCATTTGATATTCAAAGGAAATAGGAATCTATCCTAGAGATATATAATGGAAAATTCTATAGTATAAGACTGAGTATATATTTTCCCCATTTTTCTATAAATCCATTTTTATAGAGAGAGATAATTTTTTTCATATAATAGTGAAAATACATATATCATCATGAGTTATTATTTTTAATATTTTTAGTTCATAATTTTCTTCAACACTAAGATTAATAGTTTTGATTTTGAATGTGAAATAGGTGTTCAATGTAACATTGCATCCTTAGATTCCCAAAAAGTAACTAATCTAGGGATATTGTGAGAACTCATGCATGCCTCAACATATTTTAGAGAATACTGGCTAGTATAGAAGGAGTAACCCATATATTGTAGATACAATACCAATTTTATCATAACCATGCACTAAAATTAAATAAATAAATCATAAATTATTAATCAAAACATTGTAAGGAATTATAGTGGAAAGGTAACCATCACAATAACATAACACATTTTATAATAATTTAATCCCATGTTATACATACACCTATCAAGAAGTAGTTTTTCACAAATTGGATCATTTATAAGAATAGAATTATAGGAAAGAAATTAATTGAATAAAAGAGACTTTAAAAACTATAAAAAATGATCACTAAACTCACCTTAGAACCAAATCTTATATCTTCCCAATTACTTAATCACCAATCCCTATAATTGAGTTGTAACTCAAACATTGGGGTTAAACATCCACTAGAGTGAATATGAAAGGTGTGAATATGAAACTCAGTATATCACCACCAATGTTGAGTCTAAATAATACAACAATGAATATTTTTGAGGGAATATATAAAGAAATATAAAAATACTTATCACTTAGTATGAATTGTATAAGTGAACATTTTATTGGCTAACCAAGCCACCATGATTCTCATCTGAAACTACTTCAACTTGTGATTGATGGTAACATTTCTTATCTCATGGATTTTATATTGGGAGAGGCCTAACATGGCCAATCCATTATAAATATTCTAGTATACATCTAAATAATGTGAGTCTCTATCTCCCTTGGAAATAATCTAGGATATATCCAAATGGTTGATGTCTCTAGTTCTCTCTAGGATATTTGAGGATCTATCTAGATAATGAGAGTTTCTATGTCCCTTATAAATATTCTAGGATTCATTTGAATAATGAAACTAAAAAGATCCCTTTGAAATAATCTAGCCTACATTAAAAGAATGGGAGTCTCTAACTCCCTTGGGAATCATACTAAAGTAGATAAATATGTCCCACTAAAGTCTCATAAAGTCTAATAATTGTTAGGAACAAGAAACACATGATAAAAACATCATATAGCCTACTTCTAACCCTAGGATATACCCCAATTTTTCACTAATGTCTCATAACTCATATAAATACAATCGCTTAGATCAAAAAAATCTCTTACCAACACCACATATAGGATCATGACCACCCAATCCATTAAATTAATTATTACATTATGATCTCCATGGAGATCATAAGACCCATAGGTCATATCCCACACTCTTCACACCTCGACCCTTAATTTGAATCAAACCAAATACCTCAATTACCTATTCCATTATCTGAGACCAACTCCCCTATTCATGAAGGACATTATTAGTTCCCAAACCATATTCCCTTTACCACTGATGTGGCCTTAAAAACACATGTTTTTTCACATATTTTTCATTAAGTTTTAACGATTCAATTGGTTATATTTGTGATTTATATTAAATATTGACAGTTTTGTATTTTTAATAAATAAACTTTTCAATTAATCAATTTTTATAATTAATCATGTATTTTAAGTCTTAAATTAGTTAATTTGTATCTTAATTTAATTTGATGGTATGATGATTATTTATTAGTTTAATGATTTTTGTTCTGCATAATTAATAATTTAACATTAATTTTCTAATTAATTAATTCTGTTTTTTCACTTAGATAATGAATCTTTTATTTAACATTTCATGTACTAAATATTAATTAATTTAATTTAACAGAATCTAAATATTTGATGTCATTAAACAATTCACTATTTATTAATTTAGTTTTATAAATGTTCTACTCTAGTTTAATTTCATCAACTTAATTAATTATCATAAATTGATTAATAAAATATTATTTATCTAATTTCTTTAATTAATTTAATTTGAAATATTAGTCTTTTATAAATAATTAAAATTTGTTTTATAATTGTTTTAATTTAATATTAACTTTTAATAATTTAATTTTTTTTGAATTCAATTTTTAGTATAATAATAATTTAATCTATTTGAATTGAAGTTATTAATAATTTAATTTAGGTTTAATAGGTTTCATAAATTTATTAAAGTGTATGTTGTACATAATCTTTCAATTGTTTTAATTAAGTTTTAGTTTTTTTTAATTATTTTGTTTTTATTTTATTTAAGTTTTAATTTAATTTATTTTCTCTGTTTATTTTGTAGTGTCACGGTGCCTTAGCAACCGTTTCCTACCACGGTGCCTCCACGCACCGCTTCCCCATTCTTTCACAGTCTCACCACTTTACGGTGGCATAGTGTCATTTCTTACCTTACTGTCTCACCGTAACTCAACCATTTATTGTCTCACTACTTTTCCCTTGCTACCATTCCCTTTCCTTTTCTTCTATCACCGTAACCTATCCACGCACCGTATTATCAAACACCTGTTCCTTTTTTCATTCACGGTTTCACCTCCTCATAGTTTTATCCAGATCAGAAGTTCTAGCCACCGAAAATCCTTTCTCTTCACGGTCTCACCCATGCGGCCATTATCTGCATCTCCCTTCAGCCACCATTTCTTTTCTCCTGTTTCATTTTTTCATTCCAAACCGATATAGAAAATTCAACTTTTTGAACCAAAACCTAAGCTTCTACCAGCAACAGCGAGACACCAATGGAAAATAAGTTTAACCAGATCCATTATTTAATACCACTACAAAACAAGACTCCTGGCTCGTAAATCTAAAACCATAAACTACTGTGGAAGAAGTCAGATTCACCATTCCTCAATTCCAAATCAAAGTCCACTGTCCATTTGAGCTAATTGTCGACGCCGAGCTTAGTTATCGAAGAAGATGAAGCTGTGGAGCATCAATACTGACCCCGCCAAGACTGTTGTGGATGTCTGTTGAAACCAATCGAAATTGTTTAACCAGGGGTGATAATGCGAGTCGGTGATGGAAATTGAAACAAGGGGAGCGGACCTTTGTCGTGTACTGGAGGCTGTGATATAAGATGTCATGTCGTTGCCTGAGGAGAAGCTGAAGTCGATGTCGCCTGCTGGAGGCCATCCGAGCTGGGGTTGAGGAGTTTCTCAACTACTACAGCGCTGCAATCCAGGAGAAGAATTGGAGAAGAAACCTGCCCCCTTCTTGCGCTGAAATGGGGGGGGGGGGGGTAAGTGAAATAGTTAATAAAAAAATAAAATATAATAAGACTAATATAATAAAAGTAAAAGTAAATAAATAATAAATTTATCAATTAAATATAATATACCACATAATAATCTTATATATAACATTTACAACATTAATAAATAGATGAGTTATTAAATATAATATAATTCAAACTAATAAAATTTTATTAAATTTAAATATAAACAATAATAATTTATAAAATTGTTAATTAAAATAGATATTTTAACACTTTACCTTTAATAGAATAAAATAAAGTAATTTATTTTAGTCTAATTTAAGAATTAAATAATGTTATTCTGGCTAATTATTAATAGTACTTACACCAATTAAATTAGGTAATTAATAATAATAATTAAAAAACATAAAAAAATTATCTAACTAAAAATTTAATAATTATAATATTAGTATTTAATCTAAGTGGATAATAATTATCAATTTATGAATTTTTTAATATCTTTAATTACTTTTTTATAAGTATTATAATAGTAAACTTTAAATAATAACTATAAAATATTAATTAACTTTCGTTGAGTTTTAATTATTTTATTTTGTTTATAACATGTGCAGGTTCATTCAAGAGTTGAGTATACATCTAGATTCACTTAACTAACTCAGCGGGAGTTAGTTATGTGAGAAATATTAGTGTAACGTGCCTGTCGCGAAAAAACGCACGTGTACGGTGCTTAAGTGAAGGAATTTTTGGAGTCAGTGGATGCGAGCGGTGGAATGTAGTAGATGATAGATGATATTAAAAGTAGAGTAGAAGCAGGAATTAAAGTAGAAAACGCTCATTCTGATTCCATGATCACATCCATTCGAGAGCGGGGACGTTCATTCAGATTCCTGGGAGGAGCACTGGAGATAAACTGGAGGAAAAGGATCTCGAAGGCAGAGCAGCACTTGGGGAGTTCTTTATTCCCCTTTATTTAATTTTTGTACTCTGGTTTTGTATGTTTTCAATGCTAGATTTTATTTAGATCATAGGCTGAATTGTTTAACTCAGGAATTTTATACTTTGTTGGTCTATTCTTTAGATTCTTCACTTTATTCTTCTTTGAAATCATAATTGATCAGCGAGATCAATTTTAATGATCATGTAAATTGAGTCACACATTAAATTCTTTTAAAAAATTCATCATTTCAAGTTCAATCAGCGAGATTGAACTTGATCATCATCTTGTTGAAGCGTTAATGTCATTTCAGTTGGAATTTTACGGTTATTTTTATTTAAACTATTTTCTTCTTCAAATTCTTAGTAGTGGATGAATTTTGGAGCGGCGAACTCTAAAATTCATACCTCTGTTTGATGTATCTTCTTGTGAGGAAGATATATCAATCTAGTCTTAAGATGTGATTCAATAAATTTCAGTGGATAATTATATTTTTAACTAACAATTTCATAATTACTGAGTGTCATTTCTTGATTGTTGTTCCTTGTCTTACTGCTTAATATTAGTATACTATATTTCTCTAGTTTTTTTAGTACTTAGTGTAAAATTTAGTTTCTTTGTAAAAAAAATCATGTTTCCTCGTCCTGTTTCTACTTCATCATATAAATAAAAAAATATAAGAAGTAAGAAGATGTTTTCCCCACTACTGACAATAGTGGGGGTTTAGAACTCAAAAAAACTTATAATTCACTCAAATGCCTTCTCTATAGATTGACCATGCACCACTGTGCTAGTATAGGTTAATAAATGTAATTTTCAAGGCTATGACGACCTACGACCTGTTCAAAATTTAGCGTTGTTGCTGGGGAAGGCATGCATTGAGAGTCTAGGGTTATAATAAAATGTAAAAAATCAATAAAAATATGAAAAAAACATTAAAAAATGCTTTAAAAAAAACTGTGAACTGTATCTGCTGCTTGTGTTGTTTTTGAAAAAGTCTACTCACTATGAACTTTTGTGTGTTTAAACTCACCTGATTTTAGTTTAAAAAAATGGAAGTTCATGAAAACTGGAATCAACAGGGGTCATACTGTGTTTTTTGTAGATATTATGGACACATTGCTTGGCAGTGTGTCTATAACCAGCCACAACATGATTTTTACATTAAAGAGAATGAAAAATTTGAGCCCAGTCCTGACACCCTAGCTAAAATTGACCTAATTGATTCTGAATTGGATGCTAAGGTAGAACTAATTAACACTTGGTTAACTAAAACCCATGAAATTTAAATTAGAGATTCTCAAGAGAAAGATAAGAGAATGAATAGATTGGAAAACATGCTTTTGGAATTACAACAAAGGGTTAAAGAATAAGCAGAATTTGAAGAAAACGAAAAAGAAAATGTTTATAAAAGATTTGAAAATCAAATTGAATAAGAAAATGATTGTGAAACTGGGAAACAAATCTTTAATTATAAAAAATATGATTTTGTCGAACTAAATCTTGAAATAACCAGCTCACTGAATCAAGATAATAACACTGAACATCCCAAAATAAATTTTAATACTGATGAGTTGGACAATTTTTAAAATGAATTGAAACAAATTGAAAAGTAATTCTCAGTTCTTTTCATAATTCCTACATTGGAGAAAACCACTATTTTGGAAGTTTTGAAAAGGAATTTACTCAGGTATAAGAGATACTTGAAACTAAAAGTTTAAATGCTAAAAACTCTTCACCCAACTTCTCTGATTTTGTAAACAACGAGTCTAAAGTTTATATTGGGTATAATCTGGTTGAGAACATTAAAGTAGATGATACAAAATATGAAATATTTGAACCTCAATTGAAAAATTCTCTTCCATGTTTTAAACCTGTAAACCCAATAAATTCTGAAATTTTTTTGGATGATGAGGATGAGGGAATGATATTGGAAGAAAGACTAACTGATGAGTTTTCATTTTTCTTTTCTCATAGTGATCACTTTTCTAAAACATTGTGTAGTAAAATTTAAAGCAGTTTTTATTTACATGGGGGTAAATGTTTAAATTTGAACAAAATTGAATCTCAATTTATTGATGTTGAATTGAACATTTCTCCTCCTGAACAGAAATTTCTGGAACACACTACTGATTTTGTCTTGGAAAGTGAGACTTTTGGACACAAACTTGAAGTAGAGGTTGAGCACACACTTGAATTAGGCAGAATTGATTTGTTAGAAGCAGTAGATGTTCAGTGTGAGTTAACAGATGAGAATCTTTTTGAAGAGATTTATAAAATTGTTAGACCAGAATTTTTTTGTGATAAAATAAATTCTCTTCCTTGTCTGTCACTTACATCCTTAACTGTGAAGTGTAAAGACCAAGAAATTTCAAGGAATTTTTTTTCTTAATTTCTTTGGAATTTTGCGAGTGTGCGGTTTCAGACGGCACCTGATTCTGAGGCCCGGTGTGCCCGGAATGATCCGTTGAAGTTTTGTTAAACTTAAAATTAACGTGCGTAAACATTTTTCCTGAAAAAGTGGAATAACTCTTGAACGGTTGCTCGGATCAGAAATCTGAGTGCACCGTTGCGCTCACGATGGCTGGATTACCCTAGGCACAACTTAAGTTTAGTCAACGCGGGCCTCCTGTGAGAAATTCCAAAAATGGCATAACTGTAAATAAAATAATTAAATAAATTATTTTATTTTTCGAATGCTAATAACTCACAAACGGTAGCTCGGATTAAAAATCAGAGACCACCGCTGGACTCATGAGGTTATGCATTATTTAAGCAGATACTAACTTTGGTCGGCGCGGGCCACCAGAAAAAGTTAGTTTTTGGCCGCAAATAAAATAATTAAGTGACAATTATTTTATTGTAAAATTCGTAACTTCTAAACAGTAACTCGGATTGAAAATCCGAGAGTATCGATGGGTTCGTTAGGGCGTGTTTTACTTAGGCAGAGCCTAACCTCGACTGGAGCGGGTCGAGGGTGACTGATAATAATTTTCCGAACTTTTTTTTGGGTACGTTCAGTAAACATACGTGCGGGTTTTTCTATTTTTTGAACCGGTGCTCGGAATTGAAATCTGAGGGCACCGATGAACTCGCAGCGCCGGTAATTGCTTAAGGGAACCTTTATCATAGTTGCGTTTTGAGCGGTTTGAGGTTAAATATTGGGGAATGAGATTAAATCAAATAAAATTTGATGTGTACAAATTTTATTCAAAGTTGGTGGTTATTTTCATCAAAGGGGAAGTTAGAGGTGGGGCCCAGACCCACCTAACCTCCCATGGGAGAGTTTAGTGTGGTGGGGCCCACACGAGACCCTAACTCCTCACCTCCCCATAACTCACCCCTTGTTAAATGCTTGGAAACTCCACTTTATCTATTATTGAAGTGGAGCCTCTCCACCTCCCAAGCTTAAGCCAACTAAGATAATTAATAATCTTATTAATTATATTTGTCACACCTCTTTGACTTCTTTTGAAATGCTTGGAATCTTTTAAAAGAAGAGCACTTAATGAAATATGGGGTTGGCAATTGTTGTGTAGAGGATTGGAGAGCTCTTGAGTTTTTTTTTTTTGAAGAGTACCAACTCACCGACGAAGAACGCTTCCCGGTTCTCCATCAAAGGAGGAGACACCGCCATGGGGAATCCGCAACGACGACGGATCTTCCTCCAACATCAACAGAATCAGCACCGATCTTCCACGACATCTGATCATCGCAACGCTTGCCTCTTTCCACAGCTCGACGACGTGCGACGTCTTTGCGAAGTAGGGGGTTTTTGTATAAAGTGTATATGTGAATTATACCCTCGTGCATGCGTATTTTAATTTCAGGGTGTTTGTATAATTTATCTTGAATAAATTAAACCCTTGTCGTTGATGAGTTATGGATTGAGCTTCTAATGCAGAGGGCACGGGCTTACGAACAAGCCCGGACCCTCCGCTGGTTGTTCTTTTGTGTGCGGGATGACGGGCGATGAAGAAACGGGCCGCAACGGCAATTTGAAGACGTCGCAGTAAAGAGCAGGTCCTGGGAGAGACGCGGGTGCAGACGGTAGGCGAATCGGACCACCGAAGCGCATTCGGTGGTCCGCGGAAAGTGCTGTCGGCGCGCCACGCCGGGACGACGGAAGTCCAAAGTCGGTATTTTTTTGGGGGGGGGAAAGAGTTTTATTTTTGAACGTGAGAAATCGTGGATGAATGAAAGAAGATTGGAGAGAGAATAGAAAATAAGGGAATTAAATTAAAAGGAAAATAAAAATAGAATTCAAACATGAGATGGGGCGTGATTGGCTTGGAGTCAAGCAAGGGAGGCAGATTTATTTGGGTGGTGCGTGGAATGGGGTGTGAGAATTTATGGTATTAAATTAAATTAATAATAATACTAATATAATAATGTTATTATTATTTTCATTGGGAAAACCATATTTTGACGGTATCTTCTTCGTGCGACCTCGGTTTCACAAACCGTCAGTGGCAGTGCGACCCTGACTTCGAGACGGGATTTATGAGTCCAATATTGGATGTCTTTTTCGGGTTTTTGGATCGGGTACCCGAAGCGCTCGAAAAATAATAGATTTAATAGTATTATTAAATCTTCGACCCGCCATAACTCATGCGTGCGACGTCCGATTGGCTTGCCGTCAGTGGTGATGTAATCCTGTCATTAATACGGTCGATTCAAGTCTAATGTTGGAAACTAAATTCTGGTTCATGGCTCGGAGCCATGAAACACCGAATATTATTATTATTATTATTATTATTATTATTACGGAATCTTGTATCAGACACATCTCTCTCATACGGTGTCGGAATGACGAACCATCTGCAACGTTGCGACCCTGGAATTAAGACGGATGTTTCAAGACCAATTTTGGATATTTAAGTCGAGGTCGAGGCGCGGGCCCCACGAGACCCGGTTCGCGCGTGTTGTGGTGAAATGAAACTTTTTCACCGGCTATCCGTTTTGGACCAATGGGTAGTCCATCTCGTGTGTTTTTCCGTATGGATCGCAATGGTGTGACTGGTTTGATTAACCAGTTTCATTTGAAGTACATTCGGGTTGGTTCGAACCCGAAACCAACCGGGCCCTCGGAGCGGAAACGCTTATATCATGAGCTCCGGACGTCCGATTGATGTGCCGTCGACTTTTTTGGATTCCTCTTGATGAGACGGAACTTTTGGCATACTTCACATGAGTTTTGGTTTCATTTGGATAGTGGCCAGGTAGGATTGTACCCAAAATCCAATCGGGCCCCTAGAACGGAAAAGCTGATAACTTTCAGACTGGACGTCCATTTGACGAACCGTCAGTGGTGTTGGTGATCACGTTGATAAAAGGTCCCTATGAGTACACCCTATGAGAGTTCGGGGTACATTTGAGATACGGCCGGGTTGGTTCGCACACAAAACCAACCGGGGCCCGGGGACGAAAAGGCTAGTAACTCACAGACTGGGCGTCCGATTGACGCGCCGTCTGTTGCGTTGAGACCCCTATGACGAGGCGGTACTTTGAGATACTTCTTTGTGGGACTTTGAGATACTTGGAGTATCTACTAGTAGCTTGTGGAGCGGACCCTCTCGGAGAAGAGCGTACGGAGTACGGAGACCATGTAGCTGGCTGTGACATGATGACTGCTTGTCTGATTCGATTCGGAGTGACTAGAATATCCCAGTGGGGAGTACTACTTTGTGAGGTGGCAGACCCATGGCGGAGGAGCACTACTGTGTGAGGTGGCAGACCCGCGGTACTCGACAGGAGGAGTACCTCTGTAGGCTATGAGGGGGAGCACTACTGTGTGAGGTGGCAGACCCATGGTAGAGGAGCTCTACTGTGTGAGGTGGCAGACCCGCGGTACTCGACAAGAGGAGTACCTCAGCAGTCATAGGTTGGTGATCAGTACCTCGAAGACGTGACAGGATCACTGTACTCCCAGAGACGGAGCTCTTCAGCAGTTACGGTTCTGATAATGAAAATCCTGGTTTGAGCTGAGTCTATGACCTTTGTGTTTACCTCATGATTGAGATGGGTCACTTGATAACTTGGGTATATGTATGGGCATATACCTATGTAGAGTTTATCTGTTGAGATCTTCTTTGTGGTTATCCTTATTGGATTTGGTGAGACCTTGAGGGTCCCGGGGTCCCTACCGAGTATCGTTATACTCACCCCTGCACGGGCTATGTCTGCACCTCGTTGTGTTGGTTGCAGACGACGGGCAGCGTAGACAGAGGCCGAGTGTTCGAGGACTGGATGGTACCCGGAGGTGGACCTCACGACGAGACAGTATCTGGTGGTGGACTTCACGACAAGACGACACTCGGAGGAGGTTGACAAGCGAGAGCATTGTGGAGGCTATCTATACCTACGCTTCAGGTAGGATTCGTGGTGGACGATCCAGGAACTGCACTATCTGTACCTACCCTTCAGGTAGGATCCTTGGTGGATGATCCAGGAGCTGCTTGTCACCTTTCGGCTGTTTTATCTTTTTTCCTTGTACTTCACAGTTGGGCTTGTATTTCCGGCCCCTTTACTTTCAGCACAACTTGTTTCAGTTTTACTTAGTGTTTTACTTCCGCTTGTACTCTGTGGTGCTTTGTTTACTTTTATAAAGGCAATGCCTTCCCAGTTATCGGGATTTATGCCTTTGGTGCTAGTTGCCAGCCCCTGGCCTATGGAAGGCGGGCTTGGGGTAGTCATGACACGGGCCCCGAGGACGGGTCGTGACAAATTTGTATCAGAGGAGTCGGTTCTACCACAGAACTCAGAACTCTGATCATTCCTTTCTGTGAAGCAATAGTGTTAAGGGTAACGAGTGTGGTCTTTAGTTCAGGGATTCCAGTGTTGGTGCGGCGGCCGACGTATCCATACACCAGGACCCTGACTACTGATTTCCAACTTAGTGCACGAAAACACTGATTGTGTGTGTGTTTCCAAAAGTTTTAAAGTCAACTCAAACCAGGTCAGCTCACCATGTATAAATCGTTGACCGTGTCGCATCTGTTCAGGATGTCTCCACGCAGACAGTCAGTTGGAGTTCCGAGAGAGTACTCAATGACGGCCCACCGAGCGGCGAGGCTCCGGTGCGGGGCCCTTTTTACTATGTTGGCACCCTCGGGTGGTGTACCAGCAGCACCACCACCTATTGGGAAGCAGATGCCACCAGACTTACTAGCAAACTATGCATTATGGCAGAGCGCGTTGCATGAGTTCCAGCAGCAGCGGCCTCCGAGGTTACGAGGCGAGGCAGATTCCCAGACAGTAGAGCACTGGTTGGAGGTGATTGCTAGAGTTTTCCACCTAGATGAGACATCAATAGAGTGGATGGTGGTCTTGTTGGCTACTAGTGTTTTCCAGTGAATGGCCATGAGGATGGTTTGTATAGTGATGAGGCTTCGTTACGTGGACCGATGCCTGAGATAGTGCCTTCGGGTAGTGTGTCAGTTATACATCATTACCTGTTGGTCAGCAGTTACAACCAGCGGTACCGGTAGGTGACACATGTAAGCTTACTGCCTTACATGTAGTCTAACATCAGATATCCTAAAGTTCTGAGGCGAACCTGATTCACCGGCGGCTGAGGACTGGCTTGAGGAGGTGGCTGAGAGTTTTCTAGAGCTTATAAAACTTCGGCAGGATGACGTGTCGGTAGCTGAGAATTCATCGAGGTATACCGAACATTCCGGGTACTCGATGAATATGATTCATGCCATCACTTTTTCCTCTATGCATTCCTAACCACGTTAGGGTGCTAGAGAGAAGCTTGAGGCTGAATGTTCTTTGGATAAATGAATACAACAAGAGAATGTTAGAAGTTGGAACGCAGTGACCTAATGCCAGCCTCAGAGACTTGGGCGTGCGAATGTTTCAAGAAGATGAAATATTAAGGACAAATAAATCTGTAGAGCATCAGACGTGGAGGCAGAGCTAGGAGAGCAGCATGAGGTGGTGTACTTTTCAACATATTACAACCATCGGCCTTTGTTGTCCCGTCCAGGATCAGGGAGCTGGAGGGAAGGGGAAAATTGTAGCTGCATGCAGTCAAGGAGTGCGACCGAAATGGATCTAAGGATGATTCGAAGTGCGAACTTTGTCTTCTACTAGCTGTCGTAGCCACATACATCGATACAAATCATCCCTTCCTTCCATGAATCTAGTCCCAGACCTAGAGTTTTCAGTTAAGCCGTTGACTTGACCCTCATGTCTGGAGATACCTTTGGGAGGAGACTCGATAGTCACACTTACGCCGATGGTGTGATCTGACCCTTGACGCGAGAGTCTCGGTTGGGACCTCTTGGTGGGAGCGTCGAGGCCTTACGACGTTAGTTTGAGTATGGATTGGGAAATCACTGCTCATACTCAAATTGATGGTATTAGGAAAACAATGGGATGAGTTTTCCTTGGTCGGTGAAAAGGAAACCCCAGGCAGCACAGGAACCTCCAGGAGAGCACATGGGAGCGGAAGGCTCAGATGAGTGCTCAGTACCACTTTTTGTTTCCCCTAGTGTGTGTTGATGCTTTACGGGGACGTAAAGCCCTGAGGTGGGAGTAATGTAAAGACCCAGAAATTTTAAGGAATTTTTTTCCTAATTTCTTTGGAATTTTGCGAGTGCGCGGTTTCAGACGACACCTGATTCTGAGGCTCGGAGTGCCCGGAATGATCCGTTGAAGTTTTGTTAAACTTAAAATTAATGCGCGTAAACAGTTTTCCTGAAAAAGTGAAATAAATCTTGAACGGTTACTCGAATCAGAAATCTGAGTGCACCGTTGCGCTCACGATGGCGGGATTACCCTAGGCGCGACTTATGTTTAGTCGGCGCAGACCTCCTGTGAAAAATTCCAAAAATGGCATAACCGTAAACAAAATAATTAAATAAATTATTTTATTTTTCGAATGCTTATAAATCACAAACGGTAGCTCGGATTAAAAATCCAAGACCACCGCTGGACTCGTGAGGTTATGCATTATTTAAGCAGATACTAACTTTGGTCGGTGCGGGCAACCAGAAAAAGTTAGTTTTTGGCCGCAAATATAATAATTAAGTGACAATTATTTTATAGTAAAATTCATAACTTCTAAACGGTAACTTGGATTGAAAATCTGAGAGTATCGATGGGTTTTTTGGGGCGTGTTTTACTTAGGCATAGCCTAACCTCGACCGGCGCAGGTCGAGGGTGACTGATAATAATTTTCCGAACTTTTTTTCGGGTACATTCAGTAAACGTACTTGCGGGTTTTTCTATCCTTTGAACCGGTCCTCAGAATTGAAATCTAAGGGCACCGATGAACTCGCAGCACCGGTAATTGCTTAAGGGAACATTTACCGTAGTTGCGTTTTGAGCTGGTTGAGGTTAAATATTTGGGAATGAGATTAAATCAAATAAAATTTGAAGTGTACATATTTTATTCAAAGTAGGTGGTTATTTTCATCAAAGGGGAAGTTAGAGGTGGGGCCCACACCCACCTAACCTCCCATGGGAGAGTTTAGTGTGGTGGGGCCCACACGAGACCCTAATTCCTCACCTCCCCATAACTCACCCCTTGTTAAATGCTTGGAAACTCCACTTTATCTATTATTGAAGTGGAGCCTCTCCACCTCCCAAGCTTAATCCAACTAAGATAATTAATAATATTATTAATTATATTTGTCACACCTCTTTGACTTCTTTTGAAATGCTTGGAATCTTTTAAAATAAGAGAACTTAATGAAATATGGGGTTGGCAATTGTTGTGTGGAGGATTGGAGAGCTCTTGAGTTTTTTTTGAAGAGTACCAACTCACCGACGAAGAACGCTTCCCGGTTCTCCATCAAAGGAGGAGACACCGTCGTGGGGAATCCGCAACGACGACGACTCTTCCACCAACATCAACGGAATCAGCACCGATCTTCCACGACGTCTGATCATCGCAATGCTTGCCTCTTTCCGTAGCTCGACGACGTGCGACGTCTTTATGAGGTAGGGGGTTTTTGTATAAAGTGTATATGTGAATTATACCCTTGTGCATGCGTATTTTAATTGCAGGGTGTTTGTATAATTAATCTTGAATAAATTAAACCCTTGTCGTTGATGAGTTATGGATTGATCTTCTAATGCGGAGGGCACGGGCTTACAAACAAGATCGGACCCTCAGCTGGTTGTTCTTTTGTGCGCGGGATGACGGGTGACGAAGAAACGGGCCGCAACGACAATTTGAAGCTGTCGCGGTAAAGAGCAGGTCCCGGGAGAGACGCGGGCGCAGACGGTGGGTGAATCGGACCACCGAAGCGCGTTCGGTGGTCCGCGGAAAGTGTTGTCGGCGCGCCACGTCGGGATGGCGGAAGTCCAAAGGCGGTATTTTTTTCGGGGGAAGGAGTTTTATTTTTGAACGTGAGAAATCGTGGATGAATGAAAGAAGATTGGAGAGAGAATAGAAAATAAGGGAATTAAATTAAAAGGAAAATAAAAATATAATTCAAACATGAGATATGGCGTGATTGGCTTGGAGTCAAGCAAGGGAGGCAGATTTATTTGGGTGGTGCGTGGAATTGGGTGTAAGAATTTATGGTATTAAATTAAATTATTAATAATAATAATATAATAATGTTATTATTATTTTCATTGGGAAAACCATATTTTGACGGTATCTTCTTCGTGCAACCTCGGTTTCACGAACCGTCAGTGGCAGTGCGACCCTGACTTCGAGACGGGATTTATGAGTCCAATATTGGATGTCTTTTTCGGGTTTTTGGATCGGGTACCCGAAGCGCTCGGAAAATAAGAGATTTAATAATATTATTAAATCTTCGACCCGCCATAACTCATGCGTGCAACGTCCGATTGACTTGCCGTCAGTGGTGATGTAATCCTGTCATTAATACGGTCAATTCAAGTCTAATGTTGGATACTAAATTCTGGTTCGTGGCTCGGGGCCACGAAACACCGAATAATAATATTATTATTATTATTACGGAATCTTGTATCGGACACATCTCTCTCATACGGTGTCGGAATGACGAACCATCTGCAACGTTGCGACCCTGGAATTAAGATGGATGTTTCAAGACCAATTTTGGATATTTAAGTCGTGGTCGAGGCGAGGGGCCCCATGAGGCCCGGTTCGCGCATGTTGTGGTGAAATGCAACTTTTTCACCGGCTATCCATTTTGGACCAATGGGTAGTCCATCTTGTGTGTTTTTCCATATGGATCACAATGGTGTGATCGGTTTGATTAACCAGTGTCATTTGAAGTACGGCCGGGTTGGTTCGAACCCAAAACCAACCGGGCCCTCGGAGCAGAAACGCTTATATCTTGAGCTCCGGACGTCCGATTGACGTGCCGTCGACTTTGTTGGATTCCTATTGATGAGACAGAACTTTTGGAATACTTCTCCTAAGTTTTGGTTGCAGTTGGATAGTGTCCGGGTTGGATTGTACCCAAAATCCAACCGGACCCCTGGAACGAAAAAGCTGATAACTTTCAGACTGGAAGTCTGTTTGACGAACCGTCAGTGGCGTTGGTGATCACATTGAGAAACGATCCCTATGAGTATACCCTATGAGATTTTGGGGTACATTTGAGATACGGCCGGGTTGGTTCGCACACGAAACCAACCGGGCCCCGGGGATGAAAAGGCTAGTAACTCACAGACCCGGCGTCCGATTGACGCGTCGTCTGTTGCGTTAAGACCCCTATGACGAGGCGGTACTTTGAGATACTTCTTAGTGGGACTTTGAGATACTTGGAGTATCTACTAGTAGCTTGTGGAGCGGACCCTCCTGGAGATGAGCGTATGGAGTACGGAGACCGTGTAGCTGGCTGTTACCTGATGACTGCTTGTCCGATTCGATTCGGAGTGACTAGCATAGCCCAGTGGGGAGAACTAATTTGTGAGGTGGAAGACCCATGGAGGAGGAGAACTACTGTGTGAGGTGGCAGACCCGTGGTACTCGACAAGAGGAGTACCTCTGTAGGCTATGAGGGGGAGCACTACTGTGTTAGGTGGCAGACCCATGGCGGAGGAGCACTACTGTGTGAGGTGGCAGACCTGCGGTACTCGACAGGAGGAGTACCTCAGAAGTCATAGGTTGGTGAGAAGTACCTCGGAGATGTGACAGGATCACTGTACTCCCAGAGACGGAGCTCTTCAGCAGTTGCGGTTTCGATAATGAAAATCCTGGTTTGAGCTGAGTCTATAACCTTTGTGTTTACCTCATGATTGAGATGGGTCACTTGATAACTTGGGTATATGTATGGGAATATACCTAGGTAGAGGTTATCTTTTGAGATCTTCTTTGTGGTTATCCTTGTTGGATTTGGTGAGACCTTGAGGGTCTCGGGGTCCCTACTGAGTATCGTTATACTCACCCATGCACGGGCTATGCCCGCACCTCGTTGTGTTGGTTGCAGACGACAGGCAGTGCAGATAGAGGTCGAGTGTTCGAGGATTGGACGGTACCCGGAGGTGGACCTCACGACGAGACAGTATCTGGTGGTGGAGTTCATGACGATATGACACTCGGAGGAGGTTGACGGGCGAGAGCCTTGTGGAGGCTATCTGTACCTACCCTTCAGGTAGCATCCGTGGTGGACTATCCAGGAACTGCGCTATCTATACCTACCCTTCAGGTAGGATCCTTCGTGGACGATCCAGGAGCTTCTTGTCACCTTTTGGCTATTTTATCTTTTTTCCTTGTACTTTACAGTTGGTCTTGTATTTCCGGCCCCTTTACTTTCAGCACAGCTTGTTTCAGTTTTACTTAGTGTTTTACTTCCACTTGTACTCTGTGGTGTTTTGTTTACTTTTATAAAGGCAATGCCTTCCCAGTTATTGGGATTTACGCCTTTGGTGCTAGTCGTCAGCCCCTGGCCTATGTAAGGTGGGCTTGGGGTAGTCATGGCACGGGCCCCGAGGACGGGTCATGACATGAAGGGTGCTAAGTCTTCTCATGATACTAATAGTAGTCCAAAGGGGGAATTACAGTTGAGTTCCATTGTACATGATTTTTTTCAGCACTTTATTGAATTCCCTCTTGAACCTACTATTCAAAATTTACCCACATGCTCCCTTGAATTTGAATCTATTAATTCTGAGGTTGATAGAGATAATTATAAGGTCAATGCTATACCCTTTGAATAACCTAGTTTTATATTTTCCCTTCTTGTGAATTCAATTATTAAAATGTCTGAGAATGATCTGGAAGTGGACAACACCATGCCAACAACTGTAAAAGGGTGTCTCTTAGTGGTTATTTCAGGCTATCAGAGTTCAGTTTCAGTTGTGTTAAGTTTTGGAGCCCATAATTTTCATTGTTCTGTTAAAAATATTTGGGCCAAACACATGTGGTGGTTCCTATTAAGAAAACCACATCCACCTAGTAACTACGGTTAGTTGTTAGGTGAGTCTGGCTGAGGACTATAAACCTAGCGCTGCATGGGAGGCAACCCATGGTTTTTCTTTTTCTTTAAATAAAAATTTTTAATTAAATAAAGTCTAACTGAAGACTTTAAATTCAGCACTTCATGGGAGTCAACACATGTTCTTTATTTTGTTTTTACTTTTGTTTCTATTCTTGTTTTACTATGAATTAAGTCTTGCTTTGCTGCCTTCTATATGTTCTGTCTCTGATAGTTATTTGTACTAGGATTTTATGCTCTGTGTTTCAAGGATGTTGTTACTGTGTTAATTAAGGAGTGGAGTTCCCATATTGGAGGATTAATGAAAAAAATATTAATTCCGGGAAGTACCTTTATATCAATTTCTATTTCATTAATCTACTCACTACTTTTAAAAAAATGTTGCATGTTTTTCATGAAAAAAAAATTCTGCATATGTTGAAAATTCTTCTTTATATGTTGCTACTGTAGAAAATTCTGCTACATGTGTACTACAATTTATGTTTCATTTCTTGAATTGTATAAAATTTTTCTACATATCTTGCATACTAAAAAACTTTTGTTGCATGTCACTAAGTTGAATTAAAAAAATTCTGCATGTGCCTCTTGCTTAAAATTGAATTTCACTGTTATTAAAATCTCCTCACTGTATGAAATTAAGTGTGGGGGGGGGGTACATGCTTGCTGGATGGAGTGATTTTTGTTGAATGTTCTTTTCTAATAGGTGTTAAGAATGCTTTCCTTATGTGTTATTGAAAATCTAATTGAATCATATTTTCTGAATTTCTTTACACCCAATTCTCTCTACACTCACAAGTTACATGCTTGGTTTGTACATTAATGGAAACTTTATGCCACTGAACTTAAATGATAATGCATGTACTTTCTAATGAACCTGCTGTTAATTTATTCATTTTGGAAAAAAATATTTTTGAACTTTAATGTGACCTTTATACATGTCATAAATCTACTAAATTGAAAATCTATTTTGAACCTTAATTATTTAATTCTTCTTCTACACTTTAGAAGTCCACTTTGGGGACAAAGATGGGTTTTAAGTGTGGGGGAGGGTCAATTATTGAATGTTCTTAACTGTGCTTAATTGTGAGCCCATCAATTCCCACTGCAACTTCAACTTTTTTTCAAAACAATTGGTTAAAAGTTTTCAAAATTCTTGCCCAATTTTAGGCTTTGCATTGTTTTTTTTCAAATGGTTTTTTCCTATGGACAATATTTCTCAGGTATTTAAGATTTTTTTTTGAATCTGAAATTAAAGATATTGGGTGATTTCTGAGTGGTATTTCTTAGTGATTTAGTGGAAATCTAGTTTAGAGTCTAATTTTGAGAGTACTATGGGTACCCTTTTAATGTAATTATGATCATAACCCTTGGAACTGGAAGTTTGAATTGATCTTAGGGGATTAATTTTTCATTAATTTATTAAAATAAATATATTAGTGAGCCAATGTAAATGGTTCTTATATAAATCTTTTGAAACTGGAGTAATTTGGGCATATGGGATCCCAAGGTGAGTCTCTAAGACCCTAGATGCTGGGTGTGTTTCTGTTTACTATAAGCCCTCTGTACACTCTGAATAAGTACATTGCACAGTGCTTAGCACATGATACATGGTTTGGGAAAAATAAATAAAGTATCTAGGGTCAAAAATGAGTTCATTAAGGAGAGGGGAATAATGAACACCGAATGAAGAAGGGGTTCATTGGTTTATATGGGAGTCATTTAGGTTATATCAATAAGGAGATTCAAAAATTTATTTATTTTTGGAACCTAAGTAATGATTCAAAATATAAAGTTCCTTCTATTAAGTTCTTAATTCCACATAAAATTTACCTCTTATCACCCTCGGACCTTGGACTTAAGTTTGGATTGAAGTGAGTCACTAAGCAGTATCACATATGAGGCATGAAATCTTCATTGCTAGATGATTCATAGTTAACTTTCTTACCTTCTGAGTATTTTTTCTAGGCAAGACTTTTTCTAAAATTTTCATTTTTTTAAAATCCTATTGACATGTGTTCTATCTTTTGTTTCATTTTGATGGACATGTTACATTTTGAGAAAAAAATCATGAATATCATACTTCTATTTCTCAAAGATAATAAAACATGGGATTGTTTGAGGATAAAAAATGATTAAGTGTGGGGGAATTTGATGTGGCCATAAAAACACATGTTTTTCCACGTCTTTTTCATTAATTTTTAATGATTTAATTGGTTATATTTTTGCTTTATATTAAATATTGACAGTTTTGTATTTTTAATAAATAAACTTATCAATTAATCAATTTTTATAATTAATCGTGTATTTTAAGTCTTAAATTAGTTAATTTGTATCTCACTTTAATTTTATGGTCTAATTATTATTTATTAGTTTAATGATTTTTATTATGCATAATTAATAATTTAACATTAATTTTCTAATTAATTAATTCTATTTTTTCACTGAGATAATGAAGATTTTATTTAACATTGCATATACTAAATATTAATTAATTTAAATTAACATAATCTAAACATTTGATGTCATTTAACAATTCATTATTTATTAATTTAGTTTTATAAATGTTATACTCTTGTTTAATTTCATCAACTTAATTAATTATCATAAATTAATTAATAAAATAATAGTTATCTGATTTCTTTAATTAATTTAATTTGAAACTGTAGTATTTTATAAATAATTAAACTTTGTTTTTTAATTGTTTTAATTTAATATTAACTTTTAATAATTTAATTTTTTCTGAATTCAATTTTTTGTATAATAATGATTTAACTTATTCGAATTTAAGTTATTAATAATTTAATTTATGTTTAATAGGTTTCATAAATTTATTAAAGTTTATGTTGTACTTAATCATTCAAATTTTTAATTAACTTTTAGTTTTTTTAAATTATTTTGTTCTTATTTTATTTAAGTTTTAATTTATTTTATTTTCTCTGTTTATTTTGCAGTTCCATGGTACCTCAGCAACCGTTTCCTTCCATGGTGCTGCTATGCACCACTTCCCCATTCTTTCACGGTCTCACCGCTTTACGGTGGCACCATGTCATTTCTTACCTTAATGTCTCACCGTAACTCAACCATTTACTGTCTCACCACTTTTCCCTTGTTACTGTTCCCTTTCCTTTTCTTCTATCATCGTAACCTCTCCACGCACCGTATTCTGAAACATCTATTCCTTTTTGCATTCACTGTTTCACCTCCTCACAGTTTTATCCAAACCACAAGTCCCAGCCACCACAAATACTTTCTCTTCACGGTCTCACCTGTGAGGCCATCATCTGCTTCTCCCATCATCCACTATTTATTTACTCCTGATTCATTTTTTTCATTCTAAACCAAGCTAGAAAATTAAACTTTTTTAACCAAAACCTAAGATTCTACCAGCAACAGCGAGACACCAATGGCAAATAAGTTTAACCAGATTCATGCTTTAATACCACTACAAAACAAGACTCCTGACTTATAAATCTAAAACCATCAACTGCTATGGAAAAAATAAGATTCACCATTACTTAATTCCAAATCAAAGTTCGATGTCCATTTGAGCTGATTGCTGACGCCGAGCTTAGTTCTCAAAGAAGACGATGCTATGGAGCATCAAGACTGACCCCGCCAAGACTATTGTGGATGTCTATTGAAACCGATCGAAACTGTTTAACTAGGGGTGATAATGTGAGCCGGTGATGGAAATTGAAACAAGGTGAGTGAACCTATGTCGTGTGCTGGAGGCTGTGATCTGAGATGTTGCGTCATCGCCTGAGGAGAAGCTGAAGCTGATGCTGCCTTCTAGAGGCCATCTGAGCTGGTGTTGAGGAGTTCCACGGCTGTTGCAGTGCTGCAATATCAGAGAAGAATTGGAGAAGAAACCCTCACCCTGCTTTCACCGAAATGGGGTGGGGAGTGAAATAGTTAATAAAAATAAAATAAAATATAATAAGAATAATATAATAAAATTAAAAGTAAATAAATAATAAATTAATCAATGAAATATAATATACCACATAATAATCTTATATATAAAATTTAAAACATTAATAAATAGATAAGTTATTAAATAGAATACAAGTCAAACTAATAAATTTTTATTAAATTTAAATATAAACAATCATAATTTATAATATTGTTAATTAAAATAGATATTTTAACACATTAACTTTAATAGAATAAAATAAAGTAATTGATTTTAGTCGAATTTAATAATTAAATAATGTTATTCTGGATAATTATTAATAATACTTACACCAATTAAATTACGTAATTAAAAATAATAATTAAAAAACATAATAAATTTTATCTAACTAAATATTTAATAATTATAATATTAGTATTTAATCTAAGTGGATAATAATTATCAATTTATGATTTTTTTTAATTAACTTTAATTAATTTTTAATAAGTACTATAACAGTAATCTTTAAATAATAACTATAAAATATTAATTAAATTTCATTGAGTTTTAATTATTTAATTAATTGTAAGAACCCCGTAATCCTACATGAAATATGGGGGTTCAAAACCCATGGGGCGCAGGTACTATAACAATACTGTAGCGGTACTATAACAGCGGTGGTACTATTCATCGGCGGGTACTGTAGCGGCGTCAGGGTAATGTAGCTGTGGCAGGGCACTGTAGCAGTGGCGGGTACTGTAGCAGTCGGGTTACTATTCACAGAATTGGGCTTAGGCTATAAATTTGGGCCTACGGGCTATGTAATGGGATACATGCCCACTGGGCCTTTGGGCTATGTAATGGGTCTCCCTCTACCCAATTAAAAGAGGTCTTTGCTTTTCTTTAATAATAAAATGAGGCTTCATCCCCAACCTTTAAAAAAATAGTATATGTCTAGATTCACTTAACTAACTCAGCGTGAGTTAGTTACATAATAAATATTAGTGCAATGTGTATGTCGCGAAAAAATGCACATGTACGGTGCTTAAGTGAAGGAATTTTTGGTGTCGGTGGACACGAGCGGTGGCATGTAGTTGACGACGGATGATATTAAAAGCAGAGTAGCAGCATGAATTAAAGTAAATAAATGCTCATTATGATTCCACGATCATATCCATTCGAGAGTGGGGAGGTTCATTCAAATTATTGGGAGTAGTACTGGAGATGAACTGGAGGCAAAGGAGCCTGAAGGCAGAGTAACACTTGGGGAGTTCTTCCTTCCCCTTTATTTAATTCTAGTACTCTGATTTTGGATGTTTTCAATGCCAGATTTTATTATGATCATAGGATAAAATTTTTTACTCAGAAATTTTATACTTTTTTGGTTTATTCTTTAGATTCTTCACTTTATTCTTCTCTAACATCAGAATTGAATAGCGAGATCAATTTTAATGATCATGTAAATTGATTCACACCTTAAATTATTTAAAAAAATTCATAGTTTCAAGGTCAATCGGAAATATTGAACTTGATCATCATCTTATTGAAGCGTTAATGTCATTTCAGTTGGAATTTTACGGTGAGTTTTATTTCAACTATTTTCTTCTTCAAATTCTTAGTAGTGGATTAATTTTGGAGCGGTGAACTCTAAAAGTCATACCTCTGTTTGATGTATCTTCTGGCAAGGAATATATATCAATCTAGTCTTAAGATGTGATTCAATAAATTTCAGTGGAGAATTATCTTTTTAACAAACATGTTTAGAATTCCTGAGTGTCATTTCTTTATCGTTGTTCCTTGTCTTTCTTCTTAATATTAGTATACTATATTTCTCTAGTTTTTTTAGTACTTAGTGTAAACTTTAGTTTCTTTGTAAAAAAAACCATGTTTCCTCATCCTGTTTCCACTTCATCATATAAATAAAAAAACATAATAAGTAAGAAGATGTTTTCCCCACTGCTAACAATAGTGGGGGTTTAAAATTAAAAAAAAACCCTTAGAATTCACTCACCTTCCTTCTCTGTGGATCGACCCTGCACCACTATGCTAGTGTAGGTTAATAAATGTAATTTTGAGGGCTATGATGACCTATGTCATGTTCAACCACTAAGGTGAATGTCTTGCCTCAAGGCCTCCTCTATGAATATACTATTCACCTATCCTCTTAGTCAAACCATCTATTAAAAATAAACTACATTTTCACCACATGTAAACCATTCAATCCCAAGGCATCAAAATTTATTCCAAACTATGGATTATGTATAGGAAATACTATCAACCTCATCGACCTCTAACCATAAAACTCATTCTATAAAATATAGCCACCATTAAGGTTATTTTCCTAACATCGTAATGACAAAGATATGATCCTTTCATGAACTATAAATTACTAGTAAATCCCATTTCTGATCTATAAATTAAAAATAACACCCCTATTAGAACCCCTGAGATGTCTTTAAGATGTTATACTTTCCTATGAAACATGATTCCATACTCAAACCTCCATTAGGTTTTTTAAACATCAACCAAACCATGATTCATAAGGTGAGTCAATCATTAATAAATTCCATGTTTGTTATTTTCTGAGTGAAATGTTTGATCTATACCTAATAGGTTATACCTATTATCTTTATATATTATATCCTTCTCATATTCCACTAAAATCACCCTAACTCGAGTTATATTCCTCACATATCACCTTTCACACCAAATATAAAAAACCATGGGTTCATAATTTAGGGACCTCTTTCTGCATTAGAATGTTAACCCACAAATCATGCTAGGACAACCCCATCCAAATATTCATAGACCATCACCCAATTCATTTTTTTCTTATATAAACCCAAAATATTTAATAAATCAATAATAAATATTTATAACTAATTAACTAATATAGTTCAATTAGAAAATTCAAATAAAAACTCACATAGAATCATAGAGACATAAAATTATTGACCCATAGAATATGAAAGGTCCATGGAATACCCATTCACTCCTTTGAAAAAATTAACAATGATAAATTTACCAATTAATCAATATTTTTAAATGAGAATAATGAAATAAATTGGGAAACTCATCTGGATACTTACCCCCATTGATATATTGAGTGAAAGTGTAAATTCATCTTCCTTCGATATCCACTAGTGGCCACATGAAATAAAACCTTAATCTAGGAAAAATTTCACCAAAATCTTAGGGAAACTAACACTAATCCCTAATAGAAAATTATAAAAATTATATGGAAATTAAGAATAGGGAAAATGTTGGGTAAAAAATAATAAAATTGCTAAAATTTTTTATCTAAGGAACTATAATTGTTTTCTCACCAAGAGGGGGGAGAAGGAGGAGAAAGGGGTAGAGTTCATCCAAAATGGCCTCACTATATCCATTGATATTTAAAATGAGAGGGGTTTGACTCTATAATGACAATGTATAACTCATTTTTATAAAAGAAACCATGGTTTACTAGGTACTTATTGAGACTCCAAATTCAACCTTATTTCCCACTATGTACCCATTGTTGTGACATTGGCCACTCGATGGTCGGACTAATGGTAAAATAAAATTAACCATATCATTGGGTACACTATAGAACTTAACTTGGTAAATAGCAGCTCATATATCAATCTTATTATTTTTTATCACTTAATTAACATCCCAAAATATTATTTGGGTTTTTTTTCACCAAAAAATACATATACATAACCTATATTTTTATTTCCACCAAAAATTCTACTTATAAAACCAAAATTTAGGTATCCAAAACATTCAAAAAATATAATTCCTCTAATGAAAATTTAATAAAATTAAAAGTTTCCAAATATTGATCCCCTATACCAAGACCTTTTCTAGTAATATGAATATTTAATGATGTGGGTCATAACAAACTCCCCAATATATAGTTTCTTGTTCTCATAAAGAATTCTCTTATGCCTTAAATGAGATGCTTTATTTCTGATGAACCAATTTTAACTCTGGTGCCTCAATATTCCCTTAGATAAGAGAACTCTAACACTATTATCAATCCCAAAAATTAGTTTTCTCCTAAGGAATACTAATTTGATTTATAAAATATTCCATATATCTTTTGAATGATGTTTCTATTTGTAATTCAAAATCACTCTCTTTCACCACACATGAAACGAAACCATTGATACTAAACTATAACAACTTACTCTAGAATCTCCCTGACAGATGCACTGTGAAATCTGTTATCAAAACTAGCTTTATTATATGATTATTTACCATGGTGACACCCTTAATATCATATCATTATATACATTGAACCAAAATAATCGACATCATTGGTTCATGTAATGTAATCACCCAACATGATCTATCCCTTGATATTTTGTTGTACTCATGTGTTTTTGGATTATTTGAGGTATAAAATTATTCGAGAGGGGGGATGGAAACGCCTTATTAAAATTTAGTAAACTAAAATAAAAATGTTTTATAATATATTTCATGTTGTTGGACCAATTGAGATGTTGAATATTTTAAGAGGGGGGAGGGTTAGAATTGATCTTCTTAAAATTTAAGTAAAATAAAATAATAGTATTCTATATTAGAGTTCATGAAAAAATAACCACATGTTAATTTTAAAAATAAATACAAGTTCAAGTGGTGGTGTTTTTTGAATGTGAAGTGGAAATAAAAATAAACAAATAACACAAAATATTTATTGTATTTCAGATCAATTTAATTATACATCTAGTCTTAACACCCCTCTATAAGAGGAATGGTATTGACTAATAAAAAAACCTCAAATTTTATAGGTAGTTATAGCCTTTTATATCACCCTATTTCTATTCACTTAGAGACACACCCAAAAAGTCCTAAATTTTATAGAAGTCACAACTTGAACATGAATTTTATTGTTGGAGGTTGAAAAAAACAAACATACCCATTATTAGAAAGGTATAATTAGATAATTAATTTCTTTTCAGAAGGAAAGAAAAAACAACATGATAATGGTCAAATAGAAAATAAACTATTCAATGTTGAAAAATAATCAGATAGGGAATAAAATGGCATTGCAACTCTTTGATTACTTCAACAATCGATTCCACAGTGAATCTTCTTGTGGTCATAATATTGGAATTACAGTAGCATTGGAATAATATTATAACTTCATTTTTTATTTGTTGTATGAGTATCTCTCTCATTTATTTCCCCCATTCTATATATATAGACACACTCCCAAGGGTCAAATTCAATGAAATCTATAATCTTCTTCATGTGGGTGATCCCATAATTTTATATATCAGTTGATGCTTTAAAATATTTTTTGAAACTCATACAAACCTTCATGGTAAAACTATGTTAAGTGTGAAGAAAAGAAGGAAATAATAAAAAAAATCCACATCATTAAATACATCTATCTTTTCATATATCATTATTTTATAATGATAATTTTTTAAATATCAAAATCATCACCATAAAAATATATGTAAACATGATTATGATAACTGATGTAAACAAAATTTAATAATTTTTTGTAAACCTCATTTAAATTCATGGTAAACATCAATTTAGTTCTATATACACACGATATAAAGTTTCATAAACATGAATAAGTGTTATGTGAATTTGAATTATTGTTTCTAAATATGAATCATATGATACTCTGAGAATAAAAAAAATAAAACTATAAAACTTATAAATTTAATTTAGCTCATAAATTTCACCTCAGGTAGAACTTGTAAGGTTTGGACAATAGGGTTCAACTCATAAATTTGGGATTTTATGGTCAAAAAAACCTTTATAAAATTATAAAATTTAATTTATAATGTTGATACAATTTTATTTTATGTTTAATACATAGTCACATAAAGTTGAGAAAAACCTGTAATAAGGTTCATGTATACATCACCATCAGCTGAAAACGATGACTGTAGAATCTCTGGAAATCATTATAGATGGTATCCATAGTTAATATATATGAAAATAATGTTATGATAAATTATTATTATTCAATAAAAAATTTATGAATTATTAAAAACATTTGAGGTAATATAATATTCAGAACATATAAAAAATAAAACATCAACATTAATAATCACTCCAAATTTCAAACTCAGTATTAACACTAACAATATAACCCATTTTTATAATTAAAAATCTAAACATTAATTATAAAAATTATCCCCCCTTTTAAAATTTATCAAAAAATTAAAAAAATTAATTATTCAAAAAAATTCTCCCAATAAAAAAATAACTATCCATTAATATTTTAAAAAACAAACTAAGTAGAATAGATTAAAATAAAAAAATTTATATTCAACTGCTAATCAGAATAAAATATTTACTCACTCTTTAATTAATGCATAATAATATTGAAAAAAATTAATATAATATAAAATCGAATGTATAGTAAAGAAAATATGATTACTCTTAAAATTGATTAATATATTCCTATATAATAAATTTCATTAAATATTCAAACAATGATAAATTACAGACAAATTATTTATTTTAGAATATATTTATCATAAACATAAGTATAATAGTTATACTTACATAAAAATTTAGTATAAAAATAAATAATAGAATTAAACATTTCAAACTTATTTCAAAAAATTGATTTAGTAAAAAAGAATAGTTAAAAACCAAATACATAAATTATTATTTAAATTTCTAAAGTACAAGATAATTATCCATCATACTGAGTTCAAAATTAATTTTCCCAAACTTCACAGCATCCAATAGTTTTGAAAATTTATCATCAAATTGGTTACCGATAGAAGTAATTTTTAAAGTAATAACTCCTTTACTAACATGATCTCTAATAAAATGAATTCTCATATCTATATGTTTAGTCCTTGAATACTATCAATTATTTTTTGGAAAATAAATAACATATGTATTATCACAATAAATATGGATTTTATCAAAATAAATAATAATATAAAATAGATTATATTTTATCCATAAAAATTGAGCACAATGATTAGTAGCAGCTAAAAACTCAACATCTAATGTGGATAAAGAAACTAATAATTGCTTCATTAAAGTCCAAAAAATTAAGTATTTACTAAGTAAACAACAGATTCCTAGAGTTATTTATATATTAGTATTTCATACACAAAAATTAGAGTTATAATATGAAATTAAATAAAAAAATCAAATTATAAAAGAATAAAATTGTATTAATTGATCATTTATTATATATAATGACACTTTCGACATACTTGAAATGAATTTCAGTAAGATTAGACTGAAATATTGCACACAAAACACATAATATCATGTATTTATGAAGTTAAATAAAGAAAACATCATATCATACCTCTAAGCAGTTTATTATCTATTGGTTTTCCATATTTATCTAAATATAGTTTAGAATTAGTAATCATAGGGGTTATAAACGTTTTACTTAGGTAAAGACTAAATATTTTAACTAACTCTTTATCATAATTACATTTATTAGCTGAAATACCATACTATATTTAAAAATTTTGATGCCCTATAAAGAATTTTAACTCACCCATTAAACTCATATCAAATTTAGTAGTCACCAGTTCAGAAAAATCGTTACATAAAACATCATTTGAATAACCAAAAAAAATTATCCATATATATTTCCATAATTAAAATATGTATAAAAACATTCTTAATAAACAACTATGGATGAAATTTTCATTTATTAAAACCATTATTTAATAAAAAAAATCATTTTCTTTCACACTATGCTCTAAGATATTTCTTAAGATCATATACATATACATTTTAAAAAATTTAAACATGATTTGGAAATTTATTTATTTTTAAATTCATATATTTTATTAATATAAACTTATTTATTGATTAAAATAATGCACTCTTAACATCCATTTCAAACAATTTATCATCTTTAAAAGAAGAAAAATACAATAAAATCAGAACAAATAAAATATTAGAAATATGATAAAAAAATATATCAAAATATATTCTAATTTCTTGAAAATATCCTTGAGCAACATGTCTAGCCTTATTATTAACTATTTCCCCAAAATCATCCAATTTATTCCAAAATATCAATTTAGTTACTATAATCGATTTTTTATTAGGGTGTTCAACTAGATTATATATATTAATTCTGTTAAATTGATTATTTTTTTCTTCTATATTTATTAACTATTTTTCATAGTTTAGAGTATCGTTGATATCATTTGGAAAAAATTCATATAAAATATAATAATTATTAGAAAATCTCAAAAATTATTTCCTAGTTCAAATTTCATATTAAAAATTACCAATAAAATTTTCTCTAGTGTTATATTTATGAGTTTTCTAACTTCTAGGTTCCGGTTGAGTAGGGATATCACCCCCTTAACTGATAATTTATTATTAGATTCTTCTTCAGTAAATTAAAACTCTCTAAATTCTTCTTCAAGAATTTATAAATTTTATTTATGTTTCCCATGATTTTAATCAAATTCTACATGAATAGATTCATCAACTATCACAATTATAATAATATATACTTTATGACCATTATATTATTTGAATATCCTTGAAAAATTCATAAATCACTCTTATCATCATATTTATCTATGTCATCTTGAGTATTTAAAATAAAAATTTTATACCCAAATGCTTTAAAATAACCAACTATATGTTTTATTCCTTTAAACAATACATAAGGTGTTTTAAATAAAAAAAAATTATAATAAAAATTATTCTTAATATATAAGAAGAAGTGTTAAATAATTCATCCCAAATTAAATTTTTATGATTAAATTCATTAAACATAGTTCTAGAAATTTCTATAATAATCCTATTTTTCCTCTCTAAAACACAATTTGTTATGGTGTTCTAGGGGTTGAAAAAGTGTAAGAATTTCCATTTTCTTAAAATAATTTTAAAAAATATAGATTATGAAAATTTACCTACTCTTTCTCTCCTAATTAATATAAATAGATAACCCTTTTTATATTTAACTAATTTACAAAAAGATAAAAACATAGTTATAGTGTCATTTTTATGAACGATAAAATTAGTTAAATAAAAACAAATAAAAATCATCAAAAATTAAAAAAACATTGTTATTTCCTCCTAGACTAGTAGTTTTCATGGGGATAAAATATCATGATGTATTAGTTCTAATGGTTCAACTGTATTAACCTTATTTATTGATTTGAATGTATCTTTATTTTTACTGTTTTTTAAACAAGAATCACAAACAAAATACTTACTAACCTTAATCTTGGGAAGTTTCAAAACATGTTCAAGGTTGGACTCTTTATATCATAGCTAAAAATGTACATGTACAAGCCTTCTATGAAAAATAAAAAAAAATCTATTTATATAGAATTATAAACCCTAATATTTTAATCAGTTATATTAGAAACATCAATTGAATAACTATTGTCTTTCCTTTTTATAAAATAAGGCTGAATTATTTAAGAAAACTAAAACCCATTACCTTAAAATTTAACAGTCAATATAATATTGTAAAATACTTATTATATTAGGTTTTATGACTTCTATATATAGTAATTTTAAAATTATTAAATTATCTGATATACCCACTTCTCTAAAACATCTAACCTTACCTTTTCAGTTTTCACTAAAAGTGACAGAGCCACCATCACATTGATTATAAGATATAAATTTTGATAGGTCTCTTGTAATATGTATGGAGTAGCCACATTCTATTTACCATTTATCCTTAATACTCTTATGGAATATTTTATGTATACAATTTAATAAAAAAATTTACTTCCCATGTGATCTTGGAGAAATTAGGATTAATATATGAGTTTATAGGCACCCATTGTTTTTTTTATATTTAGTATTGAGTAATCTAGAAGATAATTTTTTTGAAATAAAATTATGATCATGACTTAAATATTGATTAAATATTAATGGAAATTCAATTTTATATTGTTCATTCATATTTCATCATAAATAAGGAAAAATGGAAACACATAATTTTAAACTTTAAAAAATAATATTTTAGATAGATTTTGTGTTTTTATTATAAAATATATATATTTATTTTATGTATTTTTCATATACATCATCTTATCAAACATCAATTTTCCATGATCAAATATAGATAAATATTCTTTAAATCTAACAATTTATTTATTAAGTTTTTCACTTTTTTTTTGAAATTTATAAATAACTAAAAACATTTTAATTATAATCAGAAACTATATTTTTTAATCTATTATGTTATTAATTATGTTTTTTGACATTCTTTATTTTCATGATTCATAACATCCAATGACATATTGATTTTCCTTTCTTCCCATTCACTATTCAGAAACAGAAAATCTTTGAGCCTATCATTCTCATTTTTATGATTCTCATTTTCTATTTTTAATTTTAACACTTTAGAATCATTATTTATTATATTTTAAATCCTAATATAAATATTCTTTTTCTAATTAAATTTTTTTTCAATTCATTTTTATAGTACCTTATATAATACAAAACTCATAGAAATGTTCTTTGAAATGTTTCATAATATATAGTCAATTTCTATATATTAGATTGTTCAAAATATGAATGATAATATAAATTTGAACTATAATCACTATTAACATATTTCATAGTTGTAGCCATTAATCATAGATTAACAGTTGATTCTTTTAATCCCAAATCACTACATGAGTCTTATTCCTCTATATATCTCCATCCAGTAGAAAAAATGGTATTTTTTTCTTCTCAATCTTTCTTTAGTTTAGGATAATGTGGATTAAAGTGTCCCTTATTTTTACACTCATAACAGATCAGTTGTTAAACATATATTTAATTATAAGTATTACCTTTCATACACTCCTTTCAATCCTTCATCTGAACCAATTCTTGAATCTTATGTTATTATACAAGATCTTATAATTTTTTTTGGAAAGGTGATAAATATCATTTTCAATTTTTTTCCTTTGATTATGAATCATAAGAGTTAGAATAAATAGTTATATTTTATTTAAATTAAATACCTTTCCTCTTTGAAGTATTCAAATCCAAAATATTTAGTAACCCATGTTCATAATGAATCCATGAACTGATATGTTCTTTCAAAGTGTACTCTTTAAAATTATAGCTCTGATATATTAAAACATTATTTACATCCCATTTTTTCAGGTCATCACCATAACAAAATTTTAACAAGAACATTAATTTCCAACACCTCTCTTATCACAATCATACCATTTTTTATTCTTGTGAATATATATATTATTTGGTTCACATATTCAACTTAAACCATTTTAAATTATAATTACACTAAACATATCATTCCATGTTTTGTTCATTTAAGCTTATCTGAACTGTATTGTGTTACTTGAAGTATCCTCCATATGTGAAGGGTTATATTAGATACTAAGGCATGGATAAACATATTGAAACTAATAAAACCATATATTATATTCATTACTTTATAATTTTGAACATACTTTACTTCATTATTTCCTACAAATTTATTTGGATTAATATCTTGTATCTTATTTGGTTTCAAATTTATCATCCAATGATCACTACTTATATTTTTTTGAAATTATTTTATCATGGTATTCTAGTAACGATAATCATCCCAATAAAAAATATTGATGTTTTTAATAGATTCATCAATCATTATAATTAATTCCTAAAATATCACAAGAATATTATTCCATTGATGATTATGTATATAACAAGGTTGAAAAAATAAAAATATATTCTATTGAACCAAAATCCAAATGGAATAATATTTGATACCAATTTTTGGCATAGATGATATGCCAAATAGGTTTATAGGGTGAGAGGTTAATAGACCTTGTTAATATTTTAATAAATCAAAAGAAAAATGTTTTACATCAGAATTCATGAAAATACAATTGGAAGATATAATTCAAAATAAATACAAGTGAAAGTGTATATTTTTGTGCATGTGAAATATATATAAAAAAACAAAGAACACCAAACTTTTATAGTTATTTTTACTAGATTGATCTTTCATCTACACTTCAGTCCCCTATTATCCAAGAGAGGAATTGTAACCCCCATAATATATTAATATATTTTCTCCATTAAATAAAAATTATGTTGACTAGATATTTTCACACTTTACATCAAACTATATTGAATCGTGATTTAATTTATTAAAATGAAAGGTTAACATTAATAAATTATGAAAATATAACGTGAAGCATTATTAAAAAAAACATAATAACATCGATTCTTTAAGTAAATAAGAATATAAAAAAGGATTTATTTTTAATAAATATATTTTAATTCATTTCATATTTTATAAAAATATATTTTAATCTTGAATCCCCTATCTTATTTTTATTCACAATTTCCCTAAAATTTGAGGCATTTATTGATGGTAGACAATATAATTATCATAGTGTGTTGCGATGGTTCATCTAGTCTAATGAATATTGTTGAAAAGAGATGCATGATATAGGTAATAGAATAGGTTAGTGATTTAGATGGTTAATGTAGTATACTAGATGAATAATAACCAATGACTCTATCTATGGGACAGAATCCTCTCCATGATTGACATGAGCATGAATTTCAATGGGGGGTGTGGGAAAGGTGACGTCGGTGTGGGGATCATGCAATGCAGGGAAAGGGGTCACAACCGTTGGAGGATGGTGATTGGGGATAACTTCATGGTGGGATGTAACATAGAGGGAATGCATAGGGATAGGAGAAAACCTCCATCAGTGATGGAGGGCATGGAGTATAGAAGGGTTGGTCGCACAGATGTTGGGAATGCGAGGCAGGTTTTGTGCTTTCAAGGGCCATGTATAAATCCATGGGTCAAGGACTATGAGACATGTTTTATTGGGATTTAAACCCAATTAGGAATACAAACTATGCATCGAGTTCCCCTGTACACATAAAATAAAAAAAAGTCATTTCTTTAGTTTAATAAAAAAGGTCTCTCCCCAACCCGTTAAAAAATTTAAATTTCATTAAACTTATTTAATGTAAAAAACAATTTATTTCAAATAAATATTTTAATGTATTGTGTATTTTATCCGAATAAATTACATTTTTTATTTTTAAAAGATGATTATGATAATATGTAATATTCTAGCATATATAATTATATATTAAAACTCATTGAATTATAAATTGATATGAAATATTATTAAGAACTCTTAATGTTTAAAAGCTTATTTTTTTTATAAAATCATTTTTTCATAATATTTTATATTTTCAATTAAAAGATAAAATTATAAATTTTATAATTTTAATTTAATTGAATGAAATTTATTTTTGAATTCAAAATTTAAAATTATCTTAGGTTGAATGTTTGATATTTTTCTTAAATGGTTGATTTTTTGGTTAATATTTAAAATACTTTTTTACAAAAATAATTTATATATTATGACATCATTATGATATAAACATGGAATAAAAATAAATTAAACCTTTTTTGATCAAATGTGTACTTATGTATTATAATTTTTATTTAAAAATAATATTTTTAATTTATTAACATATTTTTGATATTATGGAACCTAAGTGATATTTTATTTTAATAACAAAACTATTTTGGACGTTTTTATTTTAATTAAGTATTGAAAAAGATCAATTCATTTTTTATTTATTTGAAAGGTTAAAAATCATATTTTTTTAATCATAAACCAATACACGTCATGGGAATCAATATTAGACATGAGTTTTGTGTAAATGAATTTTTATTCTTGAAACAATTATTTTTCTAAAAAAAATTCTGTTGTGTAAAGTGTGATTTTATTAAAATTATTTTATAACACTGCTAAAAATTAAATCATGGAAAATAGTTTTAAAATAAGGAATTATAATCTTAAAATTAGTTAATAAGGTACAATTCATTTTAGTCCTAAAAAAATAAAATAAAATAGTAAAATTTAGTCCCCTTAGTAAAATCTTAAATGGTTAAGAAGGGGATAAATTAAGGAATATGGTCAAAATTATGAAAAAACCATATCTATAATAGATATATTAAGTGGATTATATACCTTCCCTATATTATCTTATTTATTTTCCAAAATTTAATCTACTTTCCTGGGGTATTAAATTTCTTATATATTAAGAAAGCAAGTATTTACAAGATCACATATAAAAGGATCCCTTAACCACCTTACTTATCCACACATGTTGAGAACCTTAGATACACCAAGACTTAAAAAAATACCTAATAAAATATATTTACTAGATCCTGGAGGTGTTTTTATCCCCAAAATTCAAATATATGAAGGCATGGGGACAAACCTAAGAGAGGACAACCAAGGAACAAGTAATTTTCTTAATCGAGTTCATTTAACTGTCTTCCTTCATCCACCTCCTCACAATATATTATATACATAGTAATATAATTAAATTATTTTCATTATTACAATTATTTTTTTTATGTTTATGGAATAACCACTATCTACCACCCACCAATTCACTGGAAAATGAAAACAATACCCGTGTTACGTGCGGACTGCCGCCTACCAGAACGATGTATTTTTTTCACAACCTTACATGTATGGTTATAATATAGGGTTTAATAATTAAATATGATATTTATAAGGTAATTAAGGTTTTGCAAATATATTGTTTCTATTTTATTCATAACATTATCAAAAAATGGTTAGCGTAAAACCTAACCATCTAAAATGAGCATACTGAGAGACTTTTTATGTAATAAATTATTTCCATTATATTTAATTTATCATACTCATCTATATACTATATAATAAAATAATTGAAATTAATAATATGTTTTAAAACAATTAATAATTTTTAATAGTGATATAATCACTATACAATAATATTTTCATACTCATTCATTCATTTTAATATGTTTTTGTTTTGGTCGGTTTTAACACCTACATCGACATTATTGTAAAGTTTATCTCATAAATAAATAATAAAAATTACATAATATTAATAATATATAATAATTATGAATTTTATATGTTTTAATAATTCTACATTGGGAATATTTAAAATTATATTCACCAATAAATTCAATAGTTTTTTTAATTCAACAATCACTGGAAATGGGAATTTTTAATCATTCCATGGGAACTTTCAACATATGTTCCATGAAATGGAAATGAGAATACAAAAATATATCCAAATAATTTATCACCTTAACATTAAAATTATATAGGTTATAAATTCCTAAACATGAATCAAGGGCTGAAACTGCCAAACCATAACATGTGAGGGTAATAGAATGATTAACACTCTTTCATTAATTTTAACAATAAAAATAAATATATTGATAATGAATAATTATAAATGGATTGTATAAATTAAAATAAATATGAATAAATTTCTTATTAATATTTATAATAAAACTAAATTTATTATATAGAGATTCTAAAGTTCGTCCAACAAAGTGGAAGTAGGAGTTAAGGGTTTCTTGGTTCCAATTTTCATTCCTTGAGTCATATTTTAATTTATGCATAAAATTTTCTTTTTATAGTGTATAAAAAACCTATTGAAATATTATTTAATGTATATATATGTATTTATTTTATTTCATTTTCTAATTCAAGTTATCTATTTCAAGTTTTTTTGATTTAGATATTATATAATTATTAAGGTTTATTTGTCTCAATTTTCCTTCTTTGAGATATATTTTGAAATATGTAACTATATTCATTCATATGGTGTATAAACTACTTTTTAAAATATTAAATCATGAATATTTATATAATCATGGTAGTTTAAGTTATGTATCATTTTTTTTATTTAAATGGTATTTTGATTTAAAAATATATTAGGGATTTTATTTTAAAATAATTTCTTTAAAAGTTTTGAAGATATTTACACAAAAAAATTTCTTCCATCTAGATATTCTTTAGGTTGATTCAATAGTGTTCTTATCCATATTTAAATTATTTTTTAATTTCATTTTAAAGTATCTTTGACTTTATTTAAAATTTTATAAAAAGAGATTTTCTTAACATATTTTATGTGGTACATTTTTGTCTTTCTTTATAAAGGTTTTAAAAAAATGTTTTTAACATTATCACTTGACCACATTGTCTTGATATCATGATCATTATGAATTATTAAGACCACATTCCAATTTTCCATTTTTTTTGGAAAACTTTATACATGTTTTTCTATTTTTTATTAAAATTTACTAAAATAAAATGATATTTTTTCTTTTTTTCTAAGAATATTTCTAATACTTTTATAATTTTTTTCATTTATATAATCATCATTTAAAGATTATTATAATTCAATATGGGTTTTCTCTAATAATACCATTCAAATTCTTTCTTTGTTTGACTTATGATAATGTTTTAATAAATAGTATATCAAACTGATTTCTTTTGAATGGGTTAATTATGATATGAATAAATTATTAATGGTTTTATGTTCTTATGGTATACATGTGTATGATTTACCATTATGTGATGGGTGGGTCTGTTATTACCATCTATTACATTGGGTAAAGATTAAGTCTCATTTGATATTATGTTATAAATATCTGGTTAGGTGGTTATATTATGATATGATGTTGGAATTATTTGGTTAGATGACTCTATTAAGATACGATGTTGGAATTATTCAGTTTTCTAATTCCATTAATTTATGATATTGGAAATATCTAGTCTAGTGATTCCATTAATATATGATTTTGGGATTATCCAGTTAAGTGATTCCATTATGATATGTTGTTGGAATTATCTAGTAATGTGATTTCATTAAGATATGATATTGGAATTATCTAACAAGGCGATTCCGAAAATGAGCCTTACCAAAGGAAATAATTTTCTATGCTTATGTTTATACCAAAGTCTTACGAAAAATCATGATGCCTATTATGTGTTATAATGGAACAAGATTAATAAATTATGACTCATGTTTAAAAAAACCTTATTCTTATTCGTATGTTTTAGGACTCATGTATTATTATGTAAAGGCCTAGGGTTTCCTGAGCATTTCTTTTTTTTATTGGGGTTCCAGTGCTTCGAGAGACTGTTCATAAATTTAAAAAGTTTTATTAAAATTATTTTTGATTAATAAATTTAATTTTAATGATTTAAAATGATATTTGGGAAAATAATATTTTAGTTCATGATTTTAAAGTGATTTAAAAATATCTTTTCAATTAAATTTATAATTACTAAATTGGATTTTATTTGAAGAGAAAACAATATTTTTATTTGTTTCAAATATATATGTCATGTAAAGGTATAAAAAACTTCCAATTTAATATTTTATTTCCATATTTAATCATATAGCTCATTTTACTAAATTAAATTAATTACTTATTGGAGTTAAATTATTTAAAACCATATGCAAACATAATCAAACATTATAAAAAAAATTATTTAAACTATATAATGAGATCCAATCTTCCATTTTTATCATAAATTTTTATAGGATAACCTAGGGATAACATGAATAAAGGGATGAGCTAAAATCCCAGTAAGGGAAAAACCATAAGAACAAAGAAATATCACATGGGATAGAAGGCTTGACATGATGATATAAAAAGACATTTAACATATTAAATAATAACATATAAACAAGGAATCATATAATCATGGAGTCATAGTAATGTGGAAGAAACATAAAACATTAATTTAGTATGAGTCAATTCTAACATTCAAGATTGTTTCCTATAGTAGCACAATCCAAGGCTAACCACCAAGAGAGTTTCACATAGTAGCACAAGCCATGTCTAACCGCCAAGACCATCACACATAACGTCTCATGAGACTCAACTTTACCCAATGAATTAGAGAACTATCTAGGCTCACCCATCTTAAATTTCTATTAATATGTTTTCCACATAATGAATCATACATAATCAATCATATATAACATAAGGGTTACCCATGGAAAGGATTGAGTACTATAATTATGACATAAATCATAACAAATGGGAGTATCATAAAAGTGTCCAAGAAAGGAAGGAACTAAAATATACAAGGAAAATCATAAGGGAAAATAGTCATGTATCATGGTAAGTGATGTCAATTATAAGTGACAACATTTAAGAAAATTATTTAAGAAATTTTAGCATTAAAACATTTTTGAGAGGTTTTAAGGAAATCCTATAGAGCCTTTAAAATAGTGAAGGGAACAATAATTTATAAAAAACCAGAAGTGAACACAAAAGGTTTTAATATTAAAAGGATTGATTTTATAAAGAAAATGTTGTCTTAAAATAGAAGATATAGTGCACTTGAAATCAGGTAAGAATTTAGGAAGTTACCTTAAAACAGACTTGCTTATCAGAAAGTATTGAGGAGGGAATCACTTAAAAATATGTATAACCCCAAAAGAGAATGATGAAAGGGTTTTGATTACTTAATTTGGTAAATGTACACAAAATTTATGAAGATTTACATAAATAGATAATATAACTTCATTTTGGTAGAAATAAATATAAGGCAAATGGAAGAAATAAAGAAGATTCGGGTAGAATTCCTTACGGAATATCTGCATGGTATCAGGTTTACTTAAGAGGGATTAGTGTGAGAGAAAGGTATTTATAATATTTTATACATCATTAGGAAAATATGGTGTAGGTGTGTAATCATACCTCATCACTAGGAATTACACATTAAAGGGCATAACAAGAGACCTGAGATCAAATCCGGGTGGAGACATATTTCTGGGTTACTGTAGTAGTACTGTAGCGGACATTGTAGCAGTACTATAGCATGCACTATAGAAAGTAATATTTGGTACTATAGCAGTCAAAACTATTCATGCATATGTGTATTTGGGCCACTGGAGGCCTTTAGTCCATTTGTCTCTTAAGGCATTCGGACCACCTCAAGGCCTTCGGGCCACCCCAAGGCCTACGGGCCACATGAATATGAAGATGTACCAGTCAGACTACAAGGAACAAAGATCAAAATGAGGAATAGAGAAAGAAAATTAACTAGATTAGAGCTAACCAAAATTGTAAGAAAGAGAGGGTATGACATTGACATCAGAATCGGGCTTGTGCAACTCTGCACATGATAGCTATTCGACCAGCCTTGTGAACGGGGAGTGCTAATATCATGACATGTGCTGGGGAGGAGCAGTTCCAAGTTGTCTTTTCTAGGTGATTTCCTATAGGACCTACGGGTTATGTAATTGTATCTAATAATTAGGGCCTTGTAAGGCTTTCACCTCACCCTTTGAAAGGTGTGTTATCAAAATAATAAAAAAAGGCCTTTGGGCCATTCAGCTATTTTCTTGCATGGTTTTAATGATCGGTTCATGTTCAGATAAACATGTATGATGAAGGTGGTTGTCCAGAATTGAATTTATATTATATTATTGAACATCCAAAAGGATTCATGGTTGAAAATTTAATTTGGTTACATGGAGTGAAGTTAAATCATTATATAAAACATCAGTGACAGCCTTTTGGGTTAATTGGCAGTTTTTAACCACAAAGAACACATTTTGTTTTTTAAACCAAAACCATGTGTAAAAAAGTATTACAGAACCATATATGAGTCATAATAAATATATTATGGTTTTGTTCAACCATGAAATGGTTTCAGGACCATAATTGAATACGGTAATGGAAATTGAAAACCCATCATCCTAGAATGTGGTAAATTAACACATCTCGGATAATGTCTTTACTACTAAAATAAAAGAAGAGTAAAGGAGAGATGATAATAACTTATTCCATTATCATAACAAAATTCTAGTACATGTAAATTACTAGAGTGTTCATAACATTTTGATGTGTTGATTTAAGGATAGAAAATAAAACAAATGAACTTGAAAAGAAAAAGAAAGAAAAGAAAAGAGGAATTTACCTCTTGATTCAATCTTCCTTGAGAGCCTCTTGAGGGGAGAGGATTTGGTCTTTTTAGGAGACCAAGGGCCATTGGAAAAGGTGTATTATTTTAGGGAGTTATTTGGGAAGAATATAGGTAAGTCAAAAGGCTAGAGAGAAGTGAAGAGAAGTGGTAAGGATGAGTGGTATTTATTGTGGAGTAGAGGAGGGCTTTCATAATATTATAATAATTAGTTTATTATTTTTTCATAAGATACGAAATTGTGATGATTCAATGACCAAGAATAGTAATAATTTCATGTGATTTTGAACCAATTGTTCTTAAATCAATATATCATCATCCATGACTTAATAAATCCATTATTTAGCATTTATCGTAAATTATCGTATTTTACTATTCATAAAAAATTCTAGTATTTTAGAAAAATCCCAAAAATTCACCATAACCATTTTCTGATGTGTAGAATCCAAAAATGAACTCCATTTTTCAAAAATAATTTTCTAAAAATGATTATTTTAATTTTTAATTAAAAACACAATTTACTCGAAAAAACAACAATTTTAAAACATTTATTTTCTTATTCCCAAATATAGGTATATCGTACTTCCACTTAAATATTATTTATATACTATCATAAGTAAGGTTACTATTAATTATAGTATTTCACTATTCATAAGGGTAACATTGCTATTCATAAGGTAATGTTACTATTCACCATAAATTATGTTGGTCATATTAGACTCCAAAGAACTTACTGATCGCAACTGTCTATGTAAAATTTTCAAAATTCAAATCACAGAAGTGAAAAAATTATGTTTAAAGGTCACATAGAACTTATTAGTTTTTATGTTGTGATTTCATGTGATTATATGACATAATTATAAGAAGGAAATTTCCATTGAAAAATTTGGGTTGTTACATTCTTCCCCCCTTAAGAAATTTCTCCCTCGAAATTTTGTTTTACATTCTAGTCCATAAAAAGGTGTAGGTACTTTTCCTTCATTACCTCCTCTAGTTACCATGTTTCCTATTCATACATTTCGTTCCACCATAGTACTCTGACCAGGTGAGTAGTCTGGTTACATAGAACATTATCTCTATGATCCAAGATCTTCACTGGCTGCTCCTCGTAAGAAAGATCATTCTCTAACTGTACCACCTCTAAAGAGAGTACATGTGAAGGGTCCGGTATGTACTTCTGTAAGAGGGATACATAAAAGACATCCTGTACTTTGGACATGGTAGGTGGAAGTGCCAGTGGATAGGCCACAACCCCAACACGATCAAGAATCTTGAAGGGGCCGATGTACCTGGTACTTAGCTTCCCTTTCTTCCCAAATCTCATGACCTTCTTCCATTGAGATATGTGGAGAAATACCATGTATCCAACTTTGAACTCAATGTCTCATCGCCGATTGTATGCATAACGTTTTTTTTGACTTTTGGATGCCTTGATGTGCTTCTAAACGGTTTTCACCTTCTCCACCATTTCTTCGACCATTTCAGGTTATAGAATCTTACGCTCACCAACTTCATCCCAACATACAGGTGTTCATCACCTTTTCACATAAAGGGATTCATATGGTTCTATTCAGATGCTCGAGTGAAAACTGTTTTTGTAGGAGAATTAAACTAGCATAAGATGTTGATCCCATCCTTCTTTGAATTCCATTGAACATGCTCTCAATATTTCTTCTAGTTTCTTAATAGTCTTCTCTGATTGGCTATCAGTTTGAGGATGATAGGCCGTACTAAAGTTCAGTTCATTGCATAGAGCATGTTGGAGACTTTTCTAGAGCTTCGAGATGAATCTCAGATCTCGATTGGATACTATAGATAGTGTGACTCCATATAGCCTTACCACTTATTTGATATATATCCGTGCAAGTTGATCCAATGAGAAGTCCTCTTGAATTGCGATAAAGTGAGATGTATTTGTAAGATGATCCACAATGACCCATATAACATTGTTTCCTCTAGATGTCCTTGGAAGTCTAGTGACAAAGTCCATGGTAATGTTCTCCCACTTTCATGTTGGTATGGGTAGTGGTTTCATTATCCCCTTAGACCTTTTCCTCTCATCCTTCACTTGATAACATACTAGTCACTTTTATGTATATTCAGCAATCTCCCTTTTCATATTGTCCCACCAAAAGTTCCCTCTAAGATCTTAATACATCTTTGTGCTCCCCGGTGAATAGAGAAGGTTGAGCTGCGTGCATCATTCCTAAGCTCATTCTTTATCTCTGTATCAGATGGTAGATATAGTCATGATCCAAATCTTACAACTCCTTCCTTATAAATCATGAACTCTGAGGATTTCCCATTTTCAATAGCTTCCACCCTTTTTAGAATATCCACATATTTTCTTTAAGCATCCTTTATTTTCTATATGAGGGATGTTTGAGCAATCATTTGAGAAAGTATTGATGATGTTCCTCCCTTAATGATTCCCATGTCTATCCTATATAAATCTAAGAATATCAAATCCTTTTAAATTCTCATCATTGATAAAGACACAAGATCCTTTCTACTTAGAGTATCCACCACCATATTTTCCTTACCGAGATGGTAGTAGATTGATAAGTCATAATCCTTGATGATTTCTATCCATCTTAATTGGATCATATTAATCTATTTTTGTGTGAATATATATTTTAGACTCTTTTGATCAATATATATCTCACACTTCTCCCCATAGAGATAATGCTGCTGGATTTTTAACGCAAAGATCATTGCCACCAAATCTAGATCATGCGTTGGATAGTTTTGATCATGGATTTTTAGCTGCCTTGAGGTGTAGACTATCACTTTATCATTTTTCATCAGCACATAGCCTTATACCTTCATTGAAGCATCAAATTACACCATAAAGAGTTCTCCACTTACTGTGAGTGTGAATACTGGAATAGTGATAAGCCTCTTTTTCAACTCTATGAAACAGTATTCACATTCCTGAGTCCAAACAAACTTTACTCCCTTATGTGTTAACTTGGTCATTGGGATTGAAAATATTGAAAAGTTATTCAAAAATCTTCAATAATACCCTACTACACCCATAATGTTGCAGATCACCATTGCAGATGTTGTCCTGGACCACTCTTCAATTGCCTTTGTCTTGGAAGGGTCTATAGATATCCCTTTGTCGGTGATATCATGCCCTAAGAATGATACTTCCTCCATCCATAACTCACATTTACTATAATTTTCATACAGATTCTCCCTTCGCAAAGTAATTAACACAGTATTAAAATTCTCCTCGTGTTCCTTCTTGCTATTAGAGTATTTCAGAATATCATCAATAAAGACTATAAAAAATTTGTCGAGGTAATCTCTAAATATTATATTCATTAAATCCATGAAAATTGCTGGAGAATTAGTGAGTTTGAAGGGAATCACTATGAACTCATAGTGTTTTATACCTCGTTCTAAAGGCAATCTTGGGAATATATTTCTTCCTCACCTTTAATTGGTGATATCCTAACCGAAGCTCCACCTTAGAGAAATAAATGGCCCCATGAAGCTGATTAAAAAAGTCATCTATCTTCAGTAGGGGATACTTGTAAAGACCCGTAAAATTCAAGGGAATTTTTTTTTCTTAATTTTATTTAAGATTTTAGAAGAACGCAGTTTCTGACGGCACCAGATTCTGAGGCCCGGTGTGCCCGGAATCATTTTCCGAAGTATAGCTCGGGTACGTTCAGTGAACGAACGAGCGGGTTTTTCTAACTTTTGAACCGGTGCTCGGAATCGAATTACGAGGGCACCGATGGAATCGCGGAACCGGTAATTACTTAGAAACACCTTTTCCGGAGTTGCGTTTGCTCGCGTGTGGTTTTTAAATTTTTGGGTTAAGTAAAGAAATAAAATAAAAATGATGCGACCAATTTTTATTTTACTTAAAGTTGCTTAACCTAAGCTAAGTTATTGGAGTGAGACCCACAATATCCTACCCACTAGGTAGGATATTAGTGATGTGGGGCCCACACAATCCCCACCATTTCATTCAAGTTTTTCAACCCCCTTTTAATTAATGTAATGCACCCGCACCCCTATTAAGTGGAAGTCAACCCTTGCGTTTTTCTGTTTATGAAACGCCTCAATTAATTTGGACAGTTTAAAACGTTGCAATTAATTCATTTAATTGATTGTTTCGTTTTTGAATTTCAAAATGCATGTCTTGACAAATAAAATAAGACAAAGTCTTATTTTATTTGGGTGGTTGGGTTGTGAGAGGCTTGGGAGGATTTGCTCAAGTTCTTGAAGTTCTTCTTCCTCGATGAAGAACGCAAAGAACGTGAAGAATGCCGACCTCCGACGACGGTGAGAGATGCCTTCGTCGGAGATTGACGACCCGACGCGCATCACCTCGTTCTTTATTTCCGAGTCAAAGGAAGGGAGACACCGTTCCTCCGCGACGCAACGATCCGCCTTCTCCCGTGATGATCAATTCCACGACGTCCCTTTCCGTGACAACCTCATTCTATGACTACGCTCGAGGTAGGGGATTTTGTTTTTGTTCGTGAATACTTCCATTGTCGTTCTTCGTGAAACTTTTCCGCTTGCTATCGATTAACGGAGGGGGTCAGGACCGCACAAACACGGCCGACCCTCCACCCTTTTAAGTTGTGTTGATGCGGTTCGAAGGAAAGAGGCGCGGTGCCATGACACCGCGCGGGAACATACAGCAAGCGTGTATGGCGCTGTCGTGTCGCGCTGTTGAAGTCAAACAAAGGCGCGGCACCGTCGCGTGGCGCCGTCGCGCCGCACCGGAGAACCTCGAAGACACCGCGGCCAAAGCGAGGCCGTGGCGGAGGGGCGCGGCATCGTCGCGCCGCACCAGACGGACCAAGGCCGCAGCTGAGGCCACGGTGGAGTAGGGACCGGTGGCCGGTTCCGGGCCGCCGGCGTCGGAGCAGAGGGACCGACCCATGCCGGTCCTGTGGCAGCAGCAGTCGGCCGGCCGGAGCGGGCCAGCCGGTCAGAGGAGGAGTCGGGGGTTACGACCCCCGGCTGGCCGGACAAGAGCGGCCCCCCAAATGGAGTTCGCGGTTACGAACAGTCGGGGGGCAGCGACCCCCCCCCCCCCCCCCCCCCCGCACCCCAAACGCTCGGCCGTTTCGGCTGAGCCACCAAGCCAGCGCCAGCGCGCCGGTCGAGCCGCCAGGTCGGGCCGCGCCCAGGCAGGGCCGGGCCCCGCCAGCCAGGCTGGGCTGTGCCCAAGCGGGCCTGTCCCGGATCCAGGTCGGGTCGACCCGGTTCGGGCCGACCCAAGGGATATCGGGCCGGGTCAGACCGGGCCCGAACCCCCTAATACCGGACCTCTCACGGTCTTTTGCCCATAACTTGGGTTGCGGACCTCCGATCGATGTACTGTCAGCTGAGATGAGATCCTTGGGTCGAGACTATCGTTTCGGTATATTAGACTCAAGGTTTCGGAGAACTTTGGATTTGGCCGGGTTGGTTCGTACACGAAACCAACTGGGCCCTCAGAGTGGAAATGCTTATAACTTGAGCTCCAGACGTCCGATTGACATGACGTCGACCTTGATGGATTCCTCTTAGTGAGACAGACCTTTTGGATTACTCCACTTGAAGTTTGGACGCAGTTGGAGTACGGTCGGGTAGGTTTTGACTTAAAAACCAACCGGGCCCCTGGAACTAAAAGGCCAATAACTCTCAGACCGGGCGTCTGATTGACGCGCCGTCTATGAAGTTGATTTCCTGTTGACGATAGAGAACTTTTGGATACATCAACTCCAGACTATGTGTCAGTTGATGTATCAGCCCCTCGGCTCGTGGAGCGGACCCTACCGAATGAGCTTGCTGTGTGAGGGAACCCTAGAGCTGGCTGCGACTGCGACGACGATGAAAACTGTTCAGAAATCCTCCGTGGATTCGACGACGACGACTACAGCACTCAGTGATCCTACGTGGATCAGTTCTACCGATCCTGTGTGGGTCAGATCCTGTGTGGGTCAGCGCTCAGCGGTCCTGTGTGGGCCAGCACCTACAGATCATGTGTGGGTCATTGCGAGGGTTAGTTACCTATCGATCTTGTGTGGGTCATTGCGGGGGTTAGTTACCTATCGATCCTTTGTGGGTCATTACTGGGGTTAGTACCTATCGATCATGTGTGTGTCCGATGGCTTAGATGAATCAGTGGCTACATCTGATCATCTCTATCATCTTACGAAGAAGTATACCTGTGTGCGCTGAATCTTGTTTTGTTTTCCTATGTGGATTGTGTTGTGTTATCCTGTGTGGATGTTATCGAACTTGGGCTCGGATGTTAGAGCCGAACTGGAATTGATAACTTAGGTATATGTATGGGCATATACCTAAGTAGTGTCAGATGTTACTTCATGATTGTATCTTTCCTTTGTGGATTCTGGGAGACCTTCGGGGGTCTCGGGGTCCCTACTGAGTAGCTTATACTCACCCCTTCATGGGCTATTCCCGCACTACGTTGTGTTGGTTGCAGACGACGGACATCGCTGATCGTGGATGAGGCTTGCGGAGAAGGTTGGTACCTGGAGGTGGACCCCTGGGTGGGATGTACTCGGAGCGGACGGCTGGACCCGAGGAGCTGTGGAGGCTATTTGTACCAACCCTTCAGGTGGGACTTCCATGGGACGACTTGAGGCTGCGGCTTTACTTTTGAGTTGTTGTACTCCCTTTTTCAGTTGTACTTTACTTTCATTTTGGGTTTGTATTCTAACCCACCTACTTTTCTGCACTTACTATTGTACCCAGTTTTTACTTATTATTACTTCTGCTTGCTTGCTCTGTGGTGTTTGTTTACTTTACAAAGGCAATGCCTTCCCTTTTTACCAAAAATTACGCCTTGGTGCTAGTCGCCATCCCCTGGCCTATGGAAGGCGGGCTTGGGGTAGTCACGGCATGGGCCCCGAGCAGGGCTCAGTGGAGAGCTTGGGATGTCTCCAAGTTCAGGAGATTGTATGACTTCATGGTGTGCCATCATCTATCATCTCTGATCAAGATGCTCGCTTTACTTCCCGGCTTTGGAAGGGGTTGCATGAGGCATTCGGGATGCAGCTACGTCTAAGCACCGCCTTTCACCCTCAGACGGATGGTCAGATGGAGAGGACCATTCAGACTCTCGAGGACATGCTCTGTGCATGTGTCCTTGACTATTTTCACAACTGGGAGGACCACCTATCCTTGGCGGAGTTTGCGTACAACAACAGGTACCACTCCACCATCGGGATGGCACCATACGAGGCGTTGTATGGTCGACCTTGCAGATCTCTACTGTGCTGGACAGACCCTGGGGAGTCAGCACTTGTGGGACCGAAGATGGTCCAGGCCACGATAGAGAAGGTCCAGGTCATCCAAGAGCGGATGGGGACAGCTCAGAGCCGGCAGAAGTCTTATGCTGACAGGAGGCGGAGGCCACTAGAGTTCGAGGATGGCGACCACGTCTTCTTGCGGGTCTCACCTCGATGTGGATTACGAAGATTTGGCTGAGGCGGCAAGTTGTCTCCACGCTTCATTGGACCATTCCAGGTCCTCAGCAGGATTGGCGAGGTGGCTTATCGTCTGGCTCTACCACCTCAGTTGCACCAGGTGCACGACGTCTTCCACGTATCCCAGCTGAGGAGATACGTGCACGACCCGACGCATATCATTGACCATGGGGATCTAAACATTGATGATGGGGAGACTTTTGCGGAGGTCCCAGTGGAGATTGAGGATCGACAGGAGTGGGTCCTACATGGATGATCGATTCCTCTAGTGCGCATCAGATGGCAGCACGGGATCCTCCAGAAGAGCACTTGGGAGCGGGAGGTTCACATGCGTGCTCAGTACCCACATTTGTTTCCCTAGTTTATGATGTATCTTTACGGGGATGTAAAGCCCTGAGGTGGGAGTAATGTAATGACCCGTAAAATTCAAGGGAATTTTTTTTTCTTAATTTTCTTTGGGATTTTACAAGAATGCAGTTTCTGACGGCACCAGATTTTGAGGCCCGGTGTGACCGGAATCATTTTCCGAAGTTTAGCTCGGGAACGTTCAGTGAACGAACGAGAGGGTTTCTCTAACTTTTGAACCGGTGATCGGAATCGAATTCTGAGGGAACCTATGGAATCGCGACGCCGGTAATTTCTTATAAACACCTTTTCTAGAGTTGCATTTTCTCGCGTGTGGCTTTTAAATTTTTGGGTTAAGAAAAGGAATAAAATAAAAATGCTGCGACCAATTTTTATTTTACTTAAAGTTGATTAACCTAAGCTAAGTGATTGGAGTGGGACCCACAATATCCAACCCACTAGGTAGGATATTTGTGAGGTGGGGCCCACATGAGCCCCACCGTTTCTTTCAACTTCCTCAATCCCCTTTTAATTAAGGTAACGCACCCGCACCCCTATTAAGTGGAAGTAAACCCTTGCGTTTTTTTGTTTATGAAACACCTCAATTAATTTGGGCGGTTTAAAACGTTGCAATTAATTTATTTAATTGATTGTTTCATTTTTTAATTTCAAAACGCATGGCTTGACAAATAAAATAATACAAACTCTTATTTTATTATGGTGGTTGGGTTGTGAGAGGCTTGGGAGGATTTGCTCAAGTTCTTGAAGTTATTCTTCCTCGATGAAGAACGCGAAGAACGCCGACCTCCGACGACGATGAGAGATGCCTTCCTCAGGGATCGACGACCCAACGCGCATCACCTATTTCTTTCTTTCTGCGTCAAAAAAAGGAAGACACCGTTCCTCCACGACGTGACGATCCACCTTCTTCTGCGACGATCAATTCTACGACGTCCCTTTCCATGACAACCTCGTTCTACAACTACGCTCGAGGTAGGGGATTTTGTTTTTGTTCGTGAATACTTCCATTTCCGTTCTTCATGAAACATTGCCACTTGCTATCGATTAACGGAGGGGGGACGAACCGCAGAAACACAGCCGACCCTCCTCCCTTGTAAGTTGTGTTGATGCGGTTCGAAGGAAAGAGGCGCAGTGCCACGACACCGCGCAGGAACATACAACAAGGGTGCACAGCGCCGTCACGCCGCGCCAAAAAACCTCGAAGGAACCTCGAATACACCGCGGTTGGAGTAGGGCCGCGCTGGAGGGGCGCGGCGCCATCACGCCGCTCCGGACGGACCAAGGCCGCGGCTTAGTCTGCGGCGGAGCAGGGACCGGCGGCCGGTTCCGGGACGCCGGTGTCGGAGCAGGGGGACCGGCCCATGCCGGTCCCATGGCGGCAGTAGCCGGCCGGCCGCAGCGGGCCGGACAGTCAGAGGAGGCCGGACAAGAGAGGCCCCCCACATGGGGTCGTGGTTATGAACAGGCGGGGGGCAACCCCCCCCCCCCCCCCCCCCGCACCCCAAACGCTCGGCCGTTTAGGCCGAGCCACCTGGCCAGCGCCAGCGCGCCAGGCCGAGCCGCCAGGCCAGGCTGCGCCGCGCCCAAGCGGGCCGGACCCGGACCCGAGTCGGGTCGACCTGGTTTGGGCCGACCCAGGGGATATCGGGCCGGGTCGGACCGGGCCCGAACCCCCTAATACCGGACCTCTCACGTTCTTTTGACCATAACTTGGGTTGCAGACCTCTGATCGATGCACCGTCAACTGCGATGTGATCCTTAGGTCGAGGCGGTTGTTTCAGTATATTACACTCAAGGTTTCAGAGAACTTTGGGTTCAGCCAAGTTGGTTCGTACCCGAAACCAACCGGGCCCTCGGAGCAGAAACGCTTATAACTTGAGCTCCGGACGTCCGATTGACGTGACGTAGGGATTCCTCTTAGTGATACAGACCTTTTGGCTTACTCCGCTTGAGGTTTGGACGCAGTTGGAGTATGGTTGGGTTGGTTTTGACTTAAAAACCAACCGGGACCCTGGAACGAAAAAGCCAATAACTCTCAGACCGGACGTCCGATTGACGCGCCATCTGTGACATTGATTTTTTGTTGACGATACAAAACTTTTGGATACATCAACTCCGGACTATGTGTCAGTTGATGTATCAGCCCCTCGGCTCGTGGAGCGGACCCTTCCGAATGAGCTTGCTGTGTGCGGGAACCCTAGAGCTGGCTGCGACTGCGACGACGATGACAACTGTACAGAAATCCTCCGTGGGTTTGACGGTGACGACTACAACACTCAGCAATCCTACGTGGATCAGTGCTACCGATCCTCTGTGGTTCAGATCCTGTGTGGGTTAGCGCTCATCGGTCCTGTGTGGGCTAGCGCCTATAGATCCTATGTGGGTCCGATCCTGTGTGGGTCATTGTGGGGGTTAGTTACCTATCGATCCTGTGTGGGTCATTACGGGGGTTAGTTACCTATCGATCCTTTGTCAGTCATTGAGGGGGTTAGTACCTATCGATCATGTGTGGGTCTGACAGCTTAGATGAATCAGTGGATACATCTGATCATCTCTATCATCTTATGAAAAAGTATACCTGTGTGAGCTGAATCTTGTTTTACTTTCCTATGTAGATTGTGTTGTGTTATCCTGTGTGGATGTGATCGAACTTGGGCTCGGATGTTGGAGCCGAACTGGAATTGATAACTTAGGTATATGTATGGGCATATACCTAAGTAGTGTTGGATGTTACGCCGTGATTGTATCTTTCCTTTGTGGATTATGTTTTGTGGATTCTGGGAGACCTTCGGGGGTCTCGGGGTCCCTACTGAGTAGGTTATACTCACCCCTGCACGGGCTATGCCCGCACTACGTTGTGTTGGTTGCAGACGACGGACAACGCTGATCGTGGTTGAGGCTTGCGGAGCAGGTCGGTACCTGGAGGTGGACCACTGGGCGGGACGTACTCGGAGCGGACGGCTGGACCCGAGGAGCTGTGGAGGCTATCTGTACCCACCCTTCAGGTGGGACTTCCAGTGGACGGCTCGAGGTTGCGGCTTTACTTTTGAGTTTTTGTACTCCCTTTTTCAGTTGTACTTTACTTTCAGTTTGGGTTTGTATTCTGGCCCACCTACTTTTCCGCACTTACTATTGTACCCAATTTTTACTTAGTATTTACTTCTGCTTGCTTGCTCTGTGGTGTTTGTTTACTTTACAAAGGCAATGCCTTCCCTTTTTACCAGAAATTACACCTTGGTGCAAGTCGCCAGCCCCTGGCCTATGGAAGGCGGGCTTGGGGTAGTCACGGCACAGGCCCCGAGGATGGGTCGTGACAATACTTGTTCTTTATCATGATTTTATTGATCTCATTATAATCAATGAAGAGGTGCATTGATCCATACTTCTTCTTGACGAAGAGGATTGGTGAACCCCACGGTGAAGCACTCAAGAATATAAAACCCTTATCCAAATTCTCCTATAACTACTTCTTCAGTTCTTCCAGATCTATGGTGGCCATTCTGTAAGGTGTCTTTGATATAGGAATAGATTAGGAATAATTTCAATTCAGAACTCAACCTCTCGGTCAGGAGGAATACTAGGAAACTCTTTAGGGAATACATCAGTGTAATCCCTCACGACGGGCATGTATTAAATCATGATTCTCTCCTTTATCCCAATCATTTGAGCTATACATGATTTCTCATAAGGAATTAATATCCACACTTGAAACAATGATTCTAAATGAGATCCATATTGCTCCTTAAAATTGTAAAGAATATAAGGATACTTTGGGATGTGAAGAGTGATCTCCCTTTCCTGATAGTTGATGTTGGATTTTTATAAAGATAACCAATCCATGCCCAAGATACCATAAAAGTATACTAAAGAAAGTATGAGTAGATTTTCTGGGAGGTTTAGTATACAAACATTAATTGAGGATGAGTTATAAACTATGAATAGAATAATTACCCCATTCTCTGTTCTCACAGATAACTTATCCTCTGAATTTTGAGGTGGTGTTTGAATAGTTCTACTAAACTCACAAGATATAAAATAATACATAGAAATAGAATCAAATAGTATGTTCACTATTATTTAATGAATAACTAGCGTACCTATCACTACATCATTTTCCGGATCCACCTCAGCAGTAGGGATAGCATAATCCCTTCCTTGTTTCTTTGGAGGTTTTTGTTGATTTACTCCAACAACCCTCGGCTTAGAGAAATTGTTTGCATAATGCCCATGATCCCTGAAGTTTTAACACTGCACTACAGGCAGAGTGTTGATCTAAACCTTCCTTTATTATTCCACACTAGGGGGATTCTTTATATCCCTTCTACAATTTGTGTCCAGATGTCCCATTCTTTCACATTTTAAGAAATTCTTGGTTCCCTTTAGATTTCACTATATGCTTCTTCCCACAACTTTCACAAGTGGTATATTTGGGCTTCTTTCCATCATTGTATTTGTTTATTGAACCACCCATGTTGTTCTCTATTTTCTACTTCTTGTCACCGAGCCTACGAGACCACTGAGAGTCTCCAATCTCCATTTCAACCTTGAGGTCACAACGGACAATATCCTCATAACTATCAAAGTCTCGAATATCCAATGATTTTCGGAGACTTAGCTTTATCCCACTATATAATCAATCCACCTTGATTTTGGTGTTCATGAAAAATCTATAGGCATACCTTGAAAACCTTTTAATGTTTGCTTCATATGCCCTGATGGAATCATCTTCCTTCTTCTTGAGTCTGAGGAACTCTCTTTACATATCGAGACGAAGGGTTCGAGGAAAATATTTATTGAAAAAAAACCTCATGAATTCCTTCCAATCCATAGAATCAATTTCCTCTTAGGACTTTGTATTCTTGATTAGTGTCCACCACTGATCAGCTTCTCCATCAAAATGATAGACTACTGGTACAGCATTCTCTTCTTCTGAGCAATAGAGGATGAAGAATATATTTTCAATGGAGTTAATCCACTCTTCTGCAATGAGGGGATTAGAAGATCCTCTAAACATGGGAGGCCTTTTCTTCATTAAGGATTCTATGAAAACTTTCTCTTTTATTGAATGAGGAGGGTGTTCCACATGATTCAAGTTATTATTCATAACTTGATCCAGCAAAGAAAGTACCATCATGAAGTTTTGAGCACCCATTATTATCATATCAGGTATATCATTAGGGAATCTTAACATTACCTATCACATTGGTTGTTGGAACATGTTCTTCTATTTCCTTCCATTAACTAAGAAAAATAGCATACAATTATAGGGATTTAATACTTAGCTATTGAGAATAAAAAAGAAAATTTTGAACATAAAAGGATAAACTTGTAAAGGAGAAGTATATCCTAACTTGTGATTCCTTATGTTTAAATCTTGGTTATCCTTGATCTATTTCTTAACATATATTCTTATGAGATTTTTTTATTCCCTTATTAATGGTTTGTACTAAGATCATGAATTTACCAAATAATATCACTCAGGAGTGTCAAACCAAGTGTGCATTAAGGCCCGTTGTCGTGTACCAGTATACCCCTGGTCAGGCCCGAAACTCCTTATCAGAGTTTTCACTCCTAGGTATATCTATGCTAGATCTTCCTCTACCTATTTGTATCTAGACATGGATGTATTTTATTGATAAACCACTTACTCTATACTTACCAAAATTTAGGGATATTTTCTTATACTTAGTATCATCCTTAAGGTTCTTACTAAAGTGCTCAGTTTCTAATCTCCAAAAATAACTAGACCATCCTCTTATACTAACTATAGAGACCCTAGCCTTTTGAATATAACATTACATGATTTTAAGAATAATTATACATCAGATTACAAGCTAGGGATCATAAAGTCTAGTGTCTTGGTAGACTAGGTATATAATCAAAAACTATAAAAACATCCTTTTATTTAAAATCCATAATGAGCTCCTATCTTCTATTATGCTCATACATCTGCATAGGATAACCTGGGTATAACATAAACAAAGGGATGAGATAAAATCCTAGTAAGGTAATAACCATAAGAACAAAGCATTATCACATGATATAGAAGGCATGGCATGATGATATAAAAAGGAATTTAACATATGGAATCATAAAATATAAACAAGGAATCATATAATCATGGAGTCATAGTAATGTGGCAGAAAAATAAAACATGAATTTATTACGAGTCAAGGATAACCTCTTAGAACACTTCCCATAGTAGCACAAGCTAAGGATAACCACCAATATCGTTGAACAAAGTAGCACAAGCCAAGGCTAAACGCCAAGACTGTCACACATAATGTCTCTTGAGACTCAACTTTACCCAATGCATTGGAGATCTATCTAGTCACACCCATCTTAAATTTCTACGAATATGTTTTCTATAGATTTAATCATACATAATCAGTCTTATATAACATAAGGGTTTCCCATGGAAAGGATTGGGTACCATAATCACGACATAAAGCATAAAAAATGGGCGTATCATAAAAGTGTACATGAAAAGAAGGAACTAAAATATACATGAAAATTAATATGAAAAAATAGGCTTGTATCATGGGAAGTGATTTCAAGTGTAAGCGACAACATGTAAGAAAATTATTTAAGTAATTTTAGCATTAAATTTTTTTGGGTGGTTTAAGGAAATACTATAGAGCCTTTAAAATAGAAAAGTGAACAATACATTAGTAAAAACCAGAAGTGAACCTAGAAGGATTTCATAATAAAAAGGAATGATTTAATGAATACAATGGTGGCTTAAAATATAAGATATATTGCACTTTAAATCGAGTAAGAATTCATGAAGTTCCCTTAAAATAGGTTTGCTTATCGGGAAGTATTGAGGAGGTAATCACTTTAAAACATGTATATCACTGAAAGATAATGATGAAAGGGTATTGATAACTGAATTTTGTACATGTAAACAAAATTTATAAGATTAAAATAAATATATAAGATAAATTCAGTTTGGTAGAAAGAAATATAAGGCAACCTGAAGTAATAAAGGGGATTCAGGTGGATTTCCTTATGGATTATCGGCATGGTATCAGGTGTACTTAAGAGGGATTAATGAGAGATAAATGTATTTATAATATTTTATACATCATGAATATAGTATATTGTAGGTGCTTAATCATACCCCATCATTAGGAATTACACATAAAAGGTCATAACATAGAGGACAATCTTGAATAAAAGTGAAATAGAGAGGATCCCTTACCTTAAATCCAATGGTGATCTTTTATTGAACTCAATGATCTGAAAAATAAAATTAAATTCATTAATTAATAATTTCATAATATCTTATATAATTTAAATATTTATTATAACCTTTTTAAGTTCATTTATAACCATTTTTATTGGTTATGAGGTTCAATTTCGTTGTTCGGGTCCGTTTGCTTGCTTGGTTTTAATGATCGGTTCATGTTCGGATAAACATGTATGATGAAGGTGGTAGTAAATAATTGAATTTATATTTTATTATTGAACATCCAGAAGTTTACATGGTTTAAAATTTAATTTGGTTACTTGGAGTGAAGTTGAAACATTATATAAAACATTAGTGAAAACCTTTTGGGTTAATTGGTGGTTTTTGACCACAAAGAACACGTTTTGTTTTATAAACCAAAAACATGTGTAAAAAAGGATTCAAGAACCATATATGAGACATAATACATATATTATGGTCTGGTTGAACCATGAAAGTAGTTTTATGACCATAATTGAAGATGGTAATGGAAACTGAAAACCCATCATCCTTGAATGTGGTAAATTAACACATCTCGGATAGTGTCTTTACTACTGAAATAAAATAAGAGTAAAGGAGAGATGAAAATAACTTATTCCATTATCATAACAAAATTATAGTACATGTAAGTTACTAGAGTTTTTATAACATTTTTATGTGGTTAGGTAAGGATAGAAAATAAAACAAATTAACTTGAAAGGAAAAATAATAAAAAGAAAAGAGGAATTTACCACTTGATTCAATCTTCCTTGAGAGCCTCTTAAGGGGATAGGATTTGGTCTTTTGAGGAGTCCAAGTGCTATTGGATGTGGGGGGGGGGGATATTAGGGAGTTATTTGGGTAGAATATAGGCAAGGAAACAGGCTTGAGAGGAGTGAAGTGAAGAGGTAATAATGGGTGGTATTTATAGTGGAGGAGAGGAGGGTTTTCATAATATTATAATCATTAGTTTATTATTTTTACATAATACAATAAATAGTGATGATTACATGACCAAGAATAGTAATAAGTTCATGTGAGTTCAAAACAATTGGGCTTACATCATAATATCATCATCCATGACTCAATAAATCCATTATTTAGCATTTATCATAAATTATCGTATTTTACTATTCATAAAGAATCAAGTATTTTAGAAAAATACCAAAAATTAAACCTAACCATTTATCAAAGTTTATAATCCAAAAATTAAATCCATTATTCAAAAATAATTTTCTAAATATGATTAATTTAATTTTTAATTAAAATCACAATTTACTTGAGAAACAAAAATTTTAAAACATTTTTTTATTCCCAGATATAGGTGTATCGTACTTCCACATGAATCTTATTTATATAATATCATAAGTAAGGTTACTATTCATTAGGGTATGTAACTATTAATAAGGGTAATATTACTATTCATAAGGGTATGTTACTATTTACCAAAAATTAAGTTGGTCATATTAGACTCTAAGTAACTTACTGATCGCAACTGTGAAAGTCAGATTTTAAAAATTCAAATCACAAAAGTGACAAAATTATGTTTAAAGGTCACATAGAACTTAGTAGTTAATTATGTTGTAATTTAATGTGATTATATGACATAATTATAAGAAGGAAATTTCCATTTAAAACTTTGGGTTGTTACATAATTAATGTTATATTATTATATCTTATGGTTCATGTTTTAGTCAAGTATTAAATGATATAGTTTGGTGGAGGCCTATATAAAATCATGGTGATTGAATCAAAATCTTTTAACATTGAGTTACTAGACTGGTGTAAGGTAGGAGATTTTTTATAATTTTTTTATCTTATAAAATTTATTATTTCTGATATGTTGTGGATCCATCTAAATAACCCAGTTGACCTGAAACCCTTAGTTTTCTATCACCTTGATTAGAATGATTGGGTGTTATCATTTCTCCTCTATTTTTAAACCCCTTATCTTGAATGATTTATGCTTATAAAATTATCTTGTTTGCACCCAAAAAATATCCCCATGATCTAGTTCCTTGTAAAACATAAACCTTTTGTAAGCCACTCATACTAGCAATGTCTCAAAGAAGATAAGAATAATGCATTCCTTGGGCTTATTTTTGTTAATATATGGTTCAAAAAAGGGTTCATATAATTTTTTCACTTCATTTAAAACACTTTAATTTGGATTGGTGTTATAGACTTATGGTCTAGGGGGAGTATTTATTTTATGTTATCATATGCATCACTTTATCTAAATATTATCTTGGGCTTGAAATTTTTAGGATTATGTCTGGGGAATGGAATTGTGTGCCTTATATTTTTATTCCATGAGATGAAATATGCCTTATATTCATGGGACTATATAATTTTATTATATTCATTTATATTTCTTAAATATATGTTATTATATATTCTACTATAAAATTTTACTTCCGGTAGAATTAAATGGTTTATGAATATGTGAATTGAAAGGTGATCTGGTTGGTTGGACCTCTTTACTTATATGAGAGTTTTTGTCTAATTTGATTATTAATTTCTACTACATTGATAATATAGTTAAATTAAATATAAATGGTATATTAGAAGGGAGATGAGCATGTAATCCTAAAATTAAAGAAGGATAATATAAATTTTCAATTGAAATGATTAAAGGGATTGAAATCAAAATTATGAATAATATGTAACTTAGAGTTAATATAAAATGTTTTTAAGTAATGTAATAAATACTTTTGAGTATGGTATTTGATGGAATCTTGTCTGATTATGGTTTTTGGGATTTAATTGTTTATATATTTTTAATAAGTCTAGAATCAATATGATTTTAGGATGGGAAGATAATTTACTAGTATCCTTTAGTTTTTTCACTTTCTCAAGAGTTTCCCCCTTCCAAAATAATGTTTTATTCAATCATGGGTTTCAAAGTGATGATTTAGAGAACCTTAATAAAGATCATTTTTTTTATCCACTTAAGAGTGTGATGCTGTTAAGAGGGAGCATGCACTGAAATTTATTAAAGGTGGGACTGTAATAGAGCTTATTTTTAGTGTTATTTTGAGAAGTTTTACCTCATGGTTAGTTGTTTTGTTCTTGAATTAAATAATCTCTTTACTTTAAATTGCCTTATGGTCCATTAGTTGTGCTTTTGGTCATCAAATCCTTACAGCTTATTACATCATGGTCAGTTGTTTTTATGTGTTGTTTATCCACCTCATTATAGATGATTAGATCCGAGTGATCAACTTTTTTCATGTATCTGATCCACTTATTATGGTTTATCAGTTTATTCATATGTTCTATCAGTTGTTTTGGTATATAATAAACCCACTCCTTATGGTCCCTAAATTTTTTCAAGTTGTTGGTCAATTAGTTTGGTCATGTGGTTGACCCACTCCTTATAGATGATCAGTTTATTCATGGTGTTAGTTTGTTGTTCTGTTTACATGGCCGATCTACTGCCTACATTCTATAGTTTGTTTATGTTGTAAACTTTTTTACTTTGTGGTAAGTCTTCCTCACAGTCGATCTACAATTACTATAAAAAAACTAAACCATATTTTTTTAAGTTAAACTATTAAAATGATGAGGATAAATATTGGTAAAATTCTCTATAAATTAAATAATAGTGATGGATTTTTTGGTTGAAATATATATAAAAAAATATAAAAAAATTATAATAAGAATTAAATATAAATTAATGATGTTGTGAGTAAAAAAAAGTGATAATTTGGTGTTCCCTATGTACTATTGTATTTTCCATGTTGTGATTCATATTGATGTAGTTATGATTTTTTTCTTTTGAATAATAATTCTCTGACTTTGAATACTGATTAGGCATATTTCTATTATTTTCTTATATGGTATTTTATATGATTCACTATTTGAATATTATTTCTTTATATTTTTTAGTATTTGGTTGTAGTGTATTGGAGACCCATTGTTCACAAGGTGTATGGTATAAGGATGTGGTGGTGTTTTATGCTTATATTTTTTATTCTTTGATTCATGATCATTAAATGTGGGGTTCTCCGGATCACTAGGGTACGAGTTGGAAGGAACCTAAGTTAACATGTAAGTGCATATGAACTTATATTTTTTGGGGGAAAGTTTCTTAACATATTTTATACTGTTATTTACCTTGTTTTTTTGATGTTAATAACTTTATGGAAATATAATGGTTTTAGGGATGGTGGAATAATTATACTAATTTGATATATTGGGCATCTATCTTATTTATGAAAATCTAGTTATGGAAATTTTTTAATGATATGGTAAATAAATAATAATTTGGCCGTTATAGGCGATGTTGACAGAAAGTAGTGATTTTTTTATTTCTAGATAGGGTTGTTTAACATTATTTTTTTACTAGCTTTTTCTTACTTAGTGTTTCCACATTTATATGTCCCTACACATTAATTTCATATGGATATCTCATTATATTGAAATATGATCATAATGAGTACTTACAAGGTGATCACCACTATATTGTGTTTAATGAGTTATTTTTTAGGATCAATCAATGGAGAATGACAGTGAAACTATTTGGGTAGATAAGGTAGAGAACAAGGGATGGAGTGGAGTTTAAGAGCCTAATCTTTCTCTTCCTTGTTTTTTTTCATTATGTTTCATGTATTTAGGTTTTGAATTGAATTTTTACCCATTATTTATTATAAGTGGGGTTTATAGGTTTGAAATATCTGTCATCTTGGATTTTAATATTAGGGTAATGCCTCCCATACATTTATAAGATACCATTAGTGCTATTTTCCAAAATGAGTCCTGTTTGTGGCCAGTTTTGAGGATTATCCATGTCTCCAGTCTTGGAACATGATCATTATTAGTAAAGGGTTGTTAGTGACTGAATGGTATCAAAGATAATGGTTGATATATTAGATAGAGTTTGAAGTTATATGCAATTTTAGGTTCCCCAAAGCAGCACTTCTATGTCTACTGCCAAAAATACATTCTTTAAAAATTGGATTTGATACAAAGTGGGATGATCCAATATAAACATATCTTCATTTTATATCATTTCTATATATTAAAAATTTTACCTCACAAATAAAAAAATACCTCAAAAATAAGTTTTAATTCCTTTGAGTACTTTCTAATTAATTAACTTATTATACAATACTCATGTACATTTATCAATAATTTATCCACACTAGACTCCCTTCTATAATTATAGTAAGTTATACTCATCTTAATTACCTAGAGAATGGAAACCTAGGAAAGGGTTGATCTCAAAGGCTCTATAAGAGAAAACATATCTACATGTCATAAAGGGTTAGATCATTAGCATATGAGAAAAAAATTATGGGATAAATATCTTAAAAAAAAGAACATAGAATAATAAAATTTATCCAAAAGTAATGATAGAAAGATATGTAATCTCAAATGAACAGGTGTGTATTATGACATAAAATTGTGGGATAATGAACATGATCCATTGAGAATAATAATATTCATATATCCTAGAAATGTCGAAAGAAATAATTATAGGAATCATAACATTGGGTATTAAGAATCACTTTATGTTTCCCTTAATGAACTAAGAATAAAAACATGTTTCCTATAGTGGATATGAAATTATATCCTTTTTACCATATTGGATTGAATATTACTTCGTATTTCCCACAGTGTATCCATTATTATATCATATTTACCATAGTGGATAAAGAAATTTTTTCCCATAGTGGATCAGGAATTACATCGTATTTCCCATAGTGGATCAAGAATCTTTACTCATTTACAATTATTATCTCATGATATATACATCTTTTACCAATGTAATGGAGGGTTATATTTCACCCAACCATCACATATTAAAAATTCATACATATATGTTCCATTGTAACATGAAAACATATAAATATTGAACATCATATAATTATCCCATGGAAAATAGTTAAGTTTCCTGAAAAACATTCCTTGAACATTCCATAATCAATATAGAAAAATATATTAGATGGTGGCCTAAAAGTATCCCTAGTATAACATAAATAGAATTAATGATGTTGACATAGATTAAAAACAATCATTTATGATATTTGGATAAATAAATAAAATAATGAAATGAAATACCCCTTAGAAGGCATGAGAACATATTAAAATTGTTTTCTTTAAAATGAAATACTTTGAGCTTAATAAAAAAATTATAAATTATTCATTAAAAATAAAAAAAATTATAAGTTTTTTTAGAAAATAAATATTTTTTTAAAAACTTTTTTAATGCATAAAATTGTAGAAAATTATATCTAAAAAACAAAGGCCTTTAAAATACATTTTAAAATCAATGATTTATTTTTAAAAGAAAAATTATACTTTGAAAAATTAAAAATGTTTCCTTTTATTTTAAAAAAAATTAAGAATTATAATAAAATTTAAGACCATTTTAAAACATGTAAAATAATATTCGTAAGGAAGAATGAGAAAAATGTTTAATAAAACCATAAAATAGTTTTTAGATTTTTTTTCATAGTGGTAAAAGTCGAAGTTATGGATCACATTAAAAATTTGTTTTAAAAAAAGTGAAGTGAAATATTTTGAAAAATTTTAATTTAAAAAATATCTTCAATAATGGACACTTTAAATATATAAAATTTATAGGAAATATGGGGTGGAACATAAAACAAATGATAATGAATGGAATAACTTTTAAATATTTTAAAATACCATTATTGAAAATTCACATAATAAATATAGATAATAAAACTCAATTTTGAAAATATGAGAACATAAAGATTAAAGTCACATAAGATAAAATATAATTATTTTTTAAAATATAAATGAGAACAATGGTGGAAAGAGAAAATATAGCCATGGAAGAGAAACCATTGTTAAAGGGGATGATATTTATTCTAAGAAAAGATATAATTTTTTGATAAAGAAATTCATAAGGGAAAAATCTTTGAGTTACTAATGTCACTTTACATATAGAGGGATAATCCATTATAGTATCATCGTAGAATATGAGAAATCAATCTTTCAAAACCATGGAAAAAGAGGAATAATTATGACTCAAGAAAAGAAGTTTGGTCAAGAAAACCCCTTACAACTCAAGAAATGTTTTAATTAAAAATCATTGATAGAGATAGAATTAAATGTTACATAAATTAAATGATAATATTTTATATTATATATTAAATTCTATGTATTCACACCACTTAAATTAAATTAGTTTCATAAAACAAAATATATCTCAAAGAAAGTATATTGAGACGAAACACCCTTACATCGTCATTATCATTGTCATTGAAAATAAAAGAGAGGTAGAACATAATATGGAACTGTAAATAAATTATATCACATAAAAAATTATGATAAAATAAATATATGTTCAATATATGCACAAAAATAAGTAAAAAAAGGTGAATACACATAATATCTCAAAGAAGGAAAATTGAGATGCAAAGACCCTTACCGTTATTCCCTTTTTTCTAAAAATTCTCTAACCTACCTTATAATAAAAATAATAATATTAAGGACCTATTTTATAATGATATTCATACATAAAACCATTTATAAACATCATTTATAACCATTTATTAAAAATATATTAGTTATTTATATTTTATTTTCATCATTATATGTTAATTATTTTTTATTGTTCTGTTTAGTACTAGTCTTCTAATGACGGCATCGACCCTTATTTAAATAATAATGTTCATAATTATGATATGATTAATAGAAATTTAATAGATTTATTATAATTATTTATAAGGTTCTAATTTAATTTCATAAATATTTTAGTTACGATTTGTGGGGATGAAGTTTGTGACAAGTTTATTTTAGTAATTTTCATGACCGATGGGTAGAATCTATATAACATCTTAGATATTAACATTACCATCAAAGAAAAAATAAAGGATATATTTACATATTATTTTACAATATAAAAATTAATTATGGTTCCTTAGTTACTCATGATTGAAATTTATTACATTTTTCATGTAGGTGATTATATCAACACAAACAAGAACATATTATACTATATGTGTGAGTATGGTTAAGAAAGTGATTCAATAAAAAAATAAAATTATAGTAGAATAATAATTATATTATTTAGTAGTTTTAATGGTTGTGAATCGAGTTATAAAATATTTGTACAAATAATAAAATATAAGTGTGAAAAATGAGATATGTCACTTTCGTGGAGGTGGTAGTCTACACCTACGCATGTGTGAAAAATTTGTCTTCTTTATATCGGAAGGAAGAAAGGAATTGGTTTATAATTTCAAAATCTTAATAATTTTATTAATTTCATATTGATAATTTAAATATTTTTTTAAAAATATCTCTGTAAGGTAGTAATGAAAAATCGAACATGTTGTTCATTGAGGTAGTAGTATGCACATAAAAATGCCTATGATTTAATTTTTATAAGAAAAAGGGAGAGAAAAGTTATTTATTATTTCATTATAATAATAAAATTTTAGTATATTAAAAATAATAATGTAATTATAATGGATAAAAAATATCTTAAGGTGGTGTAAGAATAATTTAAAGAATTGGAATGGAAGAGGTGTAATTAAAAATGTTTACCTTACTCCATTTAGAATAACATTACAAAACTGTTTAAGTCCTTGAGAGGTGGTATTTTGAGAAGACCATAACCTGTAGTAAATTTTTAGGAGTTTTTGGGAGTTATATGGGTAGAATTTGGTATAATATAAGAGTCTATGGGTTTTGGGAGATTTGGGGCGGTGATGAATCCTTTTATAAGGGAGGTTAGTGGCATTTTTCTAATATATTAATGGAAAAGTTACTACTAAAAGGTTCAATGGATATAATAATGGAAAATAACAAAGTACATGAAGAGGTATGGTTAATAAAGCCTCATAAATACATTTTAACACATGTTTTTAACATGTTTTTAATAATTTTATCTTAGGTGTTTTACATTTACAAATTTTGGTTTTTTACTATGGTTACTAATTTTTACCTATGAAATTTACTTTTTATGCGTAAAAATAAAATGGGATGAAATAAAAATGTAAGTATTTAATTAATAGTCAATGGTTCAAAATTTTATTTAGTGAAGGAGATGGTGATTCCTATAGGATTTTTATGGTTTTATAAAAGGTAATTGGATTTCATTATTGATAAAATAAACCATGTAAGTTCATAAGATGATTAACTTGATGCCATGATCAAGAAAAAATGAATTTTTAGGGTTTTATTTGAATAATTCAAGTGGCGATGTTCATGAAAATGTTGAAATAAATATCTATCGACTTGAGTAGCATTCTTAAAATCTAAAGATATGTTCTAATTATAATTGGATATGGAACTATGTTTACAATAATTGAAAAATATCAAATATCAATGAGGATAGAAATATATATATATATATATATATTGTAAAAATTTATTTTGAAAATTCCTAGACTATATGAACTTTATTTTTTTTCACTTGGTTGGAATTAATGAGAATTTATCTAACACTTTTTATAAGTGTTCATAAAAAAATCACCATCCATGGCCAACTATGCAAACCATCTTATTTTAAGTAGGATCTAGTTTAACTAGACATACCCTGCTATGGTGGCATGGGTGGGGAATAGGTTAGGTATTACTTGCACATGAGCAGGGAGGGGTAGAACTAGGGTAGACCCCGGATGCTAAGATCTCATGCAGGGTGGAATACATAGGTGTAAGGTGAGTGTGTGAGTGTATTGGGAGCTGATCCTGGAGATGTGGTTTTTTGTTGAGATCTTATCATGTGATGAGTTATTAAAAAGCATATATAAAAGAATCATTCTAATATAGGAAAAGTTTGTTATGGAAAAATTTTCACCAGTAATTTAGAAGATGGATATATTAGTTGTGAAAATGAAAATGTTACAGATGTATTATCTCCTTCCATCAGCCATATTGGTTTCTATATATCAAGAGGAACACATGTTGTTTATATCGTAAGGACATTCACTAAATAAAATGTTCCAAGTGTGATCAACTGCAAGAGAATTTAATGATCGATTTAATGAGAAATAGACACCACATAATGGTCTATAAAACCAAATGATTTAACTAAAGACGCCACAATATTGAAGTGAATCAATTACATGACGGTTATCCAACATATCTCTTGATGTATGGTTATAAATTCACTCAAATGACCACATGAGTAATATAAACACCAGATGATGAGTATCCAATTTACTAGTTAAATAAACATAGATATATAAAAATAACAATAAGTGACCAAAAAATCGATGGATCGACCACATGATGAATAAAATATACCTTATGAGTTAATACAATCTACTAATGAAGGAGGTCACATAATAACTGTTCCTATCATGAAGATAACGATCGATCAAATTTTTTTTGATCAAACATGATATGAAAAGTTATGTTTTCTTCAACCCTAATCTGAATCATTCAAATGAGATGAAAAAAATTATCCAATGTGAGTAAATTAATGCTTGGGATTTTTTTAGAGTTTTGAAATACTCATACAGTTCCACTTGCATTAATTTTACTTTATTATTTAAAGGATGATCAAGGTGTCCAGGTCATCATGCCTCTATACTGTTTATGTGGGGAATAATAAAGTTCACACAACTTGGAATGAATACATTAATTAATTAAACATATAAGTGAAATTTTTATATATATTTCACTCGATAGAAGATATAGTGCATTCATGTTAACTGTAATGCCTGAAAAAATAATGAGGTATGTTATACACTATATGAATAGTGTAGTGGCATATATTAAGTGTCATGAAAGAGAAGAGAGAATACATGAAATTCATGATTGATTTAAGGATTTTTAATAGTATTCCTATTTGATTCCATGAAGAATGATTTGAGGTAATTATTGATCCATTTTTTGTTATACTACATAAACAAAATACAAGATTAAATGTTGTCATCCCAAAATGAGGTTATGGTTATTTATTAATAGTGTGTAGTAGTGAAGAAGACCCAAGCCTCAATGTATTTAAAATGAGATCTCAATATAGAGATATTTAGTTTCTAGACTAAGAATTTCAAATGTGAATAATTATTTGATATTAAACATGACTTAATATCTTAAATAAATGATGAAATAATTTAGATTTATTGACTGAATTAAAAATGAAACAATTCTAGTTTCCAATAATTATGATTAATTCGAATTAATTTATATGATATTATTATTTATATATTGATTCAAGAGATAAATGAAATGTGTTAAATTATTGAGAATATTTTCATAGAAATTATAATGAACTTTATAAGAATTATGGGAGCTGATACAACATATATATCACAGATAGATGAGGAAGAAGAGAACCTAGAATAATCAATATCTACTGAAGAGTTTTGATACCATCATTACTTATAATGTTTTAAAATACTATAAACTATTAGACTTATTGATCAATATTTCTTGTGGATGAAGACCAAATCACAGTTGGTATAGAAAAAACCTAGATTATTTTGATTTATTTCTATTACTGGATAAAAACTGAAGGAAATTAAAACATAGGTTTATAAACAATTTCTAGAGAATTTTAGTTAGAGCGTATAACAAATTGTTCGTCTTATGGGATTGGGTTGTATAACCAGTTCATATTATATCCACTTTGATATTTAGTGGAGAATACATGTTTTGGGATATAACCAATATGGAAAAGAGTAGTATTTTATAATGAACCTTGTAAATATCATGTGTTCAGTTCTCTCATATTATTACTATATACGAAGTGCGAATCAATGACAATATTGAGTGGATTGTTAACTCTAAGGTTAATATTAGTAGGGATAGAATTTATAAAATAATGTTATTGTTTTATTACCTCTCTCAGTGTTCAAACCATCCTAGGGAACTACATGTAGTATCATATCCAATCTCACCTCTAAAGATATAAGAATATTTTTGAGACCTTGAAAATAAAAACTCAGTCAATAGTTGAGGACTTACCACATTCGTAGGGAAGAATTATCACACCTGGATGAATATCATGTTACCCTATCTCTTATCACTTGGTCTAAAGGTGAGAGATGTAGACACATCTGGGTTTCCACCTATTGCCAAAGGTTCTTTAAAGGCTCAAGATGATAAGAAAAACATTCACTCTGATGGAAAGGATAGAATTTTATTTTAATTTCTATATCAAAAAAAGGAATATTTCATGGTCATGGGTCATTAGAGTTCACATAAAATCTATGAAAAATTAAATATATTTTATGAATGTAAAATCACAGTCAAATAGGCCAAGGTACAAGTATGGAGGATCCAATTTGAAGAAGTAATGATAGCTGGTGATGAGACTATTTATGACTACATTACAAGGGGAAATGTGACTGTGAGTAATATACATGGTTTTATTTAGAAACTATAATATTTCTTCTTAAAATATTTATGAGTAATTTTATAGGTTGATTTGATTAAAAAATATAATCCATAGAATAAGATGGGATTTAATAGTTGATGAGTTAAAAAACATACTTATAGCTTACATGATGAGGAGAATTCTAGTTTTTAAGAATAAAGAAAAATATAGGACAACCATTGAAGTAATGGGAAAAGGAAAAGTTAAATAAGGAGAGATTTTTGAATCAATATATTTATCTATTGAGGGGGATTAAGGAATTAAGTAGGCCATTTAAATTATATTTAGAGGGTTAAAAAGGTTAAAGTGGAAAGGAATAGGTAAAAAATTACTAAAATATAGAAATTATGATGGAATTGGTCACCAATCCAATGAATATACAAAATATGTTTTCTAAATTTTAATATGTTGAGGAAAGTGAGATATTTTGAAAATAAAAAATGAATAAGGAAAAGAAAAATAATTATTCCATAAGTAGTAAAATCAATTTTATGAGAAAGAAAGAGAATCCAATTTTATATTCATATTTCTCATCATATGATGATGATAATTTATTTTCTAAAATTGAAAAGGGTTTGATTCATCATGCGGTGATGGTGAAGGAGAGGAAAGGACATAGATGTAATGGGAAATGAGGCATGAGTTGGAAGCATGTATTGAGGATATTACAAAGCATGATAAAGAAAATAAAAAATAACTAAATGATACAAATATTATTATTGATAAAAAAGAAGTTATAATCCAGAAGGAAGAACCCTATGTTGATTAGATCAGAATATAAAATCTCAAGGTGGCTTATAAAAAAAAGGTTGTAATTTTATAGGAAATTTGACTCAGAAGTAAGAATATATGTTTGAGACAGAAGCCATAATTTTCATAGTTTAGGATGTGTTGAACAAGGCTATAGAATAATTTAATAAATCAATATAGGTTAATGATAGATCTTCTTGAGCTAGTGATACGAAGTGTTTGGAGAATCAGGTAAAATATGTTGATTATGAATATCAAGAAAGGTATGCTATAAATAAAGTGATGGTCTCAAAAACAAACCTTCATATGGTTGTGCCAAGAATTATGTTGAGAAACACTCTTCCTATAAAAACAATAGAGGATTCCATGAAGGGAAATTATCTTATGAAAAATAAAGTCAACTATTGACACTTCTTCTTTCACAAAAACGATAAAAATACCTAAAAGTAAGGCACCCCATGATTAAAAAACAAATAAAAAGGGATTAAAGGCTCTAAATCACCTAGGTTGAGAAATGCGAGCCACCTATGTGGTCTAGAATATCGCATAGGTCTAGATAGCATGAGAAACCTGCACACCAAGAGACTTAGGTAGGCCCTACCCACATAACCTAGTATGAGTGACCCATACTTGCATGATAGACCTAGATAGATGACCTTCTTCACCCATGGTACTGACTTTTCCATTAAATAGGACCATTGGGAACCTTATTTGACATGAATGGTATACCAGAAGAAGCCTCAAAACTCTAATCACCCTATTCCTTCACCTAGGTCCTTTGAACATTCTAGGTAGATATCCAGGCCTCGAAAGAAGAGGAAATTAAGGAGGGTAGTGGGATGAGAGTTCCTCTATTTTACAAAAAACCAATGAATTATGTAAGGATCCACATCCCCCTAGTCCAATAGAACTAGGGTTAAGTCCCCTTCTCAATCCTAAGATTTGAGTGAAATTCATCCAAAGACGCCTTAGGAGACCCTTGGAGCATAGAGAAAGGCCTTGCCCAAGTGTTTATCCTCGGTTTTTCATCATCCAAATGAATCTTCAGGTCACCCTAGCCTCACCTATGTGAATTAATTTTGTATCACCCAAGCTTACCATGCACAATATACATTATTTTTGTCTCGGTTTCACATGCACGAGCCACCTTCTATCATCCTAGGACTAACTTGTCCAATACACCCTTTGATCCCCCTTTCATACCACCAATATACTGGCACCAATTTCTTTGGAAACCCCATATAAGGGGGGCCAATACATGGCCTCCTACAAATCCTCCAAGTATGTACGATTAGAACACAAGGCACATCAACATGTATTCTCGATTATACCTTCCCATGGTAATGGAGGTCTCGCATTTATCCTACCTAATAGGTGGGATCCTTGGAGCGTTCTTAATCATAAAATCCCATTTTAATGTGTATCTTAACCTTAGGGATAATGAATATATGCTAGGGTTAAATATAATATAGGATATGGGTATATCAAATCCATGTATCTATCCCAACCCCCCCCCCCCCACCAGGACTTCACCCCTATCTACCAGTAAACGAGGAGTGAATGTCACCATAGTGAATCCCTCTTAGAGTAATCCACTAGTCATTATTATGGGTTACTCCACTACCTTTCCATATCCTTTTCCTCATATGCTATAAAAAAAGGGAGACTTCATGGTTTCCAATATCTTCAACTTCCTCTTGTTTCCTACACCAAGAATGAATCACATGGGATTATAGGTTAGTAATGATCATGACATCCACATGCTAAAATTACAGTATCATGAGGGGAATCCATTTCCATATCTTCCTCTCACATTCCCTAAGGCCTTTTATTTTTTTCAATCTTGATCCATGTTATCACCACCTCAATGGGATATATTCCTCATGAGGAAAACCTTCAAAGGGACATATCTCTAATGAGGCAACCTATGGCCTCCTATTCGATGTAGTCACCAAAAATGTTTTCAGCACCACAAATGTCCATATTACCCATAAGGAAAACCTTCAAAGGTCCATATACTCAATAAAGCAACCTTAGGAATCCTACATGGTATAATACCCATCCATGTTATCAGCACCTCAAAGGGAAAAATTCCCTGTAAGGTTAACCTTCAAAGGGCCACATCCCTGATGATGAAACCTTGAGCCTCCTATTCGGTATAATACAAAACCGTGTTATCACCACATTGAAGGGAAATATTCCCAATTAGTCATTACATATGGGCCTTCAAGATAGGTCTAAGACCAAATATTTCATACTATATAAGCTTTGATTCCTATCCAAATGAGATATGTAGGAAAACTCCCCGAGGTTTATACCCAACAACCCAAACTCACCCTAATCTTCCCTGGGAGTCATTCCCATTAGGTTCATATCCAAATTGGGAGGCTACATCCCTTTTAGGTCCATTGGGCCACTTGGCATAATTCCAACACCAACCCTTGTCTAGGAACCCTTCTCCTTGATTTGCTTGCTATATAACTTTAAACTAGATTTTTTAGTCCTTCTCACATGACCTTAAAAGGTATGATGTGTCCCATTAAGTGTTATAGAAATACATTAGTTCTAATTCCATTCACAATGATATATAAGAATCCATTTTCATGTGCTTGATCCTAGTACAAAAATAACTCCCATATCCTTGGATGTTGATAAATTATAGATTACCCCACCATGTGGCTTAAAACTAGTATCACAATGAAAAACGACATAAGAATCTCTAATCCACATAAAAATGTTCCCATTGAAATAGAAACTCTAATATATATGTATATAACCATCAATGGAGAACCTTATATACATATATATTTTTTTAAATCCAATACATTATACTAATTTATTGTTAACATAATGGTGACCCATTCTATATTTGTGATTTAATAAAGGATTCATGAATATGTCATAAATCATTAAAAGAGTTCCAGAGTAGGAAATAAATACCCCCAAAAGGGTGTGATGAGCCCGATCACCCATTCTCCTGACCAATGTGATTACCTAAGCATTGTTGGATCCATTTCCCAATAACCGCCTACCTTTGGAAAACATGTTTGTGAAAAATCTCAAAAAAGGGAACCATTGGATTTTTTCGATTCCATGAACAAAACCCATTGGAAAAACTTTTAGAAAGGACATAGAAATATGTTTTTGGTGTGAAGGGTCACACCACCACCACAAAAAATTTCCATTTCAACCCCACATGGTTTTTGGGAATAAAACAGAAATGGTGAAACCGATGGGAAACCTTTACCAAAATGATTGTGTCACCGACATGTTAGAACCATTTCATACTCACAAAAAATGAAACTAGGATAAACATGGATATAAAATAATATATTATGCAAGAGTTTGTTTATTTAGATGATGCTTTGAAGGGTATTTATTGTTTTTGTTTTTGTTTACTTTCCTAGAACTTTCACATGAACTCTCTTCAATCCAAATAGTGTCTTAATAGTTTAAGCATACATATGATTCGACCATTTTAAAGAAGGGATATTCATGAGATTAGAGGATTTTGTCTCTAACCTATTAACTTAAACACTGATAATCAAATGCACTGATTTTGGAGCACCACCTCAATGGTACTATCTAGAATCTGGATGTTTCACGACAATCCCTCTAGCTCATGAATCCTCACCAACCATCTACTCAGCATTGGTTGGTGGCCCAGAACTCTATGACACCAATTACCATTTAAAACTGTTTTTGGATCCTATCACTAAAATAGAACAATATATCCCTCCCTTATTTTAAGGAGTATTATCAAGAGGAAACCAATGACCTTTTTCCAATAGCACAAAGGTTCCTCCATAGGTCTCCTCTTAGTAGCTTCCAGTACTGCCAACACCACGTGACATCAAACCCTCAACATGAAGAGTTTTCTACAATCAGGAGTTTGACATAGGTCAGTTAGGCCTAAGAAATCAGGTCATCCTACCAAGGGAAATGATCACGCAATAGGGAACATGACCATACCTATGTTCCCTCCATAGAATCCCACCGGTCAAATATGATAAAAAATTGAGAGTAAGCACACACACTTTCCTGTGTCCACTAAGCCTTACAGCTTAGTTTAGAAGCACTAAAAGAATCCAACTGGTGAATCCAAGAACTAAATAAGGGAAAAATAATATCTACACCATCAAAAATTAATAATGTTGGAATATACCATAGGAAATTGTGGACATGAGTAGGAATAAAACCCTATTCAAACCATTGAATGAAAACATATCCCTATTTAGAAAAGTGATGTCACTCATCATATCCTTGAAATATTGAAATAAAATACACAAATTCCTACCGAAATCATAAAAAACTAGAAGGATATAATAGTAGTAGTGGTAGTGGTTGAAGGGAAGACATAAAACCCCATTCCCAAAATTAAGGTAACTTATAAACATAATACCAGGGTCACTCCAGAGTAGACACAGATCCCTAATTCTATCCACAAGGGTCTTGTACTCAATCCAATGATAAATGGACAACCATATCGGGACCATACCCCCATTACAACTTTAGCTCATCGATCCATCCTAGTGGTCATTGCAGGGTAGGAACCCATCTCTACCAAAATTATAGACTTTTGTTAGAAAATTATGAAAATAAAAAGGGAGATACTCCAATAAGACCCTATATATAAAATGTAGCGACCCAAACCAAATATACCGAATCCAGTTTCTACTAATACTACATTGGCATGATTATAAGGAATCAAATCCTAAAGGACTGAATATTTTATTAGTCTTGGTAATGCAGATACATAAACGAGTCTTGTATTGAAAATAAATACACTAATTACAACATAATTTTTTTATCTTTAAATGAATAACTTCAAGGATAACTCTAATAAAACTATTAAATCCCTATATATCATTCATAGTATGCTTCTTGGATTCCTAGAGAAGGAAAAATAATAAGGGTGAGCTCAAATGATTAGTAATAAAAAAATATAGTGGAAGTAATAATGAATCAATGAGAGTAATAATTATGACATGGTAAATAATTGAACACTCATACCATGTAATCCAAAAACTGATAAGGAAGTTCATAAAAAAATATGGCAAGGTAATAACTAGAAACACATGCCATTAAAAAAACTAGTTATGGAAAAATCAATATAGCAAGGTATGAAATTGAAACACATTCCATTTAATCAATAAACTAAAATGAAATTTATCCATAGATTTGTCGGCAAAAAAAACTCATGGATGAATAATAACTGAAAATAAATTAGGTAAATTATTAATAATTAGACATCATGTCTAAGTCACATGAAAACCCATACTATCAAGACCTTTCACAATATGGTTTAAAACCATAGATTGAAACCCGTTTAATTTTAACAACTGGTTTGTCTCATGAGAACCTATCGATGCATCAAGGGGATATATAAATTTTAGGACCCACCCATTATTACCCTTCCAAATCATTCCTTATATCAATTAATCAAAATAAATAATATTCCTTATCAAATATCCATATTTAATAAAGAATATAGATTTATCAATAATTCCCTAGTTAATTAAATAATTTTCAAAGTGAACACTATATGTAAAAATGAAAAACGGTTTAGGAAATACTAATATCCATTATATGATAATATGGAAATTCAATTAAATTTCCCATTATTTTTTTTAAAATATAGTGATTGTTTTAAGATAAAGTTTACAATCATAAAATGAAGTGAGATTGAAAAGATATTCATTAAGAAAATTCTCTATGAGAATATCCCTTTAACATTCCAAAGTTTCCCATACCACATTAAAAAATTTAAATCACAATCCCAATGAATGAATAATATTAAATGAAACTTATAATATCATGAGATTAATGAGATTCATGATATAACATGCCAAATGGTAGTATAAACACCATATAAAAGTGAATTAGTGCATAACAAAAAATATGTCTTAGTGGAAATTAAATTGAGACAAAATACCTTACATGTGAATCGAAAGACCCAAAAATAATAATCATCAAATGAAAAATTTAATAATTAACCATTTAAATAAGAAAATTAAGCTTATAATAAATTATAGAAGGTAAATCCGTACATGTCGTGTGAGGTAAAAAAGTATATTCTTTTTTGAATGGTAAAAAGGTCAGAAAATGCCTCATTTGGAAAGAGAAAAAAAGATTCCTTTGAAAACATTGGTAACAGAAAAAAAGGGTAAAAATAAATTTAATAAATAATTTTTAAAATATTATTTTTTTTAAAACATTTTAATAAAACATGGTTTTTATAAGAAAACAAGTTCTCCAACTAAAGAGAGAAATGAAGATGGGTTTTCTTAAAAATATTTTCTAAAAAATTTTGAGTGCCAAAGAGTGGGAAAATGGTACTATTACTTGAAAAGAGTCATGAATAACCATAGGAGGAAAAAATAAAAGGTTTTATTATACAATAATAAAATAATTTCCTCATATGGAAATTCAAGTGTAAACAATCTTGAAGAAAATGAGATTGTGAAGTAAATCATTGAAAAGACCATAACATTGATGTGAAAATAAATAAATGAATAGATTATGTGTGTAAAATTTATATATATATATAAAAAGTTTAAATACAAAAATATATAGTAAAAATTTTATTATAAACACAATCATATAATATTAATAACAATGAGGAAGTGATATAACCCAATGAAAAGAAATTGGGTTATAAAATTATTTTCAACTTCGTAACTTTTAATTAAAATACCTTTATAATAAATAATTCATATTGAAACTAAAAATACCATGAATATAAAGTAATTTATGGTATGATATATTAAAATGGTCATTAGATACACCATACATAAGAAGTAAGCGGTGAACATGACATTTATCTCATCGATGTAAAAAGTGAGATCAAAATCCCTTACATTGTGTTCGACTTGTCTTGTGTGTCTTTATAATAATGAATAAAAAAATTATGTTAATTATTTACTTTCTTGATAACCTTTTAAATTTTTATAATAACTTTTATTTCACTTATTACCAGGTAGTATACAACTACTTTAAAAATTAAGTATACGTCAAGTGTTTTGACCTAATTTGATTTATGTGTCAAAAACAACTTTGATTGGTTAACTATAGTCAATGGGGTCATTATATAACATATCATGAATAATAATAATTATATAATTATCATATTTATAAATAAAATTATACTTTTAAAACCAATAATTAAATATGGTTATGAAAATGAACCAATGTTACAATAATGGGGATGGTAAGACATACATACGCATGGTAACGTTCCAATTTTTCAATAATCATTATTGAAAGAAGGTAAGTAATAAAATATCATTACAGAATGATAATTATGTCATAAATACCATATTAATTAATCATATATACTTATATATATAATTCTTTTTTATTTAAAAGGAATAACATCATGTTGAGGAGGCGATAGTCCACACGTCCACAAACGACGTTATCACTTTGTGTGTGAAAGGGTAATAAAGAAAATAAGATATATATATATATATATATTATATTTATAGAAAGGTAATTATATCATCAATATCATATATAGGTTTTTTATTTCACATATTTCTAATTAAAAAATATTTTACACATTCCATGTATCGTGTGAACGAATCACATCGCTCTAAGGGGCGGTAGTCCACACTTCCACAAACGATGTTATCATTTTTACACAAAATGGAAAGTATAAATATTTTTGTAGTAAAAGAATTAAATAATCATAGAGATAAAATAAATATCATATAAAATCGTATATAATCATATTTTCCATCCTAATTTTTACCATTATAGGTGGTAAAGGAAAAATGAACAATCATTGTTTCATGAGGTGATAGTTCGCCATACACATAAACAGTATGTTCATTACCCATTAGATGGAAGAATGTGTAAGTTCAGGATGAAAACTTATGATAAAAACATAATAGAATATTTAAGATATTGGTTCTGTTATATAATCACAAAATAAGGATAATTGAAGGAGTGGAGAAAGGAAAAAAATTAAGGAGCTTTAGGAAAGATGTTATCTCTTAATCCGGTAACTCCTTTTGGTTTCCAGCATAGGGATTCCTTGGATTTATTTATACAAAAAGGAAGTATTCAAGGAGTAATGAAGGTAGTTAATTGGGTATATATTTTCCAAACCTAAGTGGTTTGAGAGGTGTAAGGAAGTGGGGGGAGAGGAGGCCTTTAATAGTGGAGGAGGAGTGTCACTCTTGTAATATTTTGGAAAAAAGGAACCCCACCCAATTTTTTTTATTGAAAATGGATAAATATTGGTCAAAAGTATATAAATGGGAGTATAGAATAGAAATAGGACCAGAAAAGTTCTTTTATAAAAGTTTCTATTCTATATTAGGCCTTAACTTTAGGGTTTAGTCCCTTATTAATCTTAATTTCCCCTTAATCATTATAATTAATTTTAATTACATTCACTAATATTTTTGGTCAAAAAATAAGTTGAACATATTATAAATTATTTTGATTCCAAATATGAAATTAATTATTCCAAATTCCAATCACAGAAGTGGAAGAAATTAATTTAAATTTAATCTCATAGATGGGACAACAATGCGGATTTTTAAGGTAAAAACGTTCAAAAGTTTGCTAAGTTTTTATATTCAATTTCAAAGTGAAATTGATTCCAATGACCTAAATTTGATTAATTTATAAAAATATTATCTAATTAAACATTAAAATTAGTTAAAAATAAAACTTATCCTTACAAAAAAATAGTAAAAATCGGTTTGGAGTTAAAATTTAGTATTTTCCATTATTCATAAAAAAATGAAACTTCAATGAAAAATAAATTTTTTTTACCATAACCCAATTTTTATGTTATGATTTGAAATATTAAGTTTATTTTAACATAAAAGATTTATAAAATTTCCAAAAATTGTATTTAAAATAGGTTCTCCATTAGAAGGTGGTAAAAGTGGCTTAATAAAAATATTGGGTTTGTTATTATCTTATAATTATCAAATCTATTGGATAAATATAAAAAATATTTGATTGAATATATAGAATATATATTTAATTAATATCATTCAATAATTGAAATTAATTTAATTTATTAATACAAAATTCCTTTGTGAGCATAAAAATAATAATATTTCCTTCATATTCAATTAGTTTATATTTTCATTTCTAATTAATTAGTAACCTGCTAATTCATATTATATTTTTTTAAACCATATATTTTAAAAAGTTAGTTAATAATATTATTAGACGATAATTTAACAAATAGGTTAAGTATTATTATATTAAATAATAATATTTTAATAATATATTATTGTTTGGTAAAACTGGGTCTTGCATGTAATGCAAGCCATTAAAGAAACTCGTTGTTGAGTATGTCGCATTCTAACTTAGTATCACATGAATTTCAAGCTATTAATTATATTAAATTTCTATAAAATATTAAATATATTATAAATTCTTGGGATTTCATATCCCCTTATGTGTTTTATGGTGTGTGTCATACACGCTATCTAATACAATGTTCATAATTTAGATTTTAGGGGCATTACATTCTACCCACCATAATTTAACTGCATACTCAAAATTTAAAATCAAATTTGGTGATATATTGTTTGATATTCATTATTTTTAAATCCCTCATCTTAAGAAGGTTTTGTAAAAAAATACATCGAGAGAAGATACAATGGGAAGTAAAAAAGGTTAAATGGACTAACATATACCTAGGTATCTAAGTAGGATAACATTAGTGAAAATTAGAGATACATAACTTGAGGAAAAACATGAATATTTATAAGAGTGATTGAGGTCATCAATCACAAACAATTGAGTTATAGATAGAAATTTTAGAGCCTCAAAGTCATAAATCTATGACGATTTAATAGACCATAGGTTCAACAAATATCATGGTATTAGGAAAACACATTTTTTAATCATTTTCTTAATGTTGAGTAATTATTTTACTACCTAAGAATATAGGGAAATATAATTTATTAATAAATTTCAATTTCATAAGAAAATTTTCAACTTTTGGTTATGATTTGATCAAATTATAATTCATCTCTTACCGTAAGAAATGGGTATCCAAAAATTAACTTAAATCCGTTAATAACTAAAACATTTAATGGATCATAAGGCTCATAAAAGAGGGACAAGTCTAACTATTTTTATATAACTATTCTCTAAAGTTAATATGGTTAATATATTAATCTCTAAACCTAAAAATTAACACTATTGATTCATCATTAATATTAATTCATCAAATTGTTCAAATAATTATACTTTAACAAGGACATCATATAGGCCAGTGGTAGGAACAAAAACCCTTATCATCCTTCATTGATGGGTTCAAGCCACATGGGCTTTCCAAACTTGTTGGGTTGTCACCCGTATATAGGTTTCCATTTTATAAAACCAAATTAATATAAATTCCAAAAATAAATATAATGTAAATCCTTTAAATAAGGTTAATCAATAAATATCCTTTTAACTAAGGTTTTCAATACCACCTCAATACATAAATAATTAATCCATTTATTTTGAAATATCTCCTTACTTGGTCTAAGGATTATCCTAGGTAATTTATTGTCAAAATATATTATAATGTTTTGTAAAGAAAATGTGAATTATCCTATGAATATTCCATGATAGTGTCAAAAAAGGTGTGCAGTAAGGCCCGTTGTTGTATACCAGGTTACCGTGAGTAAGGTCCAGGACACCTTGTCGGAGTTTTTACTCCTAGGTACATCTGTACCAAAACCACATCCACTTGTAGTATCCATATAGGGATGTATTTCTACGAATAACCACATAATTTCTACCTTACCTAAATTATATGATGTTTTTGTATTCCTATCCAAAATGTAAATATTAGGGTTGTGATCACTAGTCTATCTTTTCTAAATCTGCTTTCCAATGTTAATGTTAAACTTACTCTGATACTAACTCTAGCGATCGACCCCAAAAATACTAGATCCGGTGTCTACTTTTATTACATCAGAATGATTACAAGGAAGACAATCTAGAAGAACTGAAGAGTTTAGAGGTCTTAGTAAACCAAATACAATAATGATTCTTGTATTATAAATGAATACACTAATTACAAAATAAATTTTGTTCTCTATAAATAAATAACTTCGAGGATAATTCTAATATATCTTGTAAATCTATACATATAACTCATATAATGATTCTTGTATTCTTAGGGAATGAAAAATAATAAGGGTGAACTAAAATGGTCAATAAAGATAAAATATAGTGGAATCAATAATGAATCATTGAGATTAATAATTATGGATTGGTAAATTACTAAACAAACATACCATATAGTCAGAAAACTAAGAAGGAAGTCCATAAACAATACGGAAAGGTAATAAATGGAAACACATACCATTCAAATAACTAGATAAGGTAAAATAAATATGGAAATGAATGAAAATGAGACACATGCAATTTAATCAATGACCTGAAATGAAATGTATCCATGGATATGTTGATGAAAAATATCATGGATGAATAATAACTAAAACTAAATGAGGAAAATGATTAATTATTGGATGTCATGTCTAATTCACATGAAAACCTATATTGTCAAGTCCTTTCACAAGATGGTTTAAAACCACAGATAGAAACCCATTTAATTTGCACAACTAGTTTGTCTCATGAGAACCTATCGATTCATCGAGGGTCTATATAATGTCTGGGACCACCCTTTATTACCAGTCCAAATAGTTCCTCATATCAATTAATCCAAATTAATAACAAACCTTATCAAATATCCATATTGAATAAAGAATACAATTTTTTCAATAATTCCCCAGTTAATCAAATAACTATCAAAGTGAACACAGTATGTAAAAATGATATAAACTTTAGGCAATACTAATATAAAGTGTATGATAATATGTAAAATAAAGTAAATTCTCCACAAAAAATGATTAAAATAAAGTGATAACTTCAAGATAAATTTAACAATCATAAAATGAAGTGATATCTAAAGATAATTATTAAGAACAATATATAAGAGAATAGTCCTTAAGTATTCTGAAGTGTACCATAACAAAATTAAAACATTTAAATCATATTACCTATGAATGAATAATATTAAATTAAACTTATAATATCATGAGAGTAAGGATATTTATCATATAACATGTCAAATGGAAGTATAGACACCATATAAAAGTGAATTGTTGCATAACAACAAATAAGTCTCAATGGAATATAAATTGAGAGGAAATCTCTTATATATGAATATAAAGACACAAAAATAATAAAAATAAAAATAAATATTTAAAAATTAAACTAATAAGCATGAAAAATAAGCTTCTAGTAAATGATGGTGGGTAAATCCGTACATGTTGTATAAGGTAAAAAAGAATATTCCTTTTTGCACAGTAAAAAGGTTAGAAAATACCTCATTTAAAAAGTGACAAGAATATTCATTTAAGAAAATTTTTGAAAGAAAAAGGGCTAAAAATTTATTTACTAGATAAATTTTAAAAGGTTAAAATCATTTTTTAAATCATTTTAATAAAACATGGTCTTTAGAAGAAAATAGGTTCTCTGACTAAAGAGGGAAATGAAGTCTGGTTTTATTACAAACATTTTATAAAATATTTTGAGTATAAAAGAGTAGAAAATGGTAATATTAATTGAAAAGGGTGATGAATAACCAGAGGATAATAAAATTAAATGTTTTATTATACAACAATCAAATAATTTCTTCTAATGGAAATTGAAGTGTAAACAATCTCAAACAAAATGAGACTGTGAAGTAAACCATCGAAAAGACCATAATGTTGATGTGAAAATCAATAAATGAATAGATTATTTATTTAAAATTTATATCCACATAAAATAGTTTAAATAAAACAATAGATAGTTAAAATTTTATTATACACATAACCATATAATATTAATGACAATGAGGAAGTGATATAACCAAATGAAAAAAATTGGTTTGTGAAATTCTTTTCAACTTAGTAAATTTTAATTAAAATACCCTTAGAAGAAATAATTCATATTGAAACTAAAAATACCATGAATATAAAGTAATTCATGGTATGATATATTAAAATGGAAATTATATTCACCCCACAAAAGAAGTCAGTGGTGATCATGACATTTATCTCATAAATGTAAAATGTGAGGTGAAAATCTGTTACCTTGCATTTGACTTGTCTTGTGTGTCTTTATATTCATATATTTAAAACTTATGTTAATTATTTAATTTATTTAAAAACTTTTTCATTTTTATCATATATTTTATTTCACTTATAACCTTGTTTATACAACTACTTAAATAATTAAATTTACATTGAGTGTTTTGAAAAAATATGATTTATGTGTCAAAAACAACTTTCATGGTCAACTATGGTCAAAGGGGTAATTATATAACAACTCAAAAATAATAATCACGAAATAATTATCATATTTATACATCATTTACACTTTTAGTACCAATAATTAAATACAGTTATGAAAATGAACCAACATTACAATCATGGAGACCGTAGACCGGACATGTGTATAAGTAACGTTCTAGTTTTTCAATGATTGTTATGGAAAGAAGGTAAGTGATAATATATCTTTATATAATGATAATTATATCCTAAAAACTATATTATGCAATCATATTTACTTATATATAGTATTGTTTTGATGTAAAAGGAATCAAATCCTTTTAAGTAGGCAGAATTCCACACGTCCATGAACGACATTATAACTTTGTGTATGAAAGGGTAATAAAGAAAATGATATATATATATATATTATATTTATAGAAATATAATTATGTCATGAATATAATATATAGTTTTTTATGTCACATATGTTTAATTAAAATAATACTTTATACATTCCATGTATCTTGTGATTGAATCACATTTCTTTGAGGGGGGAGTAGTCTACACTTCTGCAAATGATGTTATCATTTTTACACAAAATGGAAAGTATAAAGATATTTTTTTAAAATAATTAAAGAATATTAGAGACATAATAAATATCATAAATATCATATATAAATATATTTTCCATAACAATTTCCACCATGAGAGGTGGTAAAGGAAAAATGAACGATCATAGTTTCGTAAGGCGGTAGTTTTCCATACACGTAAACAGTATGTCTGTTACCCATTAGATGGAAATGTGTACAAGTTAAGGTATAACCCCTAACATAAAAACATACTAGTATATTGGGTATACTAGTGTTTTTATATAATAATAGAATAAGTATAATTTAAGGAGTGGAGAAATGAAATAAAATTAAAGATCTTTAGGAAAGACGCTACCTCTTAATCTGGTAACTCTTGTTGGATTGCACTAAAGGGACTCCTTGGATTGATTTATTCCAAAAGGGAGGATTTAAGGAGGAAGTTAGGGATTTTTGGAAGTTAATTGGGTAGATATTTTCCTAACCTAATTGTCTTGATAGGTGTAAGGAAGTGGGGGGGGGAGGCCCTTTATAGTGGAGGAGTGGCACTCTTGTAATATTTTGGAAAAAAGGAACCCACCCATGTTTTTTTAAAGTAGATAAATAATAGAAAAAAGTCTAAAAAATGGCGTATAGGGTCTAAATATGTCCATAAATTGGATTTTGGACAAGTGTATAGGCTATATTAGGCCTTAAGTTTAGGATTTAGTCCTTTATTATGCTTAATTTAACCATAATTGTTGTAATTAATTTTAATTACATTCACTATTTTTTTGGGTCAAAAACTAATTTGAACATATTATAAATTATAAATTATTATTATTAAAAATATGTAATCTATTTTTATAAATTCCAAAAACAATAGTGGTAGAAATTAATTAAAATTTAATCCTGCAGATGGGCTGACAATCGTGTTTTTAAAGTAAAAACGTTCAAAAGTTTGTTAGGTTTTGATATTAAATTTCAAAGTAAAATTGATTCCAATGAGATACATTGGATTAATTGATAAAAATATGATCTAATTAGAATTTAAAATCTATAAAAAATATAATTTAACCTTATAAATAAATTTGACAAAAAATAGTTTTGAGTTAAAATTCAATATTTTAATTATTCATCAAAAAATTAAACATCAAAGAAAAATACCAAAAATTAAATATTACATAATATTTATGTTTTGATTTCAAATATTAAGTTTATTTTAACATAAAATATTTATTAAAGTTATAAAAATTGGATTGAAAATAGGTTCACTATTAAAAGGTGATAAAAGTTGCTTAATAAAAATACTGGGTTTGTTATTATCTCGTACTTATCAAATATATTGGATAAATATCAAAAAAATTGATTGAATATATAACATATATATTTCATTAATATTAGTGAATAATTATAATTAATTTAATTTATTAAGACAAAATTCCTTTGTGAGCATAAAAATAATAATATTTCTTTTATATTGAGTTGGTTTATATTTTCATTTCTAATTAATTGGTAACCTATTAATTCATTTTATATTTGTGTAAACCATTTATTTTCATAAGCTAGTTAACACTATTTATAACCACTAATTTAATGTCTAGGTTATGTATTGTTATATTAAATTATAATATTTTAATAATATATTATTGTTCAGTAAAACTTAGTCTTGTGTGTACCTCAATCTATTGAAGAAAATCATTGTTTCATATATCACATGATAACTCAGTAACACATTCATTGAAAGATATAAATTATATTGAATTTATTTAAAATAGTAAATATATTATAAATTATTGGGATTTCATATTTCCTTGCACGATTGGTGTTGTGTGGCATACATGCTATCAAATACAATGTTCCTAATTTATATTTTTGGGGCGTTACCTAAAATAAACTATTCACACTAAGCGACCTCGTTCACCCAAAAGAAATCATAAAAAAGAATCCTTGACAAAGGCTATTGGAAAATTAAGATACCATCTACTATCTCACTATACTCAATGTTGTTTTTCTTGATGGGCTCAGATGTTTATCTATGGATGCTCAAGATCATAGTCATCCATTTCCAAATTATGAAAATACTAGCATCAATTGAGAAGTTCCTCCCCATAAATTTGCATCTAACAATTCTAGAGGCCCTCCCTATACATCTTACCATGAAGGAAAACTTCATTATCAAAATCTAATCAACGAAGAGAGCCCATATCTTGATGAGAATTGTGGAAACCCTCCTCACGGACCGATGATCGAACTAGTAAGAATGCCCTCCCATTTCTATTGTCTTCCCTAAAGGTCCTACCTAGGGTATACACTATATGAATTCCCCTTATATTCAGAACTCAAGTTGTGATGGTATTCCTCCCCATTATGGAATTCTTTGTGAATTTCCTCCATGTAGTGACAATTCATTTTGTCAAGGAGGTATTTACTTAGAAAAATAAACTACCAGAAAAACTCATATCGCGAGGCACTTGGGGAAAAAATCCCATTCGCACCTAATTCTTCATCATTGATAAGAAATATTCAATTTCAATTAGAAGATAGCCTAAGGAAATGGGCATTCCCTAAACCACCCTAGGACTATTTTCCTTCTAATATGAAAGAGAAAATCCCTATTGGCCCTATAATTTGCAATAAAGAAATGGGGGAAACATCCACATTGGTCTGATTAGGTTGATAAACCACTTTCAAAATACTAAGAATACATATTTCTTATGAGGATATAGTTAGATAAGGACAATATTCCAGTCATGTTCTGGTTTTTAGCCACTCCCTAATACATCATTCCAGAGGAATTTTCGGAAGAATTTTTTCACAACATCTGCCTCAATTTATGAAATACTCTTTATCCCCTAAAAACAATTATTGCCTCATGATGAATATCCAAGGCATATCAATGTAATTGAAAGAATACACCATAAAATTGACTTATCAGGCCTCCTAGATGCGTGATACTTGAAATTGGGAAAGAAGTAAGGATTCCTTTATTGCAAATGTCTCAATGAGTTAAAAGAGTTATGTTAGCTAATCACAGATTCCCCATCCATTTTTCATATCAAAGGACATGGTGAACATGGGGTGTTACATTTCACCTCACAACCTGATCAGAAAATCCTTCCAAAGGTGAAATCACATAATCGCATAGCCTCAGGTCAGCATTGAGAAATAATATTTTCCTAAAATAGACGGTATTCTAAAAAAATGTCCATGAAATACTCTATAAGATGTTGGTCTAGAAGAGAGTGAGCCATCAAAAGACTTCAACATCAAACGTCATAAAATATTTATCAAGCCTCTTTCTTAATGGAATTAAATAGTCAAGTAGTGATAATATCTTTGGAATCATTTTTCTTAGGTGAAAATCATATAATTCCCCCATTAAATATTTGAAAAGAGCTCCATAAAAATAATAGATCATCCAGGATAGTAGAATCCATGACCAAAAAAGGAGAAACATAAATCCTTGTGATGATGTATTTTTTAACACAATGTTCAATGTCAAAAAAACCAATCTTGAAAGGTTGTGAAAATAGAATGGGAGTAGCCCTGAATTATAGGGATGTGGGGTTTTCTTACCTTAACCTCCTCCTCAATAGAAGTTTGTCATTTCCCATTTAGGGGTAGCATCTTAAGATGGATCTTACCATTTTGTTTTACCATGTAACCCAACTTCCTCACTTGGAGCACAAAAAAATGTTCGGAGATTTCTTTTATATCACCCTTAATCAAACAATTACAAGAGGGTTGGAGAGTTGGAGGATGAGTCCCCATTTTGGGAAAAAATAAAATAAGTTTTTTAAGGGTGAAACCTCTCTCATTGATCAAAATTCTTTTAAAACATATCCCCAAGACAACTGACACTCTTATCATTCTGATTCTAATTCACAATTTGTAATGCATTATGCATTGGTAAACATCATTATCACCACCCCTGTAAATTCTAGCGAACATGAGACTGATATAGAGAAACATGAGGAGGAAGTTTTTTTATATAATAGAGTTCACAATTAAATGATTGAATAAGGTGTATGTAGGCGAAACCAGAGGATAAAAATGAATTTTGGGATTCCATAGACCACTCCAATACTACCTCCTTGATGAATATCCACCAAATAAAAGTATAAAGGTGTGGTCATACCTCACCCACCATCTGAAGAGGTTCAACTCCTCACACTTGAGTAAATAGTCTCTTAAAAGGAGGAAGATATAAATGAGTTAGGAAAACTCAATATAGAACTACACCAAGGTCAAATTCCTTCAAGATATGTTCTACAAGAAGAGCCTCAAATGACACTCCCAACTGATGTACCACAATAAAGGGGGGTTTATCCCAATAACTATAATTGATCCATAACATCTGCTAAAAAAGGGTTACAAAAAAATATTTGGACCCCACAAAAATAATATATCAAGATTTTCCTCCATTGGGTGCATGAACAAATCTAGGTTAGACATATCCTTATAGACCATACACTGTAGGTTATACCTACCACAAGTACAAGAAGAACTGCCACAACTAGCCTAACCAACTATTCCCTTTTCTCAAGATCCTTCCTAGTTTGACATTGCTCCACAGATCATCGATACTATCGAAACACTGGTGTCTCGATTATAAGCTATGGAAGGAATATGTGTACCAGTATAACTAAATAAGAAGGCTTAAAATTAACGTGTGGATAAAACTCTTCCCCTGCTAAAGTTTGGGAGTCCTAATTTCCCAACATTAAATGATTCAAGGAATCCATAACAACATCTCATGCACTTTGTGTCTATGTGTGCCCCAATTATGGGGAACCTCAAGCATTAAGAAGCAACTAAGGTCTGATGATTTTTCTAGACTTTAGAAGGACTATCCATCACATGATATATTAGTATACTAGCCGAATCAATCAATGGTATGGGATGATATTCGCTAAAAATTCCTCTTTCAATTCAGATCTATGTCATAGAATAAAATGGTTCTCAATCTCCCAAAATTTAGATAATGTGAAAATGAGAGGGTGTCTGATTTCATTTCTAGGTGGAAGAGTTTATCTTATTCTCTGAACATGAAACTCCCTCAAGAATATTTTCCAGGTCTTTTCATTGAGAATCTTCATGATAAACTATGAACACTACTTATCCAAATAATGTATCCAAGTGTATTTTAGGATATTTATATAGTATAAAAATGTTTGGAAGATTATATTTTATGAAACAAGGAAAACACACATCCCATGGATGGGTCTCATGAGAAGAGGATGTGTAGAGTGGAATTTGCAGCAGTTATATTGAAACCAACCTCTATGCCAGCTCCAAATCCAAATTCTGAACTGCCTCACATATTAACTCCTCCTGAATGATAGAATCAGAAGTAGAATCCTAATTGAGATAAAAGAAAAGAGCCTAAACACTCCCATTTTGGTGACTAAAAGGAAAAAGTATACTATTTCCTAGATGAGCAGGTTCCTGGATAATTCTTAACATCATTAGAAAACAACTTCTTTACCTTAACAAAACCCAAAATAAATATCCAAGTTGGACTTAATGATCCCCATAATTATGGAAAATTTCATTGAATATTTTGGAACACCATATAAGACTATTTTGTTTTCAAATATTTCCTACAAAGGATGGATCATTCTGGGAATGTGAATCTAGGAAAACCACCTTCACAGGTATCATGTGTTTCTACTGCCACTCTAGAGGAAGAAGGTGAATGGTAGGAAGTTACCAATAAGAATGCACAAAATTTCAGTGACTCAATGACTATAAAAAATCTACTAGGCTCGTGATATCCTTCAAGAATTGTTGAAACAACCAACTGTACCCCTATTCGCTTCAGTTACGGAACATCCAAATCCGTCAACACCACATCCCTCCAAAGGCCAACCTTATAAATAATTACATTGATGAAAGAGATAAAAAACAAATAGAGATAACACTTTAACAATTCCAAATATATCTTTGACTCTCTTGGATTTAATTCCTTTAGTCCTGAAAATATGGGCACCATCCCATAAAATGGTACCACAGGAGTTGACCTGCAAGACATGATCCTTATTAGATAAAGAATTAATCTTTGGTTCCATTAATGTAATTAAATTAATAGATCCTATCTCCAATGATGATTATGGCCATGAACCTGAGTTCCCTTCACCCAATTGGGTAAATAGAGGAAGAGGCCACTAGAGCAGTGGTTATAGGGGAAGACACTATCACAATAAAAGTCAATAATCCATCCATGACACTTCTCAAGTCATTTATGCTACTGAAAATAATAGGATATCCTTCAAGAAGTACCAACAGGAGTATGAATGTTCCCCTACAAATGAAAGGGGTCACACTTACCCCATCCTCCTAGGAGATCGATTATAGGAGGTTTAATTGTCCAATCAACCACGACAGGCTAGAATACCTGTTCGACATAACCCACTAGGGATAATAATAACTTCAACTTCTATTCCCATGTATGATCTACCTATATCAAGTACTTTATCTCCTAAAGAACCTATGAAAGAGAAGCTTCATGCTAGGAAGATCATAAATTTAGCTTATATGATTGATATTCTAAATAAATTGGCCTTGATGTTGGCCAGGTTTTCAATCCTAGATACTCCCAATCTATCAAAATAACTCCAGGAAGTGCTCATAGAGGCTTTGTTGAGCCCTCAAAAGTTTGAAGATAATATTACCACTACTGAAGTATATCATGTAGAGATAGATCATTCAGAATGAAACACGATATTCATATTCATAGATCATGAAAATGATTTTATTATATAAGGACACATAAGAAACTTGTACATGTCTGTAAGGATAAATGACATTGATATCCGACAACATTTCATTGATAATGGTTCTGGAGTCGTCCTCATTCCATTTTGAAAACTTCATTGAATGGGTTATAGCGAGGGTCACTTTTCCTCTTTTTCTCTAATTATAAAGGGATATAAAGAACATGAGAAAAATAACCATGGTAAGATCAAGATTGGGGATTAGTTTGGGGACCACATATCACAACCAGTACGTGGAAATCCCCTCTTCATACAACCAGTACCTCAAATATTTCACTAATGGTCAAATTAAGACATTTCATTGTGATAAATCACTATTTAATTATCGCATATTTCAATATATTGAGGTATGATTATACCATATGGAAGAGAACAAATCCATATCAGACAGTGTCACCCGAGTCACTAGCCTGAATGGTCTAGAATGACCCCAACCAATCCCTTCAAACAGATCAGTGAATAATACATACTTACCATCAATTAGATTGATTATATAAGTACCTATTTGGGTATATATTCAATGATATTCATAATATAATTCATGAATACTGAGCTTGATAGCGCTGAAGAGGTCATTAACTCTCTGAACTTTGGTAAAATCTCAGATGAAAATTCCCTCATTCCATCCTTTTGGATTAAACATACCACTTTATCATTATTTGAATTATACTAATATATCACATCACTAGAATAGAGTGGTGATACTTCTTCTATACCCCTCTTCTCCCCTTCAAATCTCTAAATAAACTCCACATTGGAAGTCAGGTCAGAGGAAGCTACTTCATCCTCTGGATATCATAATGTTGACTCATATCCTAAAACATAAATATTTCCTTCATCACCCACTTCCCCTAAAAGTGAGGTAGAAGAGGAAGATGAAGAGGAAGATGAAGAAGAGGAAGACCTTAGGGATTCACCTCCCAAATTCGAGGAAGGTGTATATACCACTATTGACAAACTCAGAAAAATAAACCAGGGCAGGGGAAAACCCACGACCCACTTTGATTAGTGTGGACATATATTCCAAAGAAAAGGAGGTATAAACCTAATTTCTGAATAAAAATCAGGATTTACCTACCTATAATTAGACAGAAATGTTGGGCCTTAATCCCGAGGTATCAACTCACCACCCGGACATTCCATAAAGCTATCAAGGTTATAATAGGTAGCCAAAAGGAGGAATCTGACTGAAACTACTAAAATTGACGTTGAATTTGAAAATATTATTAAGGTAAATTTCAGTCATTAAGTCTAGTATCCAAAATGGATAGATAATATAGTCATGGAAAAGAATAAGAATGGTAAAATTAGAGTTTTCATCGACTTCAGTGATCTCAACCAGAATTTTCCAAAATATAATTTCTTGTTTCTGATCACAAAATTACTAATTGATGCCATTGTTATATATTAGGCCATTTCCTTCATGGAAATATTTTTAGGGTACTGTCAAATATTGATGTCCCCTAAAGATGAGGAATCCACCACTTTCATATCACCCTAAGGGGTATATTTCTATTAGGTAATTCCCTTTGATTTGAAGAATGTTAGTGATACATACCAATGTTCCATGCATTTCATATTGAAACCCTTTTTAGGGATGTTTGTTAAGTTCTATATTGAAAATATGGAGGTTTAATCTCAGAAATGTTCTGACCAATGTGATGATATTAAGACCATTTTCAATAAATTGTGATAATATATCCTAAAAATGAACCCCTTGAAATGTGATTTCATAGTTACTTTGGGAAATATTACCGACTTCTTCGTATGCCATCATTGAATCCAATTTGATCCTAAGAAGACAAAGGATATCCTTCATATGTCACCTCCTCAAAACCTTAATGAGTTGATTGTATTAAAGGGAAACAATTCTCATATTTGATGATTTATATAAAACCTCATAGTATAGTGTTTTCCCTTCACCAGGTTAATGAAAATAAGGGTCCCATATCGGTGGAATAATTAATTTCAAGAAGAATTTGATAGTCTCATGAAATATATCTTGATTCCACCAGTTTCGATGCTTCCTGTTGAGGGAAAGATTCTCAATTTGTATGTAACATCCCTGAAATGATAACTAGGTGATTTACTTGTAGAAAAGATTGAATCTGAGAATGAAAAAAATTTCTATTATCTCATTTAACCATGATCTATATAAAGACTCATTATTAAGATATTGAGAAGTGATGTCTGGAGTTAGTCTTCATTGTTCATAACCCGATGCACTACTTGAAAAATCATGAAGTACACTTGGTCTCTTTTAATAATCCACTAAAAATCATTATCAATAATACTATGTTGAATAGAAGATTTGAATTATGGGTGGTAATCTTACAATGGTTTGAAATTCAGTTCATTCTATAGAATGTAGTAAAAGGCCAGGAAATAGTGGACTTCCTTATAGAACATCAATATATAGAAAACTTTTTGTTGAACAATGAATTTCCTGATGAAGATATATTCTATATTCATAAGGGCCCCCATATGTGGGAGATGTATTTTGATGATACATCCAAAAGTTCAATAGGTAAGATAGTAGAAGACCCAAAGCTCAATGAAGTTAGGTTGGGAGCCATGATCATCTCCCTAGTAAAGGCAATATTACCTCACACTTTACTATTTTTAGAGGGATATAAAAACAATGAGGCATAATCCTATCACCTCATTGTAGGGATAAAACTAGCACATGAAGTTCTAGTGGACCACTTGAAGGTAAATGAAAATTCAGAAATGGTAATCAAGAATATAAATGGGGATTGGCCATCGGAAAGGAAGAGATAACCCCCCATATTGATAATGTACGAGTTTAGATGGAATAATTCCCCTTAGATCCAAAATTGATACATATTCCATGATAATAAAATTCCTAAGAAGATGCATTGAGGAATGTAGATACAACTTTGGTGGATATAGACTAGGATTAAATAGTCATCATAATTTTGCACCACTGAATAGTGCTACCCTTTGTTCGTGTCAGCATGGAATAAATCAATGAGGTTATTTCCTTCCCTAAACTAGATGGCCCCATAACTGGTTGGAGGATTCCTATTGTAGAATAACTTAAAAATGGAGTTCTCCCATAGAAAAAAATATTGAAAAGATCAAACATGATGATGAATGAAAAACTTTACTCTTTATGAAGTCCAAAATCACTAGAAATTCCTTTATAAATGGGGCTTAGACGGAATCCTTCTCAAGTTACTTGACAGATAATTGGATTTTTTTTATCATGAAAGAAGTAAATATAATGGTCTTTTATGCCCAGTGATCAGGGTTTAAGATTTCTCATCAAATTTGGAGGCTTGGATACTTATGGCCTTTAATGATGTAGGATTGCAAAAAATTATCAAAAAGGTGTCATTCCTAGAAAGTGCATGCCAAATTCATCCATCAACCCTTGGAGTTGGTAAAAATAACTAAACACTCCTTGACATTTTTATAGGGAATGGATATTGTAGGTATGTATACTATAAATACGGCCAAGAAATTCAAATATATTCTCAGTTATACCGACTTCCTCTACAAATAGCCTAAATTAATACCCCTTAAAGCATTTAGGACCAAAAGAAATGTTAGATTTATGAAAGACTATATTATTACTAGATTTTGTGACCCTCATACGATATTGATATACAATCACTTCAATTTTTGTTCTTATGAGTTGGAAGAGCCATAACAGGAGTATAATATAAAGTATAACCATTAATTTTCCTATAAATAAGTAGCTAAAAGATAGATAGAGGCCTTCAATAAGACCTTATTAAACACACTCTATAAAATAGTGGATAAATATAAAAATTATTATCCTAAAAAGACCCTAAATGCCTTTTGGGTTTAATAAAATATATCTCTCACAACAACACAGATGACCCCATATTCGCTGGTATAAAAGATAGAATAAGTCTTTCCCATTGAGTTCCAATTTCCCTTACTTCACATTTCTATCTACGTTTAGCTACTCACATATGAGAAATACCAAAAAATGTCTGGATGAATTGGAGTGACTTGATGTGAAAAGATAGTATACCTTACATCACTTTGAGGTTCACCAAATTCATATAGCATAGGCTTTTAACAAGAATGTTTTTCTCCACTTGTTCCACCAAATAGAATAGGTACTGGTCCCTTGGACCCTAGTGATACTATGGAGGAAACCTCCATTTCTTGAGCCAATGTGGGAGGGAAATTATTCTATACACAAGGACCCCTCTAATTGTACTTATTCCTTGATCTCAATAGATGTAGATCTTTTTATGATCCTTACCAATGAGAGGGTTCTTACGAAATAATTCATGCAATAATCTCATATGGTATTCATCGAATGAAAATAAATGTAATGACATATGGTGCTATCCATACGACCTAAACTATAAGACACCATAGTTCATGTTGTATGACTCTAAACTATATAGCCTAATTTCCTAGTCACTATATGTTAAACCACATGAAAACATCCATACTACATGATGTAAAACTACATTGTTCACATCCTTATTTCACAATGTCAAACTTCATAACATTTAGGTCTGTGCTCGAGCAGATCAAAATCTTTGGTGATAGTATCCTTCCAAACCTCCATTCAAGAACTACATGTAACTTGATTCTAATATCAATTGGATACATAGTGATTCCCATACCTTATATCATGGGACCATCCACGAAGTAAATAAAATCCCCCTATTCTTTATACAAACAAATGTCTATATATGAGACTCCAAAATAAGTCATTTCACATATGGGACCATTTTAAGGATTGAGAACTATGTGTGTCTTGATTCCTATCCACACAGGACATGTAGTAATTCCCAGGTTCCTTAACCTAGGACCATATATAAAAAAGAGCATCTATCCATTTTCTTCTATATATGGTCTATGTCCATCAAGTAGGCATTAATTTGGGTTCCCTCATTCATGATCCCATCCTAGAAACAAAAATATCCCCTTACCTAAACATAAAAAAATATATTTAAAGGGAATTTGAAACTATATGGCCAGTGCCAGTCCAAATTCTTCATTTATGCTCGAACAAATCCATTCTACACATCATACTTATTATACTGAGAAAATTTTAATCTCTGTAAACTCCACTTAGTCATTTTTTATAAAATTTATGATTCCTGTTGAAAACTTTGTTTTGAATATTCATTGATACACCCCAGTTTGGACTTGCATAAGCCACCCCCAAAAGGCCTATCAACCCAGGGAGATTTAATTCTTAAGAGAAACATTTTATGTCTCTATAAACCTCGACAAAAACATATGGGAATCTTCTTTTCAAAAATGTTCCATGGTCATTCCCTGCATACTTGTCTCATATCACATATCCTGATCTGAGAACCCCCAAGATCATATATTACAATTTACTTATTCACTTATGAAATGTGTCAGAAAATCCTTAGCTCAGTAAGCCCTATGACTCTCATTGTTTATATGATTTATGTTCCAAGTCATATGACCTAAGACTACAAGATACCATTCTTATTTACCACATGATGCTAACCAACATGGTTAACACACCTCTTATTCAACATTAATATTCTCTAAGAACTATGTATGTCTTGATTCTCATGCCTATGAGATACATAGTGATGCCCAGATCCTACATCCTCAAACAACCACCTCATAATAAAAATACCACTTTTCTTTATTTTAATCCTTTCTACATGGTGAAATAAAAATCTTCTACTCATTTTTTCTCACACCAAGCATTGATCATGTGGTCTTAGAAGTTTTGGTAAGGGATTCCCAACATGATCAAGGTTTATCAATTCACGCCAGGGTTAGCATGGTTCTAGATGAAAGAACCTAAAAGGAACACTAAATTTCTTTACCTTGTGACGTTAAACTACATTCTTGATGTCTCTTACAAGACATAAAACTATGCATTACTATGGATTTCACCTGATAGGACCACTATCTTGGGTGTTGGTCTCCAACCACCCCTATAACCAAGAACTACACATGGCTTGATTCTCTATTTGATGAGAAAATAAGTGATTCCCAGATACTATATCCTGGTCTAGTCATAATATAATAATTCCTCCAATCTCCTATGCATGAGCCAGATCTATATAGGATGGTCCATTATAGGTTCTAACCTCTCTCATGGAAAGTATCCTAAGAAAAGTTCCCCCTGTCCAAAAAATAATTTAATCAGTTTGGGGAATCTGATCTAGAATTATGGGTGGCTTGATTCTCACCTTGAAGAGATAAATAGGGATGCTCAAATCCTATATCTTGGGGCCAATCACAAAAAAAACCCTCACTACGTTTGAGTCAGACCAGCATATGAAACATTTGTCCCTATTCTTGGCTAACTTCAACATGAAATGATCCTTCCATACTCAGCCACCTTCCTTATACAAATCAAACTCCATGTCTAGGGAAATCTAGATCGTATAAATTCCCCTTATCCATCAATAATCGAATTTTTGATACCATAGGACACCTTTTTTTACTGTGAATAAATTTCCCCAGTTTGTCTCTTTATAAGTCACCCATAGAAATGTATTTCAACTATAGGAACCTTTATCCTCAAGAGAATCATCATCTATATTTGTAATCTATGAAAACATCCTATTACAAACATCTCTTGAAACATGCTCACATACATTACCTTAAAAATTGTCCCATATCATGTTTTAGTTCTGAAAATCAAGAAATCATGAGTTAAAATCCCATTTTGTATACTTGAAGAATATAAGAACAATCTCAACCAGCATGCCCAGCTCGAGTAATCATTCCATAACTCATGGTCAAACCTATTCTACCAAAAACACCAGTTTTATTTGCTTGACACACAATAATATAAAGTTCCCATGAAAAAAATACATAGTACTCACCAAGTTAAAAACATAAAAAAGGGAACCCTGGGTAATAGTTTAGTTATAGTTCACTAGACATGCATTCCACTTGGTTAGGGAAAAATTTAGCAATGAAAAGGAAGATTCATAAAACTTATTAGTTTGAAAACCCACAAAGGGAGGCATAAGAAAAATCCATGCCACACTCAAAAATTCTTCTTCATATCTGACTTAAGAAAAAATTAGGGAGGTGATGTAAAATACCCAAAAGTTGATGGGATCCATTACGTGATTCTAGAAACATTCAAACTATGATTTCTAGGTCCAAATACCTATTCAAAAATTAGGGCACCCTCATGTTCCTATCATTGTTATTATGATATTTTCTCACAAGGATGTTTAGCTAAACAAACCAGTTTTAGTGTTATGTTATATTTATAGTGGAATACAAGGAAGAAGATATAAATGATTGGGAAAAAAATTCATTCTATTCATGGAGAAAAAGTTAAATGATCATCCACAAGTTGGTCTATCTATGTCAAATGTTACAAAATACCATTAACATAACTCATGAGTTTCTAAAGGGCCTCTCGAACCTCATTAAAAACCTATCTAAGCTCATATAGATGGGTAGTCTCAACCTCTTCAACAAGGAGAATCTCCTCTGCTGCAGATGCAATAACAATCTTTCCTTTAGCCCAGACCTCTTCCATTGAATGGTAAAGTTATATGAGCTCCCCTCTTGAAATATCAATTTCTTATTAGAGGAAAAATATTTGATGGTATTTATCATCAATACATTACTTTCACCCCATCCATTTAATTAGTGTGGTTGAGATCCTCCTGTGATAATTCAGTTTAGAGATCATCAATTTTGGTGAGAATCCTTTCTTTGATAAGGATCTATTATGACTCACACTCTTTATCTTATTAGTAAATGATATCTTTAATAGTGTGACATGTTATGCTATAATCTAATCCACCATACCCCAACATGATAAACATTCTAAATATATAATGAATATGTGAATGTAGATCCTCCATGGGTGTCCTCAAGACTATCTCCCAAATTTCTTTCCATATGAACTAGAGGCATGCCTAGAAAGCATATTGAGACTTCTGGTTTTCCATGGATCAAGTCACAGGAGGAGTGGTTTACTCTATAATTAGTTAACTTATGGAAGAAACCTATTTTTCCCTTACTAGAGTGATATGACCCTTACCTTATACATTTGGGTGACATGGGGTGGAGGCCTCCTCTTTTGGTACAACCACTTAAATAGACAATGCTAAAAGATAAATGAATTAGTCTTCAGCATTGTGAGATAATAAATAAATGTTTAAATATGTTCAAAGTAGTCTATGGAAATCACCCATTGACAGGTCAATTCCTCAGTTGGATTCCTCCTTAGTATCCTTGGCTTTAGTGGTTGGATTTCATGATAAGGAACATCCTCCTAAGTTTTCTTTGGGAACAGAATAGAATTTTTTCAAGAATCCACCACTTTGGGGACCTCAGCTATTTTTCCCTCAACAAAGGGAGTAGGATAAAATTATATTCCTTGATAATGGATAGATTTGGATATATTTTTTATAGAAAAATCTGAAAAATTCAAGATCATTATTTTAAGACATCAAACAAAATGAGGTCGTCCATTTTTGAAAAAATAATGGAGAAAAAAACATGTCCATCCATTCCCTTATTAAATTCATAGTACTCATTTAAGGAGGAATAATAATAAAAATCATGAAAAAGTGTTTCTGTTGTCATTTTTTCATTATATGATTCTTCAAATATCATATAATCCTCACTAGTAGGGATATTTGAGACATTTTGTTCAGAACCAAAATTTGCTCCACTATTGGCTCTGTCCTCCTCCTTCTCAATAGGTACAACTGTTTGGGCCCTACCAAATCAAGATCAATATTGACACCTTCATTAGATATTCTGGGTTCCATGTCATCCCTTTTTGGGATGTTGATAGAATCATTATAAGTGCTCATAGGGTCCTCCAATTTATGTATCATATCTAAAATATAATATAGAAAAGAAGTGAGTAAGCAGAACTTGAAAAATTAAAATGTAAATACGATATTACTAGGACCCTCCAACCTATCTATAGTGAAAATAATAGATGTAACTTCATTTGTTGGAACATCTATTATCAAAGGGTTAGATTCACCGGTATGATTTTGTGCGTTATTTAAAATGTCCCCTTTTATCCTCAAAGGATCAGTGTTGAACTCCTTGAGGGAGGATAGTAATTAATATCTTGTAAAATTAGATCACTATAAAATGGATATATCAAGATATTCATAGGATTAATTAATAGTGAAAATACTTACTATGTCCCATACACCTGAACAATATTTTTCTCTCTTTCATTTATTCCCTTGAGATAGTGAGGGTCCCAAATTAGTCCTTTCAAAAACATACAGTAGAGGAGTAATTTGAGAAGACCCTCCTTCCAAATCCTCCTCCATTATCCTCTAGATCAATTATATCTTTGAGGACTCTGGATTACCACCCCCACCCCAATGGGGGTGTCTGTCGGTCCATATTTTGTTAACTCAGGTACCATCCTTGGTATCCCTTCTTCTCCTCCTAACTATAAATTAAATCCCCTAAAAATAAATGATGATGGATGCAGGAGGTAAATGAGAAGTTAATAGAGATAGATACCCCACTAACATCAATGTATTCATCCCATTCATTAGTTTCTTTATCATCCACCCATTCTATAAAATCTTGATTTATCATATCTTCTACTTGCATTCTTACTAGGATCTAGTAATTGGGGGAATATATCAGCATCTCTGACTCACATATATACTGCCTCAACTCAGAAATATTTTTGATAAGTCAAATATCAATATATTCTTGAATGTACCCAACTTTCGGGATATGTATGATGACGTGGAGAAATACCCCCCAAATCTATGATTTCTTAGGTCATGCCTTGCCAATCTTGAACTGCCAAAGGCCACACATAATATGATGCTAGTGTTTCCAACTGTGAATAGGACTAGAAATATTTCAACACTGAGATATTCCTTGATCCCTCATACTCAATGATGGGTTAGGGAGTTGATGCTCAAATCACTGCTCGATAGTGACGATTGGATCACCTTGGCTTGGTTCTACCATAGTCAATATTTCTAGTTTTGTATCTCCAGGTTCCTCGGGACTCGGTCCATGGAGGATCCCCATCACTATCACATTCAAAATGAATCTACCAACCCTTATCACTTTTTTTTGAATTAGTTGGATAAGCATTACTTCTTGGGAAATACTTCCCTAACACCCTTGGGGGTATGAGGAGATCCAAGATCTAGCATATTCTTGAGTCATCTTGAAATGTGAATTCAATTTAAGATAACTCAATGACCACCACAAATTCTTCATGATCCATGATCACTTAATTTTTCTTAACAACCATTTGAAATTTCTCTAATAAAACATATTTAGGATGGGAGATAGCGGGTTGTTTCAAACATTTGAACTAATGTGAAACTCTTTAGGGGGTATAATCCTCACATATAATTTCACCATCGATGCTTGTCATTAGTACACAATCACTAAAGGTCCACATGTATGATTTGGATCCTAATTATTATTTTCATTTTCAATGATTTGGGTAGGTATATCACTATATGGGAAGAAGTTGAAGTCATTAAACATGCTTAGAGTCTTTGAGGCTACCTTGTGTTCCATGACCAAAGGTTTAATACTTGATATGACTTATAAAAAGGGTTAAAATCATGAATTTGTAATGTTGACCCCACTCAACACCTTTAATGAGTAAAAATATTCTTCTACCCACCCCTATATTACTTTGAAAGGCCCTAATATTCAGAAGGGGCCTTCCCCCTATACAAGTGCAGAAAGCACTGGTGGATCTTCACTAAAGTGGGGACTTCTATCCATACATGTTATCCTTCTTCCATCTTGGATTCCATGAAAAATGTCCCCATCCACACACCACCATTGGAATTATATACCTATATAATATAGGTTCTTATCCACATAGATATGAATACAGAAAGTCTGGTCTTTGGAGAAATCAAAGACCTAGTGAAATACCCCCAATTAGTGTATTTACACTGCTTCAGCATGGACAAATACCTACCCAAGATGCCTCACTTATCAATTGAGGGATATCATGTGGTAAATTTACATGTAGGTCCCCCCTTGGTATCTAAGAAATCCTTTATTCATGCGTCGTGATAAACATCAAACATAGGGAGAGGTTCATCATTTTTTATCTCTTTATCTTCTTTCAATAAATCATGGTCCAACACAAGTGTTTTTTCGAGATCCTCCATGTTAACTTTGGTGGTATGAGGTCATCATACATTGCCCTGGAAATGGGTTCTCTTTATATTTTTTAAAAATACCAAAAAATAATACCAACTTATTCATGAATCAGATGGAATGTATAATTATGTGGACTCTAAAAACATAGAAAATGCTAAACAATATCAGCTGGCTTGTACATGTAGTTATTCTCCTCCCAAACATCTTTGTAAATGATGATAGTTTGCAGCATGGTCTTAAATTCAACAAAAAAAATTTGAACTTAGTAATCCCACATCCATTCAGGATTGAACCCTCATCCAATAATAATTTTCCACTCTTCCTTCTAACCCTTTGTTTGGTACATTAGTTATTCGAGAAAATGTATGCGTAACAATGTGGTTTCAATTTGGTGGTGTAAATTTTCATGTATGTAGTTGTTTAATTGTTTCACATTAGATACAATGAGAGAATCATTCCATCATTGATGCAAGAACCCTAACCCAAAATGTTTCCAAAAATAATATTTGTATATACCTTGAACCAGTATCATGGCATGAATCCTATCGAACTTGGGATGATTACATATCTCAAGATTTTGCAATAGTAAAGTGGTAGGTATTCACTTTCAGGGTACTCCAAATAGTTCTTCTTCAAGTGATTTAAAAAATTCATAAGAACATTGTCATATAGTATCTTATATGTAGGTAGGGTGATGTCCAACATCTCTACGATATGTGAAACTACTTGTGTATCAAACATCTGATCTCCCATTAGGTAAACCTACATCAAAACACCACGAATTTCACCAAACACCAAAGTTTAAACCTAGAAGAAAAGAAAATTTTGTGAAGGAGTGACCTTGTGTGGGTTTTTTGACTAGGTGACCTTGTACTGGTCACTCTCTCAAGTGACTTCACATAGGTCACCCAACCAAGTACAAAAGTCATGCATATATTTAGTAACACAAATAAGTAGTGTGGCTCAAGTAGTGTAGAAAAGTAGTGTGGGAAATTAGTTTGGACAACCAGTTTGAATGAATAGAATAGTTAGAGTGGTTGAGAACTGAAACAAGGTGAAAAATGAAGGAGCAGGTGACCCTATATATAGACATGGTCAACCTATGTGGATGACCTACACAGTCGACTTCCCAGATGACCAACTTGGTCAACTTGTGTGGATGACCTACATAGTCCCTTTCTTTGTAAAAAAAAGTAGGGATGTTCTCTAAACATGAATGTGAATACACTAAAATACATTAATACCTATAGGTAAAGAATCAATCAGTTACAATTTTTTTCTCTACCTTAGGATCTGACCCTCCTCTTCTGATCATAACCCATCCCAAGGGGGGATTTTGTTAACAATCCATTTCTCAAAAAATGGATGAAAAGGATTAAAAGGAAGGTACCTCAAGGGTGTAAAATAAATAAAAAGTAATAGAAGTTTCAAATTCACCTAGGTTGAGAAATGTGAGCCACCTATGTGGTATGAAATCTCACATAGTTCTAGGTAGCACGAGCAACCTGCACGTCAAGTGGCTTGCACATGCCCAAATTACACAACCCAACATGACAGACCCCTGCCTAGGTGATTGAACTCCATAGATGGAATTCCTTTCATAAGGTCCTTAGTTTTCCAATAAATTGGACCCTTGGTCTCCTCATTTGACATGATCGGAATACCAGAAGAATCCTCAAATCTCTAGTCACCCAAGTTATTATCTAAGGTCCTCAGAACATTCTAGGTAGATATCAAATCTTCAAAATAAGTGGAAATTAAGGAGCATATTGGGATTACATTTCTACTAGTGGATGAAACAACAAATACATACATGAGGAGCCACCTCCCCATTATCCAATATCACTTGGGTGAAGTCTACTTCTTGAGCCACTGACTTGAGCACCAGTCATCCAATGACACCTGAGGAGACCCTTAGAGACTAGATCAAGCCATCACCTAAGAAATGTTTCATAGGTTTTCCATCACCCAAAGGTATCTTCAGCTCTCCCAAGCCTCACTTGGGAAAATCAATTTTGGATCTCCGAAACCTACCATGCATGAGACATATTCTTCTTTCTCATGCCTCACCTATGCAAGCCACCTTATTTCCACCCAGGACTCACCTATGTGAGCCACCCTTTAATCCCCCATTTATACTACCAATATAAGGGAACCTATTTTTTTGGATCCCCTATCTGAGGGGGACCACAATAAGGCCTCTGTCAAAGCCTATAGATATGTATAATCAAAGAATTAGGAATATTAGTGTGTCCTATCAATTTTATATTCCCATGGTAATGGAGGTCTCACATTTATACTACATAATAAGTGGGATCCTCTTAGTGTTCTCAATTTAAAATTCCCATGGAAATTAGGATCTCATCCTTAAAGATATTGACTGGGCCTCGAGGTTGAAAATAATAGAGGAGATGGGAACATAAAATCCCTTTCTCTCTCAATGACTGCCTCACCATGACTTCACCCTTATATACCAGCAGATGAGCAGTGGATTTCACCTTAGGGAATCCCTCCTAGAGAAATTCCAAAGTCTTTATTATGGGGTATTCCCCCACATTCCATATCCCTCGGACACATCCACCGACATACAATAAAGATTTCATGTTTTTCCATATCTTCCACTTCATATTGTTTCTCACACTAAGCATGAATCATGTGGGGTTAGATTCTAGTGATGATCATGAAATTCATATGATCAAATACCTATCTCAGGAGGGGAATCCATTTTTGGGTATTCCTCTCTCCTTACCTTAGGATTCCTATTCACTGTAATCCCCAAAAATGTTATCACCACCTCAAAGTTCCATATTCACCATGAGTCAATCCTTTAAAGAGACATATCCTTGATGAATCAACTTAGGGACTTGTATTTTTTGTAAGCCCGAACCATGTTATCACCACCTAAAAATTCCATAGTCCCCATAAGGAAAAACTACAAAGGGCTATATCCAAGATGAATCAACTTTAGGCCTCTTATAAAACATATGCCCAAACCAAGTTTTCACCACCTCAAAGGGCCATATTCCTTGTAAGGAAAACCTTAAAAGGGTTGTATCCCAGATGAAGAAACCATTGGCCTCGAATTCGATACAATCCCCAAACATATTATCACCACCTCAAAGGGATATAGTCCCAATGAGGTAACCCAAATGGGACTCTTGAATAGGTGTATTATCAAACATTATGAACTACATGGGCTTTGATTATTATCCAAATGGTATACATAGGAAGCCTCCCTAAGGTTCAAACCCAACATCCCAAACTCACCCAAATCTTCTCTGGGAGAATTCCCAGTAGGGTCATATCTAACATAGGAGGCTATATCCTTTCCAAATACCTTGGTACACTTCAGTGTAAGTCCCACACTAGACCTCACCTAGGAACATTTCACATATATGTCCTTGTGCATGATATTAAACTGCATGGTTTTTTCCATTTCATACGACCTTAAAAGGTATGATGTATCCCATTAAGTGACTGAAATCTACATGTGTTCTAATTCCTTTGACAAGGATATATAGGAATCATTTCTCATGGATCCAATATCAACCCCAAAAAAAATCCCATATCTGTGGATAATGATAAATTAAAAAGCACCCCAATTCATGGATTAAAACTGAAATCATGATGATAAAAAACATAAGAATCTCTAGTACACATAAAAATGGTATCATTGATATAGAACCTTGAATACATATAGCTATCCCAATCGATTCAAAACCTCAGATACATAAAGATGATTCTAAATCCAATAATTTTTAATAATTTTTTTTCAATATAAGGGTGACTCGTTCTATATTTAGGATTTAATAAATTATTAAAAAATATGTCTTAAATCTATTATATTGTCTTATATTATGTAATAATTCCCCCAAAAAGAGTATGATGAGATAGAACACCCATTATATCAACTAATGTGATTACCTAGGAATTATTGGAGATATTTAATAATGAACACATTCATTTGGAAAGAAGGTTTTTGAAATTTTTTGAATAAGGTAACCACCAGGTGTTTTTAGTTACACAACCAAAAACTATTGAAAATTGACTGGAATGAATGGGGAAATATTTTCCTGGTGTGAAGGGTCATGCCACCACCACTAAAAAATGTCATTCCAAACCCACATGGATTTTAGGAACAAAAAAACCTATATTGAACCATGACATCAGTATAATAATATTGGAATATTTTGGAATCAATCTAAAATACTGGAGTTTAGATGATATTTTTGGTGTTTTGGAAGGTATAGACACAAAAACCACACTTTTTGATATAATATATCTCTTAAAATAATGATTCAATAACCAAGGGGGAATTTTATAGATAAAATTATATAAAAATATTATAGGAATAAAGTTTTCATATCTATAAAAAACATATAAACCCAGAATATATTTGAGTCTTCGGAATTAGTGTGTGGAAGATGTTGATTAGTGGGTTAGAATGTAAACAATTGCATGACTAGACTAGCTAGAAAAATTTTCTATGGTATGATTAGTAAATTAATAAAAAATGAAGTAATTTCATCCATATAATCATATGGTTACAAATAATCTAAATGAGAATCCTAATAATATTTAGATTGTCAATAAAGAGTGACTAGTTGTTTAAACAAATAAATTTAAATCATCTAAACAATTGGTGGGATCTAAAAACATTCTAATAGGATGTATGAAGTGGAAAAAGAAAATGTGGAAGCTCTTGAGATATCATAAATATATTTTTACTCAAAAATCAAAAATAGGAAATGTGAATGATGTGAGAATAAAAAAATGATATGAATAATTGGATAACTATTCTTTTTTAATAATAGGAATTGAGTATATTATCATTGAAAACACGAGATGATGAGTTATATTTAATTTATAAAGAAAATGATACTATATCTCAAATGAAGATAGATCATGGCGATAAAATGAGTTCAAAGTATTTTAATATTATTGATAAGAAAATACATTCTAATATTGGAAGGAGATAATGTCCTAGTTTGAGAGGAAACTCTAACCAGAGTGTCAATTTTGAGGAAAAAGGTGGTCCCTTCATATTTCCCATTATTTTTTTTATCAATAATAATGTATAGGGAATTGAAGAATTAGTTTTAGGTTTTCATTGCTATACATCATGAGAAATTCATCCTTCATGGAATCTATAGACCACCATGAAATTACAAAAAATACATCTATTGAGGTGTAGCATAATTGAGGAGAATCTATTATTTTACAAAGTCCTTTGATATTGGAAATTATTGATAGATTTATTAATAAGAGTATTCAAGTATTCCAATCAAACTCACAATACATATTCTTGATCGTCTCAAATATATTTTATATTGGGGGTGTTGGTTGATGAAATGATGAGAAAAAGAGAAAATTTATGATCTAAACTTGAATTAGTTTGACCATTTTGTTGATGTGTGTGAAGGAATATACTTTTTATTGATATATCTAATTAGATCAACCTCTATATTTATGTTTCTATAATGATATCACATTCATGGTAGTTAATGAATAAAATAGAAAATCACTATTGTATCTCTATTATTTTATACTCCAAGCTAGACCATGCAAAACTAGAGTTGGGAACTAAAAGATCTTTTCTAAAAGAACCATGTGGTATCATTATTCTCTTTGAAAAAAGGGGGTGATTTTAAGTTATTTGAAATGTTCAAGAATAGATGAGAATACCATTTCATTTACTATTACCTTTTTTCAATAATTTGAATACATAAGAATCCATTAAATCACACATATTGACTGTGAGAAATTATAGTATTTCAAAAAAAATAACAAGGGAGATTAGAGTTCCCAAGTATGTGTTGATTTTTTTAATGGTTCAATATTTTTTTATTGAAGGTGATTTTGATTCTTAAATTAATGTTATTGATTCTTAAATGGAATTAGAATTCATGCTTGATAAAAATATACATGTAATTCTATAAGATGATTGTTCTATTATTATGGTCCATGATAAATAAATTTTGAGGATACAAGCTTGAATAATTATTTTATAGAAGTTCATGAAAAGGTTTACATTAGTATATATTAATAGCAGTACTATTATTGAAGTCTAAATTGTCATGAACCAACTCGGGTCGACCCTGAACCGGTCACCTGAGCCGGTCCGCGACATGGCCTTAAGGGAATTCTCGGTCCCCACGGGCTGGAAACCAGTGTATGGCATCAAAATTTTAATCATTGGGAATGATTTGGCCCACGAACAAAAACAAATAAACAAGAAAAAAGATAAATATAAACAGTCGATAAAAATAACGCAAGCAACAAAAAGAGAATAAAACTGAACATACCTCCACGTGACCTATTAGGTCACCTCTCGACCAAAGGCCGACTTGCTCCAATAACGAGCAACTCGTCCAAGAAAACCTGAGCAAGGATACCTACAAATGAAATGATAAAATAGGCACGACCATTAAAAATTACTAGTAGGGATGCCAAAATAAACCAAAGAATCCAACGTCTCCTTTCCCGAAGCAATCCACCAACACAAGTTTGAAATAAAATTATAAAAGCAGGGTTTTCACATTTGAAAATAAGAAACATTTTTTTCCCATTAAAAAACCAACACACGCTGTATACCATTTTCCAAAATCATTTGTCATTTTATAAACAAAATCCCAAACAGAATATACCAATTTTGTGCTAGAGTAAAACAAGTAAGAGTGCGAACTGAAAATAAATTAGTACACAGAAAGTAGACAAGAAATGAAAATAATCCAGTAACCATGGGTGATCCTAAACATCCCTAGAAGACCCCTGGACAAACTCGGTTTCAGAACCACCTGTCGGCGTATGGTGAAGCTCCAAAGTCTATAACCAACTAGCCACCATAACTGACCAATCCAGTGGAAAAGCCTTCCTGTCCTAACAAAAAATCCACGGGGTACCAACCCATCTAATCAGGGTTGGTCAGCAATTGTCTCTCGATCTTTAAAAGATGCCCAAGAACCCATGGTGGTTATAATAATATTGTGTAAGTAGAAGGCCCTCGCACGCATGACTCATCTCACCGCACTTGCCTACCCCAAACACAGACACTTCATACGATAACCCATAAGAGATATCCCCCCTATAGAGGTTCCCCAGTATACATATACATATATATATATATAACATATCATAAAAGGTGCCAATCGGGCCTTCATGCCATGAAATCATTAAAACCATTTGATACATTTTTCAAAATACTAAAGTTGTTATATGGGCATACAGTAAACAAAACGTCATCATTTCAATAATTCAACACAAACATTACATTAAAGTAGAAAGTTCCAAATGGGTCATCACGACACACCCATGTCAAAATAATTATTCTAAAAACATTTAAAGTTCCAACCAGGCACACACAATTTCCAAGCACAAACCATTCTAAAAGTTTACTCAACTCCACCCATGAATTGGAAGAGATAAACAGGCCTTTAAGTTGTCATGTACAAAAACATTACCCAAAACATTACACAAGTACAACTTTTATATTTTTAAATCCAAACTGGCACACCCTTGAGATCACACTTGAAACCTTTCACAAAATCCACACAAAGGACTAAATCTTACTTATGAAACAAAAACCAACTAGAAAACCAAGGTTTTAAGGAAACAATAGTTTAAATGTAACATTGTCACTTGAAGGCACATCCATGGGTGCACTGAGTGCACCCATGGATGTGATAACATCCAATGGCACACCTGGATTTCAAGAAAACAACCAACACTATTCCCACAAAACTACCACATTGAAACTAAGACCAACCGCTCACTTTATTTGAAAAGAACTCAAACCGCCACATTAAAAACCAAAGAGCCCCATTTTTATTTCAACACCTTAACACAATTATCATGTTATAAAAATACCAAAATTATAAACCAAACCAAGTTTAAAAATAACCAGTGCCGACACACAACATAATCAAGGCTAAACATTTCATAAAAACCCTCAATTCCACTTTGAAAACTATAGTATTTTATCAATACGCCAAGTGCATATAAACATTATCAAAATCAAATATTCACCTTCAAAGTATTATTTTATTTTATTAAACTATATTAACATATAAAGAAACACCCCAACAAAATAGCCATAAACAATATCAAAACAAGATTTGGAACATAATCAAAATAATTGCTGACTCGAACTAGAAATTGACTCAAAACATGCTTTTGAATAATTCTAAAAATTTAAAAACACTATAGTAGGTAACTTATGGGTATATCAAAGTTGTGAATCACATAAAATAAAATTATCGAAACACCCAAGCATCAATTAGACTGCAAAAATTAAAACCATGGAATTACCTACCTTAAACCAAGAGCGGGCGCGACATAACTTCAACGGAAGGGAGAGCGAAACGTCGTGGACCAATCGCACGCCCTAAACGATGAAAAAACGCACAAAATACTAACCACAGAATAAGGGTTTCAATAAATTAAAGAAAAACTCCAAACTATGGAAGAAATATACCAAGGGTAGGATTATCGGATGGAGTGGAGTGGCGGGTTGCCAGAAAATAGCACGCACAGGTGTTCGGGTTTTCTGTTGCTGGCCGGAAAAGGGTCGGCTGAGACGCACAAGTTGGTAGCGGGCAACGTAGAAAGGCTGGATCTCCGGCAAGGAGGTGGTTGGCTGGAGAGGCGGTGCGGAGACCGGCTGGGTAGCTGGCACCGGAGACAGTAGGGGGGATGTGAGGTAGCTAGGGGCCTGTTCGCGATAGGGAGAGGTGGCCGAACTGAGGCGCAGCGTGGCCGGAGTAGGAGAGGGCCGGCGTAGGATGCGGGAGCTGGAATGTGGCGGGACGGCGGTGCCAGGGTGCGAGCGGGACGACGGTGTCGGGGTGCGAGGGGGATGGCAGTCGGGGTGCGTTGAGGAGATAAGGCGGGAGGGAAGGGGGGTAGGGTAGCTAGGGTTTGATGTTTTTTTTCATTCTATTATATTAATAATAATAATAATAATAGTAATAATAATAATAATAACAAAAAATTAATAATAATAAAATTAACAATAATAAAACCAAAAATAATAATAACAAAAAATAACAATAATTAAAGATAATATTAATATAATTTATTAAAATTAAGATTATAATTATAAAAATAATAATAAGAATAAGAATAATAATAATGAATATAATAATAATGATAATTAGAAATTGAACGACCCCTAGGACGGCTGCACGGCCACCACCAACCGCGCGGTGACCGTGTATAGGTCCAAAACCCAATGGATATACTAAACAACAAAAATTTAATATGGGACCCTACCCGGACCTTGGTGCGAGGACCCTGAGCCAAGATAAGATAAGAATTAATTTAAAAAAAGAGTAGGTGTGACAATTCTCCCCACCACAGACACTTTCTGCCCCTAGAAAGTCACCCAGCTGAACGATGGACCAAAAAAGAATTCATGCCCAAATAATACCAAAATAAAACACAACATAAGATAATGGGAGAATACGAGAGGGTTCTCCCTACCACAAGAACTCAACTAGTGTGGAAAATTTAACACTCAAACATACCACCCCAGGAGGGGGGCGACATGGGAACTCCCAACCAATCCAAACTATCTTCTATAGCAAGAGGGATCACCCCAACTAAACCTTGAAACTCTTGACCTGGACCAAAACTCCGAATACTGGAGAACACCCCTAAGAAGAACATAACTCAGAGAGTAAACCCGAGTATAACCACAAGCATCGATTCTTCCACAGGCACTTACATCTCCAAAAAAAATATAGCTAAACTGAGATCAATATATACAAGGGTCAAACACACTTTTAAGAAAAACACACGATTCATAAAACCATAATCCGAAAAAAAAACTGTTGGATTACAACAGAACATGTCTATTATAACTCCATGATGAAGAAATAAACTAACAATGATGTAAAAACTTTAACATCAAAAAAAGAAAGGACGAAAAGACTTTAAATGTTCCACTTCCAACACGGAACACAAAACCCGGACCAAGGCTTCACACCCCTGGCAACTCCTGACAGTGCGCGAGCTTCACCCCAAGGCCTGTGGCTAGGGCTCTGATGGCTGAAGCATCTCCTGCCTCACAGTCACGTACTGAAATTACTTTGGTCACAACGTCTTCTTCAGGCGATGCTTCTAGAATAACTTCTATAGATGACCCAGACACCCACAACGATGAAATGTATTCAGAGGGATGTGTTATGACAGCTTCACATGCCCAAACCATCCACACTGGTGGAACACCACTGAACAGTCTGATGAACTAGAAGCCAGAACCACTGTAGATGACTCCTTAGAAATAGGTCCCTTTGGCATACCCCTCTCACCAGATGGGGAACCTTCACGAGTAACTGGATTCACTGGATTTCCATGTACCTGCGCTCCAGAGACCAACTCATCTAGGAATGCCTCATTCACCAGCTTCTCAAAATGACAGTCTTTAGAAAGGAGCACTCACTCCTTGATCTCTGGACGAAGACCCCCGATGAAGAGATAAGTATTCATCAAATCCTGTGATGTTGCCTCTAGAGAAAAGGGCACATGCTCCTTGAAATGGTAAATATATTCCTTTATCGTCCATTGGCCTTGTTGAATACGCATGAGTTATTCCCTTTTCTTCGTCTCCACCTCTTCAGGTATAAACCATCATACAGAGATGGATTTAAAGACATCCCATGACATCCCAACTTGCATTGATGGTGGGGAAACCAACTCCCATTCGTCCAGAGCTGGACCATCAAATAAACCCAAAATGGCACGTACTCTGACAGCTTTGGGAGTCCCCAATACCCTGAATACATGCTCAACTTCTTCAAGCTACACTACTGTCTCTAACGGTCCCTGATCACCGTGAAGGATAGGAAATGTCTGAGAAGGACCAAAAACTGGGCATGACTTATCAGAAACCTCGACAACCTTTCTAGGTGGCATTTTCTGAACAATAGATAAAACACAGAACCAAAACTAATATCAAGCTAAAGAAACATCATTGAAAGCACCATCATTCGAAAACAACCAGCTCAAAGAAGAACAAATAAATGAAAACACAACCCAAAATTTCTTCTTCAAAACCCCCTTTTTATTTTAGATTTCAAAACCGCCTTCTTTCAAGGCCATTTTCCAAATACCAAATCCACTTTTCAAACCAATTTCCATTTCCAAAAATCATTTCCCCTTTTTAAAATCGCTTTAGAAAAACAATGTTAAGCCTTTAATTCCAAGTGCACACCCCAGTAATCCCATGAACTATAGCACATGTCTTCATCCGCTTTCATCCATACGCACCAACATGCACTTCCCATGAATTCCCTCACATGTGAAAACATTCATAGAGTACCTGAGGTAGCACCGAAACCATATCTCTACTAGTTCCAAGAAACCACTGGATTTTTAGACCAAGGGCTTTCAGTTTTTAAAAAATATCTTTCAAAAATTTGAAGTCATTTAAAATAAATCGTTCTCATTTCAAAAACCCTTTTTCGTTTTCAAGAATGAACTTAAACCAACCAGAACCAGGATGACACTTAACTTGCATTAAATCACCAAAGGGATGGACTAGTAGTCATGCTTAACCTAGCGACATGGTTGTGGGCCATGCCCCAAGAAAGCACCAACAACTAGGAGGAACTTACACTGTGTACGCTGACTACTCATGGGTCACTACTCCATGTAAAATCACAATATAAATTAGTTTGCCTCCATTGTCATCCCTCAATCCAAAACAAATAAGAACGAGACCAAAACTCAATTCTCAAACTACCCCTGGCGACTCGAGGTTCGGAATGGGTGAGGGTTCATAATGTCCTTCCCATACCTACCTCTTGAGTCCCGAAAATCCTAATCCCCATCTACTAGACACCCCAAATAACAAGGGCCCCTATGATACCATTTTTTCATGAACCAACCCGGGTCGAACCTGAACCTATCACCCGATCCGGCCCGCGACATGGCCCGAAGGGCGTTCCCGATCCCCATGGGCTGGCAATCAGTGTCGGGCATCAAAATTTTAATTGTTGGGAAGGATTTAGCCCATGAACAAAAATAAATAAACAAGAAAAAAGATACATATAAATATTTGATAAACATAGCGCAAGCAGCGGAAAGAGAATAAAACTGAACATACCTCCACGTGACCTTTTGGGTCACCTATCGACCAAAGGCCAACTTTTCTCTAATAACGAGCAACTCAGCCAAGAAAACATGAGCAAGGAAACCTGCAACTAAAATGATAAAATAGGCGTGATCATTTAAAATGCTCAGTAGGAATGCCAAAATAAACCACAGAATCCAACATCTCTTTTCCCGAAGCAATCCACCAACACAAGTTTGAAATAAAATTATAAAAGTAGTGTTTTCACATTGGAAAACAAGTAACATGTTTTTCCCAATAAAAAAAACCAACACACTCTACATACCATTTTCCAAAATCATTTGTCATTTTATAAAAAAATACAAAATAGAATATACTAATGTTGTGCTAGAGTAAAATAAGTAAGAGTGCAAACTGAAAATAAATTAGTACATGGAAATTAGACAAGCAATGAAAATAATCCAGTAACCATGGGTGATACTAAACATCCCTAGAATACCCTTGTATGTACTCGGTTTCAGAACCACATACCGGCTTATGGTGAATCTCCTAAGTCTATAACCAACTGGCCGCCCTAACTGACCAATCTAGTGGCAAAGCCTGCTTGGCCTAACAAAAAATCCAGGGGGTACCAACCCGTTTAATCGGGGTTATTCAGAAACCATCACTCGATCTATAAAAGATTCCCAAGAACCCATGGTGGTTATAATAACATTATATAAGTAGGAGGCCCTCACACACGTGACTCATCTCACCGCACTTGCCTACCCCAAACACGGACACTCTATACAATAACCTATAAGGGATATCCCCCCTATAGAGGTGCCCCAGTATACATACATATATATATATATATAACATATCATCAAATGTTCCAACCGGGTCTTCATGCCATGAAATCATTAAAACCATTTGATACCTTTTCAAAATACTAAATTTGTTATATGGGTATATGGTAAACAAAACATCATCATTTCAAAAAGTCAACACAAACATTACATTAAAGTTGAAAGTGCCAAATGGGCCATCATGACACACCCATGTTGAAATCATTACTCTAAAAACATTTAAATTTATAAATAGGCACACACAATCTCCAAACACAAAACATTCTAAAAGTTAACTCAACTCCACCCACGAACTGGAAGAGAAAAACGGGCCTTTAAGTTGTCATGTCCAAAAACATTACCCAAAACATAACACAAATAAAACTTTTATATTTTCAAAGCCAAACTGGCACACCCTTGAGATCACACTTCAAACCTTTCAAAAAATCCACACAAAGAACCAAATCTTACATAGGAAACAAAAACCAATTAGAAAACCATGGATTTAAGGAAACACTAGTTTAAAGTTTTCATTGTCACTTGAAGGCACATTCATGGGTGCACTGAGTGCACCCATGGAGGTGCCAACATACAATGGCACACCTGCATTTCAAGAAATCAACCAAAACTATTCCCACAAAACTACCACTTTGAAACTAAAACCAACTGCTCACTTTATTTGAAAAGAACTCACACTGCCACATCAAAAACCAAAGATCCCCCTTTTTATTTTAACACGTTAACACAATTATCATGTTATAACAATACCAAAATTATAAACCAAACCAAGTTTACAAATAACCAATGCCGACACACAACATAATCGAGGCTAAACATTTCATAAAAAACCTCAATTCCACTTTGAAATCTATAGTATTTTATCAATGCGCCAAGTGCACATAAACATTATCATAATCAAATATTCACCTTCAAAGTATTAGTTTATTTTATCAAACTGTATTAACATATAAAGAAACGCCCCAAAAAATAGTTATAAACAATATCAAAATAGGATTTGGAACATTACCAAATAATTATAGACTCGAACCATGAATTGACTCAAAAAATTCTTTTGACTAATTCTAAAAATTTAAAACACTATAGACGGAAAATTATTCGTATATCAAAGCTGTGAATAACATAAAATAAATTATATAAACACCCAAGCATCAATTAGACTACAGAAAGGAAAACCATGGAATTACCTACCTCAAACCAAGAGCGGATGCGATGGAACTTCAAAGTAAGGGAGAGCGAAACGTCGCGGACCAATCACACACCCTAAACGACAAGAAAAATGCACGAAATGCCAACCGTAGAATAAGGGTTTCAATAAATTAAAGAAAAATGCCAAAATAAGGAAGAAATATACCAAGGGTAGGATTATCGGACGGAGCGAAGCGACGGGTCGCTGGAAAACAGCGTGCATCGGTGTTCGGGTTTACTATTGCTAGTCGGAAATGGGTTGGCTGAGACGCATGGGTTGGGAGTGGACAACGCGGAATGGACAGAGCTTCGGAAAGGAGGTGGCTAGCCGGAGCGGTGGTGCGGAGGCCGGCTGGGTAGCTGGCACCGGAGACGGCAAGGGGGATGTGAGGTAGCTGGGGGCTGGTTTGCAGTAGGGAGAGGCAGTCGGCCTAGGGCGCGGTGTGGCCGGAGCGGGAGAGGGCTGGTGTGGGATGCGGTATCTGGAACACAGTGGGACAATGGTTTCAGGGTGTAAAAACCCAATTTTTTCTCTAAAATACTTTGGAATTTTCTTGATGTTATTCCAAAGCAGTGCCTTCCGACGGCATGCGATTCTGAGTCCCGGTGTGGCCGAAATTTAATTTTCAGTCCGTTCACACTGGGCACACCAATTACGCATAATAAATCCTAAACGGTAGCTTCTAAGGGAAAGATGAGGGCACCGTTGAGTCCGGAGTGTGTCGTTTACCCTAGGAGGGTTGTAATTTTCGCAGGCGCGAGCCTCCTGTGAAAAATGCCACTAGGGGCGTTTTTGTAATTTAGCGGCCTCATACGTTAAGTTTTATAACTTTTTAATGGCACCTTAGATTAAAATTCTGAGACTTTAGTTGTTCTCAGGAGGTGGTTTTTACCCTAGGGGAGGCTTAACCTCGACCCCATCGAGAGTTTTGGATGCGGGTCTTCTAGTGGGTATTAAAATTAATAAAACGTTAATTTATTTCCTTACTTAAGCCATAAACCCCTCCACCCCTCCCCAATTCTTTCTATATGGTAGAAGAACCTCAAGAAACCAATAAGAGCCCCTCACCAACCCTCCTCCATCCTCTCCTTCCCAAGGTGGTGTTCGGCTTCAGCAGATCGACATCGAAGCTCTAGGCTACACCCAACAAGTTAGGAGATCTTCGTTTCGTATTTTAACTTCAAACCTCTCCTTTGAACTCAATTTACAGCATCAAAATAATGTTTAATTTCCACTAAAATACCATGAATTCGTAGTATATTTTCTGATCTTTCTAACTCATGTTTCGGATTTGAATTCTAAGCTCTGAGGCGTCCGCAGCTGTCCGACGAAGATTCGAGGTTGTTTTGGTGTTTTCCGGCGGGTCTCCGACAGTCCAGGGCGGTCGAGCGGAGGCGTAGCGGGTCGGTGTCGGTGGTCCAGGGAGGCGGAGATTCTTGGAAGTAGAGGTTAGCTGGGCGAGTGGGCCTCGGTGAGGGTGAGGCAGCCAAGCGGTCGGCGGGTCGAGGGCGACAACAGATGGTGAGGCCGAGCGCAGCGGCAGGGCCAGCTAGGGGCGACGACATGGGACCGGCCTTTTCGGCCAGTTGATGCGGGAAAGGAGGAACATGGACCAGCCCTTTGAGGGTCCCATGAAAGACCCAGCCGGACTGGCTGAGCTGGTCTGGGCGAGATGGGCCAGCCCACGCGGTGAACTGTGGGCCAGTTCAGGCAAGGTGGGCCGGTCGAACCGGCCCGAGCCACCTGTTTTGGTCCATTTAAAAATTAAAACGCTCCTAATTTTCAACCCAGGTGTCGGATTTGCGTGACGTCTATAGAAAAGTGTTCCTTGGATCAAGACGAACATTTTGAAATGTTCTTAGGGATTTTTAATTTCCTATATGAGGGGCTCGGTGGTGCGATACGCCCGTTAAGCGGAATGGTGTTTTTTCGGGGGTTCTTGTTTTGGATAGCGCGTGCACATCCGATGTCCAATTTGAGCGCCGTCAGTGGTGTTGCAACCCTGGAATCGAGAAGATAATTTAAAAGGGGTTTTCGAGTGTTGAAACCAGAGTTGAGGTGTGGGCCCCATGGCCCGTCTTTTAAGCTTCGAGCAGCGATTAACAACTTTTTCATCGGACGTCCATTCGGGGAATCCGAGCAGTCGTTTTTGGGTGTTTTTTCAAGGGCATCACAGTGGCGCAATACGCACACTTTAATTCCACATGGTGGTGTAGGCCCCATGAGGGTCATTTTGGGAGTTGGCGGTGATTTCCATCTTCTTCACTGAGTGTCCGATTCAGATAAGTGAATCATCAATCTAGAGTAGTTTTCTGAGAGAATCGCAATGGTGTGATCTATTCGTTGCGCTTTGGGACTGAGATGCAGTTACCACGAAGCACCACTCATGTGCGGTGTGATGAAAAGCAGTTTTTTCTCTAGATATCCATTCCACGCAAGTAAACTGTCAATTTGACGTGTTTTCCTAAGGGGATCAAAATGGTGTGATGCGCCCGACTATTTTCAGGGCTGGGGCTCAGGACCAAGGGACGTCGTTCGGGCGTAAAGTAGTGTTGAACGACTTTTACGTCGGATGTCTGTTGGAGGTGAGTAAATAGTCGATCTCACGTGTTTTTTCGCGAGGATTACAACGGTGCGATCCGTTTGGATGTGCATAGTCTCATTTGATATCTCATTAAATGTGGAAGCCTGAAAGGTGTACTGGTGGTGGTTCTTCCAGCGGTGTTTGTAGGGAACCCTTGGCGTGTGATCGCGTTCACTCCTGTGAGAGTGAAGTTAGTGTTTAAAGAGGTTTGGTCGGCCATGATAGGGCTGTGGAGGAAGAAAGTTGGCGAAATTACTTTATCGCCCTTCACGTGGACTTTGGGTGCCATGCGTTCGATAGCCTTTGGGCTAGAGATGTGATATACTCGGGAAGTATACGAGAATGTTGGGAGGTACATTTTTTAGTTTTACCTAGGAACATTTGTGTTCGTGGTTTGGAGATGAGATAGGGCCACACGTCGTGTGGTCCCCTTGTGCGTGTCGTGTTCTGCTTTACGTACCTTTGATCTCTCGCGACGTAGAGGTTCCCTCTGTTCACGATGGTTTAGACCAATAGGGTTGAGTGGTTTCCCCTAGTTCTATTATCAATGGTGTGATCAGTGGAGTTTTTTGGGTTCCCCTTTTTTCTTTAGCCGTATGGGATTTCAGTATAATGTCCATTCGTGTTCCCTGGTAGAGTTTTTGTGGATTCGGTGTGACCAACGCAGGCACTGATCCTCTACCCAGGAGGTTGTTTCCAGTATGGTACAGGAGCCCCAATGATCCTGGGTGCATATTCCCTAGCTGAGTATCGAGATCATATCCTCCTTCCGTGATCTACAGTGACGTGTTTCCCTAGGCAGAGATCCAGGTATCATCGTGACCCACACTACACGGGTGTTGAACCTCTACTAGGGGAATTGTTCTGGAGTTGGGTGGTTGCACGATACACACTCTGTGTTCTGTTGGCCAGTGTTGTACCATCTAGTAGGGATGGCCAGAGCAGTTCTGGGTTTACCCTCCAGTGGGGCTGGACAGTGGGTTGCTCATTGACTTCTTCGGGTTTACCCTCCAGTAGGGCTGGGCAGTGGGTTGCTCGTTAACTTCTTAGGGTTTACCCTCCAATAGATACTAGACAGTAGGTTAACTGGTGACTTCTTAGGGTTTACCCTCCAGCAGAGACTGGGCAATGGGTTACCTGATGACTTCTTAGGGTTTACCCTCCAGCAGAGACCAGGCAGTGGGTTACTCGATGACTTCTTAGGGTTTACCCTCCAACAGAGACTAGGCAGTGGGTTACCCGATGACTTCTTTCAGACTCAGTCCTTTCTACTAGGCTAGTTTGTGGCTTTTCTCCGTGACTACCGAAGCAGGACCCTTGGTTGTACGGGTCAGTGATGTGACAACTTTGACTTTGAGAAGACCTCTCGACTGTGTGACAGTGAAGAGGTGTGGTTTGAATTTCCCTAGAACTCTCATGTACGAGGGGCGCTTTCCCCACCAAGATGTGTCCTTGAGATGCGACCTAAAATCGTGCGGGTGAGTCAGTGCCTCCCAAAGTGAATAGTGTCAAGGTGCGGTGATTTGAGCCTCTTGACTTGCAGTTCGGGGTAGACGGGTGGGATGCTGGGCATCGATGGTGTTTACTTCTGAGACTATTGGCTACTCACTTTCTTGGGCTGAGCTATGAGATGGAGATCCCCTTACAATCTGGTTCGGGTTTCTTGACAGAGCATATATATATGTATACCTTGTTCCAGTACCCACTCCTTGGGTTTTAGTTACTCTCCTTCTAGGAGAGTTGAAGACACGCGGGTTATGCCATGTGCTTTCCGTGTCTAGCTTCTTGTGGTTGGATGAGTCTACTCTCCAGTTATAGGTAGTGAAGACTCAACAAGAATTTCATCTTCTCACCGCTTCTAGCTCCTTGTGTTTGGATGAGTCTACTTCCTTTCTCTTGTTGGGTTGAGTTGTTACTCTGCTGCACTCTATACTGCACCCTCTGTTTCACTCCTTTACTATTACCTGTTTGATCTACTACTCACCTCTTCAGTACCTCCTTTGTTTCTCCCTCGAGCCTTCGGGGCATCCTACTGAGTATTTTTATACTCACCCCTGCTTGGGATTTAATGCACCTAGTGTTCCCTTATAGACGAAGGACAGGTTGGTCATCACTACCGAGGAGCTTAGGATTTCAGGAGCTTGGACCATGTACGGTGGTCACAGAGGGGTTTCTAGGTGGGAGACTCTACAGTTTTTCACTTCAGTTTACCTATTGCCGGGTTGTGTCACTTTTTTGGTTGGACGCGTTTTTTGCCCTTTTCTTCTCAGTTTTCCTTCAGAATTTACTTTGTATTATTTAGAGGTAAATGCACAATTGTGGTTTATTTATAGCACTTGGTAATTTACTTTTCTTTTTTTTACTCTGAACTTCTACATTAAGTAGGTTGTATGTGTGTGTACAGGTACTTAGGAAAAGGCATCCCCGAGTTTTTTAGCCTTCGGCGCTTGTCGCCAGCCCCTGACCTATGAAGTCGGGTTTAGGGTAGTTGCGGCTCGAGCCTGGGTAGGGTCAGGTCATGACAAAGTGGTATCAAAGGTGGTTCATTACTTGGGACATTGTTTGGACATCCGTAAAAAGTAATTGGTTGGGATTTAGGGCAACGGTGTCAATGTGTCTCGAGAGCGGCTCTCAGGCCAGGGAGTCCAGTGATGGTGCAGCGGCCGACGTATCCATTCATCATAACCCTGATAACCTACTTGTCGACTCGGCATGCTGAGACAATCGTTGCAGATAATTGGTTTGTTCATCACATAGGATTGAGTCTTTGACTGTCCTTCTTGAGTCATCTCCCCATTGTTGTTATTGTTATATACATATATGCTCATCTGACCGCGAAACTCCTTGATAATATTCAGGATGTATCCGCAAAGACAGTCATCCAGGATACCAGCTTTGGTTCGTGACAATGACCCTGTGAGCAATAAGGCCTCATTCCAGGACCCATCATGTGAGTCCCTTTCTCCAAGTGGGCCGGTAGCATCACCCCCACCCGGTGAGTACCAGACAGCTCCAGTAGAGCAGACGAAGCTTGATCGTAGGTTGGGCGCACTCCATGAGTTCCAGCGACAGAGACCTTTGAGGTTTAGTGGTGAGCCAGACCCTCAGGCAGCAGAGGTTTGGCTCGAGACAGTGGTTTGCCTCTTCAGGCACAGACACTGGAAGATCATAGGGTGGATTTGGCAGATAACCTTTTCCACGGAGCAGTTGGGAGTTGGTGGAGTCTGGTGACTCAGTTACTTAATGGGTCATCACTTTCGTGGGGTGACTTTCAGCTGCTGTATTGTGATTATTTTTACCCCTCCTACCTATGCTCCGTTCGGATCAAGGATCTCCTAAAGTTTCAGCAGGGAGGGATAATGGTGAATGGGTACGTGACTAGTTTCACAGACCGTGCACGTTTTTAACCGGACTTGGTCCACAACAGAATCTTTCGAGTGAGGAATTTTGATCAGGGTCTCCGTAGAGAGATTCATGTTGTTATAGTACTTTTGGGCATTCCTACTTATGCCAAGGTGCTACAGTAGGTACTGGTGATAGAGATCTTCCTGTCACACTCTATAGTTGGTGGTGGCAGTAGGCATGACAGAGCTGAGATGTCTGTCGCAGTTAGCGGACATCGGCTGACAGAACCTCGATACAGGTGGCCTTCCCACCGCTGGTTCCAGAGACGTGGTCATACACCACAATGGCGCTAAAGGGCACCAGGGAATCCCTGAGAGTGTCGGTGCTATGCTTGCGATGGGCGAGGTCACCTGGCGCGAGGCTGCCTGACCAGGCACGCTATGAATATCGGGTAGGCAGTGGATGCACCACCACGATAGAGGTAGCACCATGATCAGAGTAGTCCCCAGAGAGGTGGTGCTAGTGGAGGAGCAGGAGGATCTGGAAGTGCGGGATGACCTTACGAGGTCTTCCCACCACTACCAGGCGGTCCACATCAGACTTCGGGAGATGACAGTTGGGACCATGGATAGCCACGAGCTTTGGATGTCTATGATCCTATAGATCATGAGGTGATAAGAGGTACACTTTACGACTCTTCTACTTTTTGTAGTAGAATTGTTAGACTTTGTGTGTAAAATGGTTTTTCTCTCTGCTCCTTGCTTGATTTGTTACCAGGGTGACGCAGGGCGTCAGGTGTAACCCTGTGTTGGTAGAGTAGGAGGTGTAGAACATTTTCCGTTAGTCGATAGTGTCGAATCCATCACTTTCCGAGCGTGTAAGAGAGTCTTGGTTGCAAGACATTGACTATGAAACCTTGTGTGACCAGATGTACTTGGGTGTTTCACCATATGGATATTTTGAAGGAGGGAATCACTGGGCCTTGTCCCAAGTTTGAATAGTGATTTCCAATCGCAGCGTGCGACGTAGAGGTTCGACCGGGGAGGTGAGCTACCCCTGAGGTCCTTCGGGCCGTTTGAGACCACGCAAAGGGATGGAAAGGCCCCCTACCGCCTTACCCTAAACCCAAAGGCTGGTTTGGGTGCATGAAATCTCTCACGTGACTCACCCAAGAAGAAGTGTGCATGCTCCTATGCACTTCATCGGCAAGGGCATACCTCGTGTGAACCGATCAAATCCTTTGGTCTGTGTGCGGTGGCGCAGAACTATGCATGAGTTCTTCTGGGTACGGAAGATCTAGGTGCGGGCTTAGTACCCTAAGTTGTTACCTAGTTTTGACTTTTGGGGATGAAAATCTTGAATGAGGGACTGATTTAAGAACCTGGTTTTTTCTATAAAAGACTTTAGTATTTTCTTGAAGTTATTCTAGTGTAGCGCCTTCAGACGGCGTGCGATTCCGAGCCCCGGTGTGGCCGGAATTAAATTTTCAGTACATTCACACTGGGCACGCCAATTAAGAAGAATAACTCCTAAACGGTAGCTTGGATAAGAAAATCGAGGGCACCGTTGAGTCTGGAGCATGATGTTTACCATAGGAGGGGTGTAATTTTCGCGGGCGCGGGCCTCCTGTGAAAAATGCAACCAGGGGCGTTTTCATAATTTAGTGGCCTCAGACATTAAGTTTTATAACTTTTTAATGGGGCCTCAGATTAAAATTCTAAGACCACCATTGTTCTAGGGAGGTGGTGTTTACCCTAGGGGAGGCTTATCCTCAACCCCGTCAAGATTTTCGGATGTAGGTCCTCTAGTGGGTATTAAAATTAATAAAAAGTTAATTTATTTCCTTACTTAAGCCATAAACCACTCCACCCTCTCTAATTATTTCTCTTTGGAGGAGGAACCTCAAGAAACCAAGGATAGCCCCTCACCAACCCTCCTCCATCCTCTCCTCCCCAAGTTGGTGCACGACTTCAGCAGATCGATGGCGAAGCTCCAGGCTATGCCCAACAAGGTAAAAGATCTTCATTTCATATTTTAACTTCAAACCTCTCCTTTGAAATCAATTTACAGCATCAAAATGGTGTTTAATTTCCGAGAAAATTCCATGAATTCCTAGTATACTTTCTGAGCTTTCCAACGCATGTTTTGGATTCGAATTTTGAGCTCTGAGGCGTCTACAACTGTCCGACAAAGATTCGAGGTTGTTTTGGTGTTTTACGGCGGATCTGGCGGGTCTCCAGCGGTCTAGGGCGGTCGAGCGGAGGCACAACGGGTCGGCATCGGCAGTCCAGGGCAGTGGGGCTTGTCGGCAGCGGAGGTTGGCTGGGTGAGCAGGCCTCGGTGACGGCGAGGCTGTCGGCGGGCCGAGGGCGACGACGGACAGCAAGGCCGATCGCGGCGGTAGGGCCAGCTGGGGGAGACGACATGGGACCGGCCCTTTCGGCCGGTTGATGCAGAAAAGAAGGCACAGGGACCTGCCCTTTTTGGGTCCCGTGGAAGACCTAGCCAGACCAGCTATGCCGGTCCGGGCAAGACGGGTTGGCACGCGCGGTGAACCATGGGCCGGTTCAGACATGGTGGGTCGGCCGAACCAGCCCGACCCACCTGTTTCGGTCCGTTTAAAAATTAAAACGCTCCTAATTTTCAACCCAGGTCTCGAATTCACATGCCATATATGGAGACACATTCTTTTGATCAAGAAAAAAATATTGAAATGGTCTCGTGGATTTTTAATTTCCGAGACGAGGGGCTCGGTGGCGCGACACGCCCATTAAGTGGATTGGCGTTTTCCTGAGGGTTCTTGTTTTGAATGGCGCAGGCTCATCCAATGTCCAATTTGAGCACCGTCAGTAGTGTTGCAACCCTGGAATCGAGAAGAATATTTCCAAGGGGCTTTTGAGCGTTGAAACTGGAGTTGATGTGTGGGCCCCATGGCCCGTCTTTTAAGCTACAAGTAGCGATTAACCACTTTTTCATCGAACATCTATTCGGGGCATTCGAGCAGTCGTTTTTGGGTGTTTTTCTGAGGGAATTGCAATGGCGTAATCTACCTTCTTTAATTTCGCACAGTGGTGAGGTCTCTACAAGGGCCGTTTTGGTAGTGGGCAGTGATTTCCATCTTCTTCACTGGGTGTCCGATTCGGAAAAGTGAATAGTCAATCTTGAGTAGTTTTCTGAGAGAATCACAATGTTGCGATCTGTTTGTTATGCTTAGGGACCAGGATGCTGGTCCCAGGAAGCACCGCTCATGTGCGGTACAGAGAAATGCATCTTTTTCTCCGGATATCCTTTCCACGCAAGTAAATTGTCAATTTGAAGTGTTTTCCCAAGGAGATCGAATTGGTGCGATGCGCCCGACTGTTTTCGAGGCCGAGGATCGGGACCATGAGACGTCGTTCGGGCATAAATCAGTGTTGAAAGGCTTTTACGTCAGATGTATGTTGGAGGCGAGTAAATAGTCGATCTCACGTGTTTTTCCGTGAGGATTACAATAGTGCGATCCTTTTGGATGTGCAGAGTCTCATTCGAGATCTCATTAAATGTGGAAGCATGAAAGGTGTATCGGTGGTGGTTCTTCCTGTGGTGTTTGTAGGGAACCCTTGGCGTGTGATCGTGTTCACTCCTGTGAGAGTGAAGTTAGTGTTTAAAGAGGTGTGGTCAGCCGTTCTAGGGCTGTGAAGGAAGCAAGTTTGTGAAATTATGTTTTTGTCCTTCACGTTGACTTTGGGTGCCATGCATTCGATAGCCTTTGGGCTACAGATGTGATATAATCTGGGAGTATATGAGAATGTTGGGAGGTACATTTTGTAGTTGTACCCGGGAACGTTTGTGTTTGTGGTTTGGAGATGAGATAGGGCCACACGTCGTGTGGGCCCCTTGTGCGTGTCGTGTTCTTCTTTACGCACCTTTGATCTCTCACGATGTAGAGGGTCTCTCTGTTCATAATGGTTTAGACTAGTAGGGTTGAGTGGTTTCCCCTGGTTCTGTTCTTGACGGTGTGATCGGAGGAGTTGTTTGGGTTCCCATTTTTCCTTTAGCCATGTGGGCTTTCAGTATCACATCCTTTTGTGTTCCCTGGTAGAGTTTTTGTGGATTCGGTGTGACCAATACATTACGCGGGCACCAATCCTCTACCCAGAAGGTTATTTCCAGTAGGGTACAGAGCACCAGTGAGCCTAGGCGTAGATTCCCTAGCCGAGTATCGAGATCATATCCTCCTTTCGTGATCTACCATGATGTGTTTCCCTAGGCAGAGCTCCAGGTATCGGCGTGACCCACTCTACACAGGCGCTGAACCTCTACTAGGTGAATTTTTCAGGAGTTGGGTGGTTGCACGATACACACTCCGTGTTATGTTGCCCGGTGTTGTACCATCCAGTAGGGATGGCCAGAGCAGTTTCGGGTTTACCCTCCAGTGGGGCTGGGCAGTGGTATGCTCATCGACTTCTTCGGGTTTACCCTGTAGCGGTGCTGGGTAGTGGGTTTCTCATTGACTTATTAGGGTTTACCCTCCAGCAGAGACTGGGCAGTGGGTTACCCAACAACTTCTTAGGGTTTACCCTCCAGCAGAGACTGGGCAGTGGGTTACCCGACGACTTCTTAAGGTTTACTATCCAACAGATACTGGTCAGTGGGTTACTCGAGGACTTCTTAGGGTTTACCCTCCAGCAGAGATTGGGCAGTGGGTTACCCGATGAATTCTTAGGGTTTACCCTACAGTAGAGACTGGGCAGTGGGTTACCCAACGACTTCTTTCAGACTCAGCCCTTTCTACTAAGCCAGTATTTGGCTTTTCTTCGTGACTACCAGAGCAGTACCCTTGGTTGTACGGGTTAGTGATGTGAGAACTTTGACTTTGAGAAGACCTCTCGACTGTGTGACAATGAAGAGGTGTGGTTTGACTTTCCCCAGAACACTCAAGTACGAGGGGCGCTTTCCCCACCAAGATGCATCCCTGAGATGCGACCTAAAACTGTACGGGCGAGTCAGTGCCTCCCAAAGTGGATAACGTCAAGGTGCGGTGATTTGAGCCCCTTGACTTGTAGTTCAGGGCAAACGGGTGGGATGATGGGCATCGATGGTGTTTACTTTTGAGCATGTTGGATACTCACTTTCTTGGGCTGAGATATGAGATGGAGATCCCCATACGATCTGGTTCAGGTTTCTTGACAGAGAATATATATATGTATACCTTGTTCCAGTACCCACTCCTTGGGTTTTGGTTACTCTCCTTCGAGGAGAGGCGAAGACGCACGGGGTATTCCACGTGCTTTCCGTGTCTAGATTATTGTGGTTGGACGAGTATACTCTCCTGCTATAGGTAGTGAAGAATCAATGAGAAGTTCATCTTCTCACTGCTTCTATCTCCTTGTGTTTGGATGAGTCTACTTCCTTTCTATTTTTGGGTTGAGCTGTTACTCTGTTGTACTCTTTAATGCACCCTCTATTTCACTCCTTTACTATTCCCTGTTCGATCTACTACTCACCTCTTCAGTACCTCCTTTGTTGCTCCCTCGAGCCTTCGGGGCATCCTACTCAGTATTTTTATACTCACCCCTTCTTGGGCTTTGCCCGCACTTGTTGTGACCTTGCAGACGACGAACAGGTTGGTCATGACTACCGAGGAGCTTAGGAGTTCAGGAGATTGGACCGCGTACGGTTGTCGTAGAGGGGTTTCCAGGTGTGTGAATCTCCAGTTGTTTACTTCTGTTTACCTATTTTCGAGTTGTGGCACTTTTCTGGTTGGGCGTGTGTTTTTCCCTTTTCTTCTCAGTTTACCTTCAGCACTTGCTTTGTACTGTTTTGAGGTCGATGCACAATTGTGGTTTATTTATGGTAGTTGGTACTTTACTTTTCTTTTTCTTTTTTTTACTCTACACTTCTGCATTGATTGGGATGTGTGTGTGTCTACATGTACTTAGGAAAAGTCCTCCCCGAGTTGTTTAGCCTTCGGTGCTTGTCGCCAGCCCCTGGCCTATGGAGGCGGACTTGGGGTAGTTGCGGCTTGAGCTCGGGTAGGGTCGGGCCGTGACACGGGGTGCGTGCGGGATGATGGTGTCGGGGCGTGAGCGGGACGGTGGTCGGGGTGCATTGAGGAGAGAAGGTGGGGGGGGGGGGGGCTCGTGAAGGACGATTGGGGAAGGGGGTAGGGGTGCGGCCCGCGGCGCAGAACAGGGATAGGGGGGTAGCTAGGGTTTATTTTTTTTCATTATATTATATTATTAATAATAATATTAATAATACTAATATTAATAATAATAATAATAATAATAACCAAAAATTAATAATAATAAAATTAACAATAATAAAACTAAAAATAATAATAACAAAAATAACAATAATTAAAGATAATATTAATATAATTTATTAACAATTAAGATAATAATAATAATAATAATAATAATAATAATAATAATTATAATTATAATGATAATTATCAATTGCACGACCCTTGGGCCTACCACGCAGCCACCGCCAACCGCACGGTGACCGTGCATAGGTCTGAAACCCAATGGATATACTAAACGACAAAAATTTAATCTGGGACCCTGCCCGGACCTTGGCGCGAGGACTCAGAGCCAAGATAAGATAAAAATTAATTTAAAAAAAAGATTGGGTGTGACATAAATACATGTGAAAATTATAATTTTAGATGGAACTATGTTTACAAAAAGTGATAAATATTTAATACAGATAAAGAAATGAAAATATACATTATTTTTTCCTGATGAATAGTTTTGAGAAGGCCTTGGGTATATTAGCTTTATTTTGGTGATACTTGGATGGAATTGATGAGAATTTAGCTCAATCATTATATATATGTTTATCAAAAAAAAATTCCAACCTTGGATAGATGTGGTAACCAACCCACCATAAGAAATAGCTAGTTCAATCACACCAAGCTAGTCATGGAGGCAAGAGTGTGGCATAGCTGAGGCACTTCCTGCACATTATTAGTTAGAGTTAAACGTAGGGTCTGAATAGGAGGTTGAGGGTGTATGTAGAGTGACATTCACCAATGTAAGGTGAGTGTGTGAGTGTATTGTAATACAATCCCCAAATTCATATATTTTTTTTGAGATCATATTGAATGATAAGCTATTAATAATGGTATAGATGAGAAACATTCCGACGTGGGAAAAGTAAGATATGGAACACCTTTCCCCCATCATATAAATGATGGATATATATTCTTTTCATATAAAAATGTTCCGTGTGTATTATATACTTCATTTTTCCTTTGAGGGTTTAATATATTAGGAAGCATAATTGATTAATCAACCATAAGGATAATCGGTGAACTGACCATGTCAAGTGATATCAATCGCAAGTGCATCGCTTGATCAACCACATGAGTAAGTGTGACCACATAGAGATTCATTAATATAAGAAAGAATTTAACTCAATCTACCACAATATTGGAATGAACTGACTTCTAGAAGGGTATCTGACCTACCACACAAAGGGTGGTTATATAGTCCCTCAATATACTACAAGGGTAATGAAACCTACCACAAGATGAGTTTTCAATCTACTATATGAACAATATTGGAGCTACTACGAGAACGTTGAGGGAAATTACAGTTGAAGGATTAACTACAAGATGAACACAAGTGATCATGTGAGTTAATACAAACTAACATACGAAGGAACTTACATGGTAACTGGACCTACCATGATGATGATAATTGAATGTACTTTGGTTGATTGACTATGAGTGGACAAGATGCATTGTCTTCAATATTAATCCAAATAATTCAAATAAAATGATAAACAAAGTATACAAGGTGAGTTGATGCATTATTGGGATTACTTCATAATTTTTATAAATTATGAAAGTTCTACTTACATGAATGTAACTTGATTTATCAAAGTACAATCATTTTTTACAGTTTATCGAGCATCAATACTGTTTATATGAGGAATAATGGAGCTCGCATGACATGCCATTCATACGTCAATTCATGAACTAGATTTGAAAAAATTTCTCATATATTTCACTTGAGGGAAGATATAAGGAATGCATGATAAATGTCATATATGAAAAAATGAGGGAGCATATAACGTACTTCTTAATTAGTGAAGCCGCATATATAGAGTTTCATACAAGTGAAGAGTGAAGAAATTATATTTATACATTATTTATGGAGTTAAAACACTAAAATTATTTTATTAAATATATCTTGATTAGATGAAAATATTGATACATGGATTGTTATACTTCATGAAGAAAATATAAGATCAAATTTATTCCTTAAAAAAAGAGATTGTGGTTATTTATTAACTATACAGAGTAAGGAAGAATACCTTAGCCTTCAAGGTAATGAAATGAGATTTAAATTAAAAGGTATTTTGGGCATTTGAATGGGCATTTAAATGAGAGAAAATTTAGGTAAATTAAACATGAATTATTATCCATAATAAATGAGAAAATAATTACGATTCCTTGACTGAATGAAAAAGGATAAAAAACACCTGCTCCTAATAATGATAATTAATTTTAATTAATATACATGATATTATTTTATATATACTGATTCAAGTAATGAAATAAACGCTTTTGAGACTTGAGAATATTTTTGAGATAACTTGTGATTAACTTTATGAGAATACTAAGATTTGATACAATATATGTATTGAGAAGAGAGAAGGAAGTTGAAAACCTATATCACTCATGATCTGGTGAAGAGTTTCATGACCAATATTTTTTTCTGGAAGACTGTACATGAGATAACTTTTTGATCCATCCTACTTGTGGGGGATAATCAAATAATAATTATTGTAGAATAATCTTAGAGTTTATTGAGGGAATTATATCATTGGATAAAAACTAAATGAGGTTATAATTGGGGTGTATAACCAAATATAGTTGTTTTTAGATTGGGGTTTACAACTACTTCCTATTATGTCCACTTAGAGATTTATTAAATAATACATGTTGGGGTGTATAAAAAACATGAAATAGAGTAGTATTTTATAGAAACCCAAAACTTTTTCATATATTATTACATTATTTTTAACATAAACATCCATTAATTACAATACAAAGATCTTGAGGCCTAGTGTATTGGAAGACAAGGTTCATATTACATCAAATTCAGACTAAACCAATTTTTTTATAAATTTTATTCTCCATAATGAGATCCTACAATTGAATGAGATAACATGGGGAATACATGGACAGAAGGGGTGAGATAAAAATCCCATCATGGGAATAAACATGATAAGGAAACATAATGTGTGATTGAAATGCATAACATGATATCATAAAATTGAAGGCTCATGAGTAAACACATGGAAGAATAACATAAAGAAAATGATATCATAAGATAATGGAATTATAGAAAATGTGGAGAAAACATAAAACTTGACCTAAACATGATTACAGGATAAATTGTTAGAAAATATAATATGGTGGATAAAGTCCTGTAATGGATTAGGTTCACTCACTAATTCTATACATGATGTCTCATGAGACTAAAACATTACTCAATGCATTAGAGATCTATCTGGGCGCACACATCATAACAAGTTCATGATTTATGTGTTCCACAAAAAGAAAAAGGAAATTAATCAAAATACATAAACATAAGAATTACCAACGGAGATTAAATTGGTTTAATAATATTTTCCCATTTTATAATCAAATAAAATTTCATAATGAAGGCATTTGAGAGATTAACATAAGGCATGTACTACTAATTCAAATTAAGGGATAGTGAGAAAGATATATATTTAAGAGACATATATACAATATTTATAATAATTCTAAAACCTTAAATGTTATTTTAATTGATGTGTATAAATAATTTTACAAAAATTAAAAACATTCTTTAAGAAAATAACCTTTCTACATTGAAAATCATGATTAAAAAACGAAAATTTAAGAATAATGTGGATATCATTTTCTTTGAAAATAAACATAGAAACTTATAAATGAAACATGAAGACAAATAATTTTCATGATGGTGGAAAATACCATTCATATCATACAAATTAAAATAAATATTCCTTTCACATTTTTGGTAAAAATTCAAGAAGCACCTCATTTAGAAAAGGAAAATAAGATTAATTTTAAATTTTTTTAAAAAAGTAGAAATGGGTAAACAAGAATTTTAAAAATAATAAAATAATATTAAAAGAGGTTTTTGAAAACACTTTAAATAAATCATGGACAACGAAGTGAAAATGTTTTTCAACTAAAGATTGAAATAAAGTCAATTTTACTTAAATAAATTTTCTCAATATTTTTAAGTATGAATAAGATGAAAATGGAAATATTATATGAAACATTCATAAATAATTTTATGTGAATAAGTTGTAAGGGTTTTGTTAAGAATTGATCAAATAATTCCCTATAATTGAAATTTAAGCATAAACAATCTCGATTAAAAATAGATTGAAATATAAAACCTTAACGCTTTGGTAAATTTTGAATCATAAATACATTAAATGAAGTAAATTAGTTGTAAACTAAAATATAATTATGAAGGAATAATGATATAATATGTATATGGACAGTATATACACCATTTAAATTAAATTATGTTCATAAAAGAACATGTGTCCCAAAGAATGAAGTTTGAGAAGAAACCCTTACCTCAAGTCCATACTTATCATGTATGTATTTTATCTCCTATATAATAAAATTATATCAATAATTTGTGTTATTAAGAACAATTTCTAGTTTTAACACCTTATATTTGAACCATTTACTAAATTTATTTAAATTTCATGTCTAATTACTAAATAATTTATGTCCATGTATATTGATAACGTTTGCTTCAAAAAATTCAAAATGAAATTGGTATTGTAAAGAAACGTAAAATTCAAGGGAAATTTTTTCTTAATTTTCTTTGGAATTTTACAAGAGCGCGGTTTCTGACGGCACCTGATTCCGAGGCCCGGTGTGCCCGGAATCAATTTCCGAAGTTTGGCTCGGGTACGTTCAGTGAACGAACGAGCGGGTTTTCCTAACTTTTGATCCGGTGCTCGGAATTGAAATCCGAGGGCACCGATGAACTCGCAGCGCCGATATTCGCTTAAGGAGACCTTTTCTGAAGTTGCGTTTGCCTAGGAGGTGATTTTTCTGGATGAAATGAAGAGTAAAATAAATTTGTTATACAATATTTATTTTATATCTTTATAGTGGTTATAATATTTTGTTGGAAGTTGGGTGGTTTAACCACCTAAGAGAGGATTAAGGTGAGGAGGGGCCCACCTGAGCCCCACCTTTTCAAATTCCCTAACTCCCCTCTCTCCCTCTTAAAGGCTTGACAACTTAACATTTAATTAATTATACAACTCATGTATAATTAATATGTGAGTTTAAATTTGAGTTTTTGAAATTCAAACTCTTGAATTTCAAAGGTTGGGTTGTGTTAATAAATTAAGTGTGAGCTTAATTTATTTTTGGGTTAGTTTCTTTGTTACTTGAGAGGATTGGGAGAATCGTTGAGAGACTTGAAGATCTTCTTCGTCTTCGACGAAGAACGTGAAGAACGGTTCTTCTCCGACAAAGAACATCGATCCCACGACCTTCAAGACTCGGCGTCCCGGATTCTTCCGTCTTCATCTTCCACCTCGACAAGGGAGAAGTCGCCGACCGTGGTGATCATCGCCAACGACAACATACCTCTCTTCTTCGTCTTAGAGACAAGTGAAGAGACGTCGTTTCCTCCTCGGACGCACCCCGACGTCCACGGAATCTACGTCCGACGCCGCGACGCCTTACCGACGTGCGACGTCAATTTTCAAGGTAGGGGTTGTTAATTTTTGTTTAATTATTTATTCTTGTTCGTGGTTCTAGCATGACTAACGTGAGGATATTGAATATTTAAATTTTGTGTTATTGTTTAACGTGAGGGGGCCGGACCGCATGAACACGGCCGAACCCCCTCCATCGTTCTTGTTGATTTATCTTGCGGGTGGAAACAAGGTGGCATGGTGTTGTCGCACCACGCGGATAATCGTACGATTATATTGCGCGGCGCCGTCGCGCCGCGCCGTGGAAGAATCATCAAGAACGCGACGTCGTCACGCTGCGTCAAGGGGAATCGAAGGCGCGGCGGAGGGGCGCGGTGCCATCGCACCGCGCCGGACGACGAACACCAGGGCCGGTACCGGGCCGCGGCGAGACAGGAAGACCGGCGGCAGCCGAGCCGCCGGCGCCGAAGATCAAGAAGGGCCGCGGCGGAGCATCCAAGGGCGGCCGGCCTCGTCGGCCGCCGGAGTTCAGATGAGCCGCGGCTATGGCCGCGGCGGAGAGGGGGAAGGCGGCCGGCTGTGCCGGCCGCCAGTTCGGTTAGAAGGCGGGACCCGCGGGTCCTGTGTGTTTATTAAAAACGGCCGACAAAAGCCGGCTGAGATCCGAAAAAGGGGGGGGGGGTTCACCCCCCGCGTGCGGCGCATGCGCGGCACCCTGGCCGCGCCGCCGCTGGCCGGGCCGCGCCGTCACCGGCCGGGCTGGGTCGCGCCGCCGCGCCGTCACCGGCCGGGCCGGGTCGGCCCGGACCCGGACCCCCCGTTTCGAATCAGTTTCGGTCTTTTGGCCATAACTTGAGCCACGGACCTCCGATCGACGAACCGTCTGCGGCAACGCGATCTTTGGATCGAGGCGGTCGTTTCGGTATATCGCACTCAAAGTTTCGTAACACTTTGAGTTCGCCCGGGTTGGTTCGTTCACGAAACCAACCGGGCCTTCGGAGCGGAAACGCTCATATCTTGAGCTACGGACGTCCGATTGACGTGCCGTCAGCTTTGTTGTGTTCCTCTTAGTGAGACGGATCTTTTGGAATACTCCGCCCGAGGTTTGGAAGCAGGTGGAGTACGGTCGGGTTGGTTTTGCCTTAAAAACCAACAGGGCCCAGGGGACGAAAATGCTAATAACTCTCAGACCGGGCGTCCGATCGACGCGCCGTCTGTTGCGTTGAGTTCCTGTTGACGATACGGAACTTTTGGATACATCAACTCTGGAATTTGTGATAGTTGATGTATCAGCCTCTCGGCTCGTGGAGCGGACCCTCCGAACGAGCTTGTTGTGTGCGGGAACCCTAGTGTTGGCTGCGACTGTTACTGTGACTGCTACTGCTACTGCTACTGTGACTGCGACGAAGACAGTACAGAGATCCTGTGTGGATTCGACGATGACGACTACAGCACTCAACGATCCTAAGTGGATCAGTGCTACAGGTCCTGTGTGGGCCCGATCCTGTGTGGGTCCGATCCTGTGTGGGTCTTTGCGCTCAGCGGTCCTGTGTGAACCAGCGCCTACAGGTCCTACGTGGGCCCGATCCTGTGTGGGTCTTTTGCGGGGGTTAGTTACCTATCGATCCTTCATGGGTCCGACGACTTTGATGGATCAGAGATCATCTTTATCGTCTTTCGAAGAAGTATACCTGTGTGAGGTGAATCCTGTTGCTATCCTGTGTGGATTGTGTTGTGCTATCCTGTGTGGATTTCATTTTGCTTTCCTTTGTGGAATACGTATACTTTCCTGTGTGGACTGAGTTGTACTTGGGCTCAGATGTTGGAGTGTATTGGAATTGATGACTTAGGTATATGTATGGGCATATACCTAAGCAGTGTCGGTTGTTACTTCGTGTTTGTATCTCACCTTTGTGGTTTATCCTTTGTGGATTTTGGGAGACCTTCAGGGGTCTCGGGATCCCTACTGAGTAGCTTATACTCACCCCTGCACGGGCTATACCCGCACTACGTTGTGTTGGTTGCAGACGATGGACAGCGTTGATCTTGGCTGAGGCTTACAGAGAAGGACGGTACCTGGAGGTGGACCACTGGGCGTGACGTGTTCGGAGCGGACGGCGGGACCCGAGGAGCAGTGGAGCTATCTGTACCCACCCTTTAGGTGGGATCTCCAGTGGACAGCTCGGTGTAGCGGCTTTTACTTTACAGTTGCTGTTTTTCCTTTCGAGTTGTACTTTACTTTCAGTTTGGGTTTGTATACTGGCTCATTTACTTTTCCGCACTTCAGTTGTACTCTGTTTTTAATTAGTGTTTACTATTCCGCTTGCTTACTCTGTGGTTTTTGTTTACTTTTCAAAGGCAATGCCTTCCCTTTTTGTTGGGATTTACGCCTTGGTGCTAGTCGCCAGCCCCTGGCCTATGGAAGGAGGGCTTGGGGTAGTCACGGCACGGGCCCCGAGGGCAGGTCGTGACAAATTGGTATCAGAGGAGTTCGGTTCTACCGTGAACTCTGATCTTTTCTATGTGAAGCAATAATGTTTAGCATATTGAGTGTGGTTATCAGTCCAGGGAGACCAGTGTTGGTGCGGCGGCCGACGTATCCGTACACCAGGACCCTGACTTCTGATTTCCAAATTAATGCACGAAAACATTGATTGCGTGTGTGTTTCAAAGTTTTCTTTGTGATTACTTTATATCAGCTCACCAGGTATACTGTTCTGATCGTGGCGCACCTGTTACCTTTTCAGGATGGCCCCACGACGGCAGCCAGCTAGGGTTTCGAGAGTCGAGCGTGACGACAGCCCACCGAGCGACGAGGCCTCGGTGTAGGGCCCTTTGTCAGCAGTGGCACCGGCGGTAGTTCTACCCGCCGAGCCCCCGATGCTTCCAGCACCAGCCGCTGACGATGCATGTCGCCTCAGCGCACTGCATGAGTTTCAGCGCCAGCGACCGCCCAGGTTTCGCGGGGAGACGGATCCCCAGGCAGCAGAGGACTGGCTGGAGGCAGTGGTACGTGTGTTTAGGCTAGTGAGGACACCAGCAGACCTCATGGTGATCCTCGCTGCGAGCCTACTACATGCAGCAGCAGGACGATGGTGGAGCTTGATGCTCCAGGTGCACAATGAGGCATCTCTACTATGGACGGACTTTGAGAGCCTCTTCCGCTCGGAGTTCATCCCAGCCGCCCTTCGTGCGGTGCGTATCCAGGAGCTTCTTCAGCTGCGGCAGGGCAGCATGACGGTCTCTCAGTACTCGGCGAGATTTACTGATCTCTCGCGCTACTCGACCGACATGATACGAGACCCATTCTTTCGGGCCCGGACCTTCGAGCAGGGTTTGAGACACGAGATCAGGGCATCACTGATCTCCCTCAGCATACCGACTCAGACAGGAGTACTGGAGAGGGCCCTTCTGATCGAGAGCTTCCTTGCTGAGTCTACACCAGCGCAGTGACCCACCGCAGGGCGGCACGTGGCAGAGTCATCTGCAGCAGGCAGTCGACGGATGACTCAGGGGTCCAGACAGACCAGACCTTCGGGCAGACGACCTCAGGGCACTGGCTCAGCAGTGTAGGGCACACAGCGAGGAGCCAGTCTTTCGAGAGGCAGACAGTGTTACTCGTGCGGCGGGCAGGGCCACATGGCTCGTGACTGCCCGATCCGCCGTGCCGAGGAGCAGCAGTCGGTTGAGGGACCACCGAGGCAGAGGCAGAGGGTCGACCGTGGAGGTCCGCAGGGAGGAGGCGGACGAGGCAGAGAAGCTGGTTGAGCAGCAGGTGGTGGGCGACGCTTTGAGGCTCTGCCACCACCACCACCAGGAGGTCCATCCCGACCACAGGGAGCTGGCGGGCAGAGACAGGCACAGCTCCAGGAAGCAGAGGCCTACGACCACGGTGCACCCGAGATGATTCGAGGTACTATATGTGTCTATTCCACCCTTTCTGCAGTTCTTATAGACACAAGAGCGAGTCACTCTTTCACAGCCGCTGCCCTTGTTCGGATCTCGGAGATTCCGACAGATCCGTTGGCTCGATCCTTACGGCTAGAGACTCCTACGGGAGCAGACTCGATGATTACGCACTGGTGCCGGCAGTGTGAGCTTACTCTAGGAGGCGAGATCTTCGGCTGGGATCTTCTTGTAGCAGCGTCGAGGCCTTACGACGTCATCTTGGGCATGGATTGGCTATCTACGGTCCATGCACAGATTGACTGTTTTAGGCGCAAGGTGTGATGTGTACGCACCGACGGGAGCAGGTTCACCTTCACCGGCGAGAAGGGAGCCTTTGCAGTAGAGGATGGACTTCCGCGGAGGAGAGGACATCCCATTACTCATCAGTTATCTAGCCTCATCCTTGGAGCAGTTGACGTGCGGAGTCCTGATTTTCCTGTAGTGGTGGATCAGTTTGCGGACGTTTTTCCCGACGACGTTCCAGGGCTACCTCCTCGCAAAGAGGTAGACTTTTATATTGACTTGTACCCCGGGACAGCCCCGATATCCACTCCAGCATATCGGATGGCCCCCGCCGAGCTTCGAGAGCTACGGGTATAGTTGGAGGACTTGCAGGGAAAGGGGTTCATCCGACCCAGTGTTTCACCCAGGGCTTCCCCGATATTGTTCGCCAAGAAGGCGGACGGGAGCTTGCGACTTTGTGTTGACTATCATCGCCTGAACCAGGTGACAATGAGGAACAAGTATCTGCTACCGAGGATTGATGACCTCTTTGATCAGCTCAAGGGAGCACGGTGGTTCTCGAAGATAGACCTCAGGTCAGGCTATCATCAGCTCAGAGTCAGAGAAGAGGATGTGCAGAAGACGGCCTTCAAATGTCGGTATGGCCACTATGAGTTCTTGGTTATGCCTTTCGGTGTGACCAATGCTCCAGCAGTGTTCATGGCTCTCATGAACAGGATCTTTCAGCCATACCTCGATCGGTTTGTCGTGGTCTTCATCGACGACATTCTGATTTACTCTACGACAGAGGAGGAGCACGCCTATCACTTGCGAGTTGTACTAGACACACTCCGAGAGCACCAGCTTTATGGTAAGCTCTCTAAGTGCCAGTTCTGGATACGTGAGGTCCACTTCTTGGGACACGTTATCTCTGAGGCGGGAGTTGCAGTGGATCCCGCGAAGATTGAGGCTGTGTTGGCATGAGAGCCACCCAGGAGCGTGACTGAGGTTCGGAGTTTCTTGGGACTAGCTGGATACTATCGGAGATTCGTGCCAGACTTCTCTAGAGTTGCGGCACCACTCACAGCTTTGACGAAGAAGGGGAAACCCTTCGTGTGGTCAGACAGATGTCAGCAGAGCTTCCAGGAGCTAAGGCAGAGATTGACAAGCGCACCTATCTTGAGGTTGCTCGAGGAGGGAGTAGGGTACGCAGTCTACTGCGATGCATCAGGGACCGGACTCGGATGTGTTCTGATGCAGGAGCGGGCAGTTATCGCCTATGGATCACATCAGTTGAGGCCACATGAGCAAAACTACGCTACCCATGACCTGGAGTTAGCAGCAGTGGTCTTCACTCTGAAGACATGGCGACACTATCTGATGGGCGAGCGCTTTACAGTCTTTTCTGATCATCAGAGTCTCAGGTATATCTTCTCGCAGAAGGACCTGAACCTGAGACAGCGGCGATGGCTCGAGTTCCTCCAGGATTATGACTTTGAGATAGTCTATACTTCTGGGAAGGGAAACGTAGTAGCCGATGCCCTCAGCAGGAGGACGGGCATACAGCTACTTGGGGAGGCGACAGAGCAGCTAGCCTCTTTGCAGATATCCTTCGTGGATAGAGATGGAGAAGCCTTCCTTCAGTCTCTCACAGTCACTCCTCCACTACTGTAGTGAGTCAGGGAGGCACAGCGTGGGGACGCTGACTGTGAGACACGGCGTGCACAGATATCCTCGGGACAGACACCTGATGGTTTCTCCCTTGGAGCAGAGCACGACATCCTTTTCAGAGGACGTACCATGGTACCAGTCGCTTTGCGAGAGGAAGTGCTGAGAGAGTTTCACACTTCTCCTTTGGCGGTACATCCTGGAGTGGCGAAGATGTACCAGGACCTCAGACGACAGCACTGGTGGCCAGGCATGAAGAAGGTAGTAGCAGAGTTTGTTTCTCGATGCCTCACCTGCCAGTAGGTAAAGGTAGAGCATCAGGTACCAGCAGGCATGGTACAGCCCTTGGAGGTTCCGGAGTGGAAGTGGGACGACATATCTATGGACTTCATGACTGGACTTCCACGCACTTCCAGAGGTCACGACTCCATATGGGTGATTGTTGACCGACTCACCAAGTCGGCACACTTCTTACCCATTAGAGAGCAGGGCTCAGTGGAGAGCTTGGGACGTCTCTACATTCAGGAGATTGTGCGGCTCCACGGTGTGCCATCATCAATCGTCTCCGATCGAGATGCTCTCTTCACTTCCTGGCTTTGGAAGGGGTTACAGGAGGCGTTCGGGACGCAGCTACGTCTGAGCACAGCCTTTCACCCACAGACGGATGGTCAGACGGAGAGGACCATTCAGACTCTCGAGGACATGTTCCGCGCATGTGTCCTCGACTTTGGTCGTAGCTGGGAGGACCACCTACCCTTGGTGGAGTTTGCGTACAACAACAGCTACCACTCCACCATCGGGATGGCACCGTACGAGGCGTTGTACGGCCGACCTTGTAGATCTCCTTTGTGCTGGACAGACCCTGGAGAGTCAGCACTGGTGGGACCGGAGATGGTCCAGGCCACGACAGAGAAGGTCCAGGTCATCCAGGAGCGGATGAGGACAGCTCAGAGCCGGCAGAAGTCATATGCTGACAGGAGGCGGAGGCCACTAGAGTTCGAGGATGGCGACCACGTCTTCTTGCGGGTCTCACCTCGACGTGGTATTCGGAGATTTGGCCGAGGAGGCAAGTTATCTCCGCGCTTCATTGGACCGTTCCAGGTCCTCAGCAGGGTTGGTGAGGTGGCTTATCGCCTGGCTCTGCCACCTCAGTTGCACCGGGTGCACGACGTCTTCCACGTATCTCAGCTGAGGAGATACATGCACGACCCGACGCACATCATTGACCATGGGGAGCTTGACGTTGACGATGGGGTGACTTTTACGGAGGTCCCGGTGGAGATAGAGGATCGACAGGAGCGGGTCCTGCGTGGGTGATCGATTCCTCTTGTGCGCATCCGATGGCAGCACGGGAACCTCCAGGAGAGAACATGGGAGCGGGAGGCTCAAATGCGTGCTCAGTACCCTCATTTGTTTCCCTAGTTTTTGATGTATCTTTACGGGGACGTAAATCCCTGAGGTGGGAGTAATGTAAAGACCCGTAAAATTCAAGGGAAATTTTTTCTTAATTTTCTTTGGAATTTTACAAGAGCGCGGTTTCTGACGGCACCTGATTCCGAGGCCCGGTGTGCCCGAAATCAATTTCCGAAGTTTGGCTTGGGTACGTTCAGTGAACGAACGAGCGGGTTTTCCTAACTTTTGATCCGGTGCTCGGAATTGAAATCCGAGGGCACCGATGAACTCGCAGCGCCGATATTCACTTAAGGAGACCTTTTCTGAAGTTGTGTTTGCCTAGTAGGTGATTTTTATGGATGAAATGAAGACTAAAATAAATTTGTTATACAATATTTATTTTATATCTTTATAGTGGTTATAATCTTTTGTTGGAAGTTGGGTGGTTTAACCACCTAAGAGAGGATTAAGGTGAGGAGGGGCCCACCCGAGCCCCACCTTTTCAAATTCCCTAACTCCCCTCTCTCCCTCTTAAAGGCTTGACAACTTAACATTTAATTAATTATACAACTCATGTATAATTAATATGTGAGTTTAAATTTGAGTTTTTGAAATTCAAACTCTTGAATTTCAAAGGTTGGGTTGTGTCAATAAATTAAGTGTGAGCTTAATTTATTTTTGGGTTAGTTTCTTTGTTACTTAAGAGGATTGGGAGAATCGTTGAGAGACTTGAAGATCTTCTTCGTCTTCGACGAAGAACGTGAAGAACGGTTCTTCTCCAACAAAGAACATCGATCCCACGACCTTCAAGACTCGGCGTCCTGGATTCTTCCGTCTTCATCTTCCACCTTGACAAGGGAGAAGTCGCCGACCGTGGTGATCATCGCCAACGACAACGTACCTCTCTTCTTCGTCTTAGCGACAAGTGAAGAGACGTCATTTCCTCTTCGGACGCACCCCGACGTCCACAGAATCTACGTCCGACGCCGCGACGCCTTACCGACGTGCGACGTCAATTTTCAAGGTAGGGGTTGTTGATTTTTGTTTAATTATTTATTCTTGTTCGTGGTTCTAGCATGACTAACGTGAGGATATTGAATATTTAAATTTTGTGTTATTGTTTAACGTGAGGGGGTCGGACCGCATGAACACGGCCGAACCCCCTCCATCGTTCTTGTTGATTTATCTTGCGGGTGGAAACAAGGTGGCGTGGTGTCGTCGCACCACGCGGATAATCGTACGATTATATTGCGCGGCGCCGTCGCGCCGCACCGTGGAAGAATCATCAAGAACTCGACGTCGTCGTGCCGCGTCAAGGGGAATCGAAGGCGCGGCGGAGGGGCGCGGTGCCATCGCACCGCGTCGGACGACGAACACCGCGGCCGGTACCGGGCCGCGGCGAGACGGGAAGACCGGCGGCAGCCGAGCCGCCGGCGCCGGAGATCAAGAAGGGCCGCGGCGGAGCAGCCAGGGGCGGCCGGCCTCGCCGGCCGCCGGAGTTCAGATGAGCCGCGGCGCAGAGGGGGAAGGCGGCCGGTTGTGCCGGCCGCCGGTTCGGTTAGAAGGCGGGACCCGCGGGTCCTGTGTGTTTATTAAAAATGGCCGGCAAAAGCCGGCCGAGATCCGAAAAAGGGGGGGGTTTCACCCCCCGCGTGCGGCGCATGCGCTGCACCCTGGTCGCGCCGCCGCTGGCCGGGCCGCGCCGCCGCGCCGTCACCGGTCGGGCCGGGTCCAGCGGACCGGGTCGGGTCGACCCAGGGAGGGGTCGGGCCGGGTCGGCCCGGACCCGGACCCCCCGTTTCGAATCAGTTTCGGTCTTTTGGCCATAACATGAGCCACAGACCTCCGATCGACGAACCGTCTGCGGCAACGCGATCCTTGGATTGAGACAGTCGTTTCGGTATATCGCACTCAAAGTTTCGTAACACTTTGAGTTCGGCCGGGTTGGTTCGTTCACGAAACCAACCGGGCCTTCGGAGCGGAAACGCTCATATCTTGAGCTACGGACGTCCGATTGACGTGCCGTCAGCTTTGTTGTGTTCCTCTTAGTGAGACGGATCTTTTGGCATACTCCCCCCGAGGTTTGGACGCAGGTGGAGTACGGTCGGGTTGGTTTTGCCTTAAAAACCAACCGGGCCCTGGGGACGAAAATGCCAATAACTCTCAGACCGGGCGTCCGATCGACGCGCCGTCTGTTGCGTTGAGTTCCTGTTGACGATACGGAACTTTTGGATACATCAACTCTGGACTTTGTGACAGTTGATGTATCAGCCTCTCGGCTCGTGGAGCGGACCCTCCGAACGAGCTTGCTGTGTGCGGGAACCCTAGTGCTGGCTGCGACTGTTACTGTGACTGCTACTGCTACTGCTACTGTGACTGCGACGACGACAATACAGAGATCCTGTGTGGATTCGACGACGACGACTACATCACTCAGCAATCCTACGTAGATCAGTGCTACAGGTCCTGTGTGGGCCCGATCCTGTGTGGGTCCGATCCTGTGTGGGTCTTTGCGCTCAGCGGTCCTGTGTGAACCAGCGCCTACAGGTCCTACGTGGGCCCGATCCTGTGTGGGTCTTTTGCGGGGGTTAGTTACCTATCGATCCTTCATGGGTCCGACGAATTTGATGGATCAGAGATCATCTTTATCGTCTTTCGAAGAAGTATACCTGTGTGAGCTGAATCCTGTTGCTATCCTGTGTGGATTGTGTTGTGTTATCCTGTGTGGATTTCGTTTTGCTTTCCTTTGTGGAATACGTATACTTTCCTGTGTGGACTGAGTTGTACTTGGGCTCGGATGTTGGAGCGTATTGGAATTGATGACTTAGGTATATGTATGGGCATATACCTAAGCAGTGTCGGTTGTTACTTCGTGTTTGTATCTCACCTTTGTGGTTTATCCTTTGTGGATTTTGGGAGACCTTCAGGGGTCTCAGGGTCCCTACTGAGTAGCTTATACTCACCCCTGCACGGGCTATGCCCGCACTACGTTGTGTTGGTTGCAGACGACGGACAGCGTTGATCTTGGCTGAGGCTTGCAGAGTAGTACGGTACCTGGAGGTGGACCACTGGGCGTGACGTGTTCGGAGCGGACGGCGGGACCCGAGGAGCAGTGGAGCTATCTGTACCCACCCTTTAGGTGGGATCTCCAGTGGACAGCTCGGTGTAGCGGCTTTTACTTTACAGTTGTTGTTTTCCCTTTCGAGTTATACTTTACTTTCGGTTTGGGTTTGTATACTGGCTCATTTACTTTTCTGCACTTCAGTTGTACTCTGTTTTTACTTAGTGTTTACTATTCCGCTTGCTTACTCTGTGGTGGTTGTTTACTTTTCAAAGGCAATGCCTTCCCTTTTTGTTGGGATTTACGCCTTGGTGCTATTCGCCAGCCCCTGGCCTATGGAAGGCGGGCATGGGGTAGTCACGGCACGGGCCCCGAGGGCAGGTCGTGACAAATTGGTATCAGAGGAGTTCGGTTCTACCGCGAACTCTGATCTTTTCTATGTGAAGCAATAATGTTTAGCGTATTGAGTGTGGTTATCAGTCCAGGGAGTCCAGTGTTGGTGCGGCGGCCGACGTATCCGTACACCAGGACCCTGACTTCTGATTTCCGAATTAATGCACGAAAACATTGATTGCGTGTGTGTTTCAAAGTTTTCTTTGTGATTACTTTATATCAGCTCACCAGGTATACTGTTCTGACCGTGGCGCACCTGTTACCTTTTCAGGATGGCCCCACGACGGCAGCCAGCTAGGGTTCCGAGAGTCGAGCGTGACGACAGCCCACCGAGCGACGAGGCCTCGGTGCAGGGCCCTTTGTCAGCAGTGGCACCGGCGGTAGTTCTACCCGCCGAGCCCCCGATGCTTCCAGCACCAGCCGCTGACGATGCACGTCGCCTCAGCGCACTGCATGAGTTTCAGCGCCAGCGACCGCCCAGGTTTCGCGGGGAGACGGATCCCCAGGCAGCAGAGGACTGGCTGGAGGCAGTGGTACGTGTGTTTAGGCTAGTGAGGACACCAGCAGACCTCATGGTGATCCTCGCTGCGAGCCTACTACATGCAGCAGCAGGACGATGGTGGAGTTTGATGCTCCAGGTGCACGATGAGGCATCTCTACTATAGACGGACTTTGAGAGCCTCTTCCGCTCGGAGTTCGTCCCAGCCGCCCTTTGTGCGGTGCGTATCCAGGAGCTTCTTCAGCTGCGGCAGGGCAGCATGACGGTCGCTCAGTACTCGGCGAGATTTACTGATCTCTCGCGCTACTCGACCGACATGATATGAGACCCATTCTTTCGGGCCCGGACCTTCGAGCATGGTTTGAGACACGAGATCAGGGCATCACTGATCTCCCTCAGCATACCGACTCAGACAAGAGTACTGGAGCGGGCCCTTCTGATCGAGAGCTTCCTTGCTGAGTCTACACCAGCGCAGCGACCCACCGCAGGGCGGCACGTGGCAGAGTCATCTGCAGCAGGCAGTCGACGGATGACTCAGGGGTCCAGACAGACCAGACCTTCGGGCAGACGACCTCAGGGCATTGGCTGAGCAGTGTAGGGCACACAGCGAGGAGTCAGTCTTTCGAGAGGCAGACAGTGCTACTCGTGCGGCGGGCAGGGCCACATGGCTCGTGACTGCCCGACCCGCCGTGCCGAGGAGCAGCAGTCGGTTGAGGGACCACCGAGGCAGAGGCAGAGGGTCGACCGTGGAGGTCTGCAGGGAGGAGGCGGACGAGGCAGAGGAGCTGGCCGAGCAGCAGGTGGTGGGCGACGCTTTGAGGCTCTGCCACCACCACCACCAGGAGATCCATCCCGACCACAGGGAGCTGGCGGGCAGAGACAGGCACAACTCCAGGCAGCAGAGGACTACGACCACGGCACACCCGAGATGATTCGAGGTACTATCTGTGTCTATTCCACCCTTGCTGCAGTTCTTATAGACACAGGAGCGAGTCACTCTTTCATAGCCGCTGCCCTTGTTCTGAGCTCGGAGATTCCGACAGAGCCGTTGGCTCGATCCTTACGGCTAGAGACTCCTACGGGAGAAGACTCGACGATTACGCACTGGTGCCGGCAGTGTGAGCTTACTCTAGGAGGCGAGAGCTTCGGCTGGGATCTTCTTGTAGCAGCGTCGAGGCCTTACGATGTCATCTTGGGCATGGATTGGCTATCTACGGTCCATGAACAGATTGACTGTTTTAGGCGCAAGGTGCGATGTGTACGCACCGACGGGAGCAGGTTCACCTTCACTGATGAGAAGGGAGCCTTTGCAGCACAGGATGGACTTCCGCGGAGGAGAGGACATCCCATTACTCATCAGTTAGCTAGCCTCATCCTTGGAGCAGTTGACGTGCGGAGTCCTGGTTTTCCTGCAGTGTTGGATCAGTTTGCGGACGTTTTTCTCGATGACGTTCCAGGGCTACCTCCTCGCAGAGAGGTAGACTTTTATATTGACTTGTACCCCGGGACAACCCCGATATCCACTCCAGCATATCGGATGGCCCCCGCCGAGCTTCGAGAGCTACGGGTACAGTTGGAGGACTTGCAGGGAAAGGGGTTCATCCGACCCAGTGTTTCACCCTGGGCTTCCCCGATATTGTTCGCCAAGAAGGCAGACGGGAGCTTGCGAATTTGTGTTGACTATCGTCGCCTGAACCAGGTGACAGTGAAGAACAAGTATCTGCTACCGAGGATTGATGACCTCTTTGATCAGCTCAAGGGAGCACGGTGGTTCTCGAAGATAGACCTCAGGTCAGGCTATCATCAGCTCAGAGTCAGAGACAAGGATGTGCAGAAGACGGCCTTCAGATGTCGGTATGGCCACTATGAGTTCTTGGTTATGCCTTTCGGTGTAACCAATGCTCCAGCAGTGTTCATGTCTCTCATGAACAGGATCTTTCAGCCATACCTCGATCGGTTTGTCGTGGTCTTCATCGACGACATTCTGATTTACTCTACGACAGAGGAGGAGCACGCCTATCACTTGCGAGTTGTACTAGACACACTCCGAGAGCACCAGCTTTATGGTAAGCTCTCGAAGTGCCAGTTTTGGATACGTGAGGTCCACTTCTTGGGACACGTTATCTCTGAGGCGGGAGTTGCAGTGGATCCCGCGAAGATTGAGGCTGTGTTGGCATGGGAGCCACCTAGGAGCGTGACTGAGGTTCGGAGTTTATTGGGACTAGATGGATACTATCGAAGATTCGTGCCAGACTTCTCTAGAGTTTCGGCACCACTCACAGCTTTGACAAAGAAGGGGAAACCCTTCGTGTGGTCAGACAGATGTCAGCAGAGCTTCCAGGAGCTGAGGCAGAGATTGACAAGCACACCTATCTTGAGGTTGCCCGAGGAGGGAGTAGGGTACGTAGTCTACTGCGATGCATCAGGGACCGGACTCGGATGTGTTCTGATGCAGGAGCGGGCAGTGATCGCCTATGGATCATGTCAGTTGAGGCCGCATGAGCAAAACTACGCTACCCATGACCTGGAGTTAGCAGCAGTGGTCTTCGCTCTGAAGACATGGCGACACTATCTGATGGGAGAGCGCTTTATAGTCTTTTCCGATCATCATAGTCTCAGGTATATCTTCTCGCAGAAGGACCTGAACCTGAGACAGCGGCGATGGCTCGAGTTCCTCCAGGATTATGACTTTGAGATAGTCTATACTTCTGGGAAGGGAAACGTAGTAGCCGATGCCCTCAGCAGGAGGACGGGCATACAGCTACTTGAGGAGGCGACAGAGCAGCTAGCCTCTTTGCAGATATCCTTCATGGATAGAGATGGAGCAACCTTACTTCAGTCTCTCACAGTCACTCCTCCACTACTGTAGTGAGTCAGGGAGGCACAGCATGGGGACGCTGACTGTGAGACACAACATGCACAGATATCCTCGGGACAGACACCTGATGGTTTCTCCCTTGGAGCAGAGCACGACATCCTTTTCAGAGGATGTACCATGGTACCAATCGCTTTGCGAGAGGAAGTGCTGAGATATTTTCACACTTCTCCTTTGGCGGTACATCCTAGAGTGGCGAAGATGTACCAGGACCTCAGACGACAGCACTGGTGGCCAGGCATGAAGAAGGCAGTAGCAGAGTTTGTTTCTCGATGCCTCACCTGCCAGAAGGTAAAGGCAGAGCATCAGGTACCAGCAGGCTTGGTACAGCCCTTGGAGGTTCCGGAGTGGAAGTGGGACGGCATATCTGTGGACTTCATGACTGGACTTCCACGCACTTCCAGAGGTCACGACTCCATATGGGTGATTGTTGACCGACTCACCAAGTCGGCACACTTCTTACCCATTAGAGAGCAAGGCTCAGTGGAGAGCTTGGGACGTCTCTACGTTCAGGAGATTGTGCGGATCCACGGTGTGCCATCATCTATCGTCTCCGATCGAGATGCTCGCTTTACTTCCCGGCTTTGGAAGGGGTTACAGGAGGCGTTCGGGACGCATCTACGTCTGAGCATAGGCTTTCACCCACAGACGGATGGTCAGACGGAGAGGACCATTCAGACTCTCGAGGACATGCTCCGCGCATGTGTCCTCGACTTTGGTCGTAGCTGGGAGGACCACCTACCCTTGGTGGAGTTTGCGTACAACAACAGCTACCACTCCTCCATCGGGATGGCACTGTATGAGGCGTTGTACGGCCGACCTTGTAGATCTCCTTTGTGCTGGACAGACCCTGGATAGTCAGCACTGGTGGGACCGGAGATGGTCCAGGCCACGACAGAGAAGGTCCAGGTCATCCAGGAGCGGATGAGGACAGCTCAGAGCCGGCAGAAGTCATATGCTGACAGGAGGCGGAGGCCACTAGAGTTCGAGGATGGCGACCACGTCTTCTTGCGGGTCTCACCTCGACGTGGTATTCGGAGATTTGGCCGAGGAGGCAAGTTATCTCCGCGCTTCATTAGACCCTTCCAGGTCCTCAGCAGGGTTGGTGAGGTGGCTTATCGCCTGGCTCTGCCACCTCAGTTGCACCGGGTGCACGACGTCTTCCACGTATCTCAGCTGAGGAGATACGTGCACGACCCGACGCACATCATTGACCATGGGGAGCTTGACGTTGACGATGGGGTGACTTTTACGGAGGTCCCGGTGGAGATAGAGGATCGGCAGGAGCGGGTCCTGCGTGGGCGATCGATTCTTCTTGTGCACATCCGATGGCAGCACGGGAACCTCCAGGAGAGCACATGGGAGCGGGAGGCTCAAATGCGTGCTCAGTACCCTCATTTGTTTCCCTAGTTTTTGATGTATCTTTACGGGGACGTAAAGCCCTGAGGTGGGAGTAATGTAAATACCCGTAAAATTCAAGGGAAATTTTTTCTTAATTTTCTTTGGAATTTTACAAGAGCGCGGTTTCTGACGGCACCTGATTCCGAGGCCCGGTGTGCCCGGAATCAATTTCCGAAGTTTGGATCGGGTACGTTTAGTGAACGAACGAGCGGGTTTTCCTAACTTTTGATCCGGTGCTCAGAATTGAAATCCGAGGGCACCGATGAACTCGCAGCGCCGATATTCGCTTAAGGAGACCTTTTCTGAAGTTGCGTTTTCCTAGGAGGTGATTTTTCTGGATGAAATGAAGAGTAAAATAAATATGTTATACAATATTTATTTTATATCTTTATAGTGGTTATAATCTTTTGTTGGAAGTTGGGTGGTTTAACCACCTAAGAGAGGATTAAGGTGAGGAGGGGCCCACCCGAGCCCCACCTTTTCAAATTCCCTAACTCCCCTCTCTCCCTCTTAAAGGCCTGACAACTTAACATTTAATTAATTATACAACTCATGTATAATTAATATGTGAGTTTAAATTTGAGTTTTTGAAATTCAAACTCTTGAATTTCAAAGATTGGGTCGTGTCAATAAATTAAGTGTGAGCTTAATTTATTTTTGGGTTAGTTTCTTTGTTACTTGAGAGGATTGGGAGAATCGTTGAGAGACTTGAAGATCTTCTTCGTCTTCGATGAAGAACGTGAAGAACGGTTCTTCTCCGACAAAGAACATCGATCCCACGACCTTCGAGACTCGGCATCCCGGATTCTTCCGTCTTCATCTTCCACCTCGACAAGGGAGAAGTCGCTGACCGTGGTGATCATCGCCAATGACAACGTACCTCTCTTCTTCGTCTTAGCGACAAGTGAAGAGACGTCGTTTCCTCCTCGGACGCACCCCGACGTCCACGGAATCTACGTCCGACGCCGCGACGCCTTACCGACGTGCGACGTCAATTTTCAAGGTAGGGGTTGTTGATTTTTGTTTAATTATTTATTCTTGTTCGTGGTTCTAGCATGACTAACGTGAGGATATTGAATATTTAAATTTTGTGTTATTGTTTAACGTGAGGGGGCCGGACTGCATGAACACGGCCGAACCCCCTCCATCGTTCTTGTTGATTTATCTTCCGGGTGGAAACAAGGTGGCGTGGTGCCGTCGCACCACGCGGATAATCGTACGATTATATTGCGTGGCGCCGTCGCGCCGCGCTGTGGAAGAATCATCAAGAACGCGACGCCGTCGTGCCGCGTCAAGGGGAATCGAAGGCACGGCGGAGGGGCGCGGTGCCATCGCACCGCGCCGGACGACGAACACCGCGGCCGGTACCGGGCAGCGGCGAGACGGGAAGACCGGCGGCAGCCGAGCCGCCGACGCCGGAGATCAAGAAGGGCCGCGGCGGAGCAGCCAGGGGCGGCCGGCCTCGCCGGCCGCCGGAGTTCAGATGAGCCGCGGCGGAGAGGGGGAAGGCGGCCGGCTGTGCCGGCCACCGGTTCGGTTAGAAGGCGGGACCCGCGGGTCCCGTGTGTTTATTAAAAACGGCCGACAAAAGCCGGCCGAGATCCGAAAAAGGGGGGGGGGGGGTTTACCCCCCGCGTGCGGCACATGCGCGGCACCCTGGCCGCGCCGCCGTGCCGTCACCGGCCGGGCCGGGTCCAGCGGACCGGGTCGGCCCGGACCCGGACCCCCCGTTTCGAATCAGTTTCGGTCTTTTGGCCATAACTTAAGCCACGGACCTCTGATCGACGAACTGTCTGCGGAAACGCGATCCTTGGATCGAGACGGTCATTTCGGTATATCGCACTCAAAGTTTCGGTACACTTTGAGTTCGGCCGGGTTGGTTCGTTCACGAAACCAACCGGGCCTTCGGAGCGGAAATGCTCATATCTTGAGCTACGGACGTCCGATTGACGTGCCGTCAGCTTTGTTGTGTTCCTCTTAGTGAGACGGATCTTTTGGCATACTCCGCCCGAGGTTTGGACACAGGTGGAGTACGGTCGGGTTGGTTTTGCCTTAAAAACCAACCGGGCCCCGGGGACGAAAATGCCAATAACTCTCAGACCGGGCGTCCGATCGACGCGTCGTCTGTTGCGTTGAGTTCCTGTTGATGATACGGAACTTTTGGATACATCAACTCTGGACTTTGTGATAGTTGATGTATCAGCCTCTCGGCTCGTGGAGCGGACCCTCCGAACGAGCTTGCTGTGTGCGGGAACCTTAGTGCTGGCTGCGACTGTTACTGTGACTGCTACTGCTACTGCTATTGTGACTGCGACGACGACAGTACAGAGATCCTGTGTGGATTCGACGACGAAGACTACAGCACTCAGCGATCCTACGTGGATAAGTGCTACAGGTCCTGTGTGGGCCCGATCCTGTGTGGGTCCGATCCTGTGTGGGTCTTTGCGCTCAGCGGTCCTGTGTGAACCAGCGCCTACAGGTCCTACGTGGGCCCGATCCTATGTGGGTCTTTTGCGGGGGTTAGTTACCTATCGATCCTTCGTGGGTCCGACGACTTTGATGGATCAGAGATCATCTTTATCGTCTTTCGAAGAAGTATACCTGTGTGAGCTGAATCCTGTTGCTATCCTGTGTGGATTGTGTTGTGCTATCCTGTGTGGATTTCGTTTTGCTTTCCTTTGTGGAATACGTATACTTTCCTGTGTAGACTGAGTTGTACTTGGGCTCGGAGGTTGGAGCGTATTGGAATTGATGACTTAGGTATATGTATGGGCATATACCTAAGCAGTGTCGGTTGTTACTTCGTGTTTGTATCTCACCTTTTTGGTTTATCCTTTGTGGATTTTGGGAGACCTTCAGGGGTCTCGGGGTCCCTACTGAGTATCTTATACTCACCCATGCACGGGCTATGCCCGCACTACGTTGTGTGGGTTGCAGACGACGGACAGCGTTGATCTTGGCTGAGGCTTGCAGAGCAGGACGGTACCTGGAGGTGGACCACTGGGCGTGACGTGTTCGGAGCGGACGGCGAGACCCGAGGAGCAGTGGAGCTATATGTACCCACCCTTCAGGTGGGATCTCCAGTGGAAAACTCGGTGTAGCGGCTTTTACTTTACAGTTGATGTTTTCCCTTTCGAGTTGTACTTTACTTTCAGTTTGGGTTTGTATACTGGCCCATTTACTTTTCCGCACTTCAGTTGTACTCTGTTTTTACTTAGTGTTTACTATTCCGCTTGCTTACTCTGTGGTGGTTGTTTACTTTTCAAAGGCAATGCCTTCCCTTTTTGTTGGGATTTACGCCTTGGTGCTAGTCGCCAGCCCCTGGCCTATGGAAGGCGGGCTTGGGGTAGTCACGGCACGGGCCCCGATGGCGGGTCGTGACAGGTATGTTTACCATGGTTTAAGAAGTCATTGTAACAAAATCAACATAATAATATTAATGAAATAATTATCATTTTATAAATAGTTTACATTTTTTAAAACCAACCATGAAATATAGTTATGAAAAATGAAATACGTTATAATCATGGAGATGATAGGTCATATGTATACATGTGTAACATTTCCATTTTTCAATGATGAATTTGAAATTAAGTTAAGTGTTATTATATATATAATTAAAATTAAATCATAAATTTATTATTATTTATTTAAATACACTTACACCTACTATCCATGTGATGCAGTAATTAGAAACGATTCATATCACTTCGCGAGGTGGTGGTCGGTTATACACATGAATGAAGTTATCATTTTTCCATGGATGGTAAGGTACGAATTTATATGATATATTATTTTTATTGAGTGATTAATATTTCATGAATATCATATAAAAAAAATTAATCACATCATCATAATTATCCAGGAGATGCAATGATGGAAAACAAATTACAACGCTTCACGAGGTGGTAGTCCTCCATACATATGATCGATAGTTTTGTTTCCCATTTGATGGAAGAGGAGATGTATTTAGTTTATTACATTAATATAATAACATATCAGTATATTGGAGATAATTATTTAATTACATCAGTATGATTTAATAAAATTTGAAGGTGGTGGACGAAGAAATATTACAAAAATTATCGGTTAAGAGCGATAACTCTTTTTGGGACCACCTCTTTAGGATTATACCTAAAGCCTTCCTAGATTGTATTTTTGATCAAAACAAGGATTCTAGGATTTTGGGAGAGGAATAAATAAATAATTTGGGTAGGTATTGGCATTAAAATAGGCTTTTAATGTGAGAAGAGTAGAAGAGAGGGGGTGACCTTATATAAGCGGGGGAGAGGTCACATATGGAAATTTTGAAAAGAAAAGGTTATACCCACATTTTTCACAATCCAAAAAGATCAAAAATGGATAAATCTAGATATTTAAATGATATAAAGTTGAAATATGTCCAAAAATATTTTAGACAAGTTTTGGGACATTTTATCCCATATCATTTTAGTTTATCCTCTAGTAAACCCATTTTCACCTTAACCACGATAAAATATTATTATTGTTTTCACTTTTCATTATGACCAAAAATTAAGTTGACCTTATTATATAATAAAAATTATCAGTATTACCAATATGTAATAAATTTTACAAAATTAAATTCACCAAAGTGGTAAAATTTAATTTAATATATAACCTATAGAGGTGATGAAAAACAATTGTCAAGAAATGTATTTTTCAATGAAAATATGATCACATATTAATAGTATGAATATAAATAATAATTATATTAATTTAAGTTCACAAATATATATATATATATATATAATATTAAAATTTAATTTAAATAATTCCAAATTAGGGGTAATTTTAATTAATTAAAATTGAGAAACATTATGCACTTTAAAAAAGTTTTGAGAAAAATACATTTTTAATCCTAAGAATAAACTTATACTAAAATAAAATATAATGTTGATTTAAATTTCATTAATTGGAATAATTATAAAAAAATAATTACATTAATTTTAAGTCATATTAAAATAATAATGGGACTTTTAAATTATATAATTTTTAAAATAAATGATAGTTTTACAACATTCAGTCTTTTTCACTATTCACTGAAAAATCAATATTTTCTAAAAAATCCCAAAATTTCACCCTAAGTAAATTTTGATATATTTATATCAAAAATTAAGTTACTTTTATCAAATAATTTTTCTAAAATTAGGAAAAATTAGTTATATTATTTTGTCACAAAAATCAGTGAAAAACATTTTTGAAGACAATGTATTTTTTAAGAATAAAAAGGCTTTAAAAAATTTAGTGATTATTTACCATATTTTTATTAATAAATTTTTATTTAGTAGGAGATTTATATATATTTCATAACATATTTAATCCTACTCATACCCTCTAATTTAATGGATAGGTTTTATTAATCTAATTTAAATAATAATATATCATAATTCATTTTGGATTGATGTTTCCTATTGTATATGCTATCGAATGTAATATTATTATTTTAAAATTTTTGGGAGTCATATTCTCTACCCCTTAAATAAATTATGACCAAGAAATTTAATTTTGATCTCATTAATCAAGGTTTTGACATTCAAAAATTCATTTTGTGGAAACCCACATCGTAAATGGGGTTAACAAATCTTCATTTTGAAAGGAGGGGAAGGGAAATACAAATTTCATCAAATAAATATATTTTTATATAGGATAACATTGGTGGGAAGTGAAAACATTTATTTTAAATAATATAAATTTAGGATATAATTTAATATCAATTTTTTGAGGTAATAGATCATCTATTTATAAAAAATGAATCACATTTTTATTTTGAGAACATTTTACTAAATATGAGGGATCCTTTTACCATATAGACTAATAGAATAAGAAAATATACATACATGAAAATTATAATTTCAACCATTAATAATTTCTACCATAATCACATATTTTCTCCATATGATGAGTATTCAAGACAAATTTTTTATTCCCGAATCAATAAAATAAACTTCTAACATATCACATAATCCCCAAAAGAATAACTATCTATTCATCCCGTGTTTTGTAAAACCAAAATGGTTAAAAAATTAATATCTAATTACTCAATAGTAACTCAAAAAATTCATCTTAATCCATTCTATAATTATCTATCATTACAACCCTTTATCTCACTTCTCTAAAAAACATAATAGCATTCTTCTTAAGTAATCTTGTACGTTAAACCTAAAGGTTATATATAATTAAACCTAATAAAACTCTCCCAAAATATCACTAATAACCTAAAATTGATTTTATCAACTTAATACATATCCATAAAACCATTTCAATAATAAAATTCATATTAACCAGTACATCACATTGGATAGTGGTAGGCATTACACCATTATCTCCTCTCTGTTGTTGGTTCAAGCCATGGGGCCTTTCCAGATATGATGAACTATTTCTTGACATGTTGGTAGTCCTTTTTCTAGAAATATATCAATTTAATTATGATAATAATCCCAAAAATATGATGAACAACCTTTAAATAACATTAATCATCAAATCAGTTTTTATCCACTAAATTATTTTATACAAATCATTTTTCCACAAAAACAAAAATCATAATTGAAACTAATTATATAAACTTCAAGAAAATATCAAAGATTATATTTTCCTCAATCATGTTTTGTTCCATAAAATATCACATTACCATTATGTCATCTTTGTAGGTATTAAATTTATTCATAAAAATCCTTAAAGAAATATTTTTACAGAACAATCCTTAAAAGTTTTATGATTCTTATAACCAGAATACCATTAATAAAAATACTTCAAAAATATGATTCTAAAATTCCAACACCTAAAAAATTCAATAATTTCACTTTAATGATTTTAATAACATATAATCTTAATAATGTATCCTTGGATTATCCCATTTATTCAGATAATGTCTAAGTTCCCCACATCTATGGCATTGAACTATTAGTGGTGACTTAGGTTGAACTTTACCACATCTTGTTAACTAGAGTCCTCATTTTTATTAGGAAATTAACTTCTTTATTGCATCCTTTTCCACACATAAAATATCTTCCAGTATCTTTAAGTCATGTTCCACGGTTCCTATTCCCACATTTTTGATATGTAGGAAAATGAATCTTCTTTCCTTTATCACCTTTAATACATGAATTTCCATGAGTTTTCATCTTTATCATCTTTGATGCGTTTGGATATTCAACTATGTTCCTTTTTTTAATCATAATTATAGAAATATAATTTGTAATTATACATAGATGTCTAACTTCCATTCACACCAGGTTAGGAATCTCATTATGGAAATCATTTCATTGCCCACCACATTGGTTATTTCCATACTTTTTCTTATTTCTCATCATTAACTTAAAATAATAATAAAACAAAATGAGAATGTATTAAAACACAGGAGGGGAAACTTATAATACTAGAATTAATATCTTATAAATGATAAGTATATACTAAATTATAAGTCTCTAGGCTTCAATATAGGTTATCCATTATAATGTTTCACATTATATTTTATAACCTAACAATTTGTTTAAGTTATTAATAATATTTCATAAATAGTTTGTTAATTTCCAAAGCATGTAGACTAGGAGTGTCAAACTCAGTGCATAGTAAGGGTATACTCACCGTGCACCAGAATTATGGCCGAGATATACTTAACCAACTCATTTTGGGATTTTGGATCCTAGATGCATATGTTCCAAAACCACTTCCAATTGTAGTATCTGGATAGTGATATATTTCTAGAAAACCCACATAATATCTTCCTTACCAAAAATTTTGGATGTTATCCTATACTTGGACTCTTACTATGGGTTTTTCAATAAATATTTCTCATATTAGTTTCTAAAGTTTAACTAAACCTTTCAATGTTACCATCTATAGAAAACAAAAACTTTTACACATATTATTTCATGATATTTAACTTAAACATCCATTAATTACTACACAAATACCATGAGGCCATGTGTCCTTGGAAGACTAGGTCCACATTACATCAACGTGACAGTAAAATAAAACTTTTTTTATTGAATTCTCCATAATCATCTCATAAATCCTTTCAATATCCAAAAAATGAATGTGATAACCTAGAGAATACATAGGAAAAAAGGGGTGATCTAAAAAGTCTAGTAATTGAATAAAAATGATATGTAAACATAATGTGTTAGTTAGAGGTATAACATGATATCATAAAAGAGAAGGATCATGAGTAATCATAAGGAAGAATAATATAAAGAAAAGAGTATTATAATATCACCACATCATAGGAAATGTGGAAGAAAAATATAAAATGACATAAATAGGAGTCAATCCTAACTTCCTAGAAAATATAATATAGTGGAAAGAGTCCTATAATGGATTAGTTTTTCTCTGTAATCCCATACCTAATGTATCATGAGACTATAAGATTACCCAATGAATTGGAGCTCTATATGGGTGTACCCATCAAAACATGTTCATGATTTATGTGTTCCATAAAAATTAAATCAATCATAATGTATAAATATAAGAAGTACCCATAGAGATGAAATTAGATTCATAATCTTGTCTCATATCATAATCAAAGGAATTTTCATAGTGAAGGAATTTGAGAGACGAACATAAAGAATACATTACCACATAAAAGTAAGGGAGAGTGAGAAAAATATATATTTAAGAGATATATATATATATTATCTAGAGTCATTCTATAACATTAATGGTTGTTTCCATCGATGAATTGAAATAATTTTAAAAATATTAAAAACATTCTGGAGGAAAATAAACTTTAAAATTTGAAAATATCTTTTGAGAAAATAAAGTTCACAAAATATTTATGAAATTATTTTCTTTTAAAAAAACTTTGAAACTTATAAAGTAAAATTAAAGAAAAGTAATGGTCATGATGGTGGAAAATACAGTTCAATCCATACAAGTTAAAACAAAGAGTCCTTTTACATTTTCTATAAAAATACAAGTAGTACCTATTTTGGAATTTGAAAAGTACATTCCTTTTATTTTTTAAAAAAATTTATAAAAGTTTAAAAATGAATTTAAAAATCATATAATAATATCAAAAATATTTTTTAAAACACTTTAAATAAATCATAGACATGGAAGAGAAATGGTTTTTGACCGAAGAGAAAAATAAAGTTGATTTCCCTTAAAAAAATTTAATATATTTAACAATCAAAGAGAGGAAAATTTCAATATTACATGAAAAGGTCCTAAATAACCATAGGATAATAATATTTAAGTGTTTTATTAGGAAATTATGAAATAATTTCATATAATGGAAATTCAAGAATAAGCAATCCTGATTAAAATGAGATTAAATCATAAACCCTTACCACTTTGGTTACTCTTGAATCATAAATTCCATGAATGAAGTAAATGAGTTGTAACATACAATATAATGAAGTATGAATGATTAATTATATAATATTGAATTGGTCAATATATATAACATTTAAAATAAATTAGGTGCATAAAAGAAATTGTGCCTCAAAGAAGGATATTTTGAGATGAAACATTACCTCTTGTCTAGAATTGTTGTGTATGCATTTTAAATTCTATATAATAAATTTAAATCAATTACTTATTTTATTAGGAAAATTTTAATTATTTATACCCTTATAATTATTCCATTACTTCATTAATTTTAATTACATAATTATTTACTTAATCAGTTATGTCTATATCGGGTGTTTTGTTGATGTTTAGTTCATAAATTCAAAATGAAATTGGTGCGCTAACTGTGGACAAAGTATTAATTACTAAAAAAATTATAGAATAATATTAAAGAAATAATTATAATTTTATACATCAATTACACATTTTTAGACTGACCCTGAAATATATTTATGAAAAATGAACTTCATTACAATCATGGAGATGGTAGGCTATGCGTACGCATGTGCAACGTTTCCAATTTTCAATGATTATGATGAGAAGAAGGTATGTTATATTTAATATATCTAAAATGATAATTATATAATAAATATTATTTTATTATATAAATACTCTTAAATATACCATGCATGTTATGTGCTAATATGAAACAAATTCTATCGTTTGGTGTGGTGATAGTTTGTTGTACACATGAATGATATAATAATTTTTCCACGGATGATAAGGTAAAAAGTATATGATATAAATATTTTATAGAGTGATTAATATTTCATGAATATAAAATTAAAAATTTAAATCCATAATCATAAATAGCCCTGGTAGGAGATAATGGAAAATGAAATCCCTCGATTCATGAAGCGATAGTCTTTCGTACACATGAACAATGGTTTTGTTTACCATTTGATCGAAGAGGATATGAATTTAGGTTATTACATTAAAATAATTTTATTTTATTATATGGTATTTACTAATGTTATTATATCATAAATATTGAATAAAATTTGAAGAAGGTGGATGAAAAATAATAAAGAAATCCTGGTTAAGAATGATACCTCTTTTTTGGACAACCACTTTAGGATTATACTTAAATCCTTCCTAGATTAGATTTATAATAAAACCAAGGATTATAGGATGTGGGGAGTGATGTTAGGAAAAGATTTGGGTAGGGATTGGATGATCCAAAATTATTTTATGTTTTTAAGAGGAGGGGAGTGGGGGAGGCCTTTTATAAGTGGGAGTGAGGGCACACTTGGAATTCTTGAAAAGAAAACATGATACCCACATTTTTCACATTCCAAAAGGATACATAATGGATCATTATAGATTCTTATATTATTTAATGTAAAAATATTTCTATGAAATAGATTTTAGACATGTATTTAGCTCATTTTATCTCTTATCATTTTACTTTAACCCCTAGTAAACCCGTTTTCACCTTAACCACGGTAAAATATTTTAACTATTTTCATTATTCATTATTATTGAAAGAACCATTTTATTTATGTATTTGTAGAAATAAAATCAACTGGTATTATAAATTAATTGATTATTTTTTTAATTTTTTATTGATTTTATGTTTTTTTAGGACATAGAGTTTGATAAAAATGAAGAAAAAGGCGATGAATTTAGTGACACGAGATGACTTCCCACTTCACTGCAAAGTGGTGTAGGGAAACACTTTACTATTGAAGATAAATTAAAGGGGGGGATTCAAGGATAAAACATAGATCTTAGAAATGAAGAACCATACAAAACTGAGTGAAACTAGCTGGAAATCAACTTTAAACATCATGTAAGTCATTATTAACATGTAACATGAATAATTACACAGTATGAAAGGAAGCCATGAAAAGTATGGTCTCACATATTAAACATCATGAATCCAATTTTCATGAAATGTAATCTTTTGAAATTCAGGTGGCTAGTCCCACACATTACATTCTATGAATAGAACTTACACGACGTGAAGCTTCTTAACAAACTCAAAATAGGTAGATTTGAAGGAAATTAATTTCAGGTGTCCTTTTATCACCGATTACCCAAAACGATTAACATGAAACCATTAATGATGCCATTATGATTCCCCAATGGTGTGATAGAAGATTATAAATAGAGGACTATGGGGGTTGGAAAGAGGATCGATCAGTGAGGGAAGCTCTGGACAATGACCTAATACAAATTTATTTCCATGATTTTCTTTTCTTTTATTCTCTTCATTATAAGATTTTTTACCTCTCCCGTGTTAACTTGGATTCCCCATCCATGGAGGCATAATTATTATGAGTTATCAATAAATGGGGAGGATTTTCCAACTATTATTTTTAGTTTCTAAATTTAATGAAATTAAACTGTTTCTCTTTATCATGCCAACTGGTTTCAATTGTTAATTTAGTTTTTAATTCTGAATGCATCTGCACTAGGGTGAAATTATTTCTTATTTCAATTGGGTTGGTAAATGATCTATATCTCCCTCCACCCAAGTAAAAACTATTTTATACAGAACATATTAGGTCCAGGTGGTGAGTGTTCGATGAAATTCAAAATGTGTGAGGAATTTTTAAAGGGAATGTTATAAATTAAGGAATTAAAAATCCCAATTGGGAATTTCAGTAATTGAAAAAAGGAGCCGTTACAATACCACAAAAATAATAAGTAGGGTAGAACAATTGATACATCATTGGGAATTCCATTACCATCCCTATTTGGACATGGGGGGAGAGATAAATAAATTGAGGAATCTCTCTCTTACTAGCCAATAGAAGTAGAATTGTTAAAATTTTGAAACAATGATAGTATAAAACTAGGTCTATCCAAACCCACTCCAATCACCATATTTCATAAACTTTTTAAATTAATAAATTTAAACTGTTTTCTTTTTAACATTACTCAAACCAATCAAAGATATTTTTTTATAAAATCAACTAAAAGTGATAAATCATTTTGTGCACACTCCTCTTCGGGATACTTCCTAGGCTAACCACTATAATATACTAGGTAATATAAAAATACTATTTTTACACACCTGAAAATAAGTGTGCATCAAATATGGTAGTGTTGATGGGGAGAGAGTGCCTTAGAACACTATTTTTTTTAGTTTCAATGACCCATAGTTATACTAACCATTTCGTTGAATTTAATCGTAAAATTGAAAAAAAAACATTGAACCAAATGAGAAAATAATGTATATAAATTTTGAGGGAATACACCTTAAATATTCAATTGAAAGTTTTAGTAATCACTCCAAACCTAAAAAAAATGTCTGGTAGTCCCAACCAGACTCTATTAGATCTCTACACACTGCAATTTTCTAACCAAAAAAACCAAATAGCTATCTCTGCCTTAGAAAATTATTTTGAATTTCACATTAACATGATTCAAATTCTGCCTAAATTCTATGGTCTTGTAAGGGAATAACCAAACATGCATATTTAGGAATTAAAAAAATGTATTCTCTAGTTGTAGACCCAGAGGAGTTGCAGAAGAAAAGGTAAAGGGGGGAGAATTTCTCTCCCCACATAAGGGAGAAACAAAGGAATGGTTGTATGGTCTGCAACCAAAAGAGTTCCATGACTGGGAAGAGCTCCAAAGATGTGTCATGAAAAACAATTCCCCATATCCCTGAGAAAAACTATGTGAAAGGTGATCTTTGATATTTTCCAATCAAATATATAGACACTTTATGCATATTGAGAGTGATTCAAGAAGATATGCACCAGATGCCAGTATCATACTATGGAGAAAAACCACTTCCTTGTTTTCATATATCAAGGATTACTTGAAAATGATCACAACCTACTTGACGCATTATCTGGTGGATCTCTAATTGACAAGTCACCAGTGGAATCCATATGCTTGATTCAAAAGATTGCTCAGAACACATAGAAATTCGGCACTAGGGGCATAGGCATGAGGGGAATCCATAAGGTGAGCACATCTAATTCAACATATTTAATCAAAAATAAAACTAAAAAATCACTAGTTCAGTACAAAAAATGGATGTGAACAAAGTGCAGGAATAAAAAGGCCCGACTAAGGAATGTGGTTTATGCTTTTATTATTATCATTAGACTAAACAGTGTTGAGAAGTGTATAGGATATAAATTTGTGCTACAACCTATCAGCCAAGGAAATTCTAGTTTAATCAGTAAGGTCATCCCCAGACTCAAGTAGGATATGGCCAGAATAAAAAAAACTCATGCTATAAAAACCATTACCCAATACAACCTCATTTATAGTAGAATAAATATCCCATCTCCGATTCAACAAACCTTTCAACCACCTCCTTCCCAGTAGAAGACTTTTGAGAAGCCATCAATTAGTGCACTATCAACTGAGAACCAACAACTACAATATAATTTTGAGGGGTTGAAAGAAAACATTAAAGGTTTATCCATCTAGTTCAAAAACATTGATGGAATATCTGACTAAGGACTAAGGATGGCACCACACTCCCCAGGAGAGTAGCAGCCTTAGGGTTTCACGAGCTGTGGCGCCCTCAACCGGGTGTCGGTCCTCTCCGATCTCGGAATCTCTGACCGAAGCCTCTTCTTCTCCCTCATTAGCATCGAGCTTCTGCTGGTCTACTCCTTCCCCCCCCCCCCCCCCCCTCCTTTAGGTCCTGGAATACCCGATGACACCCCTATTCTGATGCACGATCCCCTCCACCAGATCTATCCGGATCTGGTTTACATGTGCGGTCGCTGCTCATTCGAGCGGTGACGGGTGTGTGCGAATTTGACGGTCTCAGCTTCTTCGGTGGAGTTGATCCTCCTTGATCTCGTCGGATCTGTTCTCCGATCTAGGATGCCCTGATGATGATTGGTGTTCGTATCTACGACGGCGATCCGGTTTTCGAATGGTGGTGGCCTGGTGTATCCTGATCGATGGTTCTTCGGTGGCAATTCTTTGGACATGATCCTGGTTTCATCTTGAACGATAGCTGGTGGTCGTTCGTGATGTGAAGTGTTGTATTTTTTGATGAAGACGAAGGACCTGCCTCAATGGTGGAGCACAGGATTGTCTACAGCCGGTGTCATGGATTTCCTGTAGTATGCAATGTTCTCCCCTTTGGTTCGATCTGGTTTCAGATATGAGCCTCCCTGGCACTAACCGGTTTCTTTCGTTCAAGCGCCGACGTGCGGTTGTCGGGTTGTTTCTGCCTGGTGCCTCATCCAGATGATGGTGTTTTAAGATCAATGAAGGGAGTTACGAATTTGAGATTGTCAAATTGTGTACGAGAAACTGATGGAGCTGCAAGGGGTTTGGAATATCTTCATGAAGCTACAATGCCTTGAATTTTGCATAGAGATGTCAACTCCACAAACATTCTGCTGGATGAAAATTTGGATGCTAAAGTAAATGGGGAGGATCACTTTTCAATAAGCTAGGATGCACAAATTCTTGTATTTTTTTGAGCTTTTTCTGATGAATTTACCCGAGGATGATCTTCGGATGGTGAAGTTTGGTTTTGAGGTTTCAGGTGGAGGATGAGGGTTGAGCGTTGCTTACTGCAGTGAGATTTATGACTTTATTTGTGACTTTTGTTTTGCTACGTTGGTCTTCATGTCTCTTCTTGTTCATGGGAAGCAGATTTCTTCGTGGTATTTGGTTCTTCTTGTCCCATTTGGAGCGGCACAACATCTTGCAGGTGTCGTTGGGTGGGAAGCCTCGAAAGAGGAAGGGGTGTGATGAAACCCTTCATTCATCCATGCATCATCTCTTTGATGGATGTATGGGTACCTTGCCATGTCATTGACTCAGTGTTTTTCATATTTTTATTGCGTTGCATCAGGTTGAAATTGCTGAAGTTCTCTTCATGATTTGTCGGGTGGGCGGCTTGAAAGGGAGAAAGGTGTGTTATCCCCTTTCTTCTAGCTCTCCTCCACACTTTGTTGGTTAGGGAGGTGCTCTGACACATTGCGCTTCTAGCATAGTGCTACTTCTTGGGAAAGGGGGTGAAGCTTTATCTTGACGGATCTCACTGTTGCGATGCCTGACAAGGGGGGCGATGCGACTTCTGATGACTGCTTGGATGCTTGTTTCTTCTTGGACTTGTGGTCGCTTTTGAACCTTTTTTATTAAGGTTTTTTCCTTCCTTGTAATGTTTTCCTCTTTCCCATTCCTTAATGAGGATTTTCTTTTCTTTTTTCTTAATAAATGGGAATTGACCCTCGACCCTTTAAAAAAATTGATTGAATATCTCACCATGAATCTGGGAAATATATCAACACAAAGAGTACCAAAGCCCAAGGAAAGAATAAGTGTTATTAAAACATGAAGCAAAAAAAAGATCCAACCACTAGAACAACATGAGACTGGAGAATATGAGAAGAATGCTAAAGCTCCACCCATCCTAACAAGATAATATAATAAGTAGCATGAAAATGTAAAAAAAAAAAAATTTAGAGAATAAATTATGGAAATTCACTTACGGAAGTAGTAAAGGGAAAATGAGGGCATCCATGCACCACTCCCTTATGTAGTAGTTGAGTCAAATAAGGTTGAAGAGGAGTGACTTCAATGATAAATTCCAGAAACCTTCCAGAAATTCAAGATCAATATCCCAATGCTAGAGTCCATCCAAAAAAAAATACCAAAGTACACAAAATTTCATAACAAGTTTTGAACAAAAAGAATATGAATGGATAGAAATGAGAGAATCATATTAGGTGGAAGCAAATCAACACTGATCACACCACCAATACCACAAAAATGTCAAGATTTAGGGACATTCTCTATTACCTACACTATTGAATCTTTTAATTTTACTAATGAATTATGTGACCTAGATTATCAAATAAATGTTATGATTCACTCAATATTTTCATCATTATAGATCAGATAATTAAAGCCTACTTGATTGGTGGTACAGTTAGAAATAGATCCACCATTTTTTCAGATGGAGTTGAAGAGGATATACTCATAGGTGTTAGATGACTGATCTTTCCCGAATAATTTTATGTCCTTACCATTGAAGAAGATAGAGCACCAAACCACTCTCTCATCATCATGGGGAGATCATTCTTAAATACAAGAAAGACCATCATTAATGTCCATGAAGGAACACTCACACTGGAACACAAAGATAGTGTAGTGAAATTCAAAATTCTTGATACGATGAATCATACTTCCAATTAAAACTCACTTTATGTTATCTTCCATAAAGAAGGTATAGATCCAACTAATGATTTAGGTATGCCTCATGAATTCTTAGCATTAGGAGAAAAATTTTCATTTGAAAGTATAAGTTCCCAAAAATATGAACAACTTAGCTACCGGTTAGAATAAGAAGTTACATATGATTTTTTTTGGATTTATTAAGAGAATATAACATGATAAAAGAGGACCAAGATTTAGAAGTTGGAAACCTGAATATAATAAAACCCCTTGAATAACTCCCAAGTCCAGAGTTAAATCCATTTACAAGTTATTTAAAGTATGATTACGTTATAAAAGGATAGAAATTAATGTTGATCATTTCCCAAAACCTATCCCACTCCCAAGAACAAACTATTATTTAAATTCTCAAAAGAAATTTACAAGGAATTGTATAGTGTTTAAGTGATAAACCTAGAATCAACCCCAAAGTTTGCTCTCATAGAATATTTTTAGAAAGTGATTCCCAAATAGTTATACAACCTTAGAGAAGACATAATACCACCATCATGGAGGTTTTTAAGAAAGATATAGAGAAATTTATAACAGTTGGCATCATTAACCCAATCTATGATTCTCAGTGGGTCATCCCAATTCATGTAGTCATGAAGAAAACCATCTTGACCACTGCTAAAAATAAACACAATGAATTGATCCCCAAGAGAGTGAAAAAAAATCTAGAGAATGTGTATAGATTATTGAATGATGAATCAAGTTACTCTAAAATACTACTTCCCCATTCCATTCATCGATAATATGTCAGAAATATTAGCTGGAAAATCCCATTATTACTTTTTAGATGGTTTCTCAAGATACTTTTAGGTACTAAATACACCAGAATACCAGGAGAATATGAACTTAAATAGTCCTTTTGGAACATTCTCCTACAATAGGATATCATTTGTCCTTTTCAATTCCCAAGGTTAATTTCAATGGTGTATAATGAGTATTTTTTAGATCATATTGAGTACTTCTAGGAGGTATTTCTTGATGATATCACTATTTTTGATAATTCTTTTGATAACTTCTTAGGTAATTTGGAAAATGTTTTATAAACATGCATTCTAAAAAATATTGTTTAAAACCTAGAAAAATGTAATTTCATTGTTTAAAAAGGAATCATGTTAGGCCACATAATCTTATAGAATGGAATTTAGGTAGATAAGTCAAATGTTGATGTAATAAACACATTATCATATCTGACTTGTCTTAATAATTTTTTATCATTTTTAAGCCATGTAGGTTTCTACGAGAGATCTATTAATGATTTTACTAAGATCTCTCTTCCTATATCAAGATTACTATTAAAATAATTTTATTTTATTATTGATATTGTGTGTAGGAAGGAATTTGATGAATTAAAGAAATGGATCATTAGACCATCAATAATGCAATCACCCAACTGTGACCATCCTTTCAAGTTACTCTATAATGCATCAAATCAAGATATGGGAGATCCACTGTCACAATGAATTGACAGAAAGCCTTGATTAATTTCCTACACATCAAGGAAATTAGATTACATATAGATCAATTACATGAATTCATAAAAGGATTTCCCTTTAGTTTTTTTCAATCTATATAATTTTAGAACATACCTACTGGGAACTAAAGTTGATGTTTTTCTTGATCATGAAGCTATTTGGTATCTAATGAAGCAGGATGATTCTAAGACACATATAGTGAGATGGATGCTTCTCTTACATGAGTTCCACATAGAGATCATTTACAAGAAGGGAACTAAAAATCAAGTGGTTGATCATCTGAGTAAACTATCCAACACCACTGAAGAAGAAATTCCAAACCCGAACCCATGCAATAATGAGCTTCTTGGAGAAACAATTTATATCATGTGAGGAAAAGTAACTTGTAATACCAAAATTTTCAACTATTTAGTCACATATTAGGTATCATCTCATTTAAACTATCATTAGTAGAAAGATCTTAAAAACGATCCTAGGTTTTAATTTTGGGATGACCCATTCATGAGGAAAATATAAACTGATAATTAATTAGAAGATATCTTCTAGAAATTGAAATTTAATTAGTATTTAAATTCTGTATTACATTATCTTGTGAGGGAGTTTCTGGATCCCAAATGAAATATAGGAATGTATAATAATTTTTAATTTATTGGCCCACATTACTTAATGATTCACATGTGTTTTCTAAAAAATTTGAAAAATGTTAGATTTTTTGAAAGCATCTAAAAAAGAAAAGAAATGCCCCAAAAACCAATTACATTCTATGAAATTTTTGAAGTGTGGGGTATTGACTTCATGGGACCATTCCCAATGTTATTTGGTTATTTATATAATATACTCACTATATAATATGTTTCAAAATTAGGGTAAGCGAAAGCTATTAGGAATAAAACTGCTAAAGCTTGTGATTTTGTTAGGACTAACATATTATGCAAGTATGGAGTACCAAAAGACATCATTAGTGACCAAGGGATCTAGTTATGAAATATTAAAATGGAGGAATTTCTGAAATGGCATGGGTTAAACCATAAAACATCAACCCCATGTCATCCATAGAAAAATGGCCCAGAAGATGTTTCCAATTGAGTAATTAAGGGTATTTTTGAAAAGAATATTGAGGCCACAAGAAGGACTGGAGAAAAAATTTGGATGATACCCTATGGGTATATAGTACTTCATATAAGACACCCATAGGATTGGGACCCTATAGATTCATATATGGGAAGAGATTCCACCTCATGGTTGAGTTGGAACACAAAGCCTACTGGTCCGTGAGACAGATGAATACGGACCTTGACAGAGCTAGGAAAGAAAGAAGATTGATACTAATGGATCTAGAGGAAATAAGGAAATAATACTTTGAAGATTCCAAAATTTATAAATATAAAACAAGTATTTACCATGAAATAAAATTTCAAATAAGAAAGTTCAACCTTGGAGATCATGTTATTTTATACTACTCCAGACTCAAACTGATGTCAGGTAAATTTCATTCTAGATGGGAAAGAAATTTTATATTTATTCATGTATACCCTTTTGGTGCTATTTATATTGAAAATTAAGGAGGAGAAAACCCATTCACTATAAATGAGAAGAGGCTAATGAAATACCATGGGACCATACCTCAAGAACCAGTAGAGAAGATTACACTCCTTCACCCTTATTACCAATGAAGACTAATCAGGTTGTACCATCTATTAACATTTGATTAAAAATAGAAATTAAGATTAAATATATTTGCATGAAAAATAAATTTTAATTCATTTAGGTCACTACATCAATTAATTATGGGGGTGTGAATCATGTAATCTATGATTTGTCAAAAAAAATTCATTTTTTGAGTCTAGATAATGACGTTAAACAAAAGTGATTCTGAGAGGAAACCCTCATTATTTTCATTAGTTTACTCTTCCCCTTAGTTATATTTTAGAATGATTTAACATGACATCACTATAATTTATTTTTATTCTTATTTTGAAGGCTAATTAATGAATATGATACAAGGTTGGGGGATAGAGAAACTGAACAAAATACACTTCATAAAATTTAAACCCATCGTGAAGGTGATACATAATTGAAGGAATAAGACCTATAACACAAATGAAGAATTGTTTCTAAACAAGTTTTATTTTACAGTCATTATCATTCAAATTCCTTATATTTTTATTTTAATATTTGTTCATGAACATTCAATGAAAATTTCATGCCCACAACTATCTTTCTTTCTTTACATGAGTGATTTGGGATACATGAATTTCTTAAGAATCCATTGGTGTAGTGTTTTATATTTTTAAGTTAATGAGATTGAATTAATAAAATGAAGAATTGACTATTTAGAGTAAATTATGGATATTGAATTAATTACTCTTGATTTAATTTAATTAATTGATTCAGGAAAATGATATTTCTCTATCATTTTAACACTACGAATTTCTAAGATTTATTTTGATTGATTTGTTATTGTTATTGCACGATATGATTGATTGTCCCAAATTAAAAGTTATATCACCAAGATTATTTTAGAATAAATGCATCCTATTTATATCTTGGACATATTTCTTGAGTGATCTTGGGGCATGCCACCTGCTAGAACTTGAATTGTAACTTTTCAAAGCTATAAGTGTGAAAAATAACATTTAAGATCAGGGATATAATTTTTTGTTAAGACATTATCCATGGACCCACCATGAAATTAATTATTGTTGCGCCCATATAAGCCAATAATGACCTCTTTAGGCATGAGACACATTACAAGCCATTTTTATCCATTCCTACCCAGCATAATTTATATAGCATGATATTTTAATGTTTAGGCTTAGGGGATGTGGGAAGTACATGAATAAGAGATGTATTACATTATATGAAAAAAGTGCAGGGGTTATATTTTTAGTATTAGGAAGGTATCATGTTTCATCCATTATACTTATTATTTTCCCTTCTTAAAAAATGATAAAGAAAAAATATGGGTTATGTTTTGGAAAAATAAAAAATCACCATTACTAGTCCAATGATCTATCAATCATATATGGTTAGGTAGTGGATGTGAGATTTTTTCTATGCATACCTTTCAAAAAATGAAGAAACACAAAAATAAACCAAAAACTAAAAGATAAAAAAATCAAGAAGTTTAAACACTTTCATTATACTTAAACTGATCATGAACATACTATGAGTTTTGGTGATAGGTAGTTTTTATTTTATAGAGAATATTTTCATCAGAATTTACTTTTTATATCATGCATTATTCTTTAGAGATAACCCTCATTTTTGAGACTTAATATTTTGAACAAAATCCGACCGACCTTAAGACTCAAGTTCATTAGAACCTTTATTGTAAATCCCTCACGATTTAATGTGAATTTTGTCTTTATACAGTAGAAGAAGTGGTTCCTTTGAAATCATATGGAAAAGTATCATGTACTCATGATAAGAATATAACTATACTTGAATTTGTATCATGGGTGATGAGATAAAAGAATCCACTATGATTCAAATCATGACTTTCCATGTGTGATAATAATGAATTGTGATATATGAATGAATGAGAGGAGAAAACCAACCAGTTATCAATGGAAAAAAGAAAAATTCTTTGGTTTATTAGTTTCATTAAAGAGAAAGAAGTTGAATTGATGTTTTAGTTGAATCTTGAAATGCTGAGCCCCCTTTTATAATCACCTAATTTAATTTCATAGGAATTCGAATATTGATAACATGTTGTTCCTATTTTATTTATGTTGAGATTACATGCTTGGGGAAATGTGTGTTATAAGTGTGGGGGAATTGATATAACCATTTTATGCATGTATTTATGGATTTAAAATAGACCATTTGTATAAATTAATTGATAAAACTTTTTAATTGTTGATTTTCTTACATATTGGGGAAAGATACAAAGTTTGATAAAAAAAAGATGAAAAAATGAGATGAATTTAGTGAGTCGGTGTAGGATCACACCAGAATTTTGAAAATAAATTGATCCTATAACAATGTCAAGGACCAAAACCAAATCTTGAAAATGAAGAACCAAACTAAACTAGGTGAAATTGGATGGAAATAAACTTTACCCATTGTGTAAGTCATTCAGGTTGTGTAACATGAATAATTACACAACATGAAAACAAGTCATGAAATGGATGATCCTGAACATTACAAATCATGAATCCACTATTCAAGGAATTTAATCTTTTGGAAATAAGGGGGATGGTACCATACATTACACACCATGAACAAAACTCACAAGGCCTGAAACTTCTTGACGAACTCAAAATCATTATATTTGATGGGAATTAATTTCGTACACCCTTTTATCAAAGATAACCCCCCCCCCAAGATTGTCTCAAAACCATTTTCAATGAAATTATGATGCTTGGGGGTTGATGGAGGATTATAAATAGAGGACTAGGGGGAGGAAAAGATGATCAATCAGCGAGGGATGTTCTAGATGGTGGCTTGCTATAGATTTATTTCATTATCTTCCTTTTCTTTTGTCATCTTCTTTCCATGATGTCTCTCCTACCCCAAATCAACTCAAATTTTCCATCCAAGGATGGTTAGTTCATATGAGTGATCAGGAAAGGGGTGTCTCTATAAGAAACTATGTTTTAGTTTCTTTATTTAATGGAATAAAACCTTTTATATCTGTTTGATAAACTGGTTTCAATTGTTAATTATGTTTTTAATTCTGAATGCATCTTCACCAGGGTTAGATTCCTTTTATTTTAATTTCCTTTGAAAATGATCCATATCTCCCTCCACCTAATTCCAATATGTTTTATATAGAACATATTAGGTTTGGGTGGTGAGTGTTCAGTTACCACTGGCATGTGTGAGGAATTGTGAAGGTAACTATTGTAAATTAGGGAATAAAAAACCCCAATTGGGATTTTCCTTAATTGAAAACAAATTACCCGTTACAATGCCATACACAGAGGAAGGAGGGTAGAATAATTAATACTTGATTAGGAGTTTTCTTACCATCACTATCTTTCTATAGGGTAGAGATGAATCAATAGAGTAATATCTCTCTTATGATCTAGAAGAAGTATAATTTGTACAATTTGGAAACAATGATAGTATAACACTAGGTTTAGCTAAACCCTCTCTAGTCACCATCTTTCATTATTTATTTTTAATCAATAAATTTAATCTTATTTATATTTTCCATTTATCAAACCAATCAAAGATAAATTTTCTAAAAATAAAGTAAAAGTGAAAAATCATTTTATGTGCACTCCTCTTCAGGAGACTTCTTAGGTTAACTATTATACTATACTAGGTAATATAAAAATAGTATTTTTCCACACCCATGATAGGGGTGTGTTAATGACCAAATTGACATTATTATATAATAAAATTTATTCTTATTAAAATTATAGAATCCATTTTAACAAATTTAATTAACAGAAGTGGATGAATTTAATTTAATATAAAACCCTTAGACATAATAAAAAACAATTTAAAAAAAATATATTTCTTAAGGAAAAGATTATATAATACTAATTATATGAATAAAAAAAATCATATATGAATTTTAATTATAATATATAGATATAAAATCTATAAATTTAATTTAAATCATTTCTAATTATGGGACATTTTAATTAATTAAAATTTATAAACATTTTTAACTTTAAAATAATTTTCTGAAAAATTAATTTTATGCCTAAGAATAAACTAATACTAAAATCCACTGTATAGATGATTTAAATGTAATTAATTTTATTAAATATAAATAAATAATATTTAGGTTAATTTTAAATAGAATTAAAATAACAGCGGCACTTTTAAATTACGTAATTTATTAAATGAATTGATAATTTTACAAAAATCAGCATTTTTCATTATTCACTGAAAAATCATTATTTTTTGAAAAAAACAAAAATTTAAATGTAAGTACATTTTGATAAATAAATTTAAAAAAATTCATTTAATTTTATCAAATTCATTTTATAAAAGTTAAAAAAATGAATTATATTATTTTTTCACAGAAGTAAGTAAAAATCATTTTTTAAGAAAACATATTTTTTTAAGAATAAAACTAATTTAGTAAAAATTGAGTTATTATTTAATATGTATTTATCAATAAATTTATATTGAGTTAGAACATTATAAATGTTTAATAAATCTATTAATAATATTTATTCCCACTAATTTAACAGCTGGGTTATAACTATATTATTTAAAAAATAATATTTAATGGATTGTTTTGTCTTGGTGTCACGTGTCATATACACTATCAAAAAAATGTTATTCTTTAAAAATATTTGGGTGTTATTGATTTTTTTAAAAAATTTATAAATATCATGTTTTAAGATCCCTAATATAATTAAAATATAAAAGATATATTGATAGATAATATTAAGTTGATCGAGAATTATAATAGGTTTAAGTGGGAGAATTCAAAAGGAAAATAATTCAAAAAAGAAGACCACTGATTCGCCACCCCGCCCCATCATAGTGGTCAACATGACATAGGGATCTAGATGGGAATTATTAAATAATTTATACCTACTTTTTCAAAATACGAAATCCATTTTACCAAATAAAATTTCTATTTTTATGTAAAATTAATTTTAATATTAGATCATGTAAAGTAAAAAACCCCATTTTTTTAAAAGCGTATTTTTACACTTAAATTTTATATGTAGGATAAAATTATTAATTGTTTAGATTTTAATTATATAAATTATTTTATCACATAATAATGAAAATTTATATTGATTTTAAATCAATAAAAAACTAAATTTTTAAAAATAAAATTTTATTGAAGGAAAAACTGTTTCTTTATTTGTAAATAATACTTATGTTAATAAAATATTAAAAATAGGGTACATAAATTCATTTTATTGTTTAAAATTATATATTTTTACACGATAAATACAATAATGATCGGGAAAATTTTATAATATCTTTTTATGTTATACATACTACTTGATATAGTCATAAATGCTATTATTTTAGTAAAAAATGCATTTTTCACTATTAACCAAGAAAAAAATTAATTTAAAAAAGCTAAAAAAAATCATTTGCTATTTTTTTTATTATAAATATAAAAATTATGTTCATTTGGTCAAATTAAATTTCTAAAATTTTATTAATTTACTTGTAAATAAAAATATAATGAAAATTTTTTCATAGAAAAATTACTTTTTAAAACATTAAATGTTCTTTATTCTTATTTCCATTAAATTACTAGTTAAATTAGAGATAAAATTTCATTCATATGAAAAATATTTTTTCCATGATATATTTAATTCATTAAAATAAAAATACATAATTCCTAAAAAAGAAATTTATACGCAAATATATTTTTAAACATAAAATGATCTTCTTAGTTATTTAGCTACATTAATTGAGTTTTTTCTATACAGTAGTATTAATAATTAACATTATTTTTCTTTGAAATTAAAAATACCAAATTTATAAAATACATGTGATGTCTGGATAATTTATTATAATGATAATAACATGTTTTTATTATCTTAATTTCTACATACAATACCCCTCATGATCTCTGTATAAGACCGTAGTATATGATAATATCTAGTGTCAGTTACATGTGGTGATTCATAAAACATGGATCTCAAGGAAATTTACATAATCTTTAACTTCCCTCAAATATTATTTCTATGATAAAATAATTTTTTAATTTTTAATGGATCTTGGTCTAGGGTAAACCCTAGTGATTCAACCTCTTTTCCATGTTCAGACAAGCGAGCCTCATAAAAAATACTCATACCACTCGATACCATCAATTATTCTATCTATATAGTTTTAATAGAATTGTTATTTTTTACTTATAACCAATAATTTAAAAGATATATTATCATTGTTGAATTTAATAAAATTATATTAAATTATCATAGTTTTTTTAGTATGGTGTTGTGTGTTAGAAAATTCTGTCACTATAGTATTAAAAATGATATACCAATATCTCTGAGTGTTACATTTTACCAACTTAAATAAATTTCATTTTCTAAATTTTAGATAGTGTTCACTAGTGAAAGGATCTAAGTGATCCATAAGAAAATAAAGATGTATTTGCTTCTAAGATATCAAACTCACAATCATAGATACCAGGAGACTCACCATTTTTTGTATAATAGGATATTAATTAGATATTCCTTTATCTCGACAACTTGTACTAGTTATTAATACTTATTCGATATTAGGATTTTTATGTGACATACAATTCACAACTTCATTTAAATGATAATATTCCCAAAAAAACTAAAACCATAATGGTTTTTATAATATCAAATAAAATCATATTAAATGATCAAATGAATGTAAAAGATAACTCTTAAGATGTCTTCTTCAATGAAACCTTAATTTTAAAAAATGATACTTTTAGTTCAACTATAATATATTTTACTCAACCTATAACTCCATAAGTTTAACATAGGTTTTCTAGGGTCATATTTGTTTTAGGTTCTCTAGCCTAACTAAAAATATCTGGAATCCTAGAATTTCCTATAAATTCATCATAATGGTTCAAAAATAATATGTGAATTACCAAATCATAAATTTTCACTGAGTGAATACCCCCCAAGGGTAGCTAAACATGTGTGAAGTCTTTGGACCACTCATCATTCACTGAGTAAATACCGATTTGATAGGTATCCTATAATGACGTAACTTTTCATATAAAAATATTAAATAATTTTATCTTAATATTCATTACATACCAATATAATACATTCCATAACCGTAATGGTTTAGTCTCTATGTAAACTAGGATACATAAAAATCTGGTACATAAAAGATCTACATCATTTATCATTATTTTATTCACAACTATCACCCTACTTAGACATATAATACATAAATCCTTTATTAATAACCTAGGGAAAGGAAAAATAATAAATGATTATCCTAGATTTTTATAAAGGGTAAAAAATATAGATATAAATAAATAATCATAAGTGGGCATAATATAAGCATAAGGGAATGATAACATGAACATAGCTTGTACAAATCCTTCCAAATTAGTGAATTATGACTTATAATAAATCACTTCTTAATTATTTTTCACAACATTAGAAATAATTCATAAGTGTAAGGAATCATCAATAATCAATCATGATCCATGAAAACATATAAAAAGTATAATGAATAATTTTTTGGCATACAAAAAATCATATAAAATCAAGTTTGTAGGAATGATTCACTCCAAAGACTGTCATTGAGGATAAAGTCCCGTAATGGAAATTCCTACTCGGTTATTCCCAACATTTTCTTAGGAGTAGCTTATATCAAGTCAACTCTATAATCTCTTAAAAGTTTATTAACTTCTTTATATCTTAGGAATTTCTCAACTCTGTAATTATTAACCAATACATTTGAGGGCTATAATGGAACTACCCATCTTGATGAGCTATATCAGGCACACCCATCACATAATCATAATCCATACATATGAGTTCCCCAAGATCATAAAATATTAATCATTTCATTATATCATATACCATAGAAAGAAAATGAGTTTTGTAAAAATATCATCAAAATATCATAAACCATCCATATAAATAATTAATATGGTAAAAACGGATCATATACCTATTAAAACCTAAGAAACATCAAAGTATGTTGTTATGTATGACAATACCTTTAAAAGATCACTTGATAATTTCTTGAGGAAAATATATTTTTGGTTTGGAATCACTTATTTAAAGTCTAAAAAATTTCCAAAAATATTAATGATAAAATTTTCTTTGAAATTAACTATCAGAAATTAAAAATGAATCTTCAAATCATATTGAAGTCTTAATAGTGAGAAAATCTATTAATGCAGTCTATGTTCAAATAATGATTCCTTTCACATTTTTACTAAAAAATAAAAAATACCTCATATATAACATGACTAGAAGAATTATTTGGAATTTTTTTAGAGAATTATAAACATGGATAATAATGACATTAATATTTATTTTGAGAATAGTAAGAATACATTCTTGAATACAATTTAAATAAAATTTATACACAGAAGAGAAAGAATCCCGGCCGAATAGAGAAAAGAAGTCAGTTTTCCTTAAAAACATTCTTTTGGTATATTGAGTACATAAAGTGAGTAAAATTAAAGGTAAATATATAATCACAGAAAAAACATATGTTAAAAAATTAATAATATTTAAGAGAGATATAACATATAATTACTTCATTGAAAATTTAATCATAAACATTAATGGTAAAAAAATTGTAACAAAAAACCCTCACCGCTTTCATAAAATTTGAATCATAAATACCATGAAATAAATAAATTCAAATGAAACTATGAAAATCATGAATGTATTTATATCATTGTTAAAAAATATCAAATTAATAGTATATACACCTCATAAATGAATATTGGTGTATAATATAGCATATGTCATAAAGAAGACAATTTGAGATGATAAACCCTTACCACATTGGTAACATCCGAATCAAAACACCATGGATGAAATAATTGTAATTTTTTCTATAAATAACATGAATTATTAATAATAAATTATATAACATGTCAAAGGATTTGTATATACACCTAAAAAACATAAATAGGTTAATTATATAAAAACTGTCTCAACGAAACAAATTGACATGAAGAACACTTACCTCATATCTGAATGATTCATAGGAACTCTAGCATAATGTATAAAAAACATATACATATTAAAATTTTATAACAAAATAATATTCATAATTATAATATTATTTATTATCCAATTATATCATTTCATCAATTTTTTATTAACAATTATGTATTAGAGTCTTCATTTCAGGTGTTAACTGCTCTGTTTCTCAAGTAAGTTTCATTTTATAAGTTCTGATCTTTGTACATGGGTCCTATTTTCATCATATAATTTTTTTTAATAATTAACATATTTAATAATTATATATTGTTTTATAAACATTCATATAAATTTTTGATAAAAAATGAATTACATCACTTTATAGTGACAATAATATATATATATATGCATGAGTAATGTTTCCACATTTTGATGGATGTAATGAAATAATGAAAAATGATAATTCAAATTTAATTAATAATTATTATTTATTCAATATAATATATATTAATTAAGTATATATTTACAAATAGTCATGAAAATTATAAATGAAAAATGAATTACATCGCTTTATAGAGGTGGGAGCCTGCACGTACACACAAGTGACACTATCATTTTCCAACAGATGATATCATAAGAAAGTATAAAGGATATTATAATTAAATAGGAATATTTATTTTGTAAATATCATATATAAAAATAAAATAAATCATAATAACTAACAATTGATGATGATAATAGACAATGAATCATATCACTATGTGGAGGCGGTAGTTCGCATGTACGCACGAGAAATACTTTCTCTTCCCATTCGAGGTGGGAAATGGTTATAAAATAATAATAATAACATATGATAATATTTATGATACTTTATTAGTCATTTTTTATGAATAAAAATAGTTTTTATGAGGTTTAAAAATAAATAAAATTGAAGGAGTTTGGTTAATATTTATGCCTCCTCTTTGAGAGACCTCCATTAGCTCACACCATAATCCTTGAAATACTGGTACTGGGAGAGTAATATAATATATTGGATTAAGGGAAGTAATATATAACGTTTTTTAGTAGTTAATGATATAGATATAAGGATCTAATTTTGTGAATAAAAGAGAAGAATAGGTTCATATTTAAAAGTTAGGGAAGGGACACACAAGAAATTTCATAAAACATTTTAATAATATAATTCCACTTTTATGTGAAAGTTGATCCAAATATACAAGTATTAAAATGTATAATTTTATCATGTTTTAATATTTTTTTAAAATATTAAATTTATAGGTTTGGGTTATATACCCTTATCTCTTAGTTTAACCCCATGGTAAACTCTTTTAAACCTTAACCATGATAACCAAATTTTACTATTTTTACTATTCCTTATGAACAAAAATTAATTTGACTCTATTAAATTATATTAATTATTATGGTTTCAAATATTTAATCCATTTTACCAAATACAATTTAAATAAGTGATAAAATTTAATTTTTTTAAGCGATCAAAATGAAACAAAAACACATTTTTAGAAAAAGCTCATTTTTAAGCGTAAAACTAAATTTCCTTCCATTAAATTACTTATAAATACCATAAAATGATATTTAAAATATTTTATTTAATATATAATCTGTAAATTTCACTAAAAAAATTAATTAATAGATATTAATTTAATCTATTAAGTTAAAAAACATAATTCTTATTAAAATAATTTTTAGGAAAATGTGTTTTTAACCCAAAAATAAACTTATACCAAATTAGAGTATAATATTGATTCCTATGAAATTAATTAGATTATTTCTAATTCAAGTAGAATTATATTACTATAATATCAAATTAAAAAAATAATTTTACTTTATAAATGGAATGAAATGATAATTTTACAAAAAATGATATTTTTACGATTCACTTAAAATAATATCTTCAGAAAAATCCAAAAAAAATCACCCTAATATAATATTTAAATGAGGATTTAAAAAATTATATTCATTAAATCAAATAAAATTTCTAAAATTGTTAAACAATATTATATTTTTAGTGTGAAAAAAGAAATAAAAACCCTTTTTGAAGGAAACATGTTGTTGAATCACAAAATAACTGTACAAAAAAATGATTACTTATTAATTATTAATAACTCATTATATATTAATTATCTAAAAAATTTATAAATATTTTTAATAATTTCTTTAATAATATCCATTCCAACAAATTTAATGGTTAGTTTATAAAGGATTACTATATCACTGTACTTTTAGACTTGAGATTGCATGTATAGAAAGCTATAGAATCCATTAAGTTTATTCCAAAAGAAATAAATATAAAATCATTTGGAGTTACATTATACACCCATTAAAATAATTTCTTCCATAAAAATTATGTCACTTTAATAAAATCAAATTTTGATATCTCTACTTTAACACTACCATGAGTTCCCACATTACTTCCTCTAATTTACGATTCATCTAAAGAACATTAACCAGGTGAGTAGTCTTGTTCTATAAAACATTATAGCTAATATAAAATAATTTTAGAGTTTTTTATTCATAATAAATATCATGCTCTAGTGGTGAAACCTCTGAGTTCAGTAAATATGGAGGATCAAGTATGTAATTCCTCAAAATAGATAAATGGAACACAACCTGATCTTGAGAGAGGTTCACTAGAAGTGCCAAGCGATAAGATAAATTCCATACTTGGTAAAAAATATCAATGGAAAAAATATAACAATGTATTATAATTCCATTATTTATAAAAAGTATATCCTAATTTGATGGATAAATTTATAGGAATACGTTCTCACCATCTTTGAATTCCTTTTCTCACCAATGATTATTGGCATAACTCTCCTGTAAAATCTCAGCTACCTTGATGTGATTCTAAATAGATTAAACCTTCTCTTATATTTCTTCATTTGGATCAAGTTCTAGTATATTTAATTTCCCAACATCATTATATCATATCAGAGTTCTTCACTTCTTAGTATATAGGTCTTCATAAGGTACCATATAAATGCTCTAGTTAAAGCTATTTTTTATGAAAACTCTACCAGTGGATGGTATTGATCCCAACCACATTTAAAATCAGGATAACATAGTCAAAACATATCTTACATGGTTTCAATTATCCTCTCAGAATAACCATACTGTCACGACCCGTCCTCGGGGCCCGTGTCGTGACTACCCCAAGCCCGCCTTCCATAGGCCAGGGGCTGGTGACTAGCACCAAGGCGTAAATCCCAGTAAAAAGGAAAGGCATTGCCTTTTTAAAGTAAACAAGCACCACAGAGTAAGCAAGCCGAAGAAGTAAACACTAAGTAAAAGCTGGTACAACAGTAAGTGCAGAAAAGTAAAGGGGGCCGGAAATACAAGCCCAACTGTAAGGTACAACTGAAAAGGGAAAACCAGCAACTGAAAAGTAAAGCCGCAACGTCGAGCCGCCCACTGGAAGTCCCACCTGAAGGGTGGGTACAGAAAGCCTCTACTGCTTCTCGGGTCCAGCCGACTGCTCTGAGAACATCCCACCCAGTGGTCCACCTCCAGGTACCGTCCTGCTCCGCAAGTCTCCACCGCGATCAACGCTGTCCATCGTCTACAACCAACACAACGTAGTGCGGGCATAGCCCGTGCAGGGGTGAGTATAAGATACTCAGTAGGGACCCCGAGACCCCCGAAGGTCTCCCAGAATCCTCTAAGGATAAACCACAAAGGAAAGATTCAATCACGAAGTAAAATCCTACACTGCTTAGGTATATGCCCATATATATACCTAAGTCATCAATTCTCGCCCGACTCCAACATCCGAGATCAAGTACAACCCAAACCACACAGGAAAGCAAAACGTAAAACCACACAGGATAGCTCAACAAAATCCACAAAGGAAAGTAAAACGTAAATCCACACAAGATAGCTCAACACAATCCACAAAGGAAAGTAAAACGTAATTCCACACAGGATAGGTCAACACAATCCACAAAGGAAAGTAAAACAGGGTTTCAGCTCACATAGGTACACATCATTTTCAAGCAAGAGAGATGATCAGATGTAGTCACTGATTCATATTACTGGGACCCATGTAGGATACAAGCACTGTTGACATCGTCGTCGAACCCACAAAGAATTCCGATACAATTTCCTTCATCGTCGAACCCACAGGATTCCAGTACGATAGTCTTCATCGTCGAACCCACGTAGGATTCCAGTACGATTGTCTTCATCGTCGAACCCACATAGGATTCCAGTACGATAGTCTTCATTGTCGAACCCACATAGGATTCCAGTACGATTGTCTTCATTGTCGAACCCACATAGGATTCCAGTACGATAGTCTTCATCGTCAAACCCACATAGGATTCTAGTACGATTGTCTTCATCGTCGAACCCACATAGGATTCCAGTACGATTGTCTTCATCGTCGAACCCACAGAGGATTCCAGTATGATTGTCTTCATCGTCGAACCCACAGAGGATTCCATTACGATTGTCTTCATCGTCGAACCCACAGAGGATTCCAGTACGATTGTCTTCATCGTGGAACCCACAGAGGATTCCAGTACGATTGTCTTCATCGTTGAACCCACAGAGGATTCCAGTACGATTGTCTTCGTCACAGTAGCTGTCGCAGCCAGCTCTAGGGTTCCCGCACACAGCAAACTCGTTCGGGAGGGTCCGCTCCACGAGCCGAGAGGCTGATACATCATCTGACACATAGTCCAGAGTTGATGTATCCAAAAGTTCTGTATCGTCTATAGGAACTCATCGTCGCAGACGGCGCGTCAATCAGACGCCCGGTCTGAGAGTTATTGGCTTTTTCGTCCCAGGGGCCCGGTTGGTTTTTAAGGCAAAACCAACCCGACCGTACTCCACCTGTTTCCAAACCTCGTGCGGATTATGCCAAAAGATCTGTCTCACTTAGAGGAAAACAACAAAGTTGACAGCACGTCAATCGGACGTCCGAAGCTCGAGATATGAGCGTTTCCGCTCCGAGGGCCCGGTTGGTTCCGTGTACGAACCAACCTGGCCGAACCCAAAGTATTTCGAAACCTTGAGTGCAATATACCGAAACGGCCGTCTCGATCCAAGGATCGCATCGCCACTGACGGCACGTCGTTCGGAGGCCCTTAGCTCAAGATACGGGTAAAAGACCGAAAATGGTCCGTAGAAGGGGGGTCTGGGCCCGGACCGTCCCGGCCCGACCCCCCCGGGTCGGCCTGAACCGGCCTGGGTGCGACCCGGCCCGGCGGGTCGGCCCGGCTCGGCTCGGCCAAGCCGGCCGAGCGGAGGAAGCCGGGGGGTGGGCGCGCCCCCGCGGAATAGAACACCGCGGCCCCAGGTGGGGCCGCCTCGCCAGCGGACGCGGCGGCCGAGCCGCGTCCCTCCTCCCGGTTCTATGCGGCCGCAGAACCGGCTTGCCGCTGTGGCGGGTTTTGCCGGCGGCGCGCTGGCAGGAGCTTCCGCGGGCCACCGGACGCGCTCCGGTGGTCCGTTTTGCGTGCGGTCTTTGCCAGAGGTCCTCCCGGGACTCGATCTTCACTGCGAGGCCCTCGAATCGCCCTTGCGGCCCCGTTTTTCATCGTCCGCCAATTCGCGCATCAACGAAAAACTACGTAGGGTTGTCGGGCTGTGTTTGTTTGGCCCGCACCCTCCGTGTTAGGTGATAACAATCGGGAATAAAATATTCAACACATGAATAACAAGAAAGGCACAATTTTAATAGATTTAAAATTGAACTTGATCCGGGTTCTTTGTTTTAAAAGAAACAATCACGGGAATAAAAATTATTTCACAAACAAACCCCTACCTCGTCAAGTCATCGCACACGCGTTCTTCGCGGAATTGATCGCCGTGGAAGGAGGCGATCGTCGCGTCACGGAAGGGCGTCGCGTTGTCGCGGAAGGGTGTCGCGTCGTCGCGGAAGGGCGTCGCGTCGTCGCGGAAGGGAGTCGCGTCGTCGCGGAAGGGCGTCGCGTCGTCACGGAATACAGTGTCACGTCGACGAATTCCGAGGTTCAAGAACACGTAGATTTAATTATATTAATTAAATCCATGATGTTGTTATAAACCACAAAGAAGATTTAAAAGAAGAAACCCGAAATATCCTACCTCAAGAAGTTGGTGATCAGAGATCGTTGCAGGGAAGAATGTCTCGGAAGAAGCGTCGTCGATCTCCGAGGGTGACGGCGTTCTTCACGTTCTTCGCGTTCTTCACGTTCTTTGCGAAGGAGGAAGAAGGCACAAAATTTGTCAAAACCTCTGAACTAGCATTTCTCCAGAAGCTGTGCGTTGGTCTTATTTTATTATTACGCCAACGGATTGTAAACAGGTTAAGAAACGATTAAATTAATTCATAGAATTAATTCAATGAATAAAACCGCCCAATTAATTGGTGCGTTAAGAAATTAAGAAAACGCGTCAGTTGACTTTCATAATGACGGGTTTTCGTGGGTGCGTTACTTAGCGAAAAAGAAACGGTGGGGCTCGTACGGGCCCCACCTCACAAATATCCTACCAAGAGGGTAGGATATTTTTGGATAGCACCCTATCCACATCAACTCAGCTCAAGCAGCTTTAAGTGGCTTTCAAGTGGCTTTAAGTGAAATAAAATAAAGTTTGACTTACCAATTATTTTATTTCTTAACCTTAAGCCCAAAAATTAAAAACCACACCCGAGAAAATGCAACTCCGGAAGAGGCGTTTCTAAGCAAATAACGGTGCTGCGATTCCATCGGTGCCCTCGGAATTCGATTCTGAGCACCGGTTCAAAAGTTAGAAAATCCCGCTCATTCGTTCACTGAACGTACCCGAGCCAAACTTCGGAAAATGATTCCGGGCACACCGGGCCTCGGAATCAGGTGCCGTCAGAAACTGCGTTCTTGTAAAATTCCAAAGAAAATTAATAAAAAAATTTCTTTGAAATTTACGGGTCTTTACATTACTCCCACCACAGGGATTTACGTCCCCGTAAAGATTCACCACAAACTTAGGGATACAAAGGCGGTACTGAGCACGCATCTGAGCCTCCCGCTCCAAAGTGCTCTCCTGGAGGTTCCCGTGCTGCCATCTGATGCGCACTAGAGGAATCGATCGTCCATGAAGGACTCGCTCCTGTCGATCCTCAATCTCCACCGGGACCTCTGCAAAAGTCGCCCCATCATCAACGTCCAGCTCCCCATGGTCAATGATGTGCGTCGGGTCGTGCACGTATCTTCTCAGCTGAGATACGTGGAAGACGTCATGGTCCCGGTGCAACTGAGGTGGTAGAGCCAGGCGATAAGCCACCTTGCCAATCCTGCTGATGACCTGGAATGGTCCGATGAAGCGTGGAGACAACTTGCCGCCTCGGCCAAATCTCTGTAAACCATGTCGAGGTGAGACACGCAAGAAGACATGGTCACCATCCTCAAACTCTAGTGGCCTCCGCCTCCTGTCAGCATAATACTTTTGCCGGCTCTGAGCTGTCCTCATCCGCTCCTGGATGATCTGGACCTTCTCTGGTCCTACAAGAGCTGCTGTGATTTCTTCTTTTCTGATAAGAGAAATCCGGTCTCATCCCTTGGATGAACCACGTTCTTCGCCTAATACAGTCAATCCCATCATGGATGATACAAACCCATAGCAAGGATGACGTCGTAAGGCCTCGACGCTACTACCAAGAGATCCAACCGTTACTCTCACCTCCAAGGGTTGAGTCACACTGTCGGCATCAGTGTGTGGTAACTGGGTCTCCTCCAGTAGGTATCTCTCAAGTGAGGGTCAAGTCAATAGTCTAAACTGGAACCTGTTAGTAACAACACAAGAGAGGACAGGAAAGTAAATGCCACAAAATGGGTGTCTTTTATTACTGCAGCTCAAGTACAAAGACACAAAGCATCTACAAACATACAACAAAACTAAAAGCAACATGAACAAGAGTCTCTAGGTCTGGAGCTAGTACCGCTCCTGTCCACCTGCTCCCGGAGCTCCATGATCGTAGGCCTCAGCTGCCTGAAGCTGAGCTCTCCCATGTCCTCCTGTCCCCTACGGTCGGGGTGGACCTCCTGGTGGTGGTGGTGGCAACACCCCGAAGTGTCATCCACCTCCAGCTGCATGGACACCTCCTCTGCCTTGCCCTCCTGCTCCCTGCAGACCGTCATGGTCGAACCTCTACCTGGGAGGTCCCTCTACCTCCTGTTGTTCATCAGTAGGACGAGTCGGGCAGTCTCGAGCCATGTGACCTTGCCCGCCGCATGCGTAGCATTGCCTGCTACTCGAGTAGCTGGATCTCCTTCGTGTGCCCCGCACAACCGAATCATCACAATGAGATTGCCCATCTGAAGGTCTGGCCCGCTTGGACATCTGCATCACCTGTCGACTGCCAGCTGTAGAAGACTTTGCTATGGGTCATCCTGCGGAGGGTCCTGCCGCTGGTGCTTGCTCGGAGAGGAAACTATCCACTAAAAGGGCTCTCTCTAACACCTCTTCCTGCGTCGGAATGTTGAGGGAGATCATCGAGGCCCTAATCTCATGCCTCAGTCCCTGCTCGAAGGTTCGGGCCCGGAAGAACGGATCCCGTACTATATCGGTGGAGTAGTGCGAGAGATCAGTAAATCTCGCCGAGTACTGGGCAACCGTCATGCTGCCCTGCCGCAGCTGTAGTAGCTCCTGGATGCGCACCGCACGGAGGGTGGCTGGGACAAACTCCGAGCGGAAGATTATCTCAAAGTCCATCCAGAGGAGAGATGCCTCATCGTGCACCTGGAGCATCAAGATCCACCATCTGCCTGCCGCCGCGTGCAGGAGGCTCGCTGCGAGGATCACCATGAGGTCTGCTGGTGTCCTCACTAATCTGAAAACCTGTACAACTGCCTCCAGCCAGTCCTCGGCGGCCTGAGGGTCCGTCTCCCCGCGGAACCTGGGCGGTCACTGGCACTGGAACTCATGAAGTGCACTAAGTCAACGTGCATCGTCAGTAGCTGGGGCTGGTAGCATCGGTGGCCCGACAGGTATAGGTACCGCCGGTGCCTCAGCTGTCAAAGGGCCCTGTACCGAGTTCTCGTCGCTCAGTGGGATTTCGCTATGCACAACGCTCAGAACCCTAGATGGCTGTCATCGTGGGGCCATCCTAAAAAGAAACAGGTGTGCCACAGTTAGAACAATATACCTGGTGAGCTGGTACAAAGTAATCACAAAGAAAACTTGAATCACACATGCAATCAATGTTTTCGTGCATTAAGTCAGAAATCAGAAGTCAGGGTCCTGGTGTACGGATACGTCGGCCGTCGCACCAACACTGGGCTCCCTGGACTGATAACCACACTCAATACGCTAAACACTATTACTTCACATAGAAGAAAGATCAGAGTCTGCGGTAGAACCGACCAGCTCTGATACCAATTTTTCACGACCCGTCCTCGGGGCCCGTGCCGTGACTACCCCAAGCCCGCCTTCCATAGGCCAGGGGCTGGCGACTAGCACCAAGGCGTAAATCCTGGTAAAAAGGGAAGGCATTTCCTTTGTAAAGTAAACAAGCACCACAGAGTAAGCAAGCGGAAGAAGTAAACACTAAGTAAAAGCTGGTACAACAGTAAGTGTGGAAAAGTAAAGGGGGCCGGAAATACAAGCCCAACTGTAAGGTACAACTGAAAAGGGAAAAACAGCAACTGAAAAGTAAAGCCGCAACGTCGAGCCGCCCACTGGAAGTCCCACCTAAAGGGTGGGTACAGAAAACCTCCACTGCTTCTCGAGTCCAGCTGACTCCTCCGAGAACATCCCACCCAGTGGTCCACCTCCAGGTACCGTCCTGCTCTGCAAGCCTCCACCGCGATCAGCGTTGTCCGTCGTCTGCAACCAACACAACGTAGTGCGGGCATAGCCCGTGCATGGGTGAGTATAAGCTACTCAGTAGGGACCCCGAGACCCCCGAAGGTCTCCCAGAATGCACTAAGGATAAACCACAAAGTAAAGATACAATCACGAAGTAACATCCGACACTGCTTAGGTATATGCCCATACATATACCTAAGTCATAAATTCTCGCTCGCCTCCAACATCCGAGCTCAAGTATAACCCAGACCACACAGGAAAGCAAAACGTAAAACCACACAGGATATCTCAACACAATCCACAAAGGAAAGTAAAACGTAAATCCACACAGGATAGCTCAACACAATCCACAAAGGAAAGTAAAACAGGGTTTCATCTCACACAGGTACACATCATTTGCAAGCAAGAGAGATGATCAGATGTAGTCACTGATTCATCTTACTGGGACCCACGTAGGATACAAGCACTATTGACATCGTCGTCAAACCCACAGAGGATTCCGATACAATTTCCTTCATCGTCGAACCCACATAGGATTCCAGTACGATAGTCTTCATCGTCGAACCCACGTAGGATTCCAGTACGATTGTCTTCATCGTCGAACCCACATAGGATTCCAGTACGATAGTCTTCATCGTCAAACCCACATAGGATTCCAGTAAGATTGTCTTCATCGTCGAACCCACATAGGATTCCAGTACGATAGTCTTCATTGTCGAACCCACATAGGATTCCAGTACGATTGTCTTCATCGTCGAACCCACATAGGATTCCAGTACGATTGTCTTCATCGTCGAACCCACAGAGGATTCCAGTACGATTGTCTTCATCGTCGAACCCACAGAGGATTCCAGTACGATTGTCTTCATCGTCGAACCCACAGAGGATTCCAGTACGATTGTCTTCATCGTCGAACCCACAGAGGATTCCAGTACGATTGTCTTCATCGTCAAACCCACAGAGGATTCCAGTACGATTGTCTTTGTCACAGTAGCTGTCGCAGCCAGCTCTAGGGTTCCCGCACACAGCAAGCTCGTTCGGGAGGGTCCGCTCGACGAGCCGATAGGCTGATACATCAACTGACACATAGTCCAGAGTTGATGTATCCAAAAGTTCCGTATCGTCAACAGGAACTCATCGTCGCAGATGGTGCGTCAATCGGACGCCCGGTCTGAGAGTTATTGGCTTTTTCGTCCCAGGGGCCCGGTTGGTTTTTAAGGCAAAACCAACCTGACCGTACTCCACCTGTGTCCAAACCTCGGGCGGAGTATTCCAAAAGATCCGTCTCACTTAGAGGAAAACAACAAAGTTGACGGCATGTCAATCAGACGTCCGAAGCTCGAGATATGAGCGTTTCCGCTCCGAGGGCCCGGTTGGTTTCGTGTACGAACCAACCTGGACAACCCCAAAGTATTCCGAAACCTTGAGTGCGATATACCGAAACGACCGTCTCGATCCAAGGATCGCATCTCCACTGACGGAACGTCGTTTGGAGGCCCGTAGCTCACGATAAGGTTAAAAGACCGAAAATGGTCCGTAGACGGGGGGTCTGGGCCTGGACCGTCCCGGGTCGACCCGACCTGGGTCGGGGTCCGACCCGGTTGGCGCGACCCGGCTCGGCTCGGACGAGCCGGCCGAGCAGAGGAAGCCGCGAGGTGGGTACGCCCCCGTGGAATGGAACACCGCGACCCCGGGTGGGGCCGCCTCACCAGCGGACGCGACGGCCGGGCCGCGTCCCTCCTCCCGGTTCCGCGTGGCCATGGAACCGGCTTGCCGCCGTGGTGGGTTTTTCCAGCGGCGCGCCGACGGGAGCTTCCGCGGGCCACCGGACGCGCTCCGGTGGTCCGTTTTGCGTGCGGTCTTCGCCAGAGGTCCTCCCGGGACTCGATCTTCACTGCTAGGCCCTCGAATCTCCCTTGCAGCCCCATTTGTCATCATCCGCCAATCCACGCATCAACGAAAAACTATGTAGGGTTGTCGGGCTGTGTTTGTTTGGCCCGCACCCTCCGCGTTAGGTGATAACAATCTGGAATAAAATATTCAACACATGAATAACAAGCAAGGAACAATTTTAATAGAATTAAAATTGAACTTGATCCGGGTTCTTTGTTTTAAAAGAAACAATCATGGGAGTGAAAATTATTTCACAAACAAACCCCTACCTCGTCAATTCATCGCACGCGCATTCTTCGCGGAATTGATCTCCGCGGAAGGAGGCGATCGTCGCGTCGCGGAAGGGCGTCGCGTCGTCGTGGAAGGACGTCGCGTCGTCGCGGAATACGGTGTCGCGTCGACGAACTCCGAGGTTCAAGAACACGTAGATTTAATTATATTAATTAAATCCATGATGTTGTTATAAACCACAAAGACGATTTAAAAGAAGAAACCCGAAATCTCCTACCTCAAGCAGTTGGTGATCGGAGATCGTTGCGGAGAAGAACGTCTCGGAAGAAGCGTCATCGATCTCCGAGGGTGACGATGTTCTTCGCGTTCTTTGCGTTCTTCGTGTTCTTCGTGAAGGAGGAAGAAGGCACAAAATTTGTCAAAAACTCTCAACGAGCATTTCTCCAGAAGTCGTGCGTTGGTCTTATTTTATTATTACGCCAACGGATTGTAAACAGGTTAAGAAACGATTAAATTAATTCATAGAATTAATTCAACGAATAAAACCGCCCAATTAATTGGTGCGTTAAGAAATTAAGAAAACGCGTCAGTTGACTTTCATAATGACGAGTTTTCGCGGGTGCGTTACTTAGCGGAAAAGAAACGGTGGGGCTCATGCGGGACCCACCTCACAAATATCCTACCAAGAGGGTAAGATATTTTTGGATATCACCCTATCCATATCAACTCAGCTCAAGCAGCTTTAAGTGGCTTTCAAGTGGCTTTAAGTGAAATAAAATAAAGTTTGACTTACCAATTATTTTATTTCTTAACCTTAAGCCCAAAAATTAAAAACCACACCCGAGAAAATGCAACTCCGGAAGAGGCGTTTCTAAGAAAATACCGGCACTACGATTCCATCGGTGCCCTCAAAATTTGATTCCGAGCACTGGTTCAAAAGTTAGAAAAACCCGCTCGTTCGTTCACTGAACGTACCCGAGCCAAACTTCGGAAAATGATTCTGGGCACACCGGGCCTCAGAATCAGGTGCCGTCAGAAACTGCGTTCTTGTAAAATTCCAAAGAAAATTAAGAAATAAATTTCCTTGAAATTTACGGGTCTTTACACATACATCTGTGGATGGTAAACTATACTAAAACAGAACTCTGTATCTAGACAATTCTAAATAATTCTTCAAAACATCGATGCAGACCATGGATCTCAATAAGATATAATAGAAAGTGGTAATCCATGAAAGATTACTAGATATTTAATATATATCATATAAATATTATAAAGATAAAAATATTATCTGATAATAATTTTGTGTTTTGAATTCTTAAGGAAAACATCTATAACCCAAATTGTATTATGGAATTTATATGATTTTTGGAGTTGATGATGAAATCTATGTTTTTTTCCAATTTTCATTCTGGTATGAGTAATTATTATAATATACCATTAGACTTATGTCTCCCAGCCTTAAATTGTTGACATACTGAGCACCGAGATACATAATTTTCAATATCTCTCTTCTTGTAGTCTCACCCAAAATACCCTTTCAGATCTATATACCTCTTCATACTTGAAGGATAAATATGGAATAATGAGTTATGAGATTCTTAAAATTTCTCATTATTCATTTTCATTATTGAAATTACACATACATGGTTACTAAAAACATATCACTCCATCATAATCAAGTTTGAAATCTGGTACATTCCTCATCTAATTTTTAAGCTCTACATTATCCTTCTACACCTCTTTAATCATCACTTGTATAAATGACTGTACACCAATTTAAGCAGGATTATATTTCTCCCCATCAATAAAGATTTAAAGGTATATCCTTTTAAAATCCATAAATATTAGATGTTTTTTATCCTTATCATAGATTATCTAGAAAGATCCTTTTGAATCAAAGCATTAGTCACACTATTCACATTTCCTATGGTGTTAATGTATCAAGAAGTCATAATCTTTAATCAAATATAACCATATTTTGTGGTTCAAATTCAACTCTTTCAGGGTAAATATATATGGTGAAAAATTATGATCAGTATATATATCACTCATTTATCTGTAAAGATAATTCCTTCATATCTTTAATGAAATGATCACAACATTTAATTCTATAGCATGATTTTGGTAATTTTTATCAAGAACATTAAATTTGTGAGAGGCATAAGATATTACCATATCATTCTACACAATAACACATCCCATCCCATTTTTAATGCATCAATGTAAATCAAGAACCCTTATCTACTATAGGGAAGTGTGATCACAGTTATACTGACCAACCTTCTTTTTACTTCCTTTAAATTTCCGTCACATTCATCAATCCAAAAAAACATAACTCCCTTATAATTTAACTTATTGAGTGGATTATATATCCATGAGAAATTATTTAAAAAACATTGATAATATTTATCCAATCTAAGAAAAATATGGATATCTTTCATAGTGGTTGGTATAGTCTAGTGTTCAATAGCTTATGTATTTTATGGATACATTAATTTACCCTCACTTGAGATTATATGACTAAAAAATGAAACATTCTATAGCCAAAATTCACACTTGGTAAATTTTTATACAAAATTTCCTTCCTTAGGGTCTTCAGTACAATCCTAAAGTGATCTTCATGGCCTTCCATGTTCTTTTAATATATATTAATATCATCTATAATGACTATCAAAAACTGATCAAGTTAATATCTAAAGACAGATCCATTAAGATAGAGAGGGAATTAGTAAGAAAAAATGGAATCACTATAAGTTCATAATTCCCAAACCTCAAATGGAAGGCTATATTGGGTATTCCTTGACTTTTTACACTCAACTATTAGTATCTAATCCAAAGAAAAATCCTGGGAAAATATTTATCACCATATAATTTAGTTAACAAATAATTGATATGGGGCGTATGATACTTATTATTTATTTTAAACTTTTTATGTTTCGGATAATCAATTCATAGTAACATTGATCTATCTTTCTTCATAAAAAAAGAACTATTTAACCCTATGGGGATACACTTGGAAGAATTAATCCCTTATCAATATTCATTAGGAGATTCTTCTTCAATTCCTAGAACTCAAGCAGGGCCATTCTATATAGAGTCTTCAAAATAGCTATATCACCAAGTATGAGTTCTATTGAAAACTAAACCTCACAATTTAGAAGAAGTCTAGGAAAATCCTTTTGAAATACATTAAAAAACACATATAAAATTTGATTATCTTTGATGTTTATTTTCTCCCCAACCATCTAAGATAAATACCCTCATTGAATAGGAATCAAGAATCACACAACATATGTAATTTCCATTGGAATTTTATATTGATCCTCACACCGATAGACAAGCATAGGTTGGTTTTGAATATCAAATTTTACTTTTGTTCCACTAGAATTGATATGGGATTTATATAAATAATATCAATCCTTTACCAAAGTCACATATATTTGACTTGAGGGAGAATAACTTGATTTAAAGGAAACACATTCACACAAACTTTAGTTTTGGAAGAATCATATACTTGATATTTCATCATCACACCATTAAGAATTTTTACATCTAATTATACATCTAATAATTGAGGATATAAGTTTTTATTCCTAGATACATCAAATTATATAATGGTATTGGCATGACTAAGATAAAATAAGATTCTTCAATATTCTAGTGTACCTTTCACCACCTCAACTTCTTTATTTTATATTTAATCCCTTACTAAAACCCTAATGATTTTCATAAAAATAAAACATCATTAAACAAGTTGATCAATCATATCATATTGGAAATCATTTATATTATTCCTAAATCATGATGAATTATTTTTAATCCATGAAACCCTAGGTTTAACCTAGGTCATACATAGTCATTATCAATTCAAATCCATTATAATGGTTTATAAATAAATTGTAAATTAACCAAATAATATACCCTAGGTTTTTCTAACTAGGTTTATAATATTAGACGAACTCATCATACACTGGTGCTGATCAAGTTAATAACCAAACCAATTAATATAGAGTTGTTACCCCTAGGTTCATATATTCCAAAACCACATTCACTTTCTAGTATTAATATAGGGATATATTATTTAGGAATACAACACTACTTTATTTTCCATAACTTATGATGTTATATTATACTTAAGATTATCTAAGGGATTTTACTAAAGGTTTCTTATCCTACTTTCCAAAAATAACTAAACCTTTATTTGACAACAATTGTAGAATCCCAAACATTTTATACAAAAATATAAAATCATTTTAGTTGAATATTTATTTCATATCAATAAAATACAAGATAAAAATGTAATGGTTTAGTTTTTATGTAAACATGGATATATAAACAACTAGTATATAACATATCTACAACATATCCCATTAAGTTCTTCAAAACGAGATCCCTTTGTAGACGTATCATACTTAAAACCTCTCTCTATTACCCGGGGAAAGGAAACATAAGAAATGGTGATCTTAGATACCCAATAAGGGTACACATAAGAGATATCAATCAATGATCATAAGTGATCATATGATAATAATTTGATTATGAGAACATGATCATATATTACATTAAACCAACCTAACTAGTTAAAGATAAATCATACTAAATAATTGAATAAGGCTTTGTGGAAACATTATAAATAAGTCACATGTGTGTATAATAATAAATAATTAATAATGGGCCATTAAATGTATCATAACTATAATAAATAACATTTTTTTCATACACATAAGAATATAAAATTTCTTCCATAGTAAAGTTTCTCTCCCAATATTATTTTTGTTAAAAAAATCACATAATTTAAATGCTTTCCCATTCATTTCCAACATTCTACTAGGAGTAAATTTTATCTTTTTAACTCCTTTATATATTTGGTTTTTAAGAAATATATCATTTCCTAAGAGTTTAACATCTCCATCATCATTACCAAATAAATTGGAGGGAAATATTAGACCCAATCATCAACATGAGATATATTAGAATCACCCATAATATAATCAAAATCTATACAAATAAGTGAAACATGATCAGAAAAAATCATCATTTCATAATAGAATAACCCATGGAAATAAAATTTGTTTCATAAAAATTTTATCATCGTTATAATACAATATCTAGATAATGAATAAATATGGTTAAATTGGATCATATTCTCATTGAATCATATGAAACATCAAATGATTTTTTTATATATAAAAATACAGTTAAAAACCATTGTAACATTTCATGAGGAAAATACCCTTTTCATTTTGAAATCATTAATTTAGAATATAAAAATTTACAGAATATTATGAAATAAAATTTATTTGAAAATAAATATGGGAACTATTAAATTATTCTTCAAATCATATCGAAGTATTGATGGAGTGAAAATTTGTTCTTATGGTGTATGTTAAAATGAAGATTCCTTTCACATTTTTGGTAAAGTTTAAAAAAGAACATAAATTAGAAAATAATAGGAAATGTTATTTTAAATTTTATTATATAAAATTAAACACAGGAAAAATTAAATTACTATATCTTTAAAGAATAGTAAAAAATATTCTTGAGGTTAATTTAAAGAAAATATAGACATGGAACAAAAATATTCCTGATCGAAGAGATTAATAAAGTTGGGTTTCCTTAACAATATTATTTTGGTATCTTGATTGCATAGAGAGAGAAAAATAAAATGAAAAAATTAAACCTCCCAAAAAAATTATATTTTGGAGAGATATATTATATAATTTTATTACAAATTTTTTTATCATAAGCAATCCAAGTAAAAAAATATTATAACATAAAACCATTACTACTTTGGTAACTTTTGATTCATGGACCGCATGAATGAAATAACTTAAAATGAAAAAATAAATATATTTAAAACAAGGATATTCATGTTAAAACATATGAAAGATTCGTTATATACAAATCATAAAAGAATATAAGTGTATAACATAACATATTTCCCAAATAAGACAATTTAAGACTATAATCCCTTACTAATTTGGTAATATTCGAATCAAAATACCTAGGATGAATTATTTTTAATTGAAACTTTAAATATAATTAATTAATAAGGATAAATTATATAAAATTTAAATTTATTAGTATATTCACCTCATAAACTTTAATCGGTACATAATTTCAATTATGTCACAATGAAATAAAATTGAGATGAAGAACACTTACCTTATATATGATGTTATTTGTAAGCAATATAATATCCAATATAATAAATTTATATTTATTATTGGTATATTAAATAAATATATTTACACTTATAATATCATATATGATCCACTTATGTCACTTAAACACTCATTTATTAATAATTCTCTTTTAATGCCGTCATTTCAGGGGTTTACTTCTTCGTTTATCATGTATTTTTTATTTTATAAATTATTTTCCTTACAAAATTATCAATATTTAATCATATATAAAATATTAATCATGTTATATATACCATATTTAATCATTACATAAACTTTTACAACCATTCATATAAAGTGGTGATGAAAAATGAATTACTTCACTTTGTGGAGATGGTAATATGTATGTATGTATGAGTGATGTTTCATATTTTTAATGGATGAAAAGAGATAAAGGTAAATGATATTTCACCTAACCAAAATAATTTTTATATAATAAGTATCATATATATTCATTTAGTTTTTCTTTATTACCATATGAGTAAATTCTAAATGAAAATGAATCAAATTTCTTCATGTAGGTGGTAGTCCACACGCATGCATGAGAAACATTATTGATTTACAATAGATGTTATGGTAAGAAGGTAGATAAGATATTATAATTATGTAATCTTAATTATTTTATAAATATTATATATGTACATTAAATCCATCATAATAATATACCATTAAATGTGGTGATGGGAAATGAATCATATTGCTATTTGGAGGTGGTAATCCTCACATACGCAGGAGCGATACTTTAATGAAACAAGTCTTTAAGAGGTTTAATATGAAATAAAATTGAAATCGATTAGTTAATATTTATAAATCTTATTTTAGAGACATCCATTGCCTTATACCTCAATCCTTGAATGACTGTTATTATAAAAAAAGATCTAGGATGAATGTAAATAATATAGGATGGTTCTGGAGTTGGTATTAAATGAGATATAAGGATCAAATTGTGTGAATAAGGGTAGACAAAAGGTTCCCTTTTAAAAGTAAGGGGAGATATGCACATGGAATTTTATAAATGATTTCAATAATATAAGGTCTATTTCATTTGAAATTGGAAAAACTTTAAAGGTACTAAAAGGAATAATAATATAATGTTGAAATATATTTAACCAATAATAATTAAAAAGGTTTTTGGGACATTAATACCCTTATCTATTAGTTTAATCCTCTTAGTAAACCCATTTAAACCCTAACCATAATAACAACTTTTTTTTATTGTTACAATTAATTATTAAATAAATTAAATGAAAACTAATAAATTATATTAGTTGGGATTATTAAAAATAGATCTATTTTACCAGATTAAACATCTAGAGGTGGTATAATTTAATTTAAAATAACCACACAAAATGAAATGAAAATGACTTTTTAGAAAAACACATTATGAAGCCTAAAACAAAATGTATTTCCATTTCATGCCTTGTAAAAACCATGAAATGAATGTTAAAATATTTGACTGAATATTTAATCTATAAATTTAATTAAAACCTCTAATAAATGGATGTTAATTTAATTTATTAATAAAAAACACATTGTGTGTATAAATAAAGTTATTATAAAAATTTATTTGGATACTAAAAATGAACTTATACCTAATGAAACTATGTTGATATCCATAATTGTGTATCATGTAGTTTTCCATTGGTGATTTGATAAGTTTTAATCCCATGAAAAATTACAGATATGTTTTTCATGATGGACTTAATTTTGGGGGGTGGCATTCCTGAGAATAATAGTCTATGATTCATTTTATAAGGGAACATATTTTTGTACTTTAATCACTCATTTTAAAATAGATTTCTTTAAGTATTTAAGTTTACCTTAGTTAAAAAATTGACCATCATGGCTAACTAGATAGCTTTCTCAACCAAGTCACATGTGTGAGTCACCTCAACCACACCTATGACCTGGCATATCCTGCTAGCCTAGCATCATGATGTGTGTGAGCATTAAGCCTGCAAGGTGAGAATGACCTATACGTTGTGCATATAGGTGGTGTCATGGTGGGCCACTCATATCTTTGGCATAGAACAAGAGGGTGTGTGTATAGATTTGTGGGTACCAAACCCCACTTCTATATCAAGAAATTATTGGACACAAGAACACTTTTTATGCACTTCCATACCAAAAAAAATTTTGTTGTTAGATGAGGGTACAACATGGGACACTGATCACTCATTAAAAATAGATGAATATAAGTGTAGTCTTATGATCACTTGAGTGTTCAATATCTGATCATTCTATTGTCTCATATTTAATTTTCTAACCCTATCCCATTTAACACCGACACTATAATGATAAACATCCTCCATGCTATCTATCTTCAAAGACCAAACTGACGAATGGATGATTCAGGATTGATTCCCCAAATCAATGTGTGAAACTTTATCTTTCATTATTTCCATTATTCAAAGAACTGATCTACCACATGAATCTAATCATGAGAACCACTTGAATCTATTGTGAGAAGTACTATGGATCACATAATCATGTGATATCAATCATGCGAATAAATTCTAAAATCACCATGACTTCACATGAAAAATAGTATAACTTCCCATCACATGAAGATCCTTTCATTTAAAACCTGTGTAGAGTGATCACCTTAGTGGTTGTCAAAATCTTATCTATTGATATGTCTCATGATCACAATTATTGATCAGATGATCAAGAGATATTATCATGTGAATCCCTTGGCTGTTGTCAAGTGTTTTTCTACAATGACACCACATGATTATACAAATCCCTCAAATACATTGTGAAACCCCCCCGAATCCATCATTTAAAACCCATAATGCAAAACAATATTGATATCACATATCCACCTCAGTTTCATGTGAGTGTGATAATAAACTAGAGTTATAGAGATTCAGAGATAAGAAACCCACTACCTATAACTTGTGCACACGATGTATCCACCATGAAAATAGAAGGAAATATAAGTTTCCTTTACCTATATAAACCCATTAATCCTCCTAGAAAATAATAGGTGGATATATAAGGTGAGGAAAAGTAATATAAGGAGAATAAGAGGATAATATAGAGAGGAATATAAGGGGGTTATGCTATTTACTTCAGAGAACTTCTCCATGTAATCATGAAACATTTTAACAAGACTCTATCAGGTGACTCCCTATAGCTCACATGATTACATGATGGTATTAACATATTGTATTTTTTTTCATGTGAACCCACTATATTATGATGCATGTGTGTTACCTTGGAAAATTTTCTCAATCAGGCTATACATTAGTGCAACCATGACATGTGATCCCCTTATTGTATGAGATTTCACATTTCTATATACAGTCCTCAATGGGAAGACTTATGAGACACTTTCATGCAATATCCTAATGAAACCTTGGTATCTAGATTCCTTTATATAGCATTTAAAACTTTGATATTCCCCATTTTTTTGTACAACAATATTATTTGAACCCCATTTTATGTGAATTATTCATGGGATCACATGAATCCTCACCGGTATTATGATGCCTTCATACAGCTTATACATGTTCCCTTGGCCTTTCATTTTCCTCATGTGCATTTTATTATGTGTTCTATACATATTCCCTTGAAAACATGACCCAATGTTTTTTATGGACCCATTATATGTACTACATGCATTCATATAGGTTGTAAACCCTCATCCATGTGCCCTATATCCATGTGGATCAACCATGATCTCTTGGTCAAATACCTCTTTCAACTAGGAAGTGTCTATCATAGACTATGGTAATACACCCATACACTCTTTCACATTTGTTTATGAGGATCCCTAGTTATTCACCCTAGTCCAGGCGCTCACATATGAGCATGTGATCTTCTTAAGATAACATGACCACATGATCCCAAAGTGGTCATGGGAAGCATTCATGTGATGACCATACATGACATTTTCCATAAGATCTAGCCATGAGCCATTTGACATGTTAGCTTGATCACACAAAATCAAATGGGAATTTTACCTTGATCTCATGAGAGTGCATGGAAATGTCAGCTTGATCACACAAAATCCAACAAACATGTCATCTTGATCAAAAAAACTCCCTTGTACATGACATCATAATCATACGAAATACCTTGGACATACCATCTTAATCATGAGAGACAATTTGGGCATGTTATCTCGACAAAACCAAATAACTTTGACTTTTTTCTTGATCACAAAAAAATCATTGGACATGTCATCCTTGATCATGTGAAATCTCATAGAGATGTCTACCTTATCAATATGGAACCCTCAGACATGTCAGCCAGGTTATGAAGACACCTTGGGACATGTGAGCCCTATCATGAGGACACCCTAAAACATGTCATCCTTGTCAGTAAGACACCCTGGGACATGTCAGCCACGCATGTCACGAAGACACCCAGGGACATGTAATATTTGTTAGGAATACATGATTGGAAATGTACCCTAAAACCATGTAAACCCATAACCATAGACCATTTTCCAATCACCCATTTATGTGGGGAGTTTTTATAATGGATCAGCCTTATGAAATCATTCAACCCTATTTGTACCATGTCCTCAAAGCAGCCTCCATTCCATATAAAGTTATTTGATATACTTTTCATGGTAAACAACTATCTTCCTCTATCAAAGGATGAAGAATAAATATGTGACCTCAAAATACACCATGGTGTAAGTCCCTCCATATTCCTATCATCATAGATTTTGGGCATACCAAATTATCCTATGAGTTTATCACTATTTCTTGTCTATCAGTATATGATAAGTGGGTTATTCAGGGGTTTCCACCTTGGTGTAAATACCTATAATATTCCAATATTTTTTAAAATTGAGGCAGTAATCCTCATGAGTATTAATTACCATTCCTCTCCCATCAATGGGTTAGGAACAAACTGAACTATGAGGGATCTAATTCCTATTATGAATATGATACATAGGACTTATTTCTAAGGACCAATCTATATACCATATTTTCCATGAAAATTATAATAAATTATCAATGTGAATTATGTGTATAAGACTCACTTTGAACATTAGGGGACACTCAGTGTGTATTCCTCACAAAACCCAATCCTATACTCCCGTGTAGTGTATTTAATATTCCATTATCTCTTCTTTATCACATAGAGAATGACTAACATGGGCTTAGAGACTGGCGATGATTATGCCACCCACATGAGTCTAATACCCAATTATGGTCCTTAGTTTAGGTGCAAGTCTAATTACATATTCTATTCAATCATAGGTCCATACTATTGATGATGACCTTATATGCATAAGTCCCACTCAAACCTATGTTGTCACACCTTTTACAATATAGAATACAGTAACATTAGATTTATGTAGTCTTTGATTCCTATCTTAATAGGATTCATATGGTACCACTAAAAGCCTCAAACCTTTACAAAATATTCAAATCCCCTTATTAAAGTCCTTGTTGTATGATGATAAATTGCATGATGTGGTATTTTCACATGACCTGAACCTAGGTCACTTGAACTACGTCAAATTTGATAGGATACGTATGATACCACCAGGTGGTTCAATACCAACTCCAAAACACCAATCACCTCACTATATGAATATAAATTCTAGAGTGTCCAAATATGTATATAATCTAGAGAATCATAAATAGGTAATAGAATAATAGAAAACTTTTGATATACACAGTTGTACTCATCAACACATGGTTTTGATCAAGTCATTGGAACATGGGTAACTTGTCCTATAGTATAGCTTGGTAAGGATTCATGAACATATCATAAATCTATAATAGAGTCCTAGAGTATGTAGTAATTCCCCCTAAAAGGGTGTGATGAGTAATAACTCCCATCCTCTCAACCAATGTGTGGTACTAGGAGTTTTGGGTAAGAACCCAAGTGACTTACTACCATTAGAAAGAGGGATTATAAATAAAAATGGTTGTGGGAGATGTTGGGTATTTAAATAGATAAACCCAACTAATTTGGTTACTTGTGGAACTATACTAAGCCCCCCACAATCTGACATCATTCCAAAAGATCATTTTGAACAAAAAATTGTGTACCCAACTTGAATTTTTATGATAAAGAAATAACTAAGTTATTAAAAAAAGCGTGCACTTTATTTCCCATACCCATGATAGAGATAAAATCGAAACAAAAATGGTGAACCCAACATGAAATTACATAATAATTAAATAACTACTCTACTATGTGTGTCAGACACTTTCTTTCCAATACCTAAGACAATGTTCCAGTTGAAAAAATTGGCGAACTTGATTTGAATCCTTTTAAATGTGTCAACCCTTTCATGAGTAAAAAATGATTGATTGTACAATCCCCATCATTCCATATTTTTATTTGATACAAACAAAGAATGGAAACCAGACATGAATCCTTTAACAATTTCAAATATATCACATGTAAGAAAGGGATATTGGCTTTTGTCCATTTGTTTTGAAAGAAAATGATCAACCATGTACTCTTACATATGGTGTTTCACTAATTTGATGTTTTTCTTCCCTAGCATGTTTAGGATTACCTAAAATTTAGATAACATTACCAAAAGGTTATAATAAATTCCAATATCACTAGAAACAATTTTAATACCCACAAAAAACCTCATACTGCTATGTATGAACAACTGACACACTGATCTAGCACCTAATCTTCCAGGGAACCTTATCCTTGAGGTAGTGATATACATTGTCACCAACCCAAATCATCCAATTACATTTTAGGTAAAAAAATAGTCTGAGAGTTATATTTCAAATTATCCAACTTGAAATTGGAGTCATATCATTAAATCATTCAGATAAGGAGGAACCAAAGTCCTTGTTTCCCAAAATTATCCATAGAGGAGAAGGTGACCCCTGTTTCCACATCCAAATTCTGTGAGAGTTTATCCCAATAGTGAAAAACATTACCTTCTCTATATCAAGAAGGTGGGTGAGGACAACCGCTCTCTTAAATAAACCAAAAAATAGCTTTCTAGGATGGATCTTATCTACTTTGATCATCATCATCGACATGTGACCCCAATTCCACAAGGAGCTATAGAGGAAGTTGTTTGTAACCAAACCATTCAAACTAGGATAGATAATAAGATGGACTTACAAGGGTCTCCAAATAGTGAAAATCCAATGCAATCCCATACCCCTACTACTTACAGTGTATCTTAGGAACATAATTATATCTTGATAGTTCCCCAAAATCAATCCTAGATAATCACTACCCAGAAGCCTCATAATGAGTCATAACTATCCTTATTGATTGTAGAATCCTTGGTAGAATCCCATCCACATGGATGGGGGGTTTTTCTTCATTTTAAAAAAATGATCATCTTAAATATGGGATTCATCCCACCAAATGGTACAATGAGAACCATTATTCTAAACTATATATCAAACACTGCTCCATCAAATGAGATACTACATTAAAGAGGAGAACCACAAACCTGTGTCTCCATCAACATCATATAAGAAAGATCCAAATAATTTCCACCAGATTCATATGAGTGAACTATTCATGAGGATTATTTTCCCCTTTTGCAGCCATATGATCCATAGTAGGTTGTCCTATCATCTTCCAACTACATCAGTGATGAAGGGATCAATGCTACCTTTCATAAATCTTCAAAAGGAATTATCAACCCAGTTGAATCTATAAAGTGAAATATCAATAGAGAATAATCCCAATGAAAATAGAATATTAAATCTATGGGGTCCTTGTTGAGACCCCCATCATCATCCACCCACTCTACCATTAACAATGGAAAGGGTTCTATAATGATTTCAAACAGTCAACCCCTTAAGGATGACATGGAAATTCCCATTGGAGAATAGATCTCTAGATCACTGGGTAAAAATTATGGGAGTTATTCTAGTATATTTTCCCTAAGATATGCATATACACTCTATTACAGAGGTCCTCCTTTCAATGAAGTTCCCCAAACCACAAGGACGAGGGAATTTTTATATTATTATCCCTCTCATATGGTGAAATCCTAAAATTGTTCCACCTCACCCAACCAAAAAAGTTGGGGTAATTTTCCTATTATCCATATCCCTAGCCCATAGGGATGGAGAAATTTCCCTATTTCCCACCAACTCATCAGTTACACTTCAGATACTGTCTTACCTTAGTAATTTTTATATGGTCTATAGGATAGTTAGGTTACTCAAATATATGGGAAGCATCATTATTATCTATGGTCCCCAATGCTTTTCCACCTACCCCCAAATTGATAAATATTGGGGAAATTCATTATAGAATCAAAATTCTTCCATGTTTTTAAGACAATATAGGAATACGTGGAACACATGGGAAGATTCATGGTCATCCATCTCTTTATATCAGACAAATAAAGGTATATTCCGTCAAAAAAATCCCATATCATGGTATTTTCACTATGCCAATGAGAATGATTTGATATAATTTCCAATAATGAGGAATGCACAAGAAGAAAAGTAAAGGGGACATAAAAATTACTTCCCTTTCCACTGGTATCTCAAAAACACAATAGAGAAATGATCTAACATTAAGGATTGCATTCAGAATAATATAGATGAATGGATTTTGGAACCATCAATATCTGAACCCCACACCAGCCATGCAAGCACTTTGAATAGAGCACCCAAATTGTAAAATAGAAAACGGGTATGCTGTCTCCCAATGATAGACAAACATCTCTCAACAGTTGATAAAATTGGGTATATTCCATTAATACTAATAATAAAAATACATACTTTACAAATTCAGTAAAAAAGAACCTTCTTAGTCACCCATGGACAAAGAGACCTGGGGAGGCATCCATGAATTACCACATCAACTACTATCCTTACCATCAATTGTTTTGGAATATGATTGAATGATTCCATTTATTTATAAATTGTATATAAAAGTAAGTAGATTATTCCTTAATAGAGTTAGAGAATCCCAAAGATCATGAAATAATCATATGAGTAATCCTATCTAAATTATAAAATCCTCCATCATAAATAGTTATTTCACACTATATCCATACCACATAATGTTAAACTTCATGAGGAAATTTTTTCCACGTAACATTAAACTGCACAACATCTAGGTCCTCATTGAATAAACTTAAACTAAAGAGAACCTATTTACTTACCACATGATATTAAATATAATGGAACATATTCTTTCCACATGATGTTAAAATATATGAAACAAATATTGTTCATGTGATGGTAAATAGTTAAACATTATAATTTATGGGAGATATTGTCAGCATATTTGGAAAACATGATGGCTAGAGAGTACCACTAATAATGTACAATCCTGACCCTCAATGATGCATATAAGAGACTTTGGCTGCTAATGCTCATTATACCACCTCATCTAGGTAAGGATTCAATGAAACCAGTGGAATCTTTCACCACTACTACCCGCTCTAGGAGCTTATTCCTGAAGTATGACAATAAAAACCTTCCTCACCTTGGGATGTTTGATCAAGGAGATGAACATGACTCCATCACGATTAAGGTTCTTCCCAAAAGGCATCCTATTAACCATCGCCTCTATCACTAACCCCTCAATACCACATGACCACCTTATGAAAGAACTATCCAAAATGTTGTTTTCTTAGAAGATCATACATAGGCATAAAGGAGGTCTCACTAGGCATGAAAAGATATAAACTAAAGGGGAAATACCCATATTCCTAATTTCACTGAAAAAGACCGCCGATATATTCTAGTGGAAACAAGTGATAAATATAATATCCCTACTTGACCAAACCATGTATTTCTTCATATATCAATAATAATCATGGGGCAAGTATATATCCGTACCTACACAAAAATATAATCGGTATATTCTAAGTGCACAAGGAGGATATGAGTGTGCACATATATATATATATATCCCCACTTAAATAGAATATGTATTAAAATATATTTTGGTGATGGAGAAAATGTAGGCCTATATTATTTCACATAACCTTAGGAAGTTCCAATACAGTTTGGCTATGATGGAAGAGCTTCGAAAAAATAATTCAGCAACGATACAAAGATATGAACATATTCTTATACCAACACCCATAGGAACATATCACCATAATCAAAATGAAAAGATGGATACACTAAATCAAACACATATTCTTGACCCAATTTGTGAGGATTATTAGCATATTATGATAAAGGATGAGGAAAATGAATGTGGTTATATCCTTGAATTGGCTGGGGTTCTTCAACACAATTTATAAATCACCTTAGGAATGATGTATATTCCTATCAAGGTAAGCCAGATATATAATCCAAAGGTATTGGACTAGACCCATTTTCTTGTTTCGACTAGGGTTCATTAACCTAGTTTAGAAATTACCTCAAGGAAGGATCATATTAATACAGCAAAGATACTCAATATATTCCAAAATATTACTAAATGCATGTTCATATTCATACTCATGCTAATGAAAGACTTCACTAACATCCTTCAGAGGCTATAAAAGAGGAGGATCATATTCGTTCTCCCATTCCAAATGTCCTTCGATCACCAGTATAATAAAACAACTTCTTGGTAGCGAGGTCATATTCCCACAAAGATAGAAATTCATTGGTATACTCTGAAGATCACCGCATAGTATCCCATACTCTATCTCAACCCAAAAATGTAGGTCTAAATATTCTTAACATGATGTTGGATGAGTCTCATATTCCTACCCCACTAGATTATAGTATCCTTGAGGCTATAAAATTCATATTTGTAGTGTTTCAAGGGTCCACCTCCACTTAAACTGAAGAAGAAGGTTAAATATACCTTGAATGTGCTTCTCATGGTAGTATAGATATGGATTATATGGATACAACCCATAATATCTTCCAACTATAACCTCTATATAGTGATATCTCACCCAGATAAAGAAATCCTCCCCTTTTCATGACACAATCATATAGAGTGGTGCTTTAAACCATGGGATAACCATATATTAAACCCATCATCCACCGAATATAGCTCACCATAGTTAACATGAATCCCATAGGAGATACTAATAGGGTTTGAATAGGTGTAAGAGTATGCACCACCACAATCTAGTCACATTTAATTAAACTAAATGATAATGTTCTAGTCATGCGATGTTAAACTGCATGACAACATCATATTCACATGATATAAACTGTAAAACAGTGTCCCATTATCATGATGATAAATTACATGAAATTGTCCTAGTCACATGATATTAAATTGAAAGATGAAATCCTAGTTACAATATGTTAAACTAAATGAGAAGGACCCAGTTTAATGACATTAAACTATATGAAAATGTCCTTACCACATAACATTAAAATACATAGGGGGTGTCCTCACTGCATGAAATTAAAATTAATATTGAACGTCCTGGATACAAGACATTAAACTGTTCTACATACCAAGTCTTTTTAACATGTCCTTAAGTTAAATAAAATTTTTATACTATATAGGACTTACCCCTCGATGAATGATCTAAATATAAGAAAATGGTTTCTAGTGTATTTGTTTAGAAGTTAATGTTGTTTTTTCTCCAAAAAACCTAAAAAAATAAAAAGTGGTCCCAAATGATCCTGGAACTAATCCCTTATTCATGTACGATTTCCTTCCTTATTGATTCATGATACCACTTCATCAAAATATTATTGTACATTAGGTAGATATATGATGAAAATGAATTTCTCCCATACATATGTGAGAGTAAGATCTAGATAGGGTACCATAAAAAATTACTATGTGTGGATTGATTCCCATAGTTTGGGATACAATGTAACCCCTAGATATTCCATTTTTGGCCCAAACATGAATTTTCATCACACCTAACCATGTACCTATATGAGATTCATATCCATGTGGAAATTCTAGTCTTCATCAAAATTTGAACATCCCCACATGTTCCCTACCATGAAGTCTTATGTAGTGAAATTGACTTCTTAGTTTTCGATTTTTTATCATGAAGAGGGTAAATCATGTGTTTTTAGAGAACATGAAAATCTAATTTTACTATAATGATTAAGATGTGTTTTATTAAAAGATAGGAAACCACATCCTCGCCACATTGATACACTATAGGACAACATCATTTTCACATGGTGTTAAACTATAATACATGAGGTCTTCACATTGGGAATATCATCCCTCTTAATTATTGTTTAACCAAGTTTTGGTTTATACCTTCCCCAAAAAATTGTGTTTGATACATGTTTGCGTAACATCTATGATGCTTGAACCCTTTATGAATATTACATTTTTCCATAAAACAAATTAATACCTTCAATATATAAGTTGATTCACAACAATTCCTTGAGTTGATAAAATTCTCTTAGAACCTCATGGAACTCAAGACCATGTAATCATGGTCCCCCTATAGCATAAAGGTAATATAGACTGATTTATTTGAAGGGATCCCTCTAGGATTCACTAGTGAATAAAACAATTCATAAGAGATTGTTTCTAGGGGATGTTTTGGTCATGGAGGATAGGTCCCCCTTAACCCATGAGATATTGTCCTGGATGTTTGTGATATGGGATTACAATATTATTAATGTTTACTTGTACCCATCAGTCACTACCTCTCATTGACTTATATATTATTGAGTTATGATTTAAACCTCCCATAACCCAACTAATCAGTTGGATTAAAAAACCCTTGAGGTTACTCATATGGGCATCATACTTATTATCAAAGAAATATTATAACATCATATTATTGTACCCTTTTATTTTGGGGTATTTATCTCCTATAAAGACGAAATTTACTTGATTTGGTGATCCCTCTTGATAATCACACTTGAAAAAAGATCTGACTCTAAACTTGAATGAGTTTTTGGTCAAATTCATACCTCTATAACACATGAAGGCATATATATGAATTGTTCATAATATTTTTAGACACCTATTTTCCACAAAACAAATGAAAATCCCCATTTTTATGTATGAATTTTCCGATACCTAGAGAAAATATTCTCATGGAAATCTATAGAAATTTATACCATATCCTCTAGTCCGCCCCAGTGGCATATTTATGATGGGGACTGAATTATTTGAGGGGAACTTGTTGGGATTCACTAGTGAATGTTACAATGTGTATGATCTTGTACATAGGGGTTGTTTTAGTCCTATTGGAAAGGCCCCCCTTAACCACATGACCTATTTCTCTAATGGCGTGATAGAGATCACACCAATCATTAAACAATTATCCTTGAAATTGGTATTTAAAGACATAATTTACTCCCAAAATTTTTTATATGACAAAGAGGGGATTAGAATGACTTAACAATTTATTCATTCATATACATGTTTTTGTGAAAAGACTTTAAACTATAAATTGTTGAGGTCCTCATCACATGATGTTAATCTATTATGAACCTATGTCTCAATTGCATGGAATTAAACTGCATGACAACATCCTATCTATATGACATTAAACTATGGAAATATGGTCTATCCTAGAGTACATGAAACATCTTAGAGAGGGGTACCTACTGTGGCCCATGATTGACATAAAAACTATATCTGGGAATAATGATAAAAAATGGGAGTCGTCTCCCTGAATATGGGTCAGATGTACACTAGGGGTTTTCTCTATAAGAATAATAGGTGGGTCAATTTCTATTCATATGAGATTCATAATGACACCTAGATCCGGTAATCCTAGGAAACGCCACAATACTAAGAGAAAATAAAATTCCCTGTCCCTATTTTAGGTCAAGATATACATAAGGAACATATGTAATAACTATACGTGGCATGATTCCCATCTTCATGGGATACATAGTGATGCATGGATCATTTAATTTATACCCATCCATGTATATATATTACTTTTAACCATGTTATTTAATGAGAACCAAATTTATTATGGGGATTCTTGTCACATTGAAATGTGGATGCCCCCACATACTCCCTATCATCCACTCCCATAAAATTCAAATAACATAAAAGTCATCTCTTTTTCTCACACATTTCATGATTCATATATTCTTAGAGGACCTATAAAGTAACTATAAATAGTGAGGTTGAGATGTAATTTACTCAATTATAGGAAAAAAAATTATAGTTGAATGAAATTAAACTGCATGATGTGAGGTATTAATGCTGAAGAGATCACCCCCTTGATGATCATGTACTTTTGAATCATATATTTTTTCCCTTCGTAATGAAAATGTCTTCAATACACATTTTCATAGGATTTAAGGTACTTGAACCCTTCTTGAACATTATGTTCTCTATGAACAACCTTCATACCATCCATATCTGAGATAATATCAATCAATTTCTTGAGTTGATACACTTATGTTGGAACCCCATGGAGCTTGATCCCACATAATATTGGTTCTCCCCTATAGAAAATTGGTAACACAAATAATGTGGTCTGAAGGAACCCCATTAGGATTAACTGGTGAATAACATAAAATTCATAAGAGCTTATTCCTAATGGATGCTTTGATCATTGAGGATAAGTCCCCCTTAATTCCAAGAGCAATTTTCCTAACTCTATGTGATACTAGTTTCTTCTATAAGTAATGGTCGACCTATACCCATCGGTCACTACTTCTAGTTGAATTATATATTATTGTTATAGGATTTAAAATTATCATAAACCAACCATTTAAGTGGATTCTGATACCCTTAATGTTACAAACTATGCATCATACTCATTTTTAAAGCTAGATTATACCATTGTATTCTTGTAACCATTTATTCTGAGCTATGAATCTTCTATGAGGACCCAAATTACTTGAGTTGGTAATTTATCTAAACATCTCATTTGTTCCATCTTTCAAGACCTAAAATTTCTTAGAGAAAGCCATCCTATGGGAACCACTTCATACATGAGGCCTAGACCCATGAAAATATATTTTCCCCTATATATAAGACTGTGATAGGGATAAATGTATTATCCCCATGCAATGATAGGATATGGAAATGTCCTTTATCTATGTATGAGACCGATCCATATATAAGTCCCTTTAGCTAACTATGATTTTGATTCTCACCATGCGGAGATAAAAAAATCCCCCCTCCCTTCATATAATGTTGATATATATCTAGAGTGTGTATGAACACTACTTCTGGATTGGTTCCTTTTATCATAGGTTACGTAGTGATTACTTGATTATCTAATCTTGGACCCAACAATAATGCCAAGGGGAAGTAAAATTTCACTTTTTTCCAACCCATATATTTTAAAAGAACATTATGTTTGATATTATATGAGATATGCAACACTGAGCCTGAACGAACCATGAAATATTATTATTTTAATATGACTATTAAAAAATAGTTATTAAATTAAATGATATGAATAGGATTTACTAATTTATGAAATATAGATAAAGTTAATACTAAATATATTTTTATTGATTAATTATTAGTAAATACATATTCAGTTTTTATTAAAGCCATTTTATTTTTAAAAAACTTGTTTTCTTCGCGAATGGTTTTTATTTATTTTTGTGAGAAAATAATTATAATTAATTTCATGAAATTTTTGAAAATTTATCTTATAAAAAGGAAATAATTTTTGAGATAATTATATAAATAATATCTATGGGTGAAATTTTGGTATTTTTATGAAATTTTGGATTTTTCAAATAATAGTGAAAAATACTGATTTTATAAAAATAATTATTTTTTTATTTAAACGATTCATTATGATTTTAATATTTTATTAAAGTAAAATAAGTATTATTTAATTATATATTATATAACTAAACTCATTTTAATCATTATTATTCTTGATTGAGGTTTATGCATATTTTTTTTCAATAAAAGCACATTTTTCTATAAAACTATTTTCATCTTGTTTTACACATTCATATTAAAAGTAAATTATTAAACTTCTTGAAATTGAACCATGAAAAATATATGACATATTTGGAATTTGGGGGTCCAAATTTTGTTAATAGGTCCCAATTTTTTTGGACCTTATGAATAGTAACATTAGAAACTTTGTTACCATGGTAAGGGGTAAATCAGGTAATTACTGTTAAAAAATGATAAGGACTAAATAATTACCCTAATAGTTGACTGTATTTTATTTTATGTGTATATATCATCCATATCCACCCATAAGTCTAATATATGAATTTTTTTCCATTTTTACATGATTTTGACCTTTAAAATATTTTAGAGAATATAAATCCAAAAATTCTACTCTTTCTTTTAATAACTATAATATTTTTAATAAAGAGATACAAAGAGAATAAATTCAGTTATAGATAATAAGATTGCAATATAAATGATTTTTTTATCATTTTAATTTATTTTTAATTTTTAGTGAAGAAATATTTATCTCAAAATCTTACACAATGCTGATGGAGTAATTATTCAATTAATATAAAAATAAATTTAATGAATTTAAAAATATTAAAAATAATATTATCTGACTGAATCATTTTTTACAATATTTTTTTAGATACTGATGATATTTTATAGTGGTCTTGATTCATTTGATTCAAATTCCATTACTATCTTGTTGTTTTAAAAGTCAAATTAAATGAATATTTACTAAATTGACACTAATGTTATTTTATAAAAAAAATATTTTATTAAATGATTTACAATTCCTAAGAATATTATCTTAATAAAAGTGAATATTATATGATTTATGAAATAAAACCTAGCTCATTTATTGCCTTTTTGTCTTTTTATTGTAACAATATTAATCAATTAAGTGTAAACACATTGATATCACCATAATTTTCAAAAGGGTTAGCGAATGGTTAAAAGAAAATGATAAGGGGGAAAATTTGATCCAAACTTGTAAAATTTTAATTTTATGTGATTATTTATACTCAACCACATCTTACATTATAGTATTACCAGTTTTGGTTCGATTTTGACATCAAAATTAACTTATATTAATTAAATATTTTAATAAATTTCAAAAAGTTCCCCTCCCCTTAATTTTAAAAGGTCACCCTCCTTTATCATATTTACACAACTTTTAGCCTTCTAGATATACCATAACCGTAAAAAATAACTTCTAAAATTCATTAGGTATATTTTAGAGGTTTTATTATTCTCAAATAACAACCCTAGGATCCTTATTAGGGGATTAAAAGGACTTCATTCAAAGTTGAGGTAGTCGCCTTAACTGATCACTTTCATTTTAATTCTTATTTGGAAAATTTTAAATCTATTATATTATTCATAAATTAATAAAAAAACTAAAATAAATATAATGAAATGTTATTATTTTTATGAAACCAAATTTACTCACCCTCTTTTAATAAAATTGGAAGTGAAAGTATCGTCTGGGAGTACGTATGACTTACCATCTCCACATAGCGATACAGTTCATTTCTAATCACAATATTTTATGGATGGGTATTTTGATGGCTTTATTTTTTTAATATTATAATTTTGACATAAATATATCACTTTAATGATAATTTCACATGAACCTTCTTACCTTCCAAACAGTTGGAAAACAATAATGTTGTTCGTGTATACATGTGGTCTACCACCTCTATGAAACGATGTATTTTTTTCATTTCTATTTTATTTAGATGGTAATAAGGGTGAATTTAATGAATAGATATGATATGATAATTATTATTTAAAGGTGATTTATTATTTTCCATTCGTTCACTCCATCTGTTGAAAAATGAAAATAGTGTTCATGCATAGGTACAACCTACCACTCTACGAACGATGTAATTTATTTTTCTATCTATAATTTTATAAATTAATATAAAAATGTATATAATGAATATATATGATATTTATATCATGGTTATAATTATTTATATTATGTAACCATGATTAATTTACAAGGAACAAAACTACCAAACCAAAAAATAGATGAAAAACAAAGAAGATATCACCAGGAACAATGATATTAATAAATAAATTTTTAAATAATGGGTGATAAATGGTTATAAGTAAATAATATATGGTATGATATATAAGAGTATGGTTTTTTATATTTTTATAATTAATCTATATTTATTATACAAGGGGTTTGAATGCGTATGAAGGTATTCAAACCTAATGTTATGAATTTTTGTCTCACTTTTATCTCCATTGGACACATACCATATTCACCACATGTTTCTTTTGGGTGGTGTATATACTACCCATTAATGTATTTATGATTATTCTCATAAAAATTATGGGATACTCTTATCCATATATGGTTCTTTATATCATGAAGAATATGGTTCAAATATTACAAAATTGATAAGTGTTTTATGTTACAATCTCATTGTTTGTCGAGATTATTTATGATTAAGTTTATAATGATGAAATATTACAATATATATCCCAAGAAATGCATGAAATTTATTTTAATATGTATATTTATTTAAAATACATGTTTTCTATTAATTTTTTCCACTTTATTTACTTAGGAACTGAAAACGTGTCTTTAAGGAAAATCAATTTTATTTGTCTCTTCAAAAGAAAAACCTTTTTTCCATATTCATGTTTTTATAAAAATATTTTCATAATTTTTTAACTATACATATAGGAATGTTTAAAGTTATTTTTATCCATGCTTTTATATTTTTCAAAAAATTTTAAAAAGGAATATTATTTTCATTTTCAGAACAATGTATTTTTTGAATTTTTACCAAAGATGTGAATGGAATTTTTCTTTTAAATTATACTTCATGAATGAAATTTATTAACATAATGAATGCAAGCTATTTTGAAGAATCATTTACATGTTTCCAAGGTTATTGTAACACCCCGAACCCAATTACCCAAAGTCGGTGCATTATTATGTATCTTTGGCATGATCACAAAAGATCAAGTCTCGAAAGATCGATTAGTTTAGTAGCCTTGGAAACACTAGATACATTCATAAGATTTAAATTACATCATAAAGTGAAAAACTACAAAAAATATTGTCCCATATCCCCTCATACAATCCCTGCAAGTAATTCATAAAATACTTCTTCACATCCTGGGAAAAATAAAACATAGAAAGGGGTGAGCTCAGATGATCAGTAAGGATAACAATATAGCGAAAACTTTCATAAATAAGCATAAACATTTAAGGTAATGTATAACTAAAACAAAATCCTCTTAAACTTGAACTTCAACATACTATTGCAAATATAAAATGAAATAATTCCATTTACTTATCCAAATTGATATTCTACTAATCGAATAATCAAATGCAATATAAATAACCACTTTCATAATAAGGGAATGAATAATTATAGTCTATCATAACCACATAGTCAAGGCCTTGTGCCAAGACTACAAATAAGATTTTTTCAAGGCCTTGTTACAAGACACTAGTTGGTCTCATGAGACCTACCGATGCATCGAGAAGCTATAGCGGGCTCCACCCGTCACTTACTAAGTCCAATGCATTCCTCATATGAAAAGGTTTAAACATAACACAAAAATTCGTATTAAAACTAACATACAAAATGTCAATAATTTATCCTTAAACCATGAATGGTATAAAAAAATAACACATCCATAATAAAAAATATCACAAAACCCTCAATACAATATGGAAGTTTTGTATCATAATAAATCAACTTCAAATAAGCTTAAAATCCATCAAAGGATGTTGACATGGATGAAATCAAGACTACTTGAGAGAAATATCTCTTTATTTTTTTGAAATAATTTAAAGTCACATAATTATAAAAGAAAACATTTATTTTGAAAATATTCTTATAAGCTTGTAAGGGAAGCATCGATGATATTATAATGGCAGAAAATAGCCGCACCCTCCGTATAAGTTAAAAAAATACATTCTTACCTTAATTTTTCCAAAAAGGTTAAAAGGGCCTTGTTTGGAAAATGACGGAAAGATTCCTTTATAAAAATATTATAAAAATTAAATCAAGGGTATAAACTACTTTAAACCATTGTCTATTAAATAGTAATTTTTTTTGAAATACATTTTTAAGAAACATGGATGTGGATGATAAAGAGGTCCTAGTAGATAATTACATATGAACAACCTCGGATAATGAAGAGAGTGTAGAATTAAACCTTACCTTGTAATTTTCCTTGGTCAAGAGTAGGTTAACCTCCTATATAATGGTGAAATAATTTTTATTAAATTATACACGAATCTTATATATTAATATGATATCATATATGATCTTTTAACATTGCTTTGTTAATAATATCTTAGTATTATCGTCATTTCGGGTGTTAACTGATTAGTGTTCCTTTATATGCTTTGTTAGGTAAGCCATGTTTTTTATGGATAGATTCTATATTATTAATAAACATAATGATATCGATTCCTTAAACATTATTTTTAATCATCAAATTAGAATTTGTCTTGAATGGATACGATGGGGAATGAATCTCATCGCATTTGTGGAGACGGTATTCCATACATACGCACGAGTGACAATATAATTATTTTGATATTAAAATAATATATAATTGGATGGTATATAATATATAAAGAATAATAATAATGTTATATTTATTATTTACATCAATTACACATAATTTTCATACCCATCCAAATAATAATGTTTTGAATAACAATTACACCAAGGCGTGGAGACGGTAAACCGTACGTACGCACGTATGGTGACATGTCATTCAAAGGATGGATAGAATAATGAATATGGTTTTAACATATTTATAATAACATCACATTATATATAAGATACTGTATTTATTATTTTATAATGGAAATAACAAATAAAGAAGAAGTTGAAGAAGAAAGGAACTTGAAAGAGGGTGGTAAAAACATTACCTCTTCTTTGGGTTCTTCCTTTTGATTTGATCAAAAGGGCTCCATAGGTTTGATTTCTGATCAAACTAAGGCCTATATGTTGAAGGGAGGATAGTTGAGAGATTATTTGGGCAGGGTTTGGCCTAGAAAAAAGGTTTAGAAGGTGTAAATTAAAGAGAAGGGGGAGTGCCCTTTTATAAGAGGGGTGAGGGGCACCTTAGGAAAATCTAGAAATATTATTTTATAATAAATTCATATTCAGTTTATAATGGCTCCAAATTAATTTAATTCGAGTATAATGTGGGTATGGGTATAAATAATTTCAATCAATAGGTTTTATACAGGTTTGGGTCACTAAATTAACCTTATCATTTATATTTAACTCTTAGTTAATTAGTTTCACATTTACCATGTCTCTTTGTATTTTTATATTATATGGTTAATAAACTCACTATAAACTTCTAATAGAACCTCAAGTGGTTAATTAATGATGAAAATATCATTATATAAGTCTCTTGTCTGAACATTATATTTTTAGGACCATTATATCAATTAATAATATAATATTTGTTTTAAAAACTCTTTTATGTCAATTTTGACACTATTTAATAATTGATTTTTGATAAAGTATTAACAACTTTATTAATTATAAATAAATTTATTTAATCAATACTAACATGTAATATTATCCTATAAAATTAGTTTAATTCATAAAAAGTCTCAAATTATTTTTATTTGGGTATTTATAATATCAATTATCTTGATATTTCATTAATACGGTAATTACTGCATCATCATTCTGTCATTTATAAATTAACTTATTTAATGTCTAAAAATTATAAAAAACGTATCCTGATGTAGGAATTAATTTTATATTTCTAATGGATATTTATAGTCGAAAATATAACATATATAACCCTATGTAAAAATTAATTTACTAAAAGATGTTTGTTTATGTCATTTTTGCCTTTACTTTAACTTAATTAATATAAAGTGTCATTTTCACTTACAAGTGGCTCCATGAGGTCCCAAAATCGACCCAATGATTCCCATGGTCAGAAATTCATCATCCAATAGGGTTAGGACACGTGTTGGGATAATTTAATATTATTATAATATTATTTTGTTACCCTTATTTACTGGATTTACTCTTTAACCATTGTAAATAAAATATTTACCGAAGTAATTATTCAAAATGTCTAAAAATAAAATTTACCTATTTAAAAAATTTTTACATACTATTTACAAATATGGAATCCATTTTTCCAAATTCAAAACATATAATTGGAAGAAATTAATTTAAAATTAATTCCCGTTGTCAAAACAAAAAACGTGTTTTTAAGAAATAATAACTATCAAAAGATTGACACTTGTTTATATCTAGTTTAAATGTGAAATTATGTCCAATGATCAAAATTGGATTAAATGGTAAAAATATATTCCAATTATACTTTAAAACCACTCAATATTATAATTTATCACTATAAATTATTTTTATTAAAAAAGTTGTTTTTATTTAAAGTTTAGTATTTTTCACTATTCATCACAAATTGGAAGTTCTCAGAAAAATACCAAAAATTCACCCTAGGATAATTTAAATATTCCAAATTTAAAAATGAAGTCCATTTTGTAAAATAAAATATATAAAATTTCAAAAATTGGGTGTTACTATTCATAACGGCTAGTTTGATTTGTCGCGGTGTGAAGGAATCTCGAAGTTGCGTACAATGCATGCTATTGCATTATTCAAAGGGAAACGTACCATGGATGCTTGGGGTGTTACATTATACCCTCCTTCAAATAATTTCATCCTCACAATTTCTTGAGTATTACTGCATAAAAATACTCGGGTGGTTCTTCATCATAAGTTCCTTGGGTTCCCACATTGCCTCTTCCATATTATGGTTTCTCCTTAGAACTTTTACCAGAGGAGTCGTCCGGTTTCTCAGCACTTGTTCTCTTGTATCAAGAATCCTGATGGGATATTCGCAATAAGACAGATCAGGTTCCAGTTCTAATTCCTCATAGGTGAGTACATGCATTGGGCCAGGCATGTATTTTCTCAACAGTGATACGTGGAACACATCATGAACTTTGAAGAGACTTGGCAGCATTACCAAACGGTAAGCTACATCCCCAATTCATTCTAGAATTTCGAATGGTCCGATGTACCTGGGAATCAATTTACCTTTCTTACTGAAACGTATAACTCCCTTCCATGGAGATACCTTCAAGAAAACATGATCACCGACTTGAAATTCCAAATACTTCATTCGATTATCGGCATAGCTCTTCTTCCTACTTTGAGATGCTTTGATGAGGGTTTGGATTACCTTTACCTTTTCAATCATTTCCTCAACAAGTTCTAGGCCTACAAGTTTTATTTCACCAACATCATCCCAACAGGTTGGTGTGCGACATCTTTTTCCGTATAATGCTTGATATGGTGCCATTGGAAAACTCAAATGGAAGCTATTGTTATAGGAAAATTCTACCAGAGGTAAATATTGATCCCACATACCCTGAAAGTCAAGTGAGAAGGATCTCAACATGTCTTCTAAGGTTTGAATAGTTCGTTCTGATTGTCCATCTGTTTGAGGGTGGTAGGCAGTGTTCAAATGAAGTTCAGTATCCAAATCCTTCTGAAGAATTTTCTAGAATCTTGATGTAAAATGGGGATCTCTATCAGAAAAAATCGATAGGGGTACTCCATTAAGTCTCACAACTTCATTAATATATAGTCATGCTAGATGTTCAAGTGTTAGATCTTATCTTATAGCAAGAAAATGTGCCGACTTGGTAAGATGATCAACAATGACCCATATTCCATCGTTCCTTCTATGAGTCTTTGGTAGTCCCATGACAAAGTCCATCATAATATTATCCCATTTCCACTCAGGTATGGGAAGAGGTTTCATGACTCCTCCAGGCTGTTGCCTTCCAGTTTTCACTTGTTGAAAAACCATACATCTTGACACATAATCAGCAATCTCCCTCTTCATGTTGTCCCACCAAAAATGCTCCTTCAAATCTCTATACATTTTGGTGCTACTAGGGTGTATAGAGAAATTGGAGCTATGAGCATCATCCAACAATTCCCTTTTTAGATCAGGTATGTCGGGAACACAAAGACTCTTCCCAAATTTCAAAATTCCATCTTCATACACAAAGTCACTCAATCTCCCATCATTCACAGCTTTAATCTTATTTGGAAACTCTTTATCACCAGTATGAGAACAATTTTTCGTTTCTAGTAAAGATGGTTTGGAAACCATTTGAAAAAGTATCGATGTTTCAACTTCCATGGTTATTCCCATATCCATCTTCACTAGATCCATGAAAATAGGATCCCTTTCAATTCTCATCTTTTTCAAAACTCCATGATTATTTCTGCTCAAAGCATCTGCCACCTTATTTTCCTTCCTCGTGTGGTAGTGTATCGTGTAATCATAATCCTTGAGTAGTTCAAGCCATCTCCTTTGCCTCATGTTGAATTCCTTCTGTGAGAAAATATACTTCAAACTCTTGTGATTGGTATATATCTCGCACTTTTCACCATAGAGATAGTGTCTCAATATCTTCAAAGAAAATATCACAGCTGCTAACTCAAGATCATGAGTAGGATAGTTTTGTTCATGGATTTTTAGCTCTCATGATGCATAGTAAATTACCCTATCATTCTGCATAAAGACACAACTGAGTCCTTTCTTTGATGCATCACTATAAATAACAAACCCATCATTCCCCGATGGTAGAGTCAAGATAGAAGCATTAACTAATCTTCTCTTGAGTTCTTCAAAACATTCTTCACACTCTTTTTTCCAAAAAAAATTTAACCCATTAAAGTGTGAGCTTTGTTAATGGGTTATCCAATTGGGAAAAATTATGGACGAAACATCGATAATAACCTACTAAACCAATAAAATTGCATACCTCGGTTATACTCGTTGGGGATGGATATTCCTAGATTGCTCTTGTCTTAGAAGGATCAACAGAGATTCCATCCTTAGAGAAAATATGGCCAAGAAAAGAAATCTCTTGAATCCATAATTCAAACTTGCTAAACTTCCCATATAATTCATGTCTTCTAATAGTCTTTAGAATAATGCGCAAGTGATTTTCATGATCTTCATACCTTTTGGAGTATACCTAGATATCATACATAAATACCACTAAAAAGTAATCAAGATATTCCTTGAAAAATCTATTCATTAGATCCATGAAGATAGAGGGTGAATTAGTCAATCCAAAAGGCATTACTGTAAACTTGTAATGCCCGTACCTGGTTTGAAAGGCTGATTTCAGAATGTCTTACTTCTTCACACACAACTGATGATATCCATATCGAAGGTCAATATTTGAAAAATATTGAGCTCCATGAATTTGGTCGAATAAATCATCAATGCGAGGTAGGGGATACTTGTTCTTTATCGTTATAACATTGATCTGCATGTAGTCAATGCACAACCTCATAGATCAATCTTTATTCTTAACAAAAAGAACAGGGGCTCCCCAAGGAAAAACACTAGGGAAAATAAATCCCTTATTACTCAATTCCTCTAGTTGTTTTTTTAGTTCCACTAATTCCACAGTGGCCATTCTATAAGGGGTCTTTGATATGGACCTTGAACCAGGAATTAAGTCAATGGAAAACTGAATTTCTTGTTCTAGAGGATGTCCAGGTAAATCTTCTGGAAACACATCAAGATATTCTTGAAAAATAGGTAAATAATCTATTCGAACATTCCTTTCCTCACCCACAGTAATTTCATCCTCTTCCTCCCCAATAATTGAATTTAGTTGAGCTACTGGGGGTGGATATAGATAAGAATTAGGTGGTGACTTTTCTTCTCTAAAGATAAGGTACTCCTTATCATCATAAAAAATTGTTACCTCCTTCTTACAATAAATTTTCGCATCATGGTCCGAAAGACAATCCATACCGAGGATTATATCAAATTCAATCATGGTTATAATGATGAGATTAGTAGATAAAGAACATTTATATTCTCTAATGGGGACTGATTCACAAAACATTGTTGCAACGATACTTCATTTAGGAGTTTTGACTGACAACTCCCATGTTAAATCAAATTGGAAATATCTAATTTTCTTAGCAAACTGGGAAGATATGAAACAATACGATGATCCAGAATCAAATAATGTATTGTCTAAACTTGAGGAAACCATTAAATTACCTTCCACCACATCTTTAGGAGCTTTAACCTCAGTAGTAGTGATAACATAAGCTTGTCCTTGATCCCTTGGCCTCTTCAGAGGTAAGTTTCCCTAATGATTAAAAAATTCATTTGCATAATGTCCCTTCTACCAACAATTGTATCACTGAACATCAGTATCTTCCTTCTTTCCCTTGCAATCACGAGCTTGGTTGACTTTTTCACCACACTTGTAACAGACTCCCATACCATTCAAACAAATATCAGGGTGTTTCTTCCCACATTTACTGTAGGGTGGATATTCAAATTTTCCCTTCTTCCCCTTATTTAAATTTCCAGAGTGATCAGCAGATCTCTTATTCTCTTGCTTTTCTTTAAAGTCGTAAGACTTAGAGAAATCCTTTTCCATCTTGATAGCACATGATACAATGTCTTAGTACGTTGAGAAAGATTGTGATACTAATGCTCGACAGAGAAATGGTTTTGACCCATCAAAGAAACAACCAATATTACTCCTCGGGTTACGTATATAATCTGCCGCATGCCTCGCTAACCTTGTAAAGTTAGCTTCATACTTTGTGACATTATCATCCTACTTTTTCCTCAGACTGAGAAATTTCCTTTCCATATCTGCTTGATGGTCATGAGGAAAAGTATTTTTCTAAGAAAATATCTTTAAAATCCCTCCATTCCATACTTGATACTTCTTCATCTTCCTTTGTATTTTGAATCAACGACCACCATTGATCAGCATCTTTAGTGAGGCGGTAAACTACCATGACAACTTTTTCCCTTTAACTACTCCCCAAATCCTGAAATATTTTCTCTAAGGAATTTATCCATTGCTCAGCTACTAGTGGATTTGTACCCCCATTTAATGTTGGTGGTTTTTTCCTCATGAAGAGATCTAACATTGATCCTCCACGCTACGGATCAGGATGCTCCATACGGGTAAGGTTTTATTCATAACCAGAGTGAGTTGTCCCAGTATAGTGATATGCCGATCAACACCAGTTGTATCACCAGCTCCACTATAATTATCTTGAGCAGGAGGGAAATCCCTACATGGAGTGTGTGAATTGATACAGATTCCATTTCTTCCACCAGGTACCATTTCTAAATAATGGCATAAACTAGATTAGTTTATGAATCGAAATACATAATTTCATACTCGTAAAACACATAACATAAATTGAATAGTTTATGGATATAATCCATAATAATAAAAAAAATTTCTTTAAGGAAGTATATACTCATAAACCCTTCATAATGTTTTGTAAAGAAAATGAGAATTATCCTAAGCATATCCCCTGGGAGTGTCGTAATCAAGAGTGTAGCAAGGCCCATTTTCGTGCACCAGTTCTCATTCGAGACTATCTCAAAGCAGTGTTTTTGGGTTTTACCCCTAGGTACATCTGTTCTAGAGCCACCTCTACCTGATCGTATCCAGATAGGGTTGTATTGATCTAAAAACTCTCAAAATCTCTACAATACTAAAATTTTAGGAAGTTCTTCTATACTAATCCTGAAATTCTATCTTAGGGCTATGTGCTCTAATCATAGTTTTTCTAAATCTATCTTCCAAGGTTTATTACTAAACTTCCTCTAATACTAACTGTAATTCCCTGACCCTAGTTACCCAAAGTCGGTGAATTATTACGTATCATTGGCGTGATCACAAAAGATCAAGTCTTGAAAGATATATTAGTTTAGTAGTCTTGGAAACACTAGATACATTCATAATATTTACATTACATCATAAAGTTAAAAACTACAACAACATATTGTCCTATATCCCCTCATACAATCCCTGAAAGTCATTCATAAAATACTTCTTCACATCCTGGAAAAAATAGAACATAGAAAGGGGTGAGCTCAGATGCTCAGTAAGAATAATAATGTAGTGGAAACTTTCATAAATAAGAATAAACATTTAAGGAAATGTATAACTAAAACAAAACCCTCTTAAACTTTAACTTCAACATAATATGGAAATGATAAAATGAAATAATGCCATTTACTTATCCCCATGGATATTATACTAATCGAATAATCACATGAAATATCAATAACCACTTTCATAATAAGGGAATACATAATGCCAGACTATCATAACCACATAGTCAAAGCCTTATTCCAAGGCTAAAAATAAGATTTTGTCAAGGACTTGTGCTAATAAACTAGTTTGTCTCATGAGACCTACTGATGCATCGAGGAGCTATAGTGGGCTCCACCCATCACGTACTATGTCCAATGAATTCCTCATATAGAAAGGTTTAAACATAACATAAACATTCATATTAAAATTAGCATACGAAATGTCAATACTTTATCCATAAACCATGAATGGTATAAAAAAATAACACATCTAGAGACAAACATATCACAAAACCTTCAATACAATATTTATGTTTTGTATCATAATAAATCAACTTCAAATAAGCCTAAAATCCATCAAAGGATGTTGACATGGATAAAATCAAAACTACATGAGAAAAATATCTCTTTATTTTTTTGAAATCATTTAAGGGTCACATAATTATAAAAGAAAACATTTATTTTGAAAATATTATTATAATCTTTTAAGGGAAGCATCGATGATATTATAATGGTGGAAAATAGATGAACCCTCCGTATAAGTTAAAAAAAGACATTCTTACCTTAATTTTTCCAAAAAGGTTAAAAAGGGCCTTGTTTGGAAAATGACGGAAAGATTCCTTTATAAACATATTATAAAAATTCAAAAAAGGGTTTAAATGACTTTAAACCATTATCTATTAAATAGTAAAAATGTTTTGAAATACATTTTTAAGAAACATGGATGTGGATGATAAATAGGTCCTAGTAGATAATTACATATAAACAACCTCTAATAATAAAGAGATTGTAAAATTAACCATTAACTTGTACTTTTACATAGAAACGGGTAGGTTAACCTCCTGTATAATGGTGAAATAAATTTTATTAAATTATAAAATAATCATATATATTAATATGATATCATATATGATCTTTTAACATTGCTTTGTTAATAATATCTTAGTATTATCGTCGTTTCAGGTGTTAACTGATTCATTTTCCTTTATATAATTTGTTACATCAGCTGTGTTTGTTATGGATATATTGTATCTTATTCATATAAATAATGATATCAAGTCCTTAAACATTATTTTTTATCATCAAATGAGAATTTTTCTTGAATGGATACGATGGGGAATGAATCTCATCGCGTTCATGGAGACGATATTCTGTACGTACGTATGAGTGACAATAACATTCTTTTGATATTAAAATAATATATAATTGGATGGTATATCATATATATAGAATCATAATCATGTTATATTTATTATTTACATCAATTACACATCATTATCATACCCATCAAAATAATAATGTTTTGAATAACAATTACACCACGACGTGAAGACGGTAAGCCATACGTACGCACATATGGTGACATATAATTCAAAGGATGGATAGAATAATTAATATGTTTGTAACATATTTATAATAACATCATAGTATATATAAGATACTGGAGTTATTATTTTAGAATGTAAATAACAAAGAAAGAAGAAGTGGAAGAAGAAAGGAACTTGAAAGAGGGTGGTGAAAACATTACCTCTTCTTCGGGTTCTTCCTTTTGATTTGATCAAAAGGGCTTCATAGTTTGGATTTATGATCAAAATAAGGCCTATATGTTGAAGGGAGGATAGTTGAGAGAGTATTTGGGTAGGTTTTGGCCGAGACAAAAGGTTTAGAAGGTGTGAATGAAAGAGAAGGGGGAGTTCCCTTTTATAAGAGGGGTGAGGGGCACCTTAGGAAAATCTAGAAATATTATTTTATAATAAATTCATATTCAGTTTATAATGGCTCTAAATTGATTTAATTAGAGTATAAGGTGGATATTAGTCGCAATACTTTCAACCAAAAGGTTTTATACAGGTTTGGGTCACTAAATTAACCTTATCATTTATATTTAACTCTTAGTTAATTAGTTTCACATTTACCATGTCTCTTTGTATTTTTATATTATATGGTTAATAAACTTACTATAAACTTCCAAGAGAACCCCAAGTGGTTCACTAATGATACACCTATCATTATATAAGTCTATTTTCCGATCCTTATATTTTTAGAACCATTATATAAATTAAGTATATAATATATTTTTTAAAAACTCTTTTATGTCAATTTTGACACTATTTAATAATTTATTTTTGATAAAGTCTTAAAAACTTTATTAATTCAAAATAAATTCATTTAATCGATCCTAAAATGTCATATTAACCTATAAAATTAGTATAATTCATAAAAATTCTCAAATTATATTTATTTGGGTATTTATAATATCAATTATATTGATCTTTCATTAATACTGTAATTACTGCATCTTCATTGTGTCATAAATAAATTAACTTATTTAATGTCTAAAAATTATAAACAAATTATCATGATGTAGGAAATAGTTTTATATTTCCAATTGATATTTATAGCCGTAACTATAACATATTTAACTCTATGTAAAAATTAATTTACTAAAAGATGTTTTTTTATGTCATTTTTTCCTTTACTTTAAATTAATTAATATAAAGTGTCATTTTCACTTACACGTGGCTCCATGGGGTCCAAAAATCTACCCAAGGATTCCCATGGTCGTAACTTCAACATAAAATAGTGTTAGGACATGTGTTGGGGCAATTTAATATTATTATAATATTATTTTGTTACCCTTATTTACTGGATTTACCCTTTAACCATGGTAAATAAAATATTTACCGAAGTAATTATTCAAAATGTCTAAAAATAAAAGTTACCTATTTAAACAATTTGGACATAATAATTCCAAATATTGAATCCATTTTTTAAAATTCAAAACATAGAAGTGACAGAAATTAATTTAAAATTAATTCCCGCTGTCAAAATAAAAAGCGTGTTTTTAAGAAATAATAACTCTCAAAAGATTGACACTTGTTTATGTCCTGTTTAAATGTGAAATTACGTCCAATGACCATAATTAGATTAAATTGTAAAAATATATTCTATTTATACTTTAAAACCACTCAATAGTGTAATTTAGGACTATAAATTATTTTTATTAAAAAAGTTGTTTTTAATTAAAGTTTAGTATTTTTCACTATTCATAAAAAATTGGAAGTTCTCAGAAAAATACCGAAAATTTACCCTAGGATAATTTCAATATTATGAATCCAAAAATGAAGTCCATTTTGAAAAATAAAATTTAGAAAATTTCAAATTGTGGGTATTACTATTCAAAACGACTAGTTTGATTGGTCGTAGTGTGTAAGAATCTCAAAGTTGCGTACAATGCAAATATTGCATTATTCAAAGGGAAACGTACCATGGAAGCTTGGGGTGTTATAGTTATTTTATAAGAAAATTATTTCCTTAAAAATTTAAATTTTTTTATTTTAAAAGTGATTTTCAAAATAGAATGATTATTTTCCACATAAAATATTTTAGTGATATTTTAATGGAACTTAATATATGATAGAATCCTTTAATATTGAATATGGTTTTATTTCTATATGATCCAATGATACAAATATTATTCTTTTTATGGATAGTTAATGTTTATGTTTATGACATGTTTATGAAACCCATTTATTTCCCATGGGTTATCCTTTGATGAATGTATGGAATTTTTATGAATCCTATTTTCTTTGTACATGTTATAATGTGATGATACGATGAATGTTTTATGATCTTGTATAATATATATATGTTATTTTCATTATTTGTAGTGGTTATTTTATAACCAAAGACAATAGTTATGTTATAACCATGGATGATGGTTATGTTATAATCCATGGATGGTGGTTACGTTAAAACAAATGATAGGTAGACATGAAATTATAAATCCCTCCGATGCATTGGTTAATGACTGATATCTCATGATATAAACAAGACTAGAATAGGGAGGTAACTAAGTTCAATGAAATAATCTGTACACTATTATATCCTTGGGTGTAGTCCTTGACAACTATAATATTTTCAGGATTGAACCCATTCTACTATAATAGTCTTGGTGATGATCCTTGACTACTATGGAAATGATTTTCAATTCATATGTGTATACCACAATTACATGTATTATGAAAATATTATTCTCTAATGGCTCATGTTATTGGATTTATTTATGATTTATATCTTATGAATGGATGTGCTTTATCACGTGACTCAGGATTATGATCTATGATGTGTACCATATGGATTTGAAATGTTAAGCTCATGTTATCATACACTTATGCTCATGTTATGTTTATGTAATCATTAATATCCCAATTTTTTACCATTACTCAGAATCTATACTTACCCTTTCTTATATTTCATTTCCCCAATTTATAAATAATGGTTTTAGGAATGACATGTCTAAGAAGGGTTCTAGTTATGGAGAACTTAATGCGGGACTTTGATGAACTAGTTCTTAGCCCGAATTTCCTAAAGGCCTTCTTTTTTATTTTATTATAGATAATACCCCTTTTAAGGGTTGAAGGGGAACCCATACATGACCCATAGGCCCAAGGCACAAGGCCCGACATGACCCGTAATACTTGACCCGAAGGCCCAGAGGCATACCATGCCCAATACATGACCCGTAGGCCCAACCCACTAGAACTGACCCTCCCCAACTTCTGCATCATTGATTGCCTTTAGCTCCCCACCTGAATTTCTGATCTTCTAGCACTGCCCCGTACAAAGCTGCATGGTGCCTGGTCCTGATGGCGGTTGTCATACCCTCTCATTCTTTCAATCCGGTTAGCTCTACTTTTGGTGACTGCTACTGGTGCTCTGATCCTCATCTAGGGCCTGCTCTGTGTGAACTAGGATACTTCATGGGCTTCAATGGCCCAAAGGCCCTATGGCATAAATGCCTTTTTTGATGGCCCAAAGGCCCTGAGACCCATAGGCCCAAACTGGTGGCCCGAAAGCCCAAATCAGGTGAATAATCCGGCTGCTACAGTACCAAACAGTGCCTGCTACAGTGCCTGCTATAGTACTACTACAGTATTGCTACAGTGGTACTACAGTACTGCTACAGTACCCCCAGAAATTCTCCTCCACCCAGTTTTGAACTTGGGTCTCTTGGATTCCAAGCAGGAGTCCTTACCACTTGGGTACGGGCTCGTTGGCGATGAACTAGTTCTTATTGTGTCCATGTTTCTTATAAAACTAGAACTATTCTATTCTAGCATGGATGATTATGTTATGTAATGAATATTCATCTAAAAAGATTAAATATATAAGTATTAAATGTATGATTCACTATAGTGGTTTTCATATAAAGTTTTAGTTAAAACTTGGAAAGTAGGATGAGAAAAATTTAGTGAGAACCCCAGGAACAAGTATATGATAGGACAACTTCCTAATGTTTTGTTAATGATTATGGATGACCTAGGTTATACCTAAGGTGTCATATATTGAAAAAATGTTTTCATGATTTTGAAACAATATAAATGTTTTTTCATGAGTCTAAACTATGGATATTATTTATCACACTATACATTTGGTGTTTAGTTAATGGATGGAACCCTAAGGATTCATGTTATTGTTGATTGACAAAGTAATGATTTTCATAATGAGAAAACAAATAAAATGGGAGATATAATGAAAAACCTTACGAACATTCCTAATAATCTATCCCATTATATGATTAAAAACCTATACTTGGGTGTGTTTATTAACATACCTAATAAGATAAAGAATGATTTTCACGAAGATCACTTAGTAAGTATGATTCAGCTTCCTACATGTCAATATTATGGGAAGTAAAACTCAAGGGAATGTCTCAAAGAAACGAGAAGATGTTTTATACATGTAAATGAAGGGTATAGAGAATTTATGATGAAAAATGAAGAGTTTAATAGAGAAAAATAAGTCTATCCTAAGGTTCCATTTATAGATCAATGTATTATGTATGAGGAATATTAGAATTTTCCAAGATAATTCCCTAATGCAAGGGTTAACTCCTAGGCTAAGGAAAGACATATGAAGTGAAAGGATTTATTTTTTTATGTATTAAGATTCAATAATTATGTTTTGGAAGAGTTATATCAAGGATATTTTGGATATAAGGATAATGAAACATCTCTGGATTGTTCCAAATTAGAATTCAGAAACCTATGTTTAGTTAGTATAAAGATATAATTGACATTGGTAGGATAGTATTTGTGACTATGAAATTGATTAATTGATCAAAATGTGATTTATGTCATCTTTGATGTTTTTATAGGATTTTTTGGATTTATAGAATAAATTCAATTGTTTGTGATCTTATTTCAGGAACAAATATTGTGTTAATTTTTAGAATCATTTATGTTTTAATTAACTTAGAAGTTAGGGATACCAATATGGAATTTTAAGTTTAAGGTGGAATATAAGTTCAAGGGGATCAACACCCCCTTTTTAATGTTTTAAGTGATGGTATATTGAAGTGATTTGAAACTTTTATTGGGTATTTTGAAGAATACTCTATTAGGGTTTAAATGACACTTTTGGATTGGTAGATAATTTTATGTTATGTAAATTATGGAATACTAGAGATTATGATATAGATAATATTGATGGTTTACAAGTTATTCATAGAAAATGTGACATTATTAGAGATGTTTATGGTTAAGATAAGTATTACCTTTCAAGATAGAATATAAATTAAATTCAATATATTTTTCCGAAGTTCACTACATTAAAATGTTATATAGTGATTTATCATGGTGATTAATTATGTTAGGGAGATGATTCATTGGGTTGAGGTATATGTAACCATTATGTTTGACATGTGAGTAAATATGAAAATTAATTGGGAAGAATAGAATTAAAATTTTAAAGATGTAATATGAAACATATTATATCACCTTTTAGGTTAAGACATTATTTAATGAGAGGTTATTAAGGTTATTTGGATGTAGGGTTATTTATGAAATGATTTAAGTGGGACTATTGTTGTTATTCTGGAAATTTTTTGAATTAAATGAATTATTTCAAGGTTTATACATTTTATGAATTATCATACCATTTTATATCCATTTTTTTTGAATGCCTATGAAAAAAATAATAACTTGATATACTTTTTTGATCCATTAAAAGATGATTTTAGTGATTTGTGCATGAAAAATTCATCTCGAATACCCAACATTTGGAGCAATAGTATAGATTGTGGTAAAAAATTATTAAATGAAAAAATTATTATTTTAATGTAACTATATTTCCTTATATTATTATTTTATATGGTAATATAATGAATCAACTCTTAGAAATGAATCTTAAGACAAAAATGATATCTTATAACCTTCAATTCAGATTAATTGATGGTCTTTTAACCCCTATTTAATTCATGGATTGTTTTTTTAAATTTTTAATAACTATGTTCTCCATGACTTCCTATTAGTCCTTGGGTGTTATTTACCAATTATATGACCATATTTTCACTTACCTATGATGTTCTCCTTTTTGGAAACCTAGTTTTTTGTTAACCTTAATATCTCCCTTTCCCTGTTTTTAAGAAGAAATTTTATTAACCATTATTATAATGTGTGTTTTGAATAAAGTGATTTCAAAATATAAAACCCTTGATTATGGAGCACTTAAGGGGGAAAAAATATAACACCTGTAGATTTTAAAATAACATTATATTCGATAGCGTACATGAAACACTACACTGAAACTAAGCGAACCAAGAAATGTTATTATTTAAATATGAAAATTACAAACTAGTCATTAAATTGGTAGATATGAATATCAATAAATAATTTAAAATAAAAATATAATGTTCCTAATCAATATAAATTTATTTATGAATTCTTGGTTAATAATCACATAATTTTTATTAAATCCATTTTATTCTTCAAAAAAACATGTTTTCTTCAAAAATCATTTTTATTTCTCTTTATGAGAATTAATTATAAATAATTTCTTGAAATTATAGAAATTATATTTTATAAAAATGATATAATTTTTTATATATGAATATAAAAATTATCTTTGTGTGAAATTTTGGTATTTTTCTAAAACGATTTATTTTTCAACGTATAGTGAAAAATACAGATTTGTTTTTGAAAAATTTCATTTTAATTTCATAAAAAAAGTATCATTATGGTTTTAATTTTATCAAAAACTAACATAAGTATTATATAAATATATATAATCTTATTAAATTCATTTGAATCATCATCATACCAGATTTTTGTGTAAGTACATTTTTGGGCTTAAAAACACATTTTTCCAAAAAAATATTTTCTTTATGTTTTAATCATTTGTATTGAAATAAATTTCCAATACTTCTAGAAATTGATTATTGAAAAATTTATTCAATATTTTTAAAAATTGTGTCTAAATTTGTTAAATTGGTCCCTTTTTTTGACATTATGAAATGAAACAATAGCATCTTTGTACCACAGTAAAAGTAAAATCTGGTAATTAAGGTAAATTTAAAATGATAAGGATTAAATAATTTCCCTAACACATGAATTAATTTTATTGGATATATATATATCATACAGAAAAATCCTAAATTTTAATATATTTCCTTTTCTATCATTCAGATATGATTTTGAAATTTATAATATTTAAGTGAATATAAAGCTAAAAATTATACACAATTTCTTTTAATAATTATAATATTTTAATAAAGGTATAAATTGAGGATATGTCCAGTTTTTAGTAATCACATAAAAGATAAATTAATTTTTTTATCATTGTAATTTTTTTTAATTTTTATTAAAGAAATAATAATGTTAAAATATTACACAATAAAAACACATTAATTATCCAATTAATAGAAAAATAGAAAAATGATTTTAAAATTATTAAAAAAATATGATTTGAATGAATCATTTTTTCATGATTTTTTACATAAACATGAAATATTATAGTGGTTTTAATTAGTTGTATTTTTATTTCATTTATTTCTTTTAGATTGAAAAGTCAAAATAAATAAATAGTTCCAAAATTAACATTAATGTTATTTTATAATAAATAATAAATATTAAATGATTTTAAATCTCTAAAAATATTATCTCTGGAAAATTTAATTGGGTATTGTTTATTAAATCATCCATAATACATTTGTACTCCATTTTACTTTTTTATAGTAACTATATTAACCCCATAAGTGTAAAAAACATTGATATCACTGTAATTGTCAAATGGGTTAATAAATGGTTAAAAAAAGATATATGGAAAAATTATAATCCAAACATTTCAAAATTTTATTGGATGAGATTATTTCAACTCATAAGAATCGTATCATTTAATAATATAGATTTTAATACATTTTAACAACAAAATTAATTTATATTAATTAAATATTTTAAGAAATTCCAAAAAGTGCTCCGCCCCTCAATTATAAAAATAAAACCCCTAATTTATCTTATTTATACTACATTGATCCTTTTATATCATTGATATTCTACCAAAATACCTTTTAAACTTACTTGGTAACATTTTATAGGTTTAGGTATTCCAAAAAATCCAACCCTATGAACATTATGAGGAGATTTAAAGGAGCTATTTCGAAGGATAGGTAATCGCCTTAGTCAATCAATTTCTTATTAATTATTATTTTATATCCTCTAAATTTATTAAATTATACTTAAAATTATAATTATTTATCATAAATGTAATTAAATTTTATTATTATTATGAACCCACCTTTTGTCACCCTCTTTCAATCAAATGGGATTTGAAAGTATCAGTTGTACGTACTTATGACTTACCATCTCCACATAGCGATACATTTAATTTCTCATCAGCATGTTATATGGGTGAGTATTTTTATGGTTTTAAAGTTTATATATTATAATTATAAAAATTTCATACCTATTTAAGGATAATATTATATCTTTCTTCTTTCCTTCTAAACCATTGAAAAAATATAACATTTTTCTTGCATACATGTAGACTACCACCACCATGAAGTGATGTGATTAATTTTTCATTTTTGTCTTAGTTAGATGGTAATAATGATAAATTTAATGAATATATATTATATATATGTGATATAATAATAATTATTGAAATTGATTTATTATTTAACATTTTTTTGTTCAATCCTTCGGAAAATGAAAACAACGTTCAAGCATACATATGACCTAACATCTCCATAAATAGTGTATTCATTTTTATCTATAATTTTATTAATGAATATAAAAATGTATATAATGAATATATATGATATTTATATCATTATATTTTTTTTGAAATTATGGTACCATAATAAATGAACAAGGACCTAAAATATAGAACCAAAACATACATTAAAAACAAAGAAGATACCACCCAGAACAGTGACTTTAAAAAATAATTATAAAAATAAATGGCGATGAAATGTTATAAGTAAATAATACATGGTATGATATATACATGTATTTTTATTTAATAAATTTATAATAAATATATATTTATTATACATTATGTTTTAATGTGTATGAATGAAGTTGGACACAAGGTATGATATTTTTGTATCACTTTTATTTCCATTAGACACATTCCATATTTACTACTTGTTTATTTTGTGTGGTGTGTGTACTTACCTAGAATGTATTTTATGATTATTATCATGAAAATAATTATATATATATATATGGTTATTTATTTCATGGGGCCTATGATTCAAATGTTTCCAAATCGGTAAGGGTTTTATGTTACGGTCACATTATTTATCAGGATTATTTATGATTAAGTATCAAATGATAAAATACTATGATCTAGCTCTCATGAAACTAGTGAAATTTATTATCCTATATTTTTTTCTTTATAATATTTGTTTTTCATTCGTTTTCCTCACCTGGATTACTTAAGATACTGGAAATATGATTTTATAGAAAATTGACTTTATTTTTCTCTTCAGTAAAAAAAAACATTTTCTTTTATAACCATGTTTTTCTAAAATATTTTGAAGAATTTTTTTAGTATTATAATCTTATTTTTTGAATACATTTTTACCCATGATTTAATATTTACCTAATAGTTTTAAGGGAATCTTCATGTAATTTTCTAAAATATGTTATTTTTGACTTTATACCAAAAAATTGAAAGGATTTTTTTTTCTTTCAACTTATACCACATGAAAAAAATTTAGAGTGCTCATGAACGCTCAATGTTTTAAAGATACATTTAAATTTTTCTGAGTATATTTTTAAATAAAATGTTTTCCATAATATTTTATAATGATTTTTATTTTAAAATTAATTTTCAAAATTGAATGGTTATTTTTCTTAAGAAATATTTCAATGATCTTTTAAAGTAATTTTATTATATGATAACATACCTTGATGTTGATTATGATTTAAAAAGGATATGATCCAATGATACCATTATTACTCTTTCTTAAGTTGGTTAATGTTTATATTGATGATATTCTTATGAAAACCATTTAATTTTCATTGATATGCTATGATTAATGGATGAAATGTTTATGAAACCCATTTTATTTTCATAGGTTATGATGTGATGATGTGTTGAATGTTTTATAATATTATGGAACACATAAGTATGTTATTTGTAATGTACCAACCCAAATACCACTAAAATGGCGCTTCGAGCTGGTTGGTTATGAGGCCTTAAGAACACCTCCTCACATGACAGATGATACTGAATAATAGCGAGGGCATAGGGTGTGACAGTGGGGAGATTATGTTATCATATCAGAGTAAGAAAATAGCAGAAATATTTAAGTATCAAACATAGTAGTAAATAAAAATAGTATGGAAGCATTTAATAAAAATAAATAGAACATGATGTAATAATAAATGAAAATTCTATAAAATCCTGAATAATTGTTCCATAAATACAACATTGGTCACCCACTGGGGTGACCATAAAAATACAAAAATACAAATGAAATTGAAATAAAAGTATAGGGATCTACTACTAACTCTGAGCTAGACCACATACTTAGCCTCTAAAAATAGTTAAACTACACCATCCTGATCATAATAACCCACATGAGTTGCTCTACTCGAACATACAACTATGGGCCGTATCCTTATCCACCATTCAACTATACTAAACCTAAAAAAATACGTAAGGTTTAAACATACATCGGGGTGCATGTACAAGGGTGATAAATAATATCAGTATTCAACCCTGATGAGGAACCTATAAAATATGATTCTATAAGTGTATACAAAAGAAAAGTTCTCATACTAGTTGAGACACAACAAAAAAATTAAGTAAAATAAATAAACATGAAACGACAGTCGAACCCTGGGCTAATAATCTCATTAAACTGAGAAAGTACCACCATTTATGTCCATATCTATATATGTATAAACATATTGTCCCATAACTATACATAAACACATAAATATGAATATTCATTCGTAAGTGGATAAAATAACATAAAACTGAACACCATTCGATCCATGGGTCCATAATTCTGATCATATGGACATCCTATGAAAGTGAATTGATATGGATGTCATACCACTAAATCCTTGTATAATTAAGTCAATATACGGGTCCGTAATCATAATCAACCTATACATGATTTGACAAATGTTGAAAATTCTCAGAGCAAGATACGTCGCCACAGGGGGATTCTCGTCCTACACCTGGGTTCACCCTTACTTGCCTCCAATCATTGAAAAATAGGATTCCAGGGAAGTACATTAATACATCCTATAAATGGTCTCTAAGTTAGTCATCATACTCATCATTCCATTTAAACCCATTCCAATGTATGATCTCTAGGTCTTGATCCATGGGCATTCATGACATTAGGACTCAAATGATCCTTAAGGGTTTAACCCTTAGGCAATCTTCAGAAGAGATCACTGGTGACACATCATGTCCACCCCTCATGATCTAAATGTGAATGTAAAACATCGTTGTGAGATGTCATTATCAACCTCCCTGTCAAGGTAAAGTCTCATATGCCTGATCTCGGAAAGAATGTTTAGAGATCCTCATCATATGGAAAATCAAGGAGAGCGTAGACGTCCTCCATAAGCCATAAGTTGATGAGAGAATAATAATCCTCTATAGACCACAAGTCAAGGAGAGCATAATAATCCACTAACAAACCTAGGTTGTGGAGAGTGTAGCCGTTATCATTTTACCCATGATCCAAGGAGAACGTAATCATCCTAATCACTCAGGAGAGTGTAATCATTCATGAGTATTGATACTAGGGACACTATTTTTGTATATCATAATAGTAGGCTCAAAATTCGGATTATAGAAAAAACCTATAGGAATCACAATAATATAATAACAAAAATACATAAAGGCTCAATATCGAAGTCCCATGTAGTGCCTCTAGGTATAAAAATAAATATCAGAATAACATGGATAAAAATTTGGATCCCAGGAAAGCATGTATGGGAATCCCAACAAGCAAGATAGATTCTAGGAAGAATGTAAGGACATCCCAAAATAGAAAGAAATATGTCTCATGTCTGGCTCAACAACCACCATATAGTAATAACCTATGATAAACCTACATAAATCCTCAATAGATAACTAAAAGTATAAACAAAATAGCGAGGGTGGCTAAATTCCTAAACCCAACAGTACTGTCACAGCCCCATGGGATTAGAAGTTTGGAACATGTTATAAGCTGACACCTGATACCATATCTACCCAAACACAATGTACTAGCTTAGGTTTGGTCAAATAATTGGGCACACATTGGGTCCCTCAAGTCAAACACTGAGATACATCCTACTCGGGATACTTGAGTTCTAAATGTAAGAGAGGGAATACTACTTGGGATACTAAGTTGAAAATTTAAAAGGAGTAATCCTGCATGAGATCCTATAATAGAAAGTTTATAGAAGAATATTACAAGGGATCCTAGAATAGTATATAAGAATGGGAATCCTACAAGGGACCCTCAAGAAAGCATAAGAAGTAGGAAATCCTAATTGGGATCCTCATAATGGAACACAAGTAAAGGGATCCTAAAAGGGACTTCGTAGATTAGCTTGTAAACAAAGATATCCCTTAGGGGATCCTCAGTGAACAAAAAAAATACAGAGGTATAAAAAATGGGATCCTATAGGTAAAAACATAAGCAGGGGAATCCTACTAGGGATCCTTGGAAGCAACTAGTCTCATTGACTCATAGGACAGATTGGAATATCTATTAAGGGTGACATCTTCAAGAGGAAATCTATAGAGAATAACTCATAAGAGATATCCCATGGCTCATCTCAGATTAGGATCTCCAATTAGGTTGGTACAAACATCCAAGATATCACTTTCATTCAAGTTTATCTCTGTGGAGATGAATGAACTCGATTTATGGAGTAAGAAACTCTCCATTCATGAAAAGCCCTGAATCACCACTTAGGAGTCCTCAAAACACATCATGGGTTTTAACATTGCAATTTATGTAAAAATATACTCAAAATTAACCACTCATGGGGTCCAATTCAAAATATTTGGAGAAAAGATATGAAAAAAACTTTAAAGGGTACTGAGGGAGGAGTACACAACGTGTTACCCAAGGCACATGGCATGTACCCTGAAGTCCCCACATGTGTATGTACTTTATCCCGACTTGTCTTGTAAACAACCGAGTACACAACATGTAAGGTGGGTACATTATGTGTACCCTACATGGGGTACCTGCCTATTCCCCTCAAATGTCCTTACTATGTACTTGGATTGGCCGTGTAATTTTACACAGCGTGCAACCCACACATGGTCTGGTCATGTACTCTACATGAGCATTTACCCATATATAGGGTACCCCGACTGGGTACTTGGATACATGGCTGAGTAACAGTACATGAAATGTACACCCTAGTACATGGTGAGTACTTCAAAATCATCATCTTACCCAAATGGGAATAAAAAACAACATGTCCCCATGAACCATATGCTATGTAGCCTAGTTTTCCCAAAACAAAAACATCTAAAACTCCCAAAACCCTTGTTTTTCCCCCAAATCAATAGATTGGTCCACTAGGGACCATAATAAATTATAATAGGGTTTTAAAATTAGAAAATAGAATATCTACAGGGATCTATGAAAAAAATGTAAAAATGCCTACCTTTGGGAGGAATGTTATGATGAATCTCCCATTTCCATGATCCACAGTTTCCACACATTGACCCAACATATTGGGAGATATGAAACGAAACCTTCTTCGTCCTCCCTCTCTATCTATTTCTACCTCTCTATATCTCTTGGTCGTGCGATATGGGAGGAGTCCCCTGAGCATACATGAGAATCAAGAGGAAAAGAATAAAAGAAAAGAGGAAAAGAGAAGAAAGTAAAAAGAAAAAGAAAAGGGTGGGCCCATCCGGTCACGGTACTCGAACTGAGTTTATGCCCCACCTATGAAAAACTCCCCATTCAAGACTCAATGAGGGAGATGGAATCTCAATCTAACGCTTTGTTCAAAATATGTGATTGAACGAACCTGTATGAATAAATTAATATTTAATTTATTAAATATTAACTATTTATTATTCCGTTAAAATATCGGAATTCCCCCAAACTCATGTACTAGGTCAAAAACCCTATTTCGGGATCAATAGATTGGTTTTAAAAATTATCTAAGGTCATCTAATATGGGAAAAAGTCTATTTTGTCTGTTATAATCATTAGATAGAAAAAATTAAAATTTATGCTCAAAATTTTTGTCTAGAAAAACATAGGTTGTTAAATACTCACCACCATAAACCATATCATCTATGAGAATACTAGAGGTAAGTCTAGCAGCCATTATATCAGCTCGATCATCTTCAGAACCAAGCAATATGGACTGTCCAATGAATAGTCTCAGAGTGTCAACAACTATCTCCTACATAGAAGACATTTAACTATGACTGATCTGGTACTCCCCACCATAGGTATACTCTTATCATCATCTCAAAACCAAAATTTGAGCCCAACAGCCCATAGAAAATGTTGATTTAAAATAGAAAATGAGAGTCACCACCCTAAAATAGAAAATGGTGAACACTCCCCACCATATGTCTTACCTTACACAAAACCTTAAGTGTAACCACAACTAGTTTCCTCCTCCAGGAGGGGTATTTAAAATAAAATAAGATCAGTGTATGGTCCAAACTCTATTAGAGTACTCAAGATGAATTCAAGATAGATCATGATCATCTCTAACCGGGAGTACACTAACATTTCATCAAAAGGCATGTATAGCTCCCACTTATCCATGCTCACAACAAATAGGCTAACATTCCTATAACCAACACCTGACACCATGTCTCCCAATAGTGCGTGTCTAGGTCCAACCATGGGTCAACTATCATGTGGTACCCTCTCATTTTTGATGTCACCACTAACATGGAAGACATTCATAATTTAAACACAACTCTCTGGAAACCAAAACTATGAAAAGTATTGGAAACATCGGTCCTCAGCTCACACCCGACCACTCATCGATTTACAACTCAAACGATACCTATCATGACCTGTCCCTCAGGTCCCGTACTGTGACTACCAAAATCCCACCTTCTATAGGCCAGGGGCTGGAGACTTTCACTGAAAAGGTGTATCCCTGTGATGGAAAGGCATTTCCTTTTTAACCAGTACAAACACACGGTCAGAGAACACAACAAGAATCAACTGTGAAGTAAACTGCTGTAGTAAAAGTGTACTGAAAGTAAAGGGGATAGAATAAAAGCCCAAATGAAAAGTAAAAGTACAACTGAAAAGAGAAAGTAGCTTCTGGAGCATCCAACGAGAAACATACCTGAAGGGTAGGTACAGATTGTCTCCGCAACACTCCATATTAGTCCATCTCCTCTGCGTACCACCTGGTCCTGGATCCCTCAAACCTCAGCCTAGCTGCTCGTCATCTTCACAAGGCACAACAAGGTGTGAGCGAATCCCATGTAGGGGTGATTATAACATTACCCAGTAGGGACCCTAATACCCTCGATGGTATCTCAGAATTCCACAAGGAATACCACAAATAATGATCTCAATCAAAAATCACAAAGCAATAGACACAGCTCAATTATAGTCTCAGCATAAACCAGGTTTTTCAGTGAAGTATAGAAGTACAGATGATGAGTCATGAAGCTAGATCATCTTATTATATCAGAAGGCACTACTTATGCCCATACAGAGTCTGAACCAGATAGGATCGATAGGTACTAACCCCTGAAATGATCCACATTGGATCTGACCCTCCCATAGTCAATAGGTAACTAACCCCCGCTGACCGACACAATATCTTATCCACCTAGGATCAGTATATCACTAAACCATAACGAGACACTCTAAGGCTCGTCCTCGTCAGTTTGCGAGGTGCTAATCTACATAGGACCACTAGGTACTGAGCCACACAGGACCGCTAGGTGATGACACACACAGGATCGTTCGGTACTAACATTTGTATGATCTGTCTCCAACCTCCACCTCACTGCCAGCCACTAGATTCCTCACACCTGGTGCGATTGAGTTCCATAGAGTCTTTCACTAAATATATCAGTCATACCTTGACTTAAACTAAGCTCCACATAGGATTAACCCAAAGTACTGCCCTATCGTAAGGGTTCCAACGTGACAGATGACCTGTCAATCGAACGCCCGGTCTCTGAGTTATAAGCGTTTTAGCTCCGGGGACCCGGTTGGATTCAGGTTCGATCCAACCCGGCCATACTGCAACTGTCTCCAAAACTCAAGTTAAGTATACCAAAAAGGATTTTCTCGATCCAAGGGTACCAATGTAGCAGAAGGTTCGTCAAATGGATGTCTCGTTCCCAAGTTATGGCCCTTTAAAAGTTTCTGAGTCCGAGTTCAGTATGAGCCTGTCAGACTGACCCGGCCTAGCCTGGTCTAGTCTGGGCCGCAGAAAACTCGGCCCACTGGGCCGAGGACCGGCCCGGACCATAAGGGTGGCCCAACCTGTAAGGGGGGGTGGCCCGCAATGGGTGGCCCGCAATGGGTGGCCCGCAAGGGGTAGCCCAGCTCGTATAGGGTGTCCTGCGAATGGGTGGCCCAACCCACAAGGGGGCGGACCACAAATGTGGCGGCCCTCTAGGGCGGCGGCCTGGTAGGGCGGCGGCTCGGAGAGGTGGCGGTTGGGTAGGCCCCCGGCCTGGTAGGGTGGTGGCCCGGTAGGGCGGTGGAACGGTCTGAGGGGGAGTACGACCCGACCTGAGGGGGAGCACGATCCACTGTGCGGTACACCCTAGATGACGCAGGTGGTGTGACCCGCCCAATCTCCCAAACTCCCGAACGGCTCGGAGACCATTCGGTTTGTGAAGCGGCAGTGCCGCGTGGGCGTCGCTCGGTCACCGCGGAACCTGCTGGAGGTGCGGGTTCAACCTTTTCTACGGCTTATGTTCGCCAGCAGTGCGCTGGTCACACCGCCTCCCAATAGACGGTGTCGCGGTGGTCATGCTGCCTCCCTTTCCACGGCTGGCCGTCGTGATAGGCACGTCCTCCATTCAACGCGGCTGACGAGCCACGACCCTTTTCTCACCAGTAGCGTGCGATGGTGTTCCGCCCCACCTCCGCGTCTGGCCGGTGCCGACCACTCCGATGACCACTGTAGCTTTTTGTCACGACCTCCTCTTGCGGTGTGCATCAGTGGACGTCCTCCTTTATAGTCGATCGGTGTTGTCGCGCTGACGGTCTTCCATGGAGGGCGTATGATTAGCAAAGTGGCGGAGGGTTCGGGCCATGTTCGTTAGGACCATGACCACCACGTTAGCTTGTAAACAAGAGGGAGGATAAAGGGGGTTCAATAAATTCACGTGAATTCAAAACAAGAAATAAAAACCCCTTCCTCGAACCGTTGGAGAGTGATCGCGATTGAGGAAGTCTCGTTGTTCGTCATTCCCGCAATAGGTTCCCAACGACGCTGCTCATACGTCATCCTTCAGTTCGTGGTTCAGTATCACCTTTCACCTCCCGCTGGGTTCATCTCCATCCCTTAAGGGCTCGGCATCACGACACTCCTTCAGCACTTCGTTTCTTGGCGAAGCTGTGCTGATACCCCTCCCCAAGCTCCATATAAATAGGATATGGAGAGGGTAAGTAACGACATAGGGAATTAATGGGGGCTCATTAAGTAGGTACCTTCCTATTTCCCCAACTACGTCATTACTTAAGATTTATAGGTCAAGCCATTTATTGGCTTGATGTATCGTGGGTCCCACACTCCGCTTGTCCGTTAGAGGATATGACAGAAAATTAAATAATAAAATTATTTTATTTCATTTCTTTTAAAAAGGCACAAAACATAACTTTTTCTCTAGAAAAACTACGACCAAGGTAATGTATCCCTTAAGAGAATACTAGCACTGTGGATTCAATGGTGCCCTCATATTTTTAATCTGAGCATCGGTTCAAAATTTAGAAAATTCCGCTCATGCGTTTACTGAACGTACCTTAAAAAAACTTCATAAAATTATTAACATTCACCATCGACTTGCGCGGGTCGAGGTTAGGATGTACCTAAGGGAAACACACCCCAAATAACCCAACGGTACTCTCAGATTTTTAATTTGAGTTACCGTTTAGAAGTTATGGATTTTAATAATAAAATAATTTTCACTTAATTACTTTATTTAAGGCCAAAATCTAACTTCCATAGTTGGCTCGCGCCGACTAATGTTAGTATCTTCCTAAAGAGAGAATACCCTCATGAGCTCATCGATGGTCTTGGATTTTTAATCTGAGTTACCATTCATGAGTTATAAGTATTTGAAAAATAAAATAACTTTATTTAATTCTTTTATTTATGGTTATTCCATTTTCGGGTTTTCTCCTAGGAGGCCTATGCCGACTAAACTTAAGTTGTTCCTAGGGTAAACCTGCCATCCTGAATGCAATGGTACCCTCAGATTTCAGACCTGAGCAACTGTTTAAGAGTTATTACAATATTTTAGGAAAAATACTTACACACGCTAATTAAAGCTCAACAATACTTTGACGGATCATTTCAGGCACTCCGAGCCTCATAATCACGCACCGTCAGATTTTGCGGTCTTGAAATAATTCAATATAATTAAAAAAATTATACAGAAATTCTAGGACATTATATTCTCCCCACCTTAGGTCTTTACATCCTCGAAAGTCAAAACAAAGGAAAATCAAACAAATGAGGGTACTGAACATGAATCTTAGTCTCCCGCTCCCATGTTCTCTCTTAGAGGTCCCCATTCTGCCACCAAAATTACACTAGAGGGATCGACCATCCATGAAGGACTCGCTCTTGTCGATCCTCTATATCCACTAGGAACTCCGTAAAAGTCACCCCATCGTCAAAGTTTAACTCTTCCTGGTCGATAACGTGCGATGTATCATACACACATCTCCTCAGTTGCGACACATGGAGAACATTATGCACCTAGTGAATCTGTGGGAAAAGAGATAGATGGTATGCCACCTCGCCCAGTCTGCTGAGAATCTAGAAAGGTCCGATGAACCTCAGAGATAACTTGCCGCCCTGGCCTAACCTCTGAAATCCTCATTGGGGTGAGACCTGTATGAGGACATGGTCTCCCTCCAGAAACTCCAATGGTCTTCATCCCTTGTTCGCATAATACTTTTATTTTCTATGTGCAGTCTTCACTTCCTGACAAGTGAGGCATCATGATACAAAATCTGTCACTACTTCCTTCATCCCTGACCGCCAGTTCTGACACCGGAGGTCTTGGTACATCTTATCCACTCTAGGATGTACCGTTAAAGGGGATGTATGGATATACCTCAACACCTCCTCTCGAAGCATAACTAGCACCATGGTGTTTCCTCTATAGAGGATGAAGTGATCCCCAACTTTAGGAAATCCTTCAGGAGACCATCCTAAGGATATCTGAGCATGTTGGGCTTCTCAGTCAACGTTCCAAGATGCACCTACCTGACTTGCTGAAGGAGTGGGGGGTGACTATCATAAACTAGAGGTATGCTGCTCTATCTCTATACATTAAGTATATCTGCATCGCAACTAGCTACTCTGTCATCTCACTCAAAAATTGTAGACCAAACCTCCTACTGAGTGCATCCGCCACCACATTCCCCTTCCCATGAGTATATAATATCTCAAAGTCATCATCCTGGAGGAACTCTAGACATCGCTATTGTCTTAGGTTCAGGTCCTTCTGAGAGAATATATACCTGATATTTTTGTGATTAGAGTAGACTGTAAAACGTTCACCCATCAAGTAATGTCGTCACATCTTCAAGGCGAAGACCACTGCTGCTAACTTCAGGTCATGGGTAGCATAGTTCTTCTCATGTTGTCTCAACTGTCATGAGCCATAGGTGATCACTGCTCAATCCTACATCAGGACACACCCAAGTCTGGTCCCTGATGTGTCTCATTAGACTACATACCCAATGCCCTCTTCTAGTTGCCTCAAGATGGGGGCACTCATCAGTCTCTGCCTCATCTCCTAAAAACTCTACTAGCATCTCTTTGTTTATAGGAAGGGTTGTCCCTTCTTCATCAAAGCTGAAAAGGGTGTTGTTACTCTGAAGAAGTCATGTAAAAATCTCCGATAGTACCCATCCAAAGCAGAAGTACCTCTCTCTTCAGGGAGTTAAACCTCGAAAAATATTTTGAAAAGATTTCCCCACACTCTGCCACTCATTTTGGGAACTGAAAACTCAAAACTCCTGTCTCCATGAGGGTAAGGCTGGATGGATCAAGAGTGATCGACTGTACCCTCCAATGCATGAGTTTATCCCATGATGCCTGGGTTTCTTTTTTCTCCGACCAAGGAAAACCCCATTCCAACATTGTAGATAAACCACAACCTTTTTTCCTAATACAGTCAATCTGAGTATGAACTGTGGATAACCAGTCCATACCCAAACTCACGTCGTAAGTCCTCGATGCTACCACCAAGAGGTTCCAACTGAAACTCTCGCCTCAAGGTTTATATCACACTATTGGCATAAGTGTGATTATCGAGTCTCCTCCCAAAGGTATCTCCAGACGTAAGGGTCAAGTCTTTGGTTTAACCAGAAACTCGAGGTATTGAACATGATTCATGGTAAGAAGGAATGATTGGTACCTATGTCTATTAATACGACATCTAGTAGTAGTCACAGACTGTACCTCTAATAATTCATGGAGCCCTTAGGTCACACTCCTTGACCGCATGAAGCTACTCCCTTCCCATGTCCTCCAGTTCCCTGAGCCTGGTGGGGACTATATTGAGGTGGTGGTTGTAACATGTTGAAATGTATACCACCTCTTACTGATCTCCTAGATCCACTTACACATATTTGTCCCTGCATATTCATTTTTCCCTATCACTTCCTCTTCCCAAGACATTTTTACACGCCCAAGTCTCTGAGACTGGCATTAGTTTCTTGCTTTCCCATTATTAACATTCACTGGTTGCATCTGCTCATCCAAAGAACATTCAACCACAAATCTTCTTTCTAGAACCCTAACATAATTAGGAATTCATAGAGGAATAGTGATGGCTTGGATGTCCCCAAACATACCTCTCTCGGAGGTCCAAACCTTGAAGCACTAACCGTACTATATTCATCAAGTATCTGGGATGTTCGGTATGCCTCGTTGAATACTCAGCTATCAACATTTTGTCCTGCCGAAGCTATAGAAGCTCTAGGGAAATCTCATCTATTAGATCTTTATAGAAAGATACCCCCTTATTTAAGGAAGGTTCTCAATATTTTCCACATAAAGTCACCTCTTTGCAAGATCAGTGTAACCTAAACACTTTCATTGTCCTGCTGTGCCACATAGAAGGCTCTCTACCAGGACCACCATCTTATCGAATGATTCCCTGGAAAGATGGAAACTCGACCACCTCCTAAACCTAGTCCTTAGCCGCCTGTGAGTTGGGATTGCCTCAGAACCTAAGGGGTATCTGATACTGAAACACGTGTAAGGAACTTAGACTACATGTGTCCTATACCGGTACCACCAGTTGAAACTGTTGACCAGTGGGTAGTGATATAGCTGGCACACTACACAAAGGTACCATGTCAGGCAACAGTACATGTACCAAAGCTTCTTTATCTTTCAGACCATCCTCATGGTCCCACAAAAGAAAAGACTAGAAGCTAAGATCACCATCTTCTCAACTGGTGTCTCAACTAGGTGGAAAACTATAGCCACAACCTCCAGCTAATCCTCAGGCACCTGCGGGTCCGTCTCACCTCGGAACCTTAGAGGCCTCTGTAGCTGGAACTCGTGAAATGTTCTCATTCGGCGTTCACCCTCTACTGGTGGGGCTGGTGGAAACGACTACCCAATGGGTAGTGGTGCTGCTGGTACACCACCCGAAGGTGCTAACGCCGTAAGAGGGCCCTGCACTGAGGCCTCATCACTCGGTGGGCCGTCATCGCGTACTCTCTTAGGAATCCTGGCTGACTATCTACATGGAGGCATCCTGAAAGAGGACAGGTGTTCCACGGTTAATAAGTTATAACTGGTGAGCTGACTCAAAGAAATCATAAGATAAAATTTTCATAAAACACATGATATCATTGCTTCTGTGTACTGAGTTGGAAATCAGAATTTAGGGTTCTGGTGTATGGATACACTGGTTGCCGAACCAACACTGGATTCCCCAAACTAAAAACCACACTCATAACACTTAACACTATTTCCGCATAGAAAAGATCAGAGTCCTAGTTCTTCAGTAGAACCGACTCCTCTGATACCACTTTGTCACGACCCGTTTCTCAGGGCCTGTGATGTGACTACGCAAAGCTCGCCTTCCATAAGCTAGGGGCTCGCGACTAGCACCAAAAAGGAATATCTCTATAATGGGAAGGAATTGACTTTTTAACCTCTAAAAACACATGGTCCGAGAACACAACAAAAAAAACTGCAAAGTAAACTTCTGTAGTAAAAGTGCACTGAAAGTAAAGGGGTTGGGATACAAGCCCAACTAAAAAGTACAAGTAAAAATGAAAAGAGAAAGTATCTCCTGGAGCATCCACTGAGAACCTTACCTGAAGGGTAGGTACAGATCATCTCTGTAGCACTCCATGTTAGTTCGTCTACTCCACGCACCAACTAGTCCTGGCTCCCTCAAACCTCAGTCCAGTTGCTCGTCATCTGCACAAGGCACAACAAGGTGCGAGCGAAGCTCATGCAGGGGTGAGTATAACAATACCCAGTACAGACCCCGAGACCTCTGACGATATCTCATAATTCCACAAGGAAAACCACAAAGCATGATCTCAAGCAGAAATAACAAAGCAATAGACACAGCTCAATTAGAGGCTTAGCTCAAACCAAGTTTTTTAGTGAAGTATAGAAGTACCGATGATTAGTCGTGAAGTTAGATAACCTTATTCTTTCAAAAGGCACTGCTTCTGACCATAAAAAGTCTGACCTACACAGGATCGATAGGTAATAACCCCTTCAATGATCCACACAAGATCTAACCCACCCAGAGTCGATAGGTAACTAACCCCGGCTGGCCCAAAAAGGATCTGATCCACCTAGGATCAGTATATCGCTAAACCATGACAGGCCACTCTAATGTTCGTCCACGTCGAGTTGCGTGGTGATAATATACATTGGAACTCTAGGTACTAAGCCACATAGGACCGCTAGGTGCTGACCCACACAGGACCGATAGGGGCTGACCCACATAGGATTGCTTGGTACTAACCTCTGTATGATATGTCTCCAACCTCTATCTCACTGCCATCCACTAGATTCCTCACACCCGGTGTGCTCGGGTACCGTAGAGTCTGTCACTCAAGATATCAGTCAAACCTCGACCACCACTAATCTTCACAAAGTAGTAACCCAATAGACCTCCCTGTCGTAAGGTTTCCAATGTGATAGACGGCGCATCAATCAGACGCCCGATTTGTGAGTTATAAGCAATTTTGATCTGGGGGCCCGGTTGGATTTGGGTTCGATCCAACCCGACCATACTCCAACTGTCTCCAAAAATCAAGTGGAGTATACCAAAAAGGATCGTCTAGATCCAAGGGTACTAGCTCAGTATATAGTTTGTCAAACGGACGCCTGATTCCCATGTTAAGCCCCTTTAAAAGTTTATGGGCCCAGGTCCAGTCCGACCCTATCCGACTGACCCAGCCCGACCCGGTCTGGGTTGAGCCGTGGTGGAGATGGCCTATTGGGAAGGAGTGGACTCATCCCACTGGGCTGAGGTCCGGCCCAGATTGCAAGGGGGCGGCCTGCAAAGGGCGGCCTGCAAGGGCGCCCAACCTATAAGGGAGGTGGCCCGCAAGGGGCGGCCCAGCCTGTATAGGGTGGCCCGCAAAGGGGTAGCCTAGCCTGCAAGGGGGTAGCCTGCAAAGGCGGAGGCCCAGTCTGAGGGGGAGCACGACCCGACCCGAGGGGGAGCGCGGACCGCTGTGGGGTCTGCCCTAGCCAGTGCGGGGGGTGTGACCACCCGGTCTCCCGGACTCCCGAACGGCCCAGAGGCCATTCCGTTTGCAAAATGGCAGCACCACTCAGTCTCCACAGAATCTATCAGAGGCACGGGTTCGGCCTCTGCCTCAGATTCTGTTCACCGGCGGTGAGGTGGTCGCGCCGCCTCCCTTTCTACGGCTGGCCGTCATGCCGACCACCTCCTCCTTTCACCACGGTGGACGAGCCACAACCCTTTTCTCATCGGCGTCGTGCGATGGTGCGCAACACCACCTCCATGGTCGGCCGATGTTGGACGCTCTGATGACCATCTCGTCTTTGTGACGCAGCGTCTGCCTGCGGTGTGCATTGGTGCAAAACCTCCTTCGTAGCCGGTCGGTGCCACCGCGCCGGCGGTCTTCCATGGAGGGCGTATGATTAGCAAAGTGGCGGAGGGTTCGAGTCATGTTTGTTAGGCCCACTCCCTCCACATTTGTTCATAATCAATGGGGATGATAAAGGGGGCTCAATAAATTCACTTGAATTCAAAACAAGAAATCAAAACCCCTACCTCAAACTGTTGGAGAGCGCTCACAATTGAGGAAGTCTCATTGTTCGTCGTTCCCGCAACAGGTTCCCAATGATGCTGCTCATACATCATCCTTCAGTTCATGGTTCAGTGTGAACCATCACCTCCCACTGGGATTGGCTTCGTCCTCTAAGGGCTCAGCATCACAACACTCCTTTAGCACTTTGTTTCATGGAAAATTTGTGCCAATACCCATCCCCAAGCTCCATATAAATAGGAGAGGGGTTGGGTAAGTAACGATGTAGAGAATTAATGGGGGATCATTAATTAGGGACCTTCATATTTCCCCAATGATGTCTTTACTTAATATTGATAGGTCAAGCCATTTATTGTCTTGACGTATCACGGGTCCCACACTCCGCTTGTCCATTGGAGGATATGAAAGAAAATAAAACAATAAAAGTATTTTATTTCTTTTCTTTTAAAAATCCACAAAACTTAAATTTTTCTCCAGACCTACTCCATTCAAGGTAATGTCTCCCTTAAGAGAATCCTGGTGTTGCGGATTCAACAATTCCCTCATATTTTTAATCCGAGCACCGGTTCAAAAGTTAGAAAATGCCGCTCACGCGTTTACTGAGCGTACCTTAAAAAAACTTCAGAAAATTATTATCATTCACCCTCAAACCGCACTGATCGAGGTTAGGCTCTGCCTAAGGGAAACATGCCCCAATGAACCCAAATATACTCTCGAATTTTTAATCCTAGTTACCATTTAGAAGTTATGGATTTTAACAATAAAATAATTTTCACTTAATAATTTTATTTATGGACAAAAAATAATTTCCATAGTTGGCCCACACCGACCAATGTTAGTATCTGCCTAAAGAGAGAATACCCTCATGAGCTCAGAGGTGGTCTCAGATTTATAATATGAGTTACTTTTTGTGAGTTATAAGAATTTGAAAAATAAAATATCTTTATTTAATTATTTTATTTATGGTTATTCCATTTTCGGGTTTTCTCACAGGAGGCCTGTGCCGACTAAAATTAAGTCACGCCTAGGGTAAACCCACCACCCTGAATCCAACAATGCCCTCAAATTTTAGATCCGAGCAACCATTTAAGAGTTATTCAAATTTTTTTGTAAAACTGCTTAATCACGCTTATTAAAGCTCAACAAAATTTTGACCGATCATTCTGGGCACTCTGGGCCTCAGAATCACGCGCCGTTAGATTTCATGGTCTTAAAATAATTCCATATAATAAAAAAAACATACAGAAATTCTAGGACTTTATAATACCACAAGCAACTAGAGTGCACCTTTACCACCCGACTCATACTCTAGTGAGTCGTCCATTAAAAGGCTAAGATGACTATGCTACATGGTTGTAATTAATCTATAATATCTCTTGGAACTCCTCTTCAAAATATGGCACCTCACCTATGCCACGATTTACTACATGACCTCCCATCATTCGATGTTGTTCCAGTCAAGAGCATCTACCCCATGATTTGACTACATTAAGAAAATCAGAAACACTAGTTGATTAATCCAAGAACCTAAACAAGCATATCTATCAAATACAGTCTTGAAACCAAATAACAATAGGTTATTATCTAAATTTGAAGGCATCAACATGCCCACAATGAAAAAACACAAGCACCTATCATGAATTGATTTCAAAGATCCTAAAACCAAGATAATTTCCTACAAAGTCATTCCAAAACATAGGTGAAAATCTATAATGAGTTTCCCTCCATCAAAAAAATGTCGAACTACTATGGTTTGAGTCAAATTAAGGGACTCTAGGTCTCCTGCCGAGCCCTATAGAACATGTCTCACAACTAGGCCACAAGGTCTAACCACCAAGCCCAAAAGATCGACACTCTCTAAAGAAGGTAAAGATCACAACGACCTATGAGGTTCAAAACTAACAACATTTAATACAAGGGCCTAATCCTCACCAAGCATCCACATAAAGAATCATTCCCTTGTGAAAATGTTACCAATTTCTAAGAGACACTGAACTGACACTCATCGAACATCCACATACGGTAATAATCCCTCGAGGTCCAGCTCATAATAAGAGTCTTAGTACTTATCAAAATCATAATCATTGATCCGACTAGATAACCATGACCTAAGAAACAATGCCCTGTAAAGGGTATAAAAGAAGGGAATTACATGCCATATTTACCTACTAAGGTTACTACACCTCTCGAGCATGAGGAATGATTCATCATCCTCACAAGAAAACACCTCACTGTAGATCCACATAACTTTCCATTATAATGAAATGTATTCATGTAATTAGGACCAATTAAATAGGCCTTAGTCATTAATAAAATCACACAGTAGTAGGATTATATGATGTGAATCCTATGAGCTAAATATGATGCATGAGACGCCTCTTGCCTTTGCGGTCTAAGATTCAAAATCCATCACTGGCCTCTTGCCTATAGGCCAAGAGTCAAAAATCCATAATAAATCATAACATCCAAACAAAATACGGATCCTTCAAGGAGAAATTAATATAAAAATATAACATTGTAGATTAGAACAATAATCCCATACCATGGTAACCATGACTTCTTACCAGAATAAGTGTTCTCAATTCATAGGTATGATATCCATCGTAGGTTTTGACAAATTATTAATAGTCCTTTCTACTATATCCCAAATAGCAAAGACCAGGAAAAGAACATATTTGATGCCATTTTGTAACATACCGAACTAGATTCCACTAAAATGGTGCTTCGAGATAGTTAGTTACGAGGCCTCAAGCGTGACTCCTCGTACACCAGATGCTTCCAAATAACAATGAGGGCCTCAGGTGTGATAGTGGGGAGATTATTCCATCATACCAGAGTAAGAAAATAGTGGAAATAGTTAAGTATCATACAAAACAATAAATAAACACAGTTCAGAAGTAGTAAATATTTTGAAAAAGAAAAAACTGTAATAATAAATGAACATTCTATAAAATCAAGAACAACTATTCCATACATACAACATTGGTCACCCAATGGGATGAACATACAGATACATAAATAAAAAATAAACTAAAATAAATGTACATGCCCATACTAGTAACTTTGATCCAAAACATCTATCTGGTCTCCAAACACTGTCAAACTGCACTAGCCTGATCAGAATAACCCACATGAGCAGCTCTGCTTGAACATCCAACTCTGGGCCTCAACCCTATCCAGCATGCAACTATGCTCAACTTGAAAAGTAGACATACAGTCTACACGTACACTATGGGTACATGTGTAGGGGTGATGATAATATTAGTAGGACACCCCATTGAGGAAACTATAAAATATGTTACTATAAGTGTATGAAAAATAAAAGTGATCATCTTAGATGAGACACAATAAAAAAAGTAAGTAAAAAAAATAAATGAGAAACCATAGTTGAACCCTAGGTCCATAATCTCAGTCATCTAGGAATCTTCCACCATGTATGTCCATATATTTATATGTATACATATATAGTCCTATACCTATACATATAAAAATAAATATGAATATCCATGTGTAAGTGGATAAAATAACATATAACCAGTCAGTAGTTGATCCTTGGGTCCATAATCCTAATCATTTGGACATCCTGTGTAAGGGAATTAAGATGGATGTCATTCCACTAAAGCTGTGTATGATTAATTTGATTTGTGGGTATGGAATCCCAATCAATATATACCTACTTCATCTAATTCTGGAAATATTATAGAGAAAACTATGTCACTATAGGTTGATACTCGTCCTACACCTGGGTTCACTTGTACTCACCTCCAATCACTATAAAATAAGATTATAGGGAAATACATCTAAAAATATAATAAAATGGTCTCTAAGAAAGTTGTCATACTGATCATTCCATGTAAATCCATTCCAATATTTGAGCCCTAGGTCCCAGTTCATAGGGGATCATGAACTTGTGACTCAGATGAACCCTAAGGGTCTGACCCTTAGGTGATCTACAGGAGAGCTCACTAGTGACATGTTATTTACACCCCTCAAGATCCAAATGTGAATGTCAAACATGGGTTTGATATGTCATGCTCAACCAACCTGAAAATGTAAAGGCTCATAAGACTAATCCTAGAATGAATATTTGGAGATCCTCGTCATAAGAAAAATCAAGGAGGGAATAATCATCCTCCATAAGACACAGGTCAAGGAGAGCATAATAATCCTCTATAGACCAAAATTTTAGGAGATAATAATCATCCACCGACAACCCTAGGTTGAGGAGAGAATATTCATCCTCATTTAACCCATGATATGAGGAGATTTCAATCATCCTCATCACTCGAGAGAGCATAATCATCTACGAGTATTCATAAAAGAGAATCTATGACCATATATCATAATAGTAGGCTCAAGAGTTGGGTACTAGGAAACACCTATGGAAATCCTAATAATAAAATATTAAAAATACATAAAGGCTCAATATCTAGGTCCTAGGTAGTACCTTTGGTTATAAAAATAAATATCAGAATAACATGGTTCAAAATTCAGATCCTAGGAAAGCATTTCAGCATCTCAATAAGTAAGACAGATCCCATGAATAATGTATGGACATAAAAAAAGAGAAATAAAGATGCCTCATGTTAGGATCAACAACCACCAATCAGGAATCACCTCTGGTAAACATATCTACTTTGGAAATTGACAATTGAAAGTATAAAAAAGAGTGAGGGTGGAAGAATTCCTAAAATAAACACTACTATCACAACCCCATGTCCTTACAATTTCAGCATGGGTTCTAAGGTGACACCTAGTGAAATCTCTACCCAAACCCGACATACTAGCATAGAGTTGTTCAAATAATGGGGTACCCATTGAGTCCCTCAAGTCAAACACTGAGAGACATCCTACTTGGGATCATTAAGGTCTAAAATCAAGGGAAGGAAAATAAGGAATCATGCATCAGATCCTCAAATGAAAATTTGAGAGAGGAATCTTATAAGGGATCCTCAAATGGTACATAAGAAGGGGCATCCTAAAAGGGACCCTCAAGACATTGTAAGAAGCAGAGGCATCCTACTTGGGATCCTTAGAATGATACACAGGTAAAGGGATCCCACAAGGGACTCCATATATCATTTTGGAAACAAATTAATCCCTTATGGGATCCTTGGTGATCGATAATAAGATAGAGGCATCCAGCATGGGATCCTCTAGGTAAAAACTTAAGTAGATGATCCTACTAGGGATTCTTAGAAGTAATTGGTCTTATAGCCTCATAGGTTATAAGGTCACATTTCACAAGGGGTCTATCCTTAATAGGAAATCTACAGAGCACTAGTCACAAGAGATGGACCACATATGTTCTCATATGAGGATATCAAACTAGGTTGGTCTGCACAACCATCCTATCACTCTCATTGAATTCTATCTCTCAAGAGATGAATAAACTCAATTATTTAAGGAAGCACATATCCATTAAAAAAAGGTATGAAACTCCACTTAGGACTCATCAAAACACCTCATGGGTGTTATCATTGAGATCTAAATAAATAGATACTCAAAATGGACTACTCATGGGTCTAATTCTAACTCATGGTTGAAATGATATGAAAAAAAACCATCAAAGGGTATCAAGGGAGAAGTACACCACATGTACACTCATGTCCCACATGTGCGTGTCATATATCCTGACTCAACGTGTATACTCATGAGTACATGGTTTGTAAGGTGGGTACATAGTGTATACACTACAGAGGGTACCTGACTGTGCCCCTCAAATGGTCTAACTATGTACCTGGCTAGGACATGTAGTTCTATATAGTGTGCAACCCACACAGGCTCTGAACGTGTACTCTATATAGCCATGTACCCCTACATGAGTTACCCAGACCGGGTACTTGACTACAAGGTTGAGTACCGGTACATTGCATGTACACCCTATTACACATCGTGTACTTAAAAAAATTATCTTCCCCAAATAGAAATAAATCACAGCGTGTCCCCCGGAACCACACATCAAGTAGCCTGGTTTTCCTGAACGAAAAACCTATGAAACACCCAAAACCCTTGTTTTTACCCCCCGAATCAATGGATCAAGGAACTATGGACCATAAGAAATAATAATAGGGTTTAAAATTAGAAACAAAAATATATATAGGGATTTACGGTAAAAAAATAAAATGCCTACCTTTGTACGGAATCTTTCGAAGCTTTACTCATTTCTACGATCCACGGTTGTTTCACGTCGATCCAGCACATCAAGAGCTCTACGAAGGTACCTCCTTCATCCTTTCTATCTCTCTATTTATACCTATCCCTATCTCTTAGTCAAGCCATATGGGAGGAACCCCCTTGGTGTACGTGAGAAACCAGAGTAAAAGAAGAAAATAAAAGAGGAAAAGAGAATAAAAGAAAAAGATAAGAAAATAAAATAAAAAGAAAAGGGGGCCCCGACTAACCCCAATGTCCGACCTGATTTTATGCCCCACCTAGGAAAAATCCCTATTCTAATATCAACAGGGGTGAAAAAATCTCAATCCAACAATCTTTTCAAATGATATGACCAAAAAACCTGCATGAATATATTAATATTTAATTTATTAAATTTTTAGTATTAATTATTCTACTAAAAATCGAATGGCCCAGAATTCCACCAAAGTCATATATTAGGGTAAAACCCCTATTTTGGGACTAAATGAGTGGTCAAAAAATTATTCGAGGTCATATACTAGGGTAAACAGACCATTTTACCCCTAATAAGCTTCTGATAAGAAAAAATCAAATTTATTCCCATAATTTTCATCTGAAAAAACATGGGTTTCTACTGTTTTCATTATGTGGTAGTGCTAAATTATAACCATGTATGGTGATTATGTTATAACTAAGGATAATGGTTATGTTATAAACCATGGTCAATGGTTTTTTTAACTAAGGATGGGTGTCGAAGAATTATACCACACTCTAATTAATTGGGTAATGATTGATATTTCATGAGATAAATAGGACATGAATTGTGAGTAAACCCTATTCAGTAAGGAAATTTATGTACTATTATAGTCTTAGGAGTGAAACTTTACAACTATATTAGTTTGGGGAGTGAACTAATTTAACTATGATAGACTTGGAAATGATCCTTGAATATTATGGAAATGATTTTATATGTTTATGTGAATACAGTAATTCCATGTCTTATTCCAATGCTATGATCTTAAGGATCATGTTATTTGATTCCTTTATGATTCATGCCTTTTGAACTTTCAAGAATTATGAAGTAATTCAATAATATGATCAATGATTTAAAGGGTAAGAATTTTAAATATTTATCTCATGTGCTCATATCCTTATGCTCATATTATAATTATGTGATCATTGATATCTCCCTTACCCTTAATGAGAATTTGAGCTCACCCTATATTATTTTGTCTTTCCCCAGGATATGAAGAAAGGTTTTAGGAATGATATATCTAAGAAGAATTATATTAATGAAGAATGTAATGGGAGAGTCTTATGAACTAGTTGTTTATATTTCCAATATTCTAGATGTAATGGAATTATAAAATCATTACATGGATCATTATGTCATGTAATTAATATTTATCTAAATAATGATATATATATGTTTATGAAATGTATGGGTCAATATATATTCTCTCTACATAGGAGTAAAATATGTGTGGTGGTATGTTTTTCATGAAACTATATATCAATTGATTCTAGACCCTTAAAGATACATAATGATGTATAGATCCCCTAATCTTAGACCCAAACATAATATTTAAGATAATAATGTCCTCTTCCCTACGTGTGAACCAGATTTTTAATGGGAACCCTTCCTTATAAAAACTACATGTATCTTGATTCATAACCTTTTAGGACACATACTGACGCCTGGGTGTATTATCCTATTCAAACCTTAGTTTTTCCAATATTATATACTACCTTGGTGTTTGGTATATATTTTAAATTTTCAACCCTATTTGGTCACAAGATTGTAAAGATTCCCCAATAGGGAAATCCTCACTCTATACGAGATACCTTTTCATTAACGATACCATCAGAATTTAATGATCATACACTAAAATGGTAGTGGGTGGCTTCTATTTCAAGGATAAAAGTCCCCCATCCTAGTATGATTCCTATCTACTCAATATATTTAGACACGTGTTCTCTCGTTTAGGAAATCATGCCTAAAAAATTCTCTCTCTTTGCATATGGGCAAGACATGTGCAAGGATTTTTCTCTATAAGTACTATGTTCATATTGATTCCTTTAATCAAATGATACACAATGACAAATAATCTCTTAATCCTAGGCCCAACCTTTATACACATGAGAAAAAAATAAAATTCCACTACAACTATCTATACAATACATAGTGATTCTTAGATCACCCATCACTGAGCCCAACCATAAATTACCAAAAAAATACCACTCGTACCATATTCTATGAACCCTTGTTGTGAAAATTAATTCCCCTATAGGCTCTACACTAAGGTAGGACTTAATTCTATTTTCCTACATTTGAGATAGATCCATGTAGAGGAATCTATACCAATATTGTGTATGGATTGAAATAAAAATCCCCCCTCCCCACATATATGTTCAATCAATGTGGGGATCAATATGAGAACTATGTGTGGATTATTTTTTGTTATCATAGGATATGTAGTGATGCATGAATCCTTTGATCTTGGGCCCATCCATAGAATTATATACAAAATGTAATCTCCCCTTTCTATGTACAAGATAGATCCACAAGGGGGAATTTCTTTGAACAAGATATATATGACATGATTCCTTCCATTAAGAAATACATAGGGAAATCCATGGGAATATTAGCCACATAAACTACATATTCCCCAAAATGTGGTATAACTTGTAAGACCATAAACTTATTAAGAATGGTCAAATTATAAAAACTCATTTTTCATATGTATGAGTTAGATCTATATATGGATTTATTGTGCGTGATTCAGTTATTTGTTAACAGGAGACCCAATATATGGCCCTCTATTAGTAAGAAAATGTATAAATAATTTTTTTCCTATATTTGAATTCCATCGACCAATGCCTGGTTTCCTTAAGGGTATGTTTCATAATTTCTCATCAATTCACAACATCGTTCTTTCATGATGCATAAATTCATCAAAATTATGTCCATAACACACAATATTAAACTTCCTAGAAGAATTCACAGTTTTATGTTGTTAAACTGTACGAAAAATATATCTTGGTCTCATGACGTAAAACTTCATGGAAATAACATCTCCAATACATGATTTTAAACTATAAAAACCATAATATTTCATCACTCTTATCAAAGTACCACAAGATTCATATCATGATTAACCAAAGAAAGGGGTTCTTCTATCATCTTTCTATGTACCTGAACCCACAAATCACAGTTCATCTCATGAGTAACTCTGGTTACTACAAACCTTCCACAACCCATTTAAAGGTTAATACACCTCTATACATGACCATGTAATTGTTTGATCTACATAATTTACTTTTAATCATCAATCAGAAGAATCTTGGCCTTACAAGAAAGCTTTCTGATCATTGTGAGCCCCTAAAACATTGCAATGGAACTCATCACCACAATGTGATTCATTATTATCCATGACATTAATATACAATACCATTGCTCATTGTAGATAACCGAAGCTTGACGTACATGGGCATTACATTACTTTAGCGGAATACTTAATACATAACAAAAACAGACACACAAGGACCGTAATAGTTTAGTGTCTTTGGAAACTTGGAACGTAATCTTCTAATCGTGGTGAAAGATCTTCAACATCTCCCATAAAGATCTTTCCCTTTTTTTTCTTACCTAAAACCTTTCTTTATATCCTGGGGAAAAGAAAACACAAAAAGGGTGAGCTCAAATTATCAATAAGGGTAAACATGTATAAAATAAAACATACCATATACATTTGAACGTAAAAACATGAATATAATGTTTAAACATCAAAAGTTTGAGAAATGACATAAAACATGGAAGTACGTAAGGCATAGATCATAAATAAAAAATAATAATGATAAAATAGAATCGGAATAAAACATGTAATTTTGGAAGCCATTAAGCACATGATATGATTTCCATAGTAGCCAAGGCATTGCTTCCAAGACCATCTTAGTGGACAAAGTCCCTTTCTGAATCGAGTTCACTCCTCGTTCCAGTCCTGTATTACTGAACCGGTTTAACTTGACGTTCCAGCCATGTCTATCTCATGAGATATAAATATTTTCCCAATGCATTGGAGGTAGATATAGTTCCCACCCATCTCATAAAGAAATCATTCTTACTTGTTCCACAAAATAAACATACATCATTCATAAAAACCCAATAAATAAAATGGGTTTCATAAACATCATCCCATCATCACATAATCCATATAAAAGAAATGGATATCTTTTCATAATAAGAAAATTGAAACCATGTAAATCATAGAGACATGATACTTGAAACATACACATATGAAATAATGTCATCTTAGATGAAAAATGGTTTTGATAAAACACTTGAGAAGAATTCTTGAGGAAAATATCCTTTCTTATTCAAAATCATCCTCTTTTCATAAAATGTCATGCAATTTTAAAAGAAAATATTTTTTTTAAAATAGTCATGAAATCTTTTGGATTAATCCTCATGAAAAGAAGGCTTTATAAAACCGTAAAAATACGTTTGTTCCGTATAAGTTAAAAAAACATTATTCTCGTACTTTTGCCGGAAAAGTCAAAAAAAGTACCTTGTAACGTAAACAAAAGAAAGATTCCTTACATACTATGTAGTAAAAGTAAAAAATGGGTAAAAAGGAATTTAAACATACATGAAAACACTTTTATAAAACATGGAAATGGATGATAGAAATAACCCCAGTAAATACTTACGAATAAGCAATCTCGGATAAAAATGAGATTTGCAAAATTATCCCTTACCTTAGGTCTGATATGCTTCGTACGTATCCGAAACTCCTGTATAATGATTTAAATAATGTTATTGACTTATTACAGAATCATATTAATTGTTATGATATCATATATTGTTCACTTATGACTTTATATTACCCGTTCTTTTGTAAATTCCATGTTAAAGAGCGTTTTGGGTAAAATCGTTTCATTTGTCGTCCGTGTTTTGACTTGTAATTATTCATATGATTACTTAGATCATGATTAATTGCATACATAATGTAAAACATGATTTATATATAATATATATTCATAATATACATATATATAATAGATCGATAAATGGAAAGAAATACACCGTTCATGGAGACGGCAGGCCGTACGTACGCATGAACGTTGTTTTCCTTTCCTCATTGAATTGAATGGAATTAAATGGATGACATACATATATATATATATAAATAAATCCAGTATAATTATTATGTCATATATTTCATTATTACTTATTATATATAATTTATAATCATTTATGAATTGTTAATCATTGAGAATGAATCTCATCGCGTCGTGGAGACGGTTTTCCGTACGTACGCACGAGCGATGATATCGTTCCCATGATCGTGGAATTTTATTGGAGTGTATGTATACTATTACAGAACCAATATCACTTTACAATAATCATATATAGTTATTATTTGCACCATTATACCCATACAAGTAAGGTGGTGGTGGAAAATAGATTACACCACGGCGTGGAGACGGTATTCCGTACGTACGTACGCGCAGTGATTTCGTTTTCCGTAGGATGGATAGATGGTGAAATAGGGTTGTTTCATACTTATAATAACATATCATTATATGAGTTATACTGATGTTATTACTTCATAATTAAACAACCTAATAATAAGAAGTGGAAGAAGAAATAAAGGTGAAAGAATCGGTAACGGAAATTACCTCTTCTTTGAAGCGCCTCTTTGAGACCTCCTCTTAGGGCACTAAAATTGGTCTTTGAAGAAGACCAGGACATATATGATGTTTCTAGGTAAGTGGAGAAGATAATTGGGCAGGGGTGGGCCGATCTTGAAGGCTCAAAGTGGTGTGTGGAAGAGAGGGAGGAGGTTCCCTTTTATAAAGGAGGAGAGGGGCATCTTTGGAATTCTTAAAAATATTAATTTATAATAAATCTAACCCCACTTAAAAACCTCCAAAAATGACTCATATTCTAATATTAGATGAGATAGGGTTGAAATATCATCAACAAACAAATTTATACATGTTTGGATCTTATTTTAAACCTTACCATTTTGATTTATCCTTATTTAATCTATTTAAGTTTATTTGTGGTAATAAAATTCTAAATTTTAAATTATAAAAAATAATTACTTATTTGATGTGAATTTTCCATAATTGTTTACTTTATAAAATTATAGACCATAAAAATTTAAATTTATAATTTTTAAATATTTTTGTGATTTTTAAAAATTTTTATAATATTTTATTTTTATAAAATAACAATAGTGTCAATTTTGACACCATTCATTTATTTGAATTTAAATACAATATATACAGAAGATATGTTCGAAATAAAAGTTTTAATAGATTAATAAAATGTCATATGTATCTATAAAATTAGTGGATCATATTAAATAATTCATATAATATTTATTTTGTTATTTTTTAAAACCATTTATTTGGTTTATCTCTTAATAAAATAATTACTACAACATTTTTGTATAATTATTTAATATACTTATTTGTTACATAAAAATTAAAACTAAAATCCTATGATGACGATAAATCTATTAACTTTCACAATAATACTTTTTCCCGAATTTATAATCTTAAAATCACAATATTTAAATTGTTATATTTATTAAATTATGAAGGTGACAACTTTGGCATCATTTAAAATAAAATAATATAAGTGTCATAATCACTTTTATAAGGCTCCAAACGGTTATATATGAGGTAATTGGATGATTAAGGTGTATATATACACTACCAATAAGTTTTGGTCAGGTTTTTGGGCCCTTTAATGGGTATTATTATTTCAGTAAAAACTATATTACTTATTTCCCACTTAATAAATAATTTCTGTATCATTAATGTATCACCATTAATGACAATTATTTAATCCCTAAACATTATAAATAAATTATCATGATGTAGATAATTTTATTAGATTTATGGAGACTATTCATGTTCGACGTTTTATGATGTTTATCACTAAATTAAAATTATTATACTTATAAGATTTAAGAGAGTGACATGTTGTCACTTTCTTTGGTTTTAATAATAATTAAATTATTTTCATGGTCAAAAGTCCAAAAAATGAATCTAATCCGACCCTAAGGTTATATGGTTATACGTTTATCCATCCAATAGAATTTTGGCATGTGTTAGGGTAATTTTATAATATTATATTTACCCTTAATTACCCGATTTACCTTTAACTATGATAAATAAAATTTACCGTAGTTACTATTCATAATTCCCAAAAATAAAAAGTAGCTTATTAACATAATTTGGACCCACTGATTCCAAATATGGAATCCATTTTTACAAATTCAATACACAAAAGTTGCAGAAATTAAATCAAAATTAATCCCGTTGTCAAAAGAAAATGGGTTTTCTTTAAAACATTGCAAAAGATTGAATTGATTTAACCTACGAATTTAATGTAAAATCAATGCTAATGACATAAATTATATTAAATGGTAAAAATATATTCTATTTATACTTTAAAACCATTCAATATTATAATTTAACCATATAAATTATTGCGATGAAAAAAGTTGTTTTTAATTAAAATATAGCGTGTATTTACTATTCATCAAAATATGAAAGTTACCAGAATAATATGAAAAATTTATCCAAACTAAATTTTTATTTCTTGATTCCAAAGAAGAATTTTATTTTTTCAAATTGAACTTATAAACATGTAAAAAACTAGATTTAATGTGGGTGCGCCATCAAAAGGTGGCAAAACTGCATTTTTTGAAAAATACTTATTTTACCCGAAAAATTTATTTTGTTCTTATACCATGTTCTAGAAAATGTGTAAGATGAATAATAATGTTATAAAGTTTAAAATTTAGTTAATACTATTCATAACGGCTAGTTCATAATAATATTATAATAATATATCATTGTTTAGTAAATCCCAGTATTACATACAACACACGCTATCGAGGAAGGTCGCGATTACGTGTAATGCAAGCCAAGTCAGGGTTGCGTGTTGTGAAAGAATCCTTCATTGTTTCGTATAACAGAATCCAACCATATTTCATTTATACATTGAATATATATATATATATATATATATACTCAATGTTGCGTAGAATAACTATTATCAAAATTGTGTGTAACACGATTCAAGAATAGTGTTGCGTATACTGCAAGCTAATACAGTGTTGCGTATAGTGAAAGGTAATCTTGGTGTAGCATACAACACAAGAAATTAATGAAATTAAAAGAATATTTTTCATAAAATCTCGGGGTGTTACATTCTACCCCCCATAAAATGAATTTCACCCTCGAAATTCGTCGGGGTTATAAATGGTTTACTACTCGAAAGTTTGTTTAATAGAAACCCACATTGTAAAAAGGAATACCAAAACATGTATTTAAAAACTAAAGTATGAAATGTAACAGTTACCCAAATTAACTCATCACTGGATTTCCACGTAGGAGAACATAGGTGAAAATATGTATATGTAAGAAAAATCTAACCATCAAGTTCTGATGGAGAGTGGTAGAGAACATGGCTATGAAAAAGCCAAAAATCACAAAGCTATTGATTTGTGATGATCTAAGGTACCATATGATTCATCGGATATAAGGGAACTAGGACAACATTTTTGGTTTTCATGATCATTTCCCTAAAGTTGATGAATTAAAATAAATACTTGCATGATTTTGGTACAATCTCACTGTTGTTCATGAATTGAACAATTTCCACTTCATCCCTTAAAGAAATGAAGTTGAATTTGTTATTCGTGATGTGTTAGCAGATCATGTGATAGAATGTTGGGTCATTCCATCTCTTTCAAACAAAAGGTTAGCAAAAGTTATAAGTCCATTATATGGTTAGATTAATCGTATATAGTTCCAAAAAAGAACTTATACTTCATATATCATACCGCTTAATAAAATAAAACTAGTTTCTACTAACCAGGGACTTCCTGTAGGCCAGTGGTAGGAAATAAAGGCCAGTCGCACTTCAGTTGTGGGTTCGATTCCCATAGCCGTGTCCAACGCGATGGGCTGTCGCCCGTCCTGCAGGTTGTCCTTTTTCTAAAACTACATTACTATAACATCACATAAATAATATCGAAAAAAACTTATATCCTTAAACAATACAAACTTATGTCCAACATAATCCATTCCAATCTTTAGGCTTATCCATAATACTACAGTCCACTCTCATATTATAGTGAAAATGATTACCAGATATTTCATATAACAAGCATGTTAATTCCATCATTGATCCCCATATATCATAAGATATGTCTTGTTGGTCACATTCCAAACATTAGGAGGCCTTAATCATGTATTCTCTTGAAAAAATGAATACCCATTGAATCTTAGTGAAAACATGAATGTTGTCAAAAGTTAACTCTTTCCACATACCAAAATCCAAAAATTCTATATACTCAAACCATGATATAACCTTCTCCTTATATCAGTCATGAGATCATGAATACTATCAAACATTTAATTTTCTTCTTATCCCTTCATTATGCGCATATCATCTACTTTCCAAAAATATTTGAATAACATTTCCTGGTTACTAGTACCATTAATCATACACTTTCAATACTTGGGAAAGAAAATAGTGTAACAATCCTTAGATGTCTCTTTATTCCATAGTACCATGAGATTACTTATACAACATTACACTTGATAAACATGTAATCATTCCGCTACCTTCTTAAATTATAGACCGAGCTTCAACAATTCTTTCAACTCACATATCATTTGTAGTCTCTTCATCATCATCAACATAAATACTTCCCATACGACCGTATTGATTCTCTTCATGAGACTTTCCCTTAGGGCATTGGTTTGCATAAGCCCGTACATTCCACATTTAAAACATTTAACCATTATTGATGTCGTAGCAATACCATTATCCTCATCCATGGTGTTAATCGAACCTTTTCCTTTGCACTTACTAGCTTTGTGTCCTTCTTTTCCACACCCAAAGCATATTCCAATTCCTTTGAAACAATATCCCAGATTCCTCTTCCAACATGATTTACATGAGGGAAATTGAACTTTCTTTCCTCTATGATCATCATGAAACTCCATCTTTCTCTTATTATCTGAGTCAGGAAACTTACCAAAGTTGAGATTATTGATCATATTATGAGATTTCTGATTAGGCATAATAACGATGTTTGGACTTCCAAATCCCGTTTCATTTGGTTTCTCATGAAGAATATCATTCCATTGTCCGTCATATCCTCCATTATCATGAATCTTCCCGTTTCCAGCCATTTTCTAAAACCCAAAAAGTATAGTGTGAGAGGAAAAAATCATGCTAGGGAAAACAACATAGTAAAGGGGGAGTACCCACAATATCTAACATCTTAGGTTAAATTCTAATATCGTTACCATAGTTCTAGTACTATATCCTATACGTATACTTATCCTTAGGTACATCCCTAGACATACCTTAGAAATATCTCTAGGGATCTCACTAACGTTTTCTCATCCTAGTTTCCAAAGGTTGACTAAACCTTTCCTGTGATACCAACTATAGAGACCCGAAACTTGACGTACATGGACATTACATTACTTTAGCGTAATACTTAATAAATAACAAAAATAGACACACAAGGACCATAATAGTTTAGTGTCTTTGGAAACTTGGAACGTAATCTTCTAATCGTGGTGAAAGATCTTCAACATCTCCCATAAAGATCTTCCCCTTTTTTTTCTTACCTAAAACCTTTCTGTATAACCTGGGTAAAAGAAAACATGAAAAAGGTGAGCTCAAATGCTCAGTAAGGGTAAGCATGGATAAAATAAAACATACCATATACATTTGAACTTAAAAACATGAACATAATGTTTAAACATCAAAAGCTTGAGAAATGACATAAAACGTGGAAGTACATAAGGCATAGATCATAAAGAAACATTAAGAATGATAAAATAGCATGTGAATAAAACATGTAATTTTGGAAACCATTAAGAACATGATATGATTTCCATAGCATCCTAGGCATTGCTGCCAAGACCATCTTAGTGGACAAAGTCCCTTTCTGAATCGAGTTCACTCCTCGTTCCAGTCCTGTATTACTGAACCGGTTTAACTTGTCGTTCCAGCCATGTCTATCTCATGAGATATAAATCTTTACCCAATGCATTGGAGGGAGATATAGGTCCCACCCATCTCATAATGAAATCATTATTACTTGTGCCACAAAATAAACATACATCATTCATAAAAACCCAATAAATAAAATGGGTTTCATAAAGATCATCCCATCATCAGATAATCCATATAAAAGAAATGGATATCATTTCATAATAAGGAAAGTGAAAACATGTAAATCATAGATACATGATACTTGAAACATACACATATGAAATAATGTCATCTTAGATGAAAAATGGTTTTGATAAAACACTTGAGAAGAATTCTTGAGAAAAATATCCTTTCTTATTCAAAATCATTATCTTTTCATAAAATGTCATGCAATTTTAAAAGAAAAGGATTTTTTTGAAAATAGTCATGAAATCTTTTAGATTAAGCCTCTTGAAAAGTAGGGTTTATAAAACCATAAAAATCTGTTCGTTCCGTATAAGTTAAAAAAACATTCTTCTCGTACTTTTGCCGGAAAAGTCAAAAACAGTACCTCGTAACGTAAACAAAAGAAAGATTCCTTACATACCATGTAGTAAAGTCAAAAAATGGGTAAAAAGGACTTTAAACATACATTAAAACACTTTTATAAAACATGGAAATGGAGGATAGAAATAACCCTAGTAAATACTTACGAATAAGCAATCTTGGATAAAAATGAGATTTGTAAAATTATCCCTTACCTTAGGTCCGATATGCTTCGTACGTATCTGAACCTCCTGTATAATGATTTAAATAATTTTATTGAATTATTACAGAATCATATTAATTGTTATGATATCATATATTGTTCACTTATGACTTTATATTACCCGTTCTTTTGTAAATTCCATGTTAAAGAGCGTTTTGGGTAAAATCGTTTCATTTGTTGTCCATGTTTTGACTTGTAATTATTCATATGATTACTTAGATCATGATTACTTACATCCAGAATGTAAAACATGATTTATATATAATATATATTCAGAATATACATATATATAATAGATCGATAAATGGAAAGAAATACACCGTTCATGGAGACGGTAGGCCGTACGTACGCATTAACGTTGTTTTCGTTTCCTCATTGAATTGAATGGAATTAATTGGATGACATACATATATATATATATATATATATATATATATACATAAATCCAGTATCATTATTATGTCATATATTTCATGATTACTTATTATATACACTTTATAATCATTTATGAATTGTTAATCATTGAGAATGAATCTCATCGCGTCGTGGAGACGGTATTCCGTACGTTCACACGAGCGATGATATCGTTCCCATGATCGTGGAATTTTATTGGAGTGTATGTATACTATTACAGAATCAGTATCACTTTAAAATAATCATATATAGTTATTATTTACACCATTATACCCATCCAAGTAAGGTGGTGTGGGAAAATATATTACACCACGACGTGGAGACGGTATTCCGTACGTACGCACGTGCGGTGATTCCATTTTCCGTAGGATGGATAGATGGTGAAATAGGGTTGTTTCATAATTACAATAACATATCAGTATATTATTGATACTGATGTTATTACTTCATAATGAAACAACCTAAGAATAAGAAGTGGATGAAGAAATAAAGGAGAAAGAATCGGTAACGGAAATTACCTCTTCTTTGAAGCGCCTCTTTGAGACCTCCTCTTAGGGCACTAAAATTGGTCTTTGAAGAAGACCAGGACCTCTAAGATGTTTCTTGGGAAGTTTAGAAGATAATTGGTCAGGGGTGGGCCGATCGTGAAGGCTCAAAGTGGTGTGTGGAAGAGAGGGAGGAGGTGCCCTTTTATAAGGGAGGAGAGGGGCACCTTTGGAATTCTTAAAAATATTAATTTATAATAAATCTAACCCCACTTAAAAACCTCCAAAAATGACTCATATTCGAATATTAGATGAGATAGGGTTGTAATATCATCAACCAATCAAATTTAGACATGTTTTGATCTTATTTTAAACCTTACCATTTTGATTTATCCTCATTTAATCTATTTAAGTTTATTTGTGGTAATAAAATTCTAAATTTTAAATTATAACAAATAATTACTTATTTGTTATGAATTTTTGATAATTGTTTACTTTATAAAATTATAGACCATATTAATTTAAATTTATAATTTTTAAATATTTTTGTGATTTTTAAACAATTTTATAATATGTTATTTTTATAAAAGAACAATAGTGTCAATTTTGACACTATTCATTTATTTGAATTTAAATAAAATATATACAAAAGATATGTTTAAACTAAAAGATTTAATAGATTCATAAAATGTCATATGTATCTATAAAATTAGTTTATCACATTAAATATTTCATATAATATTTATTTTATTATTTTTAAAACCATTTATTGTTTTATCTCTTAATAATATAATTACTACAACATTTTTATATAATTATTTAATATACTGATTTGTTGCATAAAAATTAAAAATAAAATTTTATGATGAAGATAAATATATTACCTTTCACAATAATACTTTTACTCGAATTTATCATCTTAAAATCACAATACTTAAATTGTTATATTTATTAAATTATGAAGGTGACAACTTTGGCATCATTTAAAATAAAATAATATAAGTGTCATAATCACTTTTATAAGGCTCCAAACGGTTATATATTAGGTAATTGGATGCTTACGGTGTAGATATACACTACCAATAAGTTTTGGTCAGGTTTATGGGCTTTTAATGGGTATTATTATTTCAATAAAAACTATATTACTTATTTCCCACTTAATAAATAATTTCTGTATCATTAATGTATCACCATTAATGACAATTATTTAATCCCTAAAAATTATAAATAAATTATCATGATGTAGATAATTTTAGTATCGTTCTGGAGACTATTCATGTTCTAAGTTTTATGATGTTTATCACTAAATTAAAATTATTATACTTATAAGATTTAAGAGAGTGACATGTTGTCACTTTCTTTGGTTTTAATAATAATTAAATTATTTTCCTGGTAAAAAGTCCAAAAAATGAATCTAATCTGACCCTTAGGTTATATGGGTCTACGTTTAGCCATACAAGAGAATTTTTTCATGTTTTAGGGTAATTTTATAATATTATATTTACCCTTAATTACCCGATTTACCTTTAACTATGGTAAATAAAATTTACAGTAGTTACTATTCATAATTCCAAAAAATAAAAAGTAGCTTATTAACATAATTTGGACCCACTGATTCCAAATATGGAATCCATTTTTCCAAATTCAATACACAAAATTTTCAGAAATTAAATCAAAATTAATCCCGTTGTCGAAAGAAAACGGGTTTTTCTTTACAACATTGCAAAAGGTTGAATTGATTTAACCTACAAATTTAATGTAAAATAAATGCTAATGAAATAAATTATATTAAATGGTAAAAATATATTCTATTTATACTTTAAAACCATTCAATATTATAATTTAACCATATAAATTATTTCAATGAAAAAAGTTGTTTTTAATTAAAATATAGCGTGTTTTTACTATTCATCAAAATATGAAAGTTACCAGAATAATATGAAAAATTTATCCAATGTGAATTTTTATTTCTTGATTCCAAAGAATAATTTTATTTTTGTCAAATTGAACATATAAACATGTAAAAAACTATATTTAATGTGGGTGTGCCATCAAAAGGCGGCAAAACTGCATTTTTTGAAAAATACTTATTTTACCCGAAAAATTTATTTTGTTCTTATACCATGTTCTAGAAAATGTGTAAGATGAATAATAATTTTATAAAATTCAAAATTTAGTTAATACTGTTCATAATGTATAGTTCATAATAATATTATAATAATATATCATTGTTTAGTAAAACCCGATATTGCGTACAACACATGCTATCGAGGAAGGTCGCGATTGCGAGTAATGCAAGCCAAGTCAGGGTTGCGTGTTGTGCAAGAATCCTTCGTTGTTTCGTATAATATAATCCAACCATATTTCATTTATACATTGAATATATATATATATATATACTCAATGTTGTGTAGAATAACTATTATCAAAATTGCGTGTAACACGATCCAAGAATAGTATTGCATATACTGCAAGCTAATACGGTGTTGCGTATAGTGCAAGGTAATATTGGTGTAGCATACAACACAAGACATTAATGAAATTAAAAGAATATTTTTCATAAAATCTCGGGGTGTTACATTCTACCCCCCTTAAAATGAATTTCGCCCTCGAAATTCATCGGGGTTATAAATGGTTTACTACTCGAAAGTTTGTTTAATAGAAACCCACATCGTAAAAAGGAATACCAAAACATGGATTTAAAAACTAAAGTATGAAATGTAACGGTTAACCAAATTAACTCATCACTGGATTTCCACATAGGAGAACATAGGTGAAAATATAGATATGGAAGAAAAATCTAACCATCAAGTTCTGATGGAGAGTGGTAGAGAAATGGCTATGAAAAATCCAACAATCACAAAGCTATTTATTTGTGATGATCTAAGGTACCATCTGATTCATCGGATATAAGGGAACTAGGACAACATTTTTGGTTTTCAAGATCATTTCCCTAAAGTTGATGAATTAAAAGAAATACTTGCATGATTTTGGTACAATCTCACTATTGTTCGTGAATTGTACAATTTCCACTTCATCCCTTAAAGAAATGAAGTTGAATTTGTTATTCGTGATGTGTTAGCAGATCATGTGATAGAATGATGGGTCATTCCATCTCTTTCAAACGAAAGGTTATCAAAAGTTATAAGTCCATCTTATGGTTAGATTAATCGTATATGGTTCCAAAAAAGAACTTATACTTCATATATCATACCGCTTAATAAAATAAAACTAGTTTCTACTAACCAGGGACTTCTTGTAGGCCAGTGGTAGAAAATAAAGGCCAGTCGCACTTCGGTTGTGGGTTTGATTCCTATAGCCTTGTCCGACGTGATGGGCTATCGCCCATCCTACAGGTTGTCCTTTTTTTAAAACTACATTACTATAACATCCCATAAATAATATTGAAAAAAAAATTCTATCCTTAAACAATAATAACTTATGTCCAACATAATCCATTCCAATCTTTAGGATTATCCATAATACTGCAGTCCACTCTCATATTATAGTGAAAACAATTACCAGATATTTCATATAACAAGCATGTTAATTCCATCGTTGATCCCCATATATCATAAGATATGTCGTGTTGGTCACATTCCAAACATTCGAAGGACTTAATCATGTATTCTCTTGAAAAATGAATACCCATTGAATCTTAGTGAAAACATGAATGCTGTCAAAAGTTAACTCTTTCCACATACAAAAATCCAAAAATTCTATATACTCAAACCATGATATAACCTTCTCCTTATATCAGTCATGAGTTCATGAATACTATCAAACATTTAATTTTCTTCTTATCCCTTCATTATGCGCATATCATCTACTTTCCAAAAATATTTGAATAACATTTCATGGTTACTAGTACCATTAATCATACACTTTCCAAACTTAGGAAAGAAAATAGTGTAACAATCCTTAGATGTATCTTTATTCCATAGTACCATGAGATTACTTATACAATATTACACTTGATAAACATGTAATCATTCCACTTCCTTCTTAAACCATTGACCGAGCTTCAACAATTCTTTCAACTCACATATCATTTGTAGTATCTTCATCATCATCAACATAAATACTTCCCATACGACCATACTGATTCTCTTCATGAGACTTTCCCTTAGGGAATTGGTTTGCATAATGCCCGTACATTCCACATTTAAAACATTTAACCGTTGTTGTTGTCGTAGCAATACCATTATCCTCATCCATGGTGTTAACTGAACATTTTCCTTTGCACTTACTAGCTTTGTGTCCTTCTTTTCCACACCCAAATCATCTTCCAGTTCCTTTGAAACAATCTCCCCGATTCCTCTTCCCACATGATTTACATGAGGGAAATTGAACATTATTTCCTCTATGATCATCATGAAACTATATCTTTCTCTTATTATCGGAGTCGGGAAACTTACCAAAGTTGATATTATTGATCATATTATGATATTTCTGATTAGGAATAATAACGATGTTTGGAATCCCAAATCCCGTTTCATTTGGTTTCTCATGATGAATATCATTCCATTGTCTGTCATATCCTCCATTATCATGAATCTTCCTGTTTCCAACCATTTTCTAAAACCCAAAAAGAATAGTGTGAGAGGAAAAAATCATGCTAGGGAAAACAACATAGTAAAGGGGGAGCACCCAAAATATCTAACATCTTAGGTTAAATTCTAATATCGTTACCGTAGTTCTAGGACTATATCCTATACGTATACTTATCCTTAGGTACATCCCTAGACATACCTTAGAAATATCTATATGGATCTCACTAACATTTTCGCATCCTAGTTTTCAAAGGTTGACTAAACCTTTCCTCTGATACCAACTGTAGAGACCCGAAGCTTGACGTACATGGACATTACATTAATTTAGCGGAATACTTAATACATAACAAAAATAGACACACAAGGAATGTCATAGTTTAGTGTCTTTGGAAACTTGGAACGTAATCTTCTAATCGTGGTGAAAGATCTTCAACATCTCCTATAAAGATCTTCCCCCTTTTTTTTCTTACCTAAAACCTTTCTTTATATCCTAGGGAAAAGAAAACATAAAAAGGGTGAGCCCAAATGCTCAGTAAGGGTAATCATGGATAAAAGAAAACATACCATATACATTTGAACTTAAAAACATGAACATAATGTTTAAACATCAAAAGCTTGAGAAATGACATAAAACATAGAAGTACGTAAGGCATAGATCATAAAGAAACATTAAGAATGATAAAATAGCATGGGAATAAAACATGTAATTGTGGAAACCATTAATCACATGATATGATTTCCATAGTAGCCAAGGCATTGCTGCCAAGACCATCTTAGTGGACAAAGTCCCTTTCTGAATCGAGTTCACTCCTCGTTCCAGTCCTGTATTACTGAACTGGTTTAACTTGCCTTTCCAGCCATGTCTATCTCATGAGATATAAATCTTTACCCAATGCATTGGAGGGAGATATAGGTCCCACCCATCTCATAATGAAATAATTCTTACTTGTGCCACAAAATAAACATACATCATTCATGAAAACCCAATAAATAAAATGGGTTTCATAAACATCGTATCATCATCACATAATCGATATAAAAGAAATGGATATCATTTCATAATAAGGAAAGTGAAACCATGTAAATCATATAGACATGATACTTGAAACATACACATATGAAATAATGTCATCTTAGATGAAAAATGGTTTTGATAAAACACTTGAGAAGAATTCTTGAGGAAAATATCCTTTTTTATTCAAAATCATTCTCTTTTCATAAAATGTCATGAAATTTTAAAATAAAAGGATTTTTTTTGAAAATATTCATGAAATATTTTGGATTAAGCTTCATGAAAATAAGGCTTTATAAAACTGTAAAAATCCTTTCGTTCCGTATAAGTTAAAAAAACATTCTTCTCGTACTTTTGCCGGAAAAGTCAAAAAAAGTACCTCGTAACGTAAACAAAAGAAATATTCCTTACATACCATGTAGTAAAAGTAAAAAATGGGTAAAAAGGACTTTAAACATACATGAAAACACTTTTATAAAACATGGAAATGTATGATATAAATAACCCCAGTAAATACTTACGAAAAAGCAATCTCGGATAAAAATGAGATTTGCAAAATTATCCCTTACCTTAGGTCCGATATGCTTCGTACGTATCCGAACCTCCTGTATAATGATTTAAATAGTGTTGTTGAATTATTAAAGAATCATATTAATTGTTATGATATCATATATTGTTCACTTATGATTTTATATTACCCGTTCTTTTGTAAATTCCATGTTAAAGAGAGTTTTGGGTAAAATTGTTTCATTTATCGTCCGTGTTTTGACTTGTAATTATTCATATGATTACTTAGATCATGATTAATTACATCCAGAATGTAAAACATGATTTATATATAATATATATTCAGAATATACATATATATAATAGATCGATAAATGGAAAGAAATACACCGTTCATGGAGACGGTAGGCCGTACGTACGCATGAACGTTGTTTTCGTTTCCTCATTGAATTGAATGGAATTAATTGGATGAAATACATATATATATATATACATAAATCCAGTATCATTATTATTTCATATATTTCAAGATTACTTATTATATATACTTTATAATAATTTATGAATGGTTAATCATTGAGAATGAATCTCATCGCGTCGTGGAGACGGTATTCCGTACGTACGCACGAGCGATGACATCGTTCCCATGATCGTGGAATTTTATTGGAGTGTATGTATACTATTAAAGAATCAATATCACTTTACAATAATCATATATAGTTATTATTTACACCATTATACCCATCCAAGTAAGGTGGTGGTGGAAAATAGATTACACCACGGTGTGGAGATGGTATTCCGTACGTACGCACGCACGGTGATTTCGTTTTCCGTAGGATGGATAGATGGTGAAATAGGGTTGTTTCATACTTATAATAACATATCAGTATATGATTGATACTGATGTTATTACATCATAATTAAAAAAGCTAAGAAGAATAAGTAGAAGAAGAAATAAAGGTGAAAGAATCGGTAACGGAAATTACCTCTTCTTTGAAGCGCCTCTTTGAGACCTCCTCTTAGGGCACTAAAATTGGTCTTTAAAGAAGACCATGAACTCTAGGATGTTTCTAGGGAAGTTTATAAGATAATTGGTCAGGGGTGGGCCGATATTTAAGGCTCAAAGTGGTGTGTGGAAGGGAGGGAGGAGGTGCCCTTTTATAAGGGAGGAGAGTGGCACCTTTGGAATTCTTAAAAATATTAATTTATAATAAATCTAACCCCACTTAAAAACCTCAAAAAATGACTCATATTAAAATATTAGATGAGATAGGGTTGTAAAAGCATAAACCAATCAAATTTAGACATGTTTGGATCTTATTTTAAACCTTACCATTTTGATTTATCCTTATTTAATCTATTTAAGTTTATTTGTGGTAATAAAATTCTAAATTTTAAATTATAACAAATAATTACTTATTTGTTGTGAATTTTCCATAATTGTTTACTTTATAACATTATAGACCATATAAATTTAAATTTATAATTTTTAAATATTTTTGTGATTTTTAAACAATTTTATAATATGTTATTTTTATAAAATAACAATAGTGTCAATTTTGACACTATTCATTTATTTGAATTTAAATAAAATATATACAGAAGATATGTTCTAAATAAAAGCTTTAATAGATTCATAAAATGTCATATGTATCTATAAAATTAGTGGATAACATTAAATAGTTCATATAATATTTATTTTATTATTTTTAAAACTATTTATTTGGTTTATCTCTTAATAAAATAGTTACTACAACATTTCTGTATAATTATTTAATATACTGATTTGTTGCATAAAAATTAAAAATAAAATCCTATGATAAAGATAAATCTATCAAATTTCACAATAATACTTTTACTCGAATTTATCATCTTAAAATCACAATATTTAAATTGTTATATTTATTAAATTATGAAGGTGACAACTTTGGCATCATTTAAAAGAAAATAGTATAAGTGTCATAATCACTTTTATAAGGCTCCAAACGGTTATATATTAGGTCATTGGATGATTAAGGTGTAGATATACACTACCAATAAGTTTTGGTCAGGTTTGTGGGCCTTTTAATGGGTATTATTATTTCAATAAAAACTATATTACTTATTTCCCACTTAATAAATAATTTCTGTATCATTAATGTATCACCATTAATGACAATTATTTAATCCCTAAAAATTATAAATAAATTATCATGATGTAGATAATTTTATTATCTTCCTGGAGACTATTAATATTCAAAGTTTTATGATTTTTATCACTAAATTAAAATTATTATACTTATAAGATTTAAGAGAGTGACATGCCGTCACTTTCTTTGGTTTGAATAATAATTAAATTATTTTCATGGTAAAAAGTCCAAAAAATGAATCTAATCCTACCCTTAGGTTATATGGTTCTAATTTTAGCCATCAAATAGAATTTTGGAATGTGTTAGGGTAATTTTATAATTTTATATTTACCCTTAATTACCCGATTTACCTTTAACTATGGTAAATAAAATTTACCGTAATTACTATTCATAATTCCCAAAAATAAAAAGTAGCTTATTAAAATAATTTGGACCCACTGATTCCAAATATGGAATCCATTTTTCCAAATTCAATACACAAAAGTTTCAGAAATTAAATCAAAATTAATCCCGTTGTCGAAAGAAACTAGGTTTTTCTTTAAAACATTGCAAAAGATTGAATTGATTTAACCTACGAATTTAATGTAAAATCAATGCTAATGACATAAATTATATTAAATGGTAAAAATATATTCTATTTATACTTTAAAAACATTCAATATTATAATTTAACCATATAAATTATTGCGATGAAAAAAGTTGTTTTTAATTAAAATATAGCGTGTTTTTACTATTCATTAAAATATGAAAGTTACCAGAATAATATGAAAAATTTATCCAAAGTAAATTTTTATTTCTTGATTCCAAAGAAGAATTTTATTTTGTCAAATTGAACTTATAAACATGTCAAGAACTAGATTTAATGTGGGTGCGCCATCAAAAGGTGACAAAACTGCATTTTTTGAAAAATACTTATTTTACCCGAAAAATTTATTTTGTTCTTATACCATGTTCTAGAAAATGTGTAAGATGAATAATAATGTTATAAAATTGAAAATTTAGTTAATACTATTCATAACGGCTAGTTCATAATAATATTATAATAATATATCATTGTTTAGTAAAACCCGGTATTGCGTACAACACACGCTATCGAGGAAGGTCGCGATTGCGTGTAATGCAAGCCAAGTCAGGGTTGCGTGTTGTGAAAGAATCCTTCGTTGTTTTGTATAACAGAATCCAACCATATTTCATTTATACATTGAATATATATGTTGGAATCACCTGTTTTGATAATCCCAAATCATGCTTAAACATTAATTATGATGTATTAAAACCTTGCATTAATCTTATTATTCTATGCTTAAACGTATTTTATTCTAAACAGTTCATATTCTTACTCTCATAACTTTACTGTAACAGATTACAGTAGTATTTACATAAGTTTGGTATTGTTAGCTAACAGTCAGAGCTTTCTTTTCAAAGTCACAGTTACAGTTAACTGTCACCTTAAGTTACTGTTGCAATAAGTTCACAGTTACAAGGTTACAGTCGAAGACTAATACAAGCTTACAGTTACGAGTCCACTGCTATCTATTGTCAAAGCTCACAGACGAAGGTCACAGTTACAAGACTTCTGCTCAAAGTTTTCTCTGCTCAAGTTCACAGACGAACAAGTCTACAGTTGGAACAAGTTCACAGTCGAACAAGCCTACAGTCATAAGCCTACAGTCAAGGTTACAGTTAGACAGCTTCTGTCGACTAAGTCTACTGATGATCGAAGTCTACAGTTGACAAAGGTTACAGTTCTACAAATTTGATGTTACAAGTCTACAGTTAGAAAGGCTACAGTTACATGGAGTAAAAGCTACCATTGCAAGCCTACAGACAGCAAGCCCTTTGTTGAAGTCAGCAGTCAGAAGGAAGTACACAGTTGGAAGACCACAGTTGAAGTCAACAGTGACATACATTCTTGACTCACTGTTTTAATTTCTTTATTTCCTACATTTAATCTATCTAACGGTCATATCATACATTTTGATGATTTGTCAAATATCTGATAAAGGTTGTCGGATGTCAGGAACCCGCACCTCGTACCTGCTGAAAAGAAATCTTTTCTATCCCCTGTCGGGAGATAAATACGAGAAGACTACGCTGCCCAAAAAAATGCGAACCAGAGAAGTGCGTGGTGGACGAAATATACCAGAAACACAAGAAGATAAAAACGAGTTCCATCAAGAACACAGAGAAGCATATAGTCAATCAAGTATACTCGAGAAGTGTTCTGTGCATACAAGAAGAACCCTGAAGAACTTCATCGACTACATTCTCACTACCTGTGAACCTGGAGCATACGACACTCTGTTTCTCAAACAGAAACGAGAAGAGGACTCAAATTCTCTTCTGATCGAATACAAGAGCTACACTGAGATCACCAGAACCACTTCTAAACTCTACATCTCTTGTTCTGTGATTTATTCTATATTTTGAGCAGTGTGTGTTATCTGTACACATTGACTCCTGTACTTTCACTGGAGGATCTGTAAATCCTCAGCAAATCTTTTTGCACCCCATTTCCCACTGTGGATAGTGGTAGAGGTCTTGTGACCTGGACAGCTTGTTGCTGTTGTTTGTTTTCCCACGAAGAACTGTTGTAGAGGTCTTGTGACCTGGACAGTGTGTTCACTGTTGTTAACCCCGATCCAGGGTGTGGATCATTTTATATAAAATTTTGAGAGGACTAAGTCTCGGCTTGAGACTGAACCTCTTGGTTAATTCTGTGTGTTTATAGTTATACTCTATATCCATACTATACATATTTATTTCATATTCCGCTGCTATTACTTTGAAATATAATCTGTCTTCAAAGCTACTTTGATAATTAAATTTGCAAGTGTTTATATTTGTTATAAATCAGTAAGTTAGTTTCAAAAGTTAATTTAATCATAAGATTACGTTAACTGAGAATTAATCAATCTTTGAGAAACTAATTGAACCTTTATAATCTATATAAATTCACTACAGTTTAATTTGTTTTTGAAATTGGGGGATTTTAATAGAAATTGTTTTTAACAGAAATTTTAATTGGAACTCAATTCACCCCCCTCTTGAGTGTCCACTCCGACCAACATTTGGTATCAGAGGTTGGATTTATCTCTGTTATACTTGCTCAAAGTTTTATTTTAACTCTCTGTTTTTAAAACCGTGATTGTAGTTTTATCTAAAAGATCTTAAATTTCTGTTAGTTCTAAATTTTATCTCTTTAAAACATCTTCTAAAATTTCCTTATGGATAATAGACTAGAAGGTGCTGCTACTAACAGGCCACCCTTCTTTAATGGTGTAAATTATGCCCAATGGAAGCTCAAAATGAAAATTCATTTGGAAAGTATGGGTTTTGATATTTGGACTGCTATAGAGTCTCAATACAAGATTCCAGAAACTGAAAGAATAACTTGGGATGAACCTACTAAGGTAGCTTACAATAATAATTGTAAGGCTATGAATGCTCTCTACTGTGCTCTAGGAGATGAGGAGTTCAATAGAATTTCTGCATGTAAAACTGCTTTTGAAATCTGGGACACCTTAGCTGTTTCTCATGAAGGAACAACTAATGTCAAGGAAATGCGGTTAAACACTTATACTATCAAATATGATAACTTTAAGATGAAAGCTGATGAACCTATTTCTGATATGTATCTCAGGTTTAATGAGATAGTCAACACAATGAGCTCACTCGGGAAGATTGTTCCAGCAAAGGAGCAAATCATGAGATTATTGAGATGTCTGCCTGACAGATGGAGAGGCACATCCGTTTCAATTAGAGAATCCTGTGATATTGGAACTTTGCCTGTCAAGGAGTTAATTGGTAAGCTGATGATGTACGAAGAAGAGCTAAAGGTGAATAAAGAGGAAGACGAGGAACCAAAACGAAAATCTGTAGCTTTTAAGTCTACTGCATCAAAGAGCAAAGACAAGGAGAAAGTGCATATACCAACTGAAAGCTCATCTAGTGAAGACTTAGATTCTGACAGTGATGAGGAGATGGCACAAATAGCAAGGAGATTCAAGAAGTTCTATAGGAAGAAGAAGTTCTTCAGAAAACCAAACTACAAGGGTAAGTATGATAGACAAGGTAAGTGGAAGAAAGATTGGAAGAAAACTGATAAAGAAGAAGACATAGTTTGCTATGAATGTAAAAGGAAAGGACACATCAAAGCTGAATGTCCTAAGTTAAAATTCAAGAAGAAATATGAGTACAAGGACAAGAATTATAAGAAAGCTATGAAGGCCACCTGGAGTGCTTCAGAAGACAGCACAAGTGAATCAGAGTCCAGTGATTCTGAAAGAAATCGTGCTAATATGTGTTTCATGACAAACACATCTGAGGTAACCTTAGACACTCCCACTTTAAACTCTTATTATTCTGAAGGTGAAGCAGAATCTGGTTTTGATTCTGAGAATATGTCTAAAGATTAATTGATTGAATACTGTAATATGCTGGAAGAAACGTGTAATGAACTAAAGGATAAATATAGGTCTTTAAAGAAACAGCATGCTCTTACTGCAAGTGTCAAGTCTGCACTTGATGTAGAAAAAGAGAAAAATGTTCAACTATTAAAGGAGAATACAGAACTGAAACTATCTAATGAACAACTTAGAAAGGACTTAGAAACATTCACAAATGGAAAAGATACTCTAACCCAACTGCTAGGAAAGCAAGTTGCACCTAAGTATGCTACTGGATTGGGATACCAACCTGGACAAAGACAGTGTACTAAAACCCGATTTATTTCCAAGTCTGGAAAAAATCCTGCTAGTTCCAGTTTTGGAAATTCGTATGCCTCAACTGGTTATTTAAATAGTTGTCGATCAAGTAAAGTATATCTCTCTAAATCTGTTGCATCTATTAATTGTATGGGACCCATAAGACAAATCTGGGTACCTAAATCCTTGATTGCTAACATATCTGGACCCAAGAAAATCTGGGTACCAAAGTCATTTCCTGTCTAATCTGTTTTGTAGGAAATCTGTTTGAAAAGCAATTACAAGAAGGTATGGTACTTAGACAGTGGATGTTCAAGACACATGTCTGGGGACTATTCGTGCTTCAAAAGCTTAATAAAGGTTGATGGAGGATATGTCACTTTTGGTGATAACTCAAAAGGAAAAATCATCGGCTTAGGCCAGATTGGTAACACTGACTCCGTATTAATTTCCAAAGTTTTATTTGTTGATGGACTTAAGTACAACCTACTTAGCATTTCTCAATTGTGTGATGATGGCTTTAATGTCAAGTTTGAAAACAATTCTTGTGATGTTTATAATTCCAAAAATGCTTTAATATTTTCTGCCTTAAGAAATGAAAATGTTTATGCTGTTGACTTAAACACTTTAGCTAAACATAATGTTACTTGCTTAAATGCTTTTCATAAAGAGTCTTGGCTGTGGCATAGGAGATTAGGACACTGCAACATTCACTCACTTAGAAAACTCTCTAAGAAACACCTAGTTAGAGACCTACCTAAGCTTGAATTCCCAAATGACAAAGTGTGTAATCCCTGTCAAAAGGGAAAACAACACAAAGTTTCTTTTAAACCAAAGAAAGAAGTTTCAACTTCTCAACCACTTGAACTGGTTCACATGGATTTGTTTGGACCATCAAGAATTTCAAGTCTAAATGGGAAGCACTATGTTTATGTTCTTGTAGATGACTTTTCTAGATATACTTGGGTATACTTTCTAGCTCACAAAAGTGAAGCCTGCTCTTCCTTTATTAAATACTCTAAGTCTGTAGAAAATCTTAGTGGACTTAAGATTAAGACCTTGAGGAGTGATCATGGTCGTGAGTTTGAGAATCAAGAATTTGAATCTTACTGCTCACTCAATGGCTATTCTCATAACTTTTCTGCCCCTAGGACACCTCAACAGAATGGTGTAGTGGAAAGAAGAAACAGAACCCTGCAAGAAATTGCTAGAACTATGCTCAATGAATATGACCTGCCAATTTACTTCTGGGCTGAAGCTGTTAATACAACCTGCTATGTTATTAATAGAGTCTTGATTAGACCGGTTCTTAAGAAAACCTCTTATGAGTTGTGGAACCATAGGAAGCCTAAGGTTAATTACTTTAGAGTTTTTGGATGCAAAGTCTTTATTCTGAATACTAAAGATAATCTTGATAAATTTGCTCCAAAAAGTGATGAAGGAATTTTCCTAGGTTACTCTATGTCTAGTAAAGCCTATAGAGTGTTCAATAAGAAAACCAAATGTGTGGAAGAATCTGTTCACATCAAGTTTGATGAGACTGATCCACATGATTCTAAAACTTCTCTTGAAGATGTTGAAGAAGACTTATCTGTTCTGGACCTAAATGACAAATCTAAAGAACCTGCAATAAAAACATCCAGTTCTGGACTTTTTCCAGAATCTTCCTCTGTGGAACCCGAACCTATAGATGAACCTGAAATCTCTAGTCCAACCTTTACCAAATCAACTAGGATTCTAAAGAATCATCCTTTAGATGCTGTTGTTGGTAATCTTGATAGAGGAACACAAACTAGAGCTTCTCTAAGAAATCATGTTGAACATCAAGCTTTTCTTTCACAGCTTGAACCCAAAAATGTCAATGATGCTATCAGTGATGAATTCTGGGTAATGGCTATGCAAGAAGAACTAAATCAGTTTGAAAGAAACAAAGTTTGGGAATTAGTGGAAAGACCTAAATACACTCTTACCATAGGCACTAAATGGGTGTTTAGAAACAAAGTTGATGAGTTTGGTAACATAATCAGAAACAAAGCTAGGCTGGTTGCACAAGGGTATAATCAGGAAGAAGGAATAGACTATGAGGAAACCTTTGCACCTGTGGCTAGACTAGAGGCCATTAGGATATTACTTGCTTATGCTGCTCATCTGAATTTCAAACTATATCAAATGGATGTTAAAAGTGCTTTTCTAAATGGATATATAATTGAGGATGTATTTGTGGAACAACCTCCTGGTTTTACAAATCCCCATTTTTCTAATCATGTTTTTAAATTATCTAAAGCTTTATATGGTTTAAAGCAAGCTCCAAGAGCTTGGTATGATAGGCTCAGCTCTTTTCTTATTTCGAAAGGATTTACTAAAGGGATAGCTGATCCTACTCTTTTTATTAAATGGATTTCTAAAGATGTCTTAATAGTACAAATTTATGTGGATGATATTATTTTTGGATCTTCTAAAAATTCTTTATGTGTTGATTTTTCAAAAATAATGCAAAATGAGTTTGAAATGAGTTTAATGGGAGAACTCAAATTTTTCCTTGGATTTCAGATCTTTCAAAATAAAAATGGTATTATTTTGAACCAAAGTAAATATATTAAAGATCTTCTAAAACGTTTTTCTTTGGATGGAACCAAAGGCAGTGACACACCTATGAGCACCACTTGCAAGTTGGACAGTGATGAAACTGGTGAACCAGTGGATCAAACCAATTACAGAGGTATGATAGGTAGTCTACTGTACCTTACTGCCAGTAGACCTGAAATCATGTTCAGTGTATGCATGTGTGCTCGGTTTCAAGCCAATCCAAAAGAGTCTCATTTGACTGCTGTTAAAAGGATTTTCAAATATCTAAAACATACTCCCAATTTGGGATTATTTTATCCAAAAGGACAATCATTTGATTTATTAAGTTATTCTGATGCTGATTTTTCTGGCTGCAAGTTAGATAGAAAGAGCACCTCTGGAACATGTCACATTTTAGGCAAGTCACTAGTATCTTGGTGTAGTAAGAAGCAGAATTCTGTTGCATTGTCTACTGCCGAAGCTGAGTATATAGCTGCTGGTAGCTGTTGTGCACAAATCTTGTGGATGAAACACACTTTACTAGACTATGGATATAAATTCAAACATGTCTCTATAAGGTGTGACAATACAAGTGCTATTAACATTTCTAAAAATACAGTATCTCATGCTAGGACAAAACATATTGATGTGAGACATCACTTTTTGAGGGATCATTATCAAAAAGGTGATATCACTCTTGAGTTCATTGGCACTGAACATCAGTTAGCTGATATTTTTACAAAGCCTTTGAATTCTAAGAGATTAAGTTACATCAAACATGAGTTAGGTATGATTAATTATAGCACAGTTGAAACCTCACAGTTGAAACCTCACAGTTGAAACCTCACAGTTGAAACCTCACAGTTGAAACCTCACAGTTGAAACCTCACAGTTGAAACCTCACAGTTGAAACCTCACAGTTGAAACCTCACAGTTGAAACCTCACAGTTGAAACCTCACAGTTGAAACCTCACAGTTGAAACCTCACAGTTGAAACCTCACAGTTGAAACCTCACAGTTAGACCTCACCGGTGTACCTCACTGTTACATCTCTCTGTAGGCTGTTTCGCTGTTTAACCTTATTTTATTTTGCGGGAATTCGAACCGTTTCTTTTCTTTGTACTTTTATTTCTAAATCCCTAAATGATAAAATTGAGAAAATCGAACATATCTCAATCCACTCATCTCGACCCTTGCTCTCTCAAGTACTAAACCCTAAACCTTCAACCGAACCTCGAAACCTCTTTCAGTTCCAATGGCCAGAACAAAGCGACCCCCGACTGTCAACGAAGATGCACCAATGCCAAAGAGGACTCAAGTCGAATCCAGTGGCACCGGGAACGCCTCGATAAGACCTGTCAATCCACATCTGACTAAGAGAGAAATAGTTGCTGAGAAGGAGCTAAGTGAAGAGTGGATTTTATCGAGCAGATCATTAGTACTGGCAGTGCTTAATGAGCAAGGATGGACCGAATGATTCGCAAACAATAATGGACCGTACTACCCGAAGCTGGTGAAGGAATTCTATGAATATCTACAGTTCGAGGAAGAGGTTGATCTGCATAGACTGGTATCAAGAGTAAATGGCAATGAAGTCAGTTTTTCATCCGCTGATTGGGCTGCTTGTTTAAGAGTTCCTCATGAGGGTATTTACAACTACTATTCTGGAGAGGCTCCTCCAAACAGTAGAATCTTTGATCATGAGACGGCTCTGGAAGAACTGACAGGCAATGGCAAAGTAAGAAAGGTTATTGCTGTTGAAATGTGTGGAGAGGACAGGCTTCTGTTTAAGTTTATTCAGCATGTACTGAGTCCTAGAAGAGGAGATTTTGCAACTCTGAAGCATTAGGATATTTACTTGATGTACTTATTAAAACATGGAAGGAAGATCAACCTTTGTAGGTTGCTGATGGCTCAGATGGAGGACATGATAAAGGCAAGCTCAAAATCAAGTGCCTTGTTTCATGCTAAACTCATTTCGATTATGTTGAAAGTGAAAGGTGCAGCTGGAAGTCAGGAAGAGTTGATAGTGGCAAAGAACAGTGTATGTATCTCGAAAGTAATCTGCAAATTCATGAAGATCAGTTGGAATCCCTGGAAGAAATCATGGGTGAATGATGAGGAGAGAATCTATGAGAAATTTAGCCCTTCTACTCATCCCTCTAGACCGAGAGATAGGAGAGATCCAGGCTTAAAGCCTGATGAGCCTGAACCTGTATACTCAGATGATGAACAGACTGTATTAGTTGGTAACTCTGCAAGAGAGAACACCCCAATTGATGAAGGGAGTGATCCTGATACTACTCACAGTCCTGTCAGGACAGTGACGTTTGGAGCAGCAAGCCCTCCAAAAGAACTACCTAGTAGAGAACCTGTTCTGAGAGACAGTGAGACTGAGACTACAGAAGAAGAAGAAGAAGAATCTCAATATTTTGTCAAGGAAACCTCTGATGAGGGTGATACAGTCGAAGCAGAAGAGGCTGGAGCTTTAAATGAAAAACAAGAAACTGTTGCAGAAGAACTTAGTATGAGCCCTCTGATAGGGTATACAGACAAGTCAGTGTCTGACCAGGAAGCAGGAGTGGTCTCTACTACTGTTGTCATGGAAGTGGTTGATGACCCAACAGAGAAGGAGGCTAACCTCACTGCTGAACCTACAGAGGAAGAAAGTATGGAACCTGCTAGAGCTACAGAAGAGAACTTAGAGTTACCCAGAGTTGAGCAGATAGTAGAAAGTGTTCAGGAAGGACCTCCAAGTGAGGGGGAGCGTTTTGGTTCAGTCTCTGTAATGTTTGATATAGAAGGATGGACCTCAGATCCAGGATACATGGTGTTAGGACTCAATTATGAGGATTCAGATGAGGAAAACCAACCACCAAGAAATCCAGTTATCCTACCTAACAGCTCTCCAGTGTTAGAAACTGAAAGATTGGCCACCAAGGAAGACCTTGAATCCTTAAAGAATGAAATGAAGGAGACCATCAGACAGTCTGTTGCTGAATTGAAAACCAGTCTTTTTGATGAGCTGAAAAATGTGGAACAATCCTTAGAACTATCTCTAGGATGTGTTGTGGGAAGTCCAATCAAAGAAGTGATGGATGAAATGAAAGTGTGCCACACTCAAATTGAAAGCTGGACTGGAGCAGTAGTGGCCCTCAGACAATCAGTTGCTTCTTTAACTGCCCTGAGCAGTTCTCAGACACAAGTGGCTAGTGAGATTCGATACATCAAAGAAGTGGTCAAGCAGTTTGTGGAAGTATTTGAGGCTTTCAAGAAATCAGTGAAAGAACACTTTAGCAATCAGGATGCTATCATTCAGAAAGTGATTGGAAATCTAACTCAGTCTTTCAAGGAGACAGTGGCATTCTCAGTCAAGTCCCTTCCTTCATCTAGCTCTCCTGTAGACCTTGAGCAGTTTAGAAGCCTGCTCAGAGAAGAGCTTACTCAGGCCCGTGCAAATGACACATCAGACCTACAGATCCTTGATACTACAAGAGAAGTCAGTGTCTTTGTTCGTGAGCACCTACAGGCTGCTACTGCTTCTCAGGAGGCCATCAAAAGTAAAGTGGATTATTACTTTGATCGGATTTTCACCAAGCATCAGTTGAACAATCACTTCAAGCTCATGCTAGAAACTATGAAGCTGCCCCCTGTAACTCAAGCTTTCAAAGAACAAGTTAGCAAGCTACGAGAGTTGACCCCAGCTTTGGATAAATTCTTGGAAAACAAAGATGAATTCTTATCTGCCATGGACAGAGGAGGAAACACCATCATGGATTTCAGGAATCTGCTCCTACCTTTTCTTCATGTGGACTGCACACCTGTTATAGTTCCTCCTGCCCTACCTGTCTCTAACCCCAGTGGTTCTTCCATAATGTCTCCTGCTGATGCCCTCAGAAGCCTTAGACCACTGATCCCTCGGCAAGATACTCACTACAGGCCTTCAGGAGCCTCTGTTGCTGCCCCTCCAGACATTCCTGCTGCCATTCCTCAGCCTGTTGATCCTTCACCTCCTGCTCCATCTTTTTCCTCCAAAGGAAAAGATCCCTTACCTCCAGATGAAGAGGATTGAGTCTGTTTATTTTTTTTTGATAGGGATCATGTATTCACGTTTTGGGTCATGTATTGTACTCCTTATTAATACAATGTTTATTTTCTCTCTCTCTGTCTTTCTTTTTGTTAATCACAAAGGGGGAGAAATAAAGAGAAATAAATAGGGATAAATAGGGAGAAATAGATAGGGGGAGAAATGGGGAGAAATAGGAAAACTCAAGGGAGAAATGAACCTATACAAAGAGGAGAAATCCTTGCGGATTATACCTAATTTTTGTGCTCATATTGCTAATACTATGTTTTGCACACTTCTCTCTGATACTTCTATATTTCATACAGACATAATTTGTGATTATCAAAAAGGGGGAGATTGTTGGAATCACCTGTTTTGATAATCCCAAATCATGCTTAAACATTAATTATGATGTATTAAAACCTTGCATTAATCTTATTATTCTATGCTTAAACGTATTTTATTCTAAACAGTTCATATTCTTACTCTCATAACTTTACTGTAACAGCTTACAGTAGTATTTACATAAGTTTGGTATTGTTAGCTAACAGTCAGAGCTTTCTTTTCAAAGTCACAGTTACAGTTAACTGTCACCTTAAGTTACTGTTGCAATAAGTTCACAGTTACAAGGTTACAGTCGAAGACTAATACAAGCTTACAGTTACGAGTCCACTGCTATCTATTGTCAAAGCTCACAGACGAAGGTCACAGTTACAAGACTTCTTCTCAAAGTTTTCTCTGCTCAAGTTCACAGACGAACAAGTCTACAGTTGGAACAAGTTCACAGTCGAACAAGCCTACAGTCATAAGCCTACAGTCAAGGTTACAGTTAGACAGCTTCTGTCGACTAAGTCTACTGATGATCGAAGTCTACAGTTGAAAAAGGTTACAGTTCTACAAATTTGATGTTACAAGTCTACAGTTAGAAAGGCTACAGTTACATGGAGTAAAAGCTACCATTGCAAGCCTACAGACAGCAAGCCCTTTGTTGAAGTCAGCAGTCAGAAGGAAGTCCACAGTTGGAAGACCACAGTTGAAGTCAACAGTGACATACATTCTCGACTCACTGTTTTAATTTCTTTATTTCCTACATTTAATCTATCTAACGGTCATATCATACATTTTGATGATTTGTCAAATATCTGATAAAGGTTGTCGGATTTCAGGAACCCGCACCTCGTACCTGCTGAAAAGAAATCTTTTCTGTCCCCTGTCGGGAGATAAATACGAGAAGACTACGCTGCCCAAAAAAATGCGAACCAGAGAAGTGCGTGGTGGACGAAATATACCAGAAACACAAGAAGATAAAAACGAGTTCCATCAAGAACATAGAGAAGCATATAGTCAATCAAGTATACTCGAGAAGTGTTCTGTGCATACAAGAAGAACCCTGAAGAACTTCATCGACTACATTCACACTACCTATGAACCTGGAGCATACGACACTCTGTTTCTCAAACAGAAATGAGAAGAGGACTCAAATTCTCTTCTGATCGAATACAAGAGCTACACTGAGATCACCAGAACCACTTCTAAACTCTACATCTCTTGTTCTGTGATTTATTCTACATTTTGAGCAGTGTGTGTTATCTGTACACATTGACTCCTCTACTTTCACTAGAGGATCTGTAAATCCTCAGCAAATCTTTTTGCACCCCATTTCCCACTGTGGATAGTGGTAGAGGTCTTGTGACCTGGACAGCTTGCTGCTGTTGTTTGTTTTCCCACGAAGAACTGTGGTAGAGGTCTTGTGACCTGGACAGTGTGTTCACTGTTGTTAACCCCGATCCAGGGTGTGGATCATTTTATATAAAATTTTGAGAGGACTAAGTCTCGGCTTGAGACTGAACCTCTTGGTTAATTCTGTGTGTTTATAGTTATACTCTATATCCATACTATACATATTTATTTCATATTCCGCTGCTATTACTTTGAAATATAATCTGTCTTCAAAGCTACTTTGATAATTAAATTCGCAAGTGTTTATATTTGTTATAAATCAGTAAGTTAGTTTCAAAAGTTAATTTAATCATAAGATTACGTTAACTGAGAATTAATCAATCTTTGAGAAACTAATTGAACCTTTATAATCTATATAAATTCACTACAGTTTAATTTGTTTTTGAAATTGGGGGATTTTAATAGAAATTGTTTTTAACAGAAATTTTAATTGGAACTCAATTCACCCCCCTCTTGAGTGTCCACTCCGACCAACAATATATATATATATACACTCAATGTTGCGTAGAATAACTATTATCAAAATTTCGTGTAGCACGATCCAAGAATAGTGTTGCGTATACTGCAAGCTAATACAGTGTTGCGTATAGCGCAAGGTAATCTTGGTGTAGCATACAACACAAGACATTAAAGAAATTAAAAGAATATTTTTCATAAAATCTCGGGGTGTTACACTCATGATCTATGAACCTTGATCCATGAATTGCATCACCTTGATCCTCTACTCTAAAGGGTGTCAGAGTAAACTTATCCTTGGTAATATTAATTAGGATATTTGGTCACTCTACCATGATACCAAGTCCAAATACCCTTACTTTAAACTTTGTACACTGAATTCAAAGATGTAAAACCTTAAACTCTAGACCCAAGGGTCTAAATTATAATAACCTAAAATTTTAGTGAAAGGGACTTGAAAATTTTTAGGTTGAAAACCTGTAAAGGGAGATATGAGAAAATGTCATGTATCTACTTACTTAACTCTTTAACTTCATTATTTAGGAAAAATTTAGAGAATAAATAAGAAGGGAATAAATCTATTGGAGACTGTATTATGGACACAGTAAAAGATGATCCACGCTCGCTAGACCACTCTATCCTAAAAAAATGTTAGAGAATTGATTCACCACATCCCCTTATAATGATATTGTGTTCAATATGCATTGAAAAATATTCTATACTTCCCAGACCCTTATTGAATATTACTTCATCCATAAAAAATTCATATATTTGAAGTCTGATTTAATTTCCTCTAATTTCTTTATTTGATATACATCTATTTGAATACCATATATTTGAGTCTTTTCTATTGGTTATCCCATATTGAAAAATGGAAACAGGTAATGACTGATCTAAAGGGCCCTCACTAGGATTCATTGGTGAATAATATAATTCCTCAGAACATGTGACTAGGGAATGTTCTAGTCATAGGGTATAGGTTACCTAGAAACCCAAGAGTTATTGTCTTAATAGTGTGTGATATAGGATTCCAATGTTATTAATGGTCAACCTTTACCCACTGGTGTCCACTTACCATTTACTTAGATATTCTTGGGTTATGATTTAAAATTCCCATGACCAAAATATTTAATTGGGTTCAACATCTATGACATTACATCACCATGTAATTACCCACTCTCAAATAAATTATGTAGCAATTTTTTCTTGAACCTTTTGATGGTCCTCATCATGTAACCCTAAACCACATGATATATAGGTCCAAACACCATGACCACAAACCAAACTACCCATAGGGTATCAGAACCCACTTTGGATAGTCTTTCCTCCATAACCTACTAAATTTTTTAATTTTTTTAATCTTCAAAAACCTCGTACATATATTGGAAAGTTGTGGGGACCCCTCTACACATCCATTCATGAGTAACATGCTGTTAGGGGAATTTAAACTATCAACTAGAGGCATCTACTCCATTTAATAAAGGACTTTTGATCCAAATGATCCTTAGAAACATCACAATGGAACTTGGAACCTCATGATGTTTTAAAATGATCCTCGTCATGTCTACCATATTTCATTATCATATATTTAAAGTCATTGAGGTGTGGTTTACACAATCCATATTCAAAATATAATATCTTTTTCAAAATCTTTGACATTACATCACCATATTCCATATCCTTTATCAGAAAGCATATAGGGTTTCCAAACCCCTTGTGAATATCCATCCTTCATAACCTTATTAAGGATGTAGGGTGTTCAAACCAATTATGAATATTCATCATTCATAAAATAAAAAATTACGTAGTTTACTCAAACTATTAATGAATATTCATACCTCATAATCTTGGTAGGGATTCAGGGTTCTCGAAACCATCATGAATATTCATCCTTCATAACATCAAAAAGGATATAGGGTGCTCTAAATCTTCATGAATATTCATCCTTAATAATATCAGTAAAAATGTAGTGTGATCAAATCCCTCATGAATACTCATTCTTTATAATATCAAAAAGGATGTTCGGTTCTTGAACCATTCATGAATATTCATCATTTGTAGTCTCAAAAAGGTTTATGGTATAAAAACCCTTCATGAATATTCATCCTATATAATCTTGGTAAGGATGTATGGTGCCATAACCCTTCATGAATACCCATACTTCATTTTCCTTGATTCATGTCTCTTGAGACATGATTCAAACTTTTCCCAAATCTATCATAAGAAGTTATATTCTATATGATGGAAAACTATAAAAGAATAAGGTCCACACTATACGAATCAAAACTAAAAAAAATGATGGTTTAAGCAGAACAACCCTAAAGTAAAGAAAAATAAGGTACATGATACACAACCCTAAACTAAAATAAAAGAATGTCTGAGCTATATGACCCAAAAATCAAACAAAATAAGGCCTGATATAGATGACCCTAAACTATATAAAAATATTGTTCAATATATATAGTATTAAACTATAGAATCACATGGTCCATTATATTTGACAAAAAATAATCACACCTCATTAGTCTATATTACAAGACCTTGATCTGCCAATTGAAAGATACACAACACTCTCTAGGTTGAAAACCAACAAATGGAACCCTAGGAAAAATTATAGTCACTACATTCTAGACACACACAATTTTTAATCCATGAAACATTGATCAAATATGAAATATAAAAGACATAAAACTTTTCATGATGAAAACATATAAAGGGAGTAATGAGAAAAATATGAGTCTATTCCAACTCTTCCTCAACCTCCTTGTCTTAGTTAAAGGTTATCATTAGAAATAAGAGATAAAAATATTTTAGGGACCATTATCTAGACCTATAAAAAATTGAGCTATTCTCACTAGGTGCACTGACTTAGGAAAAAATTATAGTTAATATCTATTCATTTGGACCCATATAATGAATAATTGTCCAATAATGTCATGAAAATACATGATACATGGAATGTCCCATAGGAAATGAAACTTCTTAAAGTTTCCTACACTGTGTGGCCTAAAATGTGGAATAATAGATAGATCCATGCGAAAATCATGGGTCCCTATCCATGATCCTATCACAAATTGATATAATCCCCTTTTAAACATATGAACTAGATTTACATAAGATATTTCATCATAGAGTTCTTCATTCAGGATCCTATGTACCTTTTGAATAAGATTGTTCTGCATATGAGTCTTTCCTAAAAACGACATATGGATTGATTCACATTCCATTAGGATATGTAGTGACACTGAACCTCCCTATCTAGGATATAGCCTTAAGTTCATTTCCATCCAAATCCTTTTTCCATACTACACATGTATTTTTCTAATTTTAGGAAATATATTACTGAGATATGGATACTCTTTATCTTGGATCCATCCAAGCACTCAAGGTCAAGACTCTCCTCTTGATAATATGTGAATTCCTTTAGTCAATACACACACCTTGGTAAACACTCTAATTGGATTCAATATCAACTCTGATCAGATTTAAGTACATGAAAAAGTGTTCTACATTTACCTTAGAATGAAATTGATTTCATTATGAATGAATCCAATTCTTGGGGGGGGGGGGTTTAAAACCCTTAAATGTGTATCATTCACTTCTTCCCCAATAAATATGAGTAGTGTGAATCCCATGAAAGAAAACTGATATATTTTTTATAAATTTCTTAATGTTTGGAGGTATAATTATTAAGGATAATGGATTTGGATTCATTTTGTAAGGGATTATATTTTTGTCCTTTTAGTAATAATTTAACTTATATATTAATTCTACGTATTTATGTATTCTTAGAAAAAACATTGGACATACATGTCTAGCTAGAAATACTGCTCAACCAAGACATGTGTGGGGGTTGCCTCAACCATGCTTGGGAGCCAATATAGCTAGCCATCCTAGAAGAAAGATTTGTATGGTCATAGAACCTCCTAGGTGTTTAGGGTGTGCATGTAGTGCATACATGAGGTACTTAGGTGATCTGCACAAGGTTGTAGTGCAACCCATTAGGGAATGTGTTCATTGGTATGAGTGTTGAACCCCACCATTGGCTTGAGGTAGTAGAGGGAATTGTAACAATTATTAAGAACTTATTGACCAAACCAAAGTCCAATGTAGGATGGGAGTGTGACATGAGACACTGTTCACCCATTAAAAACATACAGATATAACTATAGTGATCTAATTGGATGATAATGCACTGTCCAATCAAACCATGACCTTGTCTTCAACCTCACATACCCTATAACACTTGATGTCAACTCTCAAATGACCAGTATTCACTATGATGGTCCTCTGTAGTGATCAATCTAATGAATTAACTAATCATGATCAACACTTTGAATAAATTCATGAGACTTCATCATGCACACATGTTGTTATTTAAAGAAACAGTCCATCACATGAAGTTAATTAGATGAACCACATAATGTCAACGTGAGAATTATTATGGATAATGCGATTAAGTGATGATGATCAAGTGAGTCAATGATAAAATCACTATGGATTCACATGAAAAACAGTGTAACTTCCCATCTCATGATGACCTTTTAATTTAAAACCATTATAATTTTAAACACATGGTGGTTGTTATTAAATATTATTATGACATGTCATGTGATCATGAAAAGTGATCATGTGATCCAGAAAAGTTATCATGTGAATCCCTCAATGGTTGCTAAGAATTTTTCTGGCATGTGACCACATGATCATGTGAAACCATTGAAGCCATCATGTGAATCACCTATAGACATTACGCAAATCCCATCATGTAAAGTGATCATAAAATCATGTATCCACCTCATCATTTCATGAGCATGAAAGGCATTAGGAATTTTAGAGCATCAAAGATATGTCTCCCACTGCTACAAGATAGTGCATTTGGCGTACCCACCATGAAAATTAGTGACAATGTTGGTAGCCTTTTCCACTATAAAACCCTAGATCCTCCTAGAAAATGTTATTTGGATACATGAGTGGATGAAGGAGAAGAAGATGATAATATTTGGAGAAAAAATAGGAACATAAGATGGAGTGGGACACTGCCTTTTCAAAAATTATCTGATTAATCGCGAGACCCCATCGTAAGACCCACACTAATATTCTATCACGTGAATCCATTAAAATCATGTGATCAAATGAAATTTTGAACATATTATGATTAATTCATGTGAAAAATATGTTTTTATGTATTTTTTTTCAATTGAAAAATATCTCTGTTCATGTGAAGTATTACTATGGCCCTAACATGTGAACCCTCAATCATGTAAGATGTTTCATTTAGACTTACACTCCCCATTGGGTGACCTTACATGACACTGCCATGTGAAACCCTCATAAACAGTTGGTCTCATGATACCTTCATATATCATGTCATCCTTTGACATGTGCCTAGTTTTCATGTATCCCTATCATGATAAGATGGGTTTTAAACCCTCATCCATTCACTATCAATCCATGTGGCTCAACGATGATCCCTAGGCCGATCACCCATTTCATCTGGGAAGTTTCCATGAGAGACAAGTGTTATGTACCACTGTATTTTTAACCTATATGTGGATCCCTAGTAATGAAAACAAGGTTGTGAACCCACTTATAAGGGCATGATTCTCTTAAGGTCACACAATCACATGATCCAAAAGTAGTCATGTGAAGCATTCATGTTACAATATTACATGGTGTTGTCCATAAAATCATCCATGAGCCCTAGAACTTGTTGGTTTGATCATAGGGAATCTCGTAGACATGTTTTTTGATCATGTGAATGTCCTTGGACAAATCAAAATGATCATGTGAAATCCTATAGACATGTATAATTGATCATTAAAAATCATTTGGACATGATGTCTTGATCATGTCAAAGCACTTGGATATGTCAGTATTGATCATGTGAAATACCTTGAACATGTAAACCTGATTATGTGAAATCCCTTGGAGATGTTAGCATTTATCATGCATAATACCTTGGACATGTCATCAAGGTCAATTGAAAGACCTTGGACATGTCAACCTTGATCATTTGAAATCCACTGGATTTGTTTTCCCAATCATGAATACACCCTCAGACATGTCTATGATATTTCATCCTTATCATGGATAAACCCTAGGACACATTAGCCCTATCATTCAGAAAACTTCAGAAATTTCAGCCTTATTAGGAAAACAACCTAGGAAATATCATCCTTTTCATAGAGACACCATAATATATTTCATCCTTTCTAGGATGACATTATTGTACATGTTCCCTCAAACCATGTGATCCCCTAACCATGAGCCTTTTTCCAAGACCCCCTTTACATGGGGAGTGTCCATAATGGACTGGGGTCATGCAATTATGAAACCCTTTTCATGACATGACCTCAAGAGGACCTTTTTTATATAAACATATTCAATAAACCTTTCATGGTCGTTATCTCTTTTTATACATTAAGAAATAAAAAATTAATCTGTGACCTCTTCATCCACCTTGGTGTAATTTGTTCCATATTCCAATCATCCTAGCTCATGCACATACAAAATTCTCCAATGAGTGTATCATAATTCCTCATCTATCAATAGACAAGAAGTGGGTTTGTTCATGGGAATCTACCTCAGTGTAAATCCCAATAATATTTTAATATTTATTAACATTAAGGATATAATCTTCATGAGTATTAATTAACATTCCTCTCCAATCAGTGGGTTTTGAAAAAAATTATCTAAGAGATCTCTGATTCATATTATGAACATGATATGTAGGATCCATTCCTAAGGCACACGATTCATACCATATTATCCATGATACTTGTAATTAAATTTTAGGGTGATAGTAGTTTGTAATCCTTGCTTCTAAAATCAGGGAAACACACTAAGTGTAACCCCCCAAATACTCAATAATGTGCTCCCATGACATGAATCTAGTCTTCATCTATCCCTTTTTTCTCACACTAACCATGAATCATATTGGATCAGATACTGGTGATGAAAGTTCCACCATCATGAGGCTAATTACCCAAAATGGGACTCTATTCTGAGGTAATTCTAACTATATATTCTTTTCATATAAAGGGACATACTCAGGATGAGGCAACTCAAAGAAGCCTTATATTCACAGGTGCTACTCAAACCTTTATCATATAACCTTTTGTGAAGTAGTCACTCATAATTTCATAACTACATGGTCTATAAATCCTCTCCTAACATGATATATATGATGCCTCTCCAAGGCTCGAGCCCATTTACTCAATATTCAAATGAACCCAATAATGTCCTGGATGCATGATATTAAACTACATGGTGTGGAATTTTCACATGACCTTAAACCATTTCAATTGAACCAAAAAGACTTTGATTACTATTTTTAGAGGATAAATAGGATGATAATTGGATGTTCAATCCAAATTTTAAAACACGAACCACCTCCCTAGATGATGATAAATTCCAAAAATTCCAAATATGTCTATAAGCTAGGGCATCATACATAGATAATATAATAACGAATAAAATGTGATATATAGTGTTGTTCTTACTAACACATGGTTTTGATCAATTCATTGAATTAGGGGTAACCATTCCTATATCGGGGATTGAGAATGATTCATGATCATATCTTAAATCTATAAGAGATCCACAAAGTATGAAATAACCCTCACCAAAATGTGTGATGAGCCCAACCCCCATCCTCTTGACTAATCCGAGTTCATAATATTTGTTTTCAAGAATGGAAGTTACCAACTTCCTTTGGAATGAAAGACTATAGATCATTATGGATGCAGGATCCATTGGTTTTCTATAGAAAAATCATACTGATGTGGTTCATTGTGACACTATACCAATCCCCTCATAATCAGATGTCGAGCCAAAAGGTCTGGTCAAAACATACTATAATGTTGAGACCTATGTAATTAATTAGTTTACTCATAATTAAATAATAATAATGTTACTTTAAGATAAAATTCAAATTATTATTGGAATTTTTAAATGAAATAAATGATTTTTTTAATAAAAATCGATATTTTCACCATGAACATAAAAATAAACCCTTACAAAAAAAAAACAAAAAAAATCACCCTAAGATAATATTAAGATGAATATTTTAAAAAATATATTATGTATTTAAAAGAAAATTTCTAAAAATAGAATAAGTAAATTACAATGTCTGCACATAAATATTAATAGAATCCATTTTTGATGGAAACTTTTTTTTGATGTATAAAAAGAATTTACTAAAAATTGAGAACTTATTTATAATTCATTAATCATAATATTTGAATTATTTAAAATAATTATACATATTTTTTATAATGTGGTTATTATTATTTGTACCGACCATTTAATGATTATGTTATAAATGACTACTATATCTTGGTTTATTTAGGATTAGGACTACGTGTAAAAAATGTTATGAAATAACTAGAGTTAATTCCAAAAGAAATGCATATAAAATAATAGGGTGTTTCAGAATCAACCTTTTTAGGGTTATTAACCCTTGGTAAAACTATTACAAAACCACGTTCTCTTTCTAATATCCCAACAATGATACAATTTCTAATAAACCAAAAACTCTATTCTTTACCAAAATGTAAGGATTTTATCCTATAATTAAACTAATATATATGGTTTTTACTTATCTTAATCCAAAAAATTAAATATTCTAATTCTAAAAAATAATTTAATAATGTTCTTATACCAACTAATGTGACCTAGAACCACACTCTTGGGTCTGGTGTGAAAAAACTTTCATTATGCACTAGATTTGATAAAAAGTTATATTACTTATGTGGAACCTAAATCATTTGATTTGCCACATATTTTTATTATGTTTTTAATCATTTAATTAATTAATTATCAATTTTTTGTTAATTAATTGAAATCTAACAATTTTATATTTTAATTCATTAATTAATCATTTTTTTATTTTATTTTGTATTTTTAGCTTTTAAAATTATTAATTTAGTCTTACTTAATTTTTTTGATTCATTAATTTTCCAATTACTTTTAGGAATTTTTATTATTCTTGACATTATATTTTTAGGTATGCATCTTTTTATTAATAAGTCAATTAATCAATTTATTTACATTTAATTATATGAATCTTTAATTTAATTCTTAATCTTTTTTTTGGATTCATAAAAAAAATTAACTATAATTTAAAAATCAGGTTTAGAATTTGATCTTAAATTTTAATTTAAGTCTTTTAAATGTAATGTTTTAATTCAATTTATTAATGTAAAATCAATTTATAAATTTTCTATTCTTTTTATTATAAGTCATATTTTAATCTATGTTTAGATTTATTTTAATTTTTTTTAGTTTTCTATTGTTGAATTAAATTATTTTAATTTCATATTTATTCAGTTTTTAATATGAGTTTCTTCTATTTAATTAATTGATTTTTTTAAGTTTTAATTTCATAAATTCTTAATTATTTTAATTGTTTTATATTTTATTAATTTATTTTTACTTAAGTTTTCATTTTAATTATTTAGACACTTCTAGCCTTGGTTAAACTACTCACTATTCCAACATTACATACCCGACTCACTGCCAACCCCTTTGCGAAATTTTCATTTCACGCACCCAGCAGTGAGTCTTATCTCACCAAGCCAACGTTGAGACATTACTCATGGATACCAAACAAGACACGACCAATCATCCTCCCTCACGACCCACCACCTTCTTTAAATTTTTCACCAGTAATTGAACCCTCGACTTTCGCTGATTCTGTCTGCCCTTCACATGAGCCACCACTGAGGGGAACAACTGCCACTGATGCTACCCCTGCAAGATGCCAAGTTACCACCGTGTTGTGGAGGAGGAGACAATCCCAAGCTATGGAGGATCTCTTTCCACTGACTTCTGCTCACCGTGCCATTATCGTAGAGGATTCCACATAGATTGAAGGATGAAGATGTCGCACCGATTGAAGGTAGAGCTGTGGACGGAGGCCGAGGAGTGGGTAGATGTTTCTGGAGGAAAGAACTCAACATTAGGGATATGAAAAATCCAATAAATGAAAATAAAATAAATAAAAACCTAATTAGATTCAAAATTAATAATAAAACTATATTAATGAGAATAATAAAATTAATAATAATAATAAATAATAATTAATTTAATTAATTATTAAAATAAAATAATATATAATCGAATAAATAAATTTGAATTAATAACCCTTAATAAGTTTATATTTATATTAATCTAATAATTATTATTATTTATAAATAAACATTATAAATAAATTATTAATAATATTAAAAACATTTTAAGTAAAATAAATAATTATAAATTTTTTAATCCAATAAAATAACAAAATATAATAATATTTTTTAAATAAATAATTAAAATATTAACTTTAATAATGTTAAATAGATAATTTAATTATTAATAATACATAAAAAATGTTTTAAAAAATAATAAAAGAATTTTAATAATAATAAAATATTATTGTGTATGATAAATTTTGTTAACATTATTTTAAATATATAATTATTTTTACTTAAAAAAACAATTATTATAATTATTTATGTAAATATATTTATTAATTAAATTACAAAAAATAATAATTCATATAGTTATTTATAATTATAATAACAATTTATAATTTATATAATCATAAGTATTATATTCTCTTTAACTTTATTTCTAAATCTATTTATTTTCCCTAATTTAATTTAGTAGATTCAAGCCAGGACCAAAAGTACATCCAAACACATTTCCAAATGCATGTTACCTTTTGGTTAGAAGAGATTTGATAAATTCATGTTTTGTGAGATCAAGTTGGAGCACTGCAATAGGTGTTAGAGAAATGGGAGACATCAAACTAAGTCTGTGTTCGCTATGGGTGACCAACGTGAGACAACATAGGAAAAAACATATAGGCTGATAGCTGAAGAGATATATTCATTATTTGACACATCTTTCACATTTGGGGAGTGAGAGAGTAAGAGGAACATAAGGCAGAGGGAGACATAGAAAGTAGAATTTCAGGGAGACACTAAGAGGAGCATGAAAACACTTAACTGATCAAGGGATAATTGTTCTCCCTTATTTTTTTTCTTTTGATTTTCTATAATTTGACTTTTTAGATCGTTGGTTTATGATGAATATTTTTATAATTGTTTTATCTTGGGGAATTTGAACCCTACTTGTTACTTTCATTACCTTCCTGACTTAATTCGTTAATCAAATAATCAAAATCACCTATCAAAGTTGATTCTAATTCTTAAAACGTAAATTTTTTTTGCACCTCAATTACTTAATTTCAAAACTCCATGATCTTCCAAAGATATTGAACATGGATGAATTTATTTAAATAATAATTTCAAAAAACATTGGAAACCATTGGAGAGGTTTTTTATGATTACTTTCTATTCAAATTTAGTTGCAGTTTATTATTTCTTAGTGTGGAGAACACCAAGATTCAATTTTTTGTGTGATTACTCTCCTCGAAAGGGAGATTGATCCAATATTTTTTTGAGGATTGCGAATTAAATTAATTTTTTTAAGGATTTATCTTTTTATACCTATAATGTTACTATTTCCTATGATTTTTTCTAAAATCACTTTCCTCTATCTCTATCTTCACTACTTGCTCATCATTTCCCCTTAATCATCTAGTTCCTTAAACAAAATCAATTATCTAATCATTACTTCCTTTTATAAAAATATATAAAAAAAATGTTAAAAAAATATATTTCACCCACTATTTTCAAAAGTGGGTTTTATTTTAAAATTTTGGTCTCCAACCTTCCCTGAGTTTCGATGCCCTACTTATGCTATATATTTTCCCAAATGGCCCGAAGGCCTTCATTTTTATAGATTTTTGATAACCCCCCTTTTAAGGGATGAGGGGGAACCCTTACAAGGCCCATAGGCTTAGAGATTACAAGGACTGTAGGCTTAGAAGATTACATGAGGACTATATACTGAATAAGCTTCTTTTACAATACTTGTTAATATATCTATATAATTAAACTACATTTGAATCCTTTTTAGGCTTGTCATAAGTTATAAAAATATTAATAACCATGGGAATTATAAGATAAGAAAGGGATGAGACAAAAAACCTATTAAGAGAAAACTTATCAACATGTCATTAAGGGTTAGATCATAAGAATATAACAAAACATCAGAAGAGGAGAAATATAATATTAAAAAAACATGTACAAAAATATTTATCTGCAATTCATGATTAAAGGACATGTAATATCAAATGAAAAAATGTGTATCATGACATAAGAGTGTGAGAAAATTAAAATTATCCATAAAGCATATTAGAAGGCATATATTATAGAAATAAGAAACAAAAAACTATAAGAATTGTAACATTGTGGATCATGCATGACTTCATATTTCCCTTAGCGGAACACGAATTACAAATTTTTTCTTATAGTGGATATGTAATTAATTCTTATTTCACATAGTGGTTCATGAAATAACTCATGTCTCCTATAGTGGATTGGGTATTACTTCATATTTCATATAGTGGATAATTAATTACTTCATGTTTTCCATATAATACCAAGCATTACTTTCTATTTCCCATAGTAAATCAGGTATTACTTCCTGTTTCCCATAGTATATCAAGCAACATTACTCATCTCACATTATTATCTCATGAGATGTAGATAATTAACGCATTCATTAGAGGGTAATGTCAGACCAACCCATTTCATAATAGTTATCAACACATATATGTACCATTGGAACATAAAGACATTATTGTATCAAATATCGCTCAATTAATTCATAGAAAAGATATGAGTTTCAAGAAAAATATTTATAGGACACAAAATCCATCCAGATAATGAAGATGTACATTGTCATAAACGTATCCACAATGTAACATAAGGAGCATTAACAATGTTGAAATAGATAAAAAATAACTTTTTATGATGATTTGATTAATCACATGAAAAGTTAGTGGAAATACCCAATTATATAGAGGCATGAAAACACCTTAAAAAGGCTTTCTTTAAAATAAAATTATTTTATAAAAAAAAAACCATTTTAAACATTACCCTTAAAAAAAGGGTCTAAGAAAATAAAATTTATTAAATTATTTTTTCAAAAAAATTATTTGGTAAGATAGAGAAACACTGAATAATTCATTCATAAAAAGAAAAATCCTTCAAAATATAATATAAAATCATGAATTCCGTTTTAAAATAAAAATTTACTTTTGAAAAAATATAAATACTTTTATTTTTTTTTTAAATAATTTAGAATTAAATTCATTTGGAAATTATTTTTTTATACATTTTAAAGAATCTATATAAATAAGAATGCTCATAATTGTGAATTAAAACATAAAATATTATTAAAAAATATTTTTACCCTAGTCATAAAAGGGGAAGTTAGAGGCCACATTAATAATTTTTTCTCAAAAATGCTATGTGAAAACTTTGGAAAAACTTTTATTCTTAAAATATTTATTCAATAATGGTTCCCTGAAATATATATAATAGTTTTTATACAAAATGTGGAGTAGATCCTAAAATGTATGAACTTGAGGGGAATTTTTTTATTTATTTAAAAATACCTTTTTTTAAAACCCACTCCAAAAAATTATTAATAAAATCTACTCTTTAAAATAGGAGAAGGGAAATATGAACATCGGATGAGATAAACCTAATTAATTTTGAAAATAAATATGATAAAATCAGTGGGAAGGGAAATTATAGACATAGAAGAGAAAATTTTATTAAATAGGATAATAATTATTCTCAAAAAAGATATAATTTTTGAGAAAGATATTCATCAAGGTAAATTATTTGAATCACAAATTTCATTTACCCTATAAAAAGAAGCCATTATAGAAGAGATGAAAACCATCTCTAAAACCATGGACAAAGAGGAAAAATTATGTCTCCACAAATGTAGTTGAGTTAATAAAGACTTCTTATGGAATAAGAAACTTTTTCATAGAAACCCCATAATGGATAGACTTATACTACTCGATGTTGTTCCTTTTCCTTTTTATGTAGTTTTCATACCAATATTATTTTTATTTATACCCACTAATTTAATGGCTATATTCTATTTTTCAAACTTACTGATTTTATTTTAATTTATAACAGTTTTGTTTTAGTTTATTGTTATATTTAAGAAAATCTACACAACATAGTATTTATAAAAAATATTCCAAAATTAAAGGGTGTTACACATGTGAGGTTGTATGAGTATATAAGGTAAATAATTTCATCTAAATGTAGAATCTAATGTAAAAAAGGTGACCAACTAAGACATGGGTATTTTGGTTCTCATGTGAGTCTGATTCAAGGACCTTATTTTTCTACCAGATATGATTAGCTAGGAAAGAACTAATTGCAGTTTAGAAATTTATAAAGGGAGATCGCATTATTTCCATTTATTTAATTCTAATAAGGTATTATTGGTCTATATATTTTCTTAGTGTGATTATTTAAACTAAATATTTTTGATGTGTTCCAACCCTTGCAATCATTTTATATTACCTTTTTTTTTGTAAAAATTATAATTAAAAAATACTTATTATAAGTTTATTAAATTATTTGATACTTTCATACCCTAGTACGTCAGTTTTAATTATTAATTAAAATTTGATCCATGTTAAATCTAAACATACATGATATAAATTAAATTTATTATTTTACAATGGGAATAACAAGATAATATGTTTTCATAAATGATAAAGTGTTATTGAATAATTAATTTTCCATGAGTATTATATTGTATAATTTTTCCATATAAGCATCTTGTGACTTGATGTAGCTTAATGTAAAATGCATGTTAATTGAACTAATTTGATGTATTTGTATAGTTAATTTAAAATAAAGAAGTGTTATATAAATTTGAAATAGATGTGTTCTTTAAATAATTTGAAGTATTTTTTTCATCAAGAATTATACATGCCCTTGGTTATTAGTTTGAAGGTGATTAAAAGGGAATGTTTTCTAAAAATTATTTTAATAGTGTCGACTTTGAAAATATGTTTTAATGAATTGTTTTATATTTAATATTATAGTAATAAATATCATTTCAAGTTATTATTCAAAGTAATTATTTTTTAATTTATTATAATTAAATGATAGTTGTATACATGTGTTTATTTAAAAATCATTATAAGTACATGAAATGATCCCATCATGATATAATAATAGGTTAAATGTGTGGATAATACTTTATATCCTTAATAGGAATTAGTAATGCATGGATAAACAGATAAATAGTGATTTGAGCATGAAATGGTCAATATAGAAAGAATAAATTAAGATTGGTAAAAAAACTAGAAGTAATATTTTTTCGTTAGAATGTAGTGATATATGTCATATTGTTTTTAATTTATTCCATGATAAGAGTGTGAAACTATTTTATAAATTTTATTATTTGAAACAAAAATAATCCCATGATAATTAAAGAATCATGTTAAAAATGGTGTTAGAAGTAAAATAAAATATAAAGAATTTATTAAAAATCCTTCAAGATAAATGAAGATGAAAATGATTATTCCATGAGTAACCCCCTATGAAATTATGTATATTATGTCATTAGAATCTATTATTTTGGATTAAAAATTATTTCTATCATTGGTTATGTGTTAGAATTTCAATCTTATGACATGCTTGAGTTATGTAATTGAATAAGCCTACTATGATTAATTTTGATGATTCATATAAAATAAAAGCATTCAAAAATTTTATATTAACTAATGAAGCATGAAAATATATTTACATTGATATGATACAATTCAAGATATAAAATAGAGTATTCCACGTGTTCCCCATATAAATATATATATGCATTTGATGTTTACTTTTTATTTTATTAAATTCATATTAATGATGTTTACAGTTATGTTACTTGTTTTAATAGTTCTTAAATTAATTGATCATGGCTTGATGAACCATGGTTTGGTTTTCTCATGGCTCTTGTGGATTCTCATTGATGATGTTAATAGGATGAAATATGTTGTGGGAAATAGTGTCGAGGATAACATTGGGGCAATTAGAATAAGTTATGTAGTTAAGTTTTCCAATGTTTCTAACTTATGATGATGAGAAGTGTTGAAATGTTGGGTGTTTATGGTCATTTATTATGTTTTACATGCTTAATATGATACTACTTGTGATACTGTTATGATCTCTTTGACATGTTCTAACATAAGTGTTTTATGTTAAAAGGAATACATTGAATCAAAACATCATTGATAAATTTCACAAGGAATTAATAATGATGAATCTTGGGAGGAGTCCTTACTGATTTTTTAGTGGTATGAGTTACCAAAGTTCTCTAGAGGAGCTTCTACCTATGAGGACGAGGAATGAATATAATAGGTTGATGTAGACTTTGAGCCGGTGTGGACCCCATATCGGTTCCATGTCACACTAGTTATTGGTTTGTTTTTTATAATGTCTTGGTGGTGCTGGAAGATGAAGTAGGGAGATCCAAATTGTATTACTTGGGTATAGATTCTCAAAATATTTAAGAGTTTATTTATATAAAAACTATATATGAGCATCCATGTGAAGGATCATTAGGAGATATAGTAGGGTAGAATAGTGTGTGAAGCATTGGGAATCATTATATAGATGTGACTAGTTAGTTTCCACATTTCTTAGATAATGGAGTAAATGTGGAACAACACATAATGTTTACCTTGAGGCCAGAGTTCTAGTTATCTCTCACTCCTCTTCAGTTAATGTTTTGGGAAATAGTTATATATTGAGTATAATTTATAGGGAATAAAATTTCTTAGGGGGAATATTTCAGTAAATAGCTTTGCATTGTTTTAAGAAGGGTCAAGTGAATATTTTATTTAGTGAATCTTGAGTTCCTGAGAAGTAGTGATTTGGGACATTATCTAGATTATAAGAACATATTTGAACCCTAGGTTTGAGTAAATTGAGGTGTCATGTATTGGTAAATTTGATCTATTTCTATTATAAATAATTGGGGCATTTCCAATATGATTTCCCCAAGTCAATTCATGTATCTTAGTCATCGATGGGTTATTAAGTTTGTCTTAGAATGTAAAGTTTGTTTTGGGGTAGTGTGTTAGTTCTATATGAGTGGTATCTCTCTATTTCTCTTATGTTTTTGATTTTATATCATTGCACACAAAGTATTCATAAAATGTGGAACCTTGACTCATTTTTTGTTTGTTATTTTATCCCCCAATGTTTAGTCTTTTGGGAATCATTTTTCTTCTTGAGGTTTTTCTTAATTCCCACGGGCTAAATTTTTTTGAGAGGTAAATGATATAAAGGCCTTGATTTTACTAAGCATTTTGTTTATATTTCCCTTTTTTTTGGGTGGTTCAAGAGTCTTTTTATAATTATATAACATTCATTCAAACATGTTATGAAATTAATAAAAAGTAATTTTAATTTTTCAAAATTTTATTTTTCAAAAAAAAGTTTTTTTAAGGATTTTTAAAATGATTTTAAAATATCCATTTTATTTAATTTATAATTAAGGAATTAATCTTGTACTTTTTTAAAAATTTATATTTTAACTATTTTAATAGTATATATATATATATATTATTTGAAGATATAAATATGCAGATTTCATTTTTTTCCCTAGATTTAATTTTACATGTCATTTTTCTAAAATAAAGGAATTTCTTAACGGAATTAATAGATTTAAAAATTGATATAAAGAGGGTAAATTGTAAATTTTATTTTTTATAAATTTTCCTCAATCTAACAGGATTGAAATGTTTCATTTAATTTAAAGGGGAATGTTTGGGTTAGTCCTTAGGAAATATTTGGGAGTTTCACTACTTTCATTTTATATTAGAGATCTTCATTCCTTCAATTTTTATTATTTTCTACTGAGCCTACGTGATCCTTAATTTTCTCTAGAATTATCATATGAGAACTCAAACACCTTACACGTGAGTTCCAATACAAAATCACCCATATATATATATATATATATATATATATCTCCCATCCCTACATCTCCATCTCTCTCTCTTTCCCACTCCCTTTGTGTGTGTGTGCATGTTTTTGTGCAACATGATAGGTAATGTAATTTATAACATACTTTTATATCTATAAATTCTCAAGTAATAATTGATTATTGATTTTTATGGATTATGGTAGATGTTTTTGTCTTGTATGATATAATTCAGGTTGGTGGAAGAACATAAGATATCATGGTTATTGAATAAAACTCAGTTGGCATGGACTTACTTGATCTTTGTAACACAAAAAATTTCCAAGTTTACTTTTATCTGCTAATTTTTTTGATTCTTGATATGTTGTGGATCCAACTATGTACCTAATGAACCTAAAACCCTTATATTTTTCTCAATATATTAAATTACCAGTTATTATAATTCATCATTGATTGTTAAACACCTTCATTTGAATGTGTGATTCTTTTAACACCCTCTTATTGAATACCACTAAAAATTACCATGATAAAGTTCCTTACACATATTAAACCTTTATAAATCCACCCATAGTAGTGATTAATTAAAATAATGTAAGAATTATTCATACCTTAGGCTTGGTATTGATAATATATGGTTTAGGGGAAATGATTTATCTGACTTATGAACTTATTTTATAACTCTCTCCTCGAACTTGGTGTTGTAGAGTTATCGTCTGAGAGGAGGTGGTTGTGCATGAAATAATATGAATATATTTCTCTAAATATACTTTTAGGATTGATTTTATGGGATTTAATCAGGGTAAGGGTCTGTATGTGGATTCTCTCTTAATTTCATTAGAAGAACTATTCCTTCCCATGATGTGGTTATCAATTTGATTATTTTAATTTCTATTTCTTAAATTTATGTTACTATACATGATTCTATATAAGTTTAATATAGGAGTAATGTAATAATTCATGATCTTGGGAATATAATGGTGATAAGGTTGGATATCCCTCCTTAATTCTATGAGATATTATTATTCATTTCTAATTATTAAATGTTTTTTCATTACCTTGATAGTTGGCAGAAATATAAATGGAATATTAAAGAGGAGATGGTTATATAAACCTAGAATGAAATAAGGATAATTAAAAATTTGTATTTAAATTATTAAAGGGATTTAAATTTGAATTATGATTAATATGTAACCTAGATATAATATTAAATGTTGTTAAGTATAATAATCAACACTTTTGACATCAGGAATTGATGGGTTCCAGTGTCTTGGTGGGTTAGGAGCTATCCTCATTTCTATTGGTATGATAGTGCTTGATTCAATCTAAAGCTATGAAAGGATTTTATGTTTTTGTTATCCTATAGTTTTTTATTATCTATATATTTCCTAACTTCTTGTAGAGTGTTTCCTTGAACCATGGGATGCAATGTGAGGAATTAATATACCTTTAGAATGTGTGTATTTGTGATTCCTATTAAGAGTGTGTTGTTGTTCTATGGGAGTTGTTGGTGGAATGGGTTAAATATATGACCGGTTCTTTATATTCAATAGCTTACTCACTGTTATTTACTCTATATAACCATGTTGAGATTGTGTAGGATTAGGAGTCATGTTGTTTCTATAATCAACTTGGCTCACTCTGTTATAATTCTGAGTGTCATTTTGTTAGTATTATCTAACTGAAGAACATGATGTATGAGAAACATGAGACGTGTCTCTAGCCCAAAAAAATAGAGAACTATAACAGTAATGATGATGATATACCTTTTTATTTAAATTGTGACATAATCTAGGTGGTGTCGTACAATCTTACATCATATGATTGAAAGAACCAAATTGAAAACATCCCAACATACATTTTGTCAAGGAATAATGCTTACTAATCCCATGGTTTGATTCTAAGGGGTACCATTACTCTTGAAGAAGGTTACCCTCTTCTTATTATTTACATATTTAGAGTTCCCACCTACTCCCATAGAAATAAAAATTCTTCCTCCAACCATATTTCCTAATATGTCTCTTTCTTCCACTATTTTTCATTTGGAAAGTTCTGTATAATCAGTAATACAATGAAAGACAATATTTGAGAAAATATGTAGTTATAACCCATATTAAAAAATACATGCCTTTAAGGAATCCCTTACAAATAATTATAGGAAAAATCATACTAAATTATTAAATTTTTCCGCGTACTCTATCAATGAGAGACTCTCTTATTTTGAACTGAATAAATCTATCATTCTAGAAACTCAAAATGTGTAAGGAATAATGTTTTTGTTAGAAAATTATCCAAATAACTAAAATTACATGACTTGGTCAAGTTTAGCTTGAAAATATAAATCCCACCATTGGAATGAAAAATCCTCCATCATATATGATTGTAACTTTTATTTAAACGTGATTGGCGTTATATGGAAATTGATGTTTTTATTTTTCTTACTCAAGGAAATTTCTTCTTTTTTTGGGTTTAGATTTCACCAGAATCGCGGGAAGGTTTTAATTTTATAACTAAATAGGATGTTTCACTTTTAGATTATAATCATTCTAATTACCACTATCCATGGCCTAAAAATCATGGAAATTTATTTTCAATAGTTGATGTTCACTTGTGGATTAGGTGAAACCACATTTTCAGTAGATGCTTTCAGTTGATTCCTATGATGTATTGTTGTTACCATTCACTATAACTAGAAAAAACTCCATTTATCCTCACTCCTTATAAATCGAAGTCTTATAAATTCAAATTTTCTACATCAACACATCTCCCGACATACATTTCCTAAATCCAACCATTGTGATAATTTTAATCACTTTTAAAATATCAAAACCATTTCTCTCAAAATTAAACAATTTTAACCATTTTTATAAATCAATAGTTTTCACCATTTCATAAATCATTAAATAATGAATTAATAATGAAATCCTTTTGGGGATTCTTACTAATAATTCATGCTATGCAACTCTCATTGGATAAACCCATGATGATGAGGTGAAGACACTAAGAAGTGCCTTAGAACACTTTAATTAAGAAACCTCCATAGTAACTAGTTGTTTATCATAAATATTTTAGCTAAATATTTTCATACTAAACATTTCTGGTTCTAAGAATATTATCTCTTTGATACTATCATAAGATACAGATAAACGAACCATTTTTAACTCATGAATGACTAAAAATAATACCATTTCTAACTCAAGGATCAAACAAAAATGATAGTATTTTTCCAAAAATGAATGATGGGCCATCCAAGAAGGATACCATTTGTAATAGGACTACCATGAAGTATTAAGAAACTCATCACCATATGGGTAATAGTGGATGAACTCAAAATGTTAGCTCACTTCATCCTTATTCATGAAACTAATATGGTGGAAGAACTTTCCAAACTCTACATTAGGTAATAGTGAATATGTACGCTATTCTAGTATCTATTGTATATGACTGAGACAATAGATTTACATCTAGTTTTCGTAAGTCCTTACAAAAAGCCCTTGGAACCCAGTTTACTTTGAGCATGACTAATAATCCTCAAATGGATGGATAATATGAAAGAAAAATCCAAACATTAGAGGAAATTTTTAGGGATTGTGTATTGAATTTTAGTGTATCTTGGGATGAGAACATAACATTAATGAAGTTTTCATTTTATATCATTTATTGGGCCTTGATACATATCTCTTTTTGATGTATTGTATGGTAATCATTTTTGTTAGCCACTATTTTGGATAGAAATAGGTGAGAATTCACTGAATGAACCTATCCTCGTGTAGGTGACAACCGAGAAGATTAATTTTATTCATTAGAGGATGAGACAACTCAGATTAATTATAAATTATATACAGATCATCACCAGTGATCATTGTTGTCTGAGGTGAGTGATCATATATTCTTGAGAATATATGAGAGACTTGGGAATCATCGTTTTGGTAAGAATGGAATGTTTTCCCCATTGTATATCATCCATCTTGAGATACATGATTGAGTTATTGAGGTAGAGTATTTTTTTTATTTTCTGCTAAGGTTCAATGTGGGGGAAAAATGTGTTTCATGAATCTCATTTGAATAAGTACCAACTTGATCCATACCATATTATTTAATGGGATCACATTGATCTAGATAAAGACGCTACATTGATTCATGTAGAAGTATGGATTGTGGAAAGGTTAGAGAAGACCCTGAAATAGAAAATAATTGGTCCTATATGGGTTTTATGGAAGCATGAATATATTCATGAATATAAATTGGAGCGTGAAAAAGGAAATTCTATAGAATGGATGAAAATCTTCTTGGAAAACACTAATTTTCTAATTTTTGGGGATGAAAGGGCCGAGGCAGGAGAAAGTAAAACCCCCAGTTTTAGTTACAAAAACCCTTATTATCATTAATTGAGAACTTTTAATGTATGGATTATGTTTTGGGTGATTTTTATGGGTTTTTGAATGTTTTGGAGGAATTTTTAATGGGACACAGTTTGAGAAGATTTATTTGAAACCATGCACAATATCTAAGAAACTGTGCAAGGGAAGAAAATGGTCACTATGTATGTGCACAATTGGCATATGGTTTGGAAAAAAAGTGTTAGTTACTAGGGGAAACCACATATTTAGAGACAGTGAGGAGAAGTATGATTGGAACACAATTTTTCTAACCACGTGATCAAACCATGCGAGGGGTTGGATTTAGGTAGTAGCACTAAATGGTTGGAATAAGGGTTTCTAAACCATACCACCTAACCCTGTAACATGTAGTTGGAAACCAGAAATTTGTCGAACTAATATGATTTTTAAACCTATAAGAATCATTAATCAACTATTACTCCTTAATATCAAATTCCTTTTTCTCCCTCTTCTCAAGAGATGACTCCTTTCAATCCAAAAATGATTCTTAGGTGATTTAAAGATTTTTGTAGATCTTAATTACTTGATAAGTCATAATTCTTCACATTTATTCTAATATATATCCTTATTATATCTCCAAAAACCATAAAATTAGACCTTTATGGATAGATCTATTTTCTTTGATGTAAATTTTAATGAGTTCTAATTGAATCTAATGGTTGGATGAAGATCTGAGCCTGATTTTAGAGTTTCATAGAGACTTTCTTCATTTTCCCCAACCATTGAGAGGTAGATGACCTCTCTATAATCTTTACAAAACCTATAACATGAAGTATTTGGTTTAATTACCAATTTTTCATGAAATTTTGGTGAAATTACGATTTTATTCTAGATGGAAATATAATTTTTTTAGATTTGAAAATTGTGTGAAAAAGGATGGTTTTTATGAAATACTTTGGAGAGTATTTTGAAAAATATTATTTCAAAATTAGTAATTTTTTGACACACACTAGTTGTTTATTTAACTATTTTCTATAAAATAAATATTTTACAGAAATGGCATGGAATGTAATTTGGAAAAAATGGTTGGTGTGAGTGAATTCAAAGATGTGTTGTTATAGAAGGTGCACGTGCTATTGGGGAACATGGTATTGGTCACCTTGTAATGACTTGGTGGATCGACAAGAGACCAATCATGAGTATAGAATTGTAACCTTGGAATGAATTTGTGGATATGTGGAAACATGGTATGGGTTTACCAAATAAAATGAGAAATTTTTAAAGGATTTTTATGTGTTTTCCTTATAAATTGGTTAAATATTGGAAATAAACTATTTTTAACTATTCAAAATAGTTTTATATAAATTGTTCAAGAAAGTTTTGTACTAATGGAATAAGTTGGGTAGTCATTGGGGAAATCCTATAGTGTTAATAATCACACCTTTATTGGGAACATCAGTGTGTTTCTAGATATCATCCATCAGGATATAGGTAAATCTAAGGTATCATATTTCTTTAGTGATGTGTCTTGATACAATGGGCATAACCAGTGGTGGTGGAACTTGGAGCTTATTTGGAAGTTTCACAGGAGCATGTCTTATGGTTTTATTTGGGTCTTGTCATATTTACCTTCATTTATTATGTTGTATTTTATTTATTCTTATAATATGATATTTGGAATCAGGATTTCTAAATTGTGTAAATAGGAAACTTTTATTTTTATACATTTTGAATAATTACTTCGGTAAATATTTTATTTACCATGGTTAAAGGGTAAATCTAGTAAATAAGGGTAAACAAATAATATTATAACAATACAAAATTACCCTAAAACGTGTCCTAACCCTATTGGTTGATACATGTCCGACCATGGGCATCTTTGGGTTGATTTTGGGACCCCATGGATCTACTTGTAAGTGACAATGACACTTTATATTAATTAAGTTAAAGTAAATACAAAAATGTCCTAAGCATATATCTTTTAGAAAACCAATTTTACATAGGGTTATATATGTTATATTTTAGACTATAAATATTAATTAGAAAGATAAGAATATTTAATACATAATAGTATTTTATTTATAATTTTTAGACATTTAATAATTAAATTTATTTATGACACAATAATGATGCAGTATTTTCATTATTAATGAATGAATCAAATAATTGGTATTATAAAATTTAAAATAAATATAATTTGAAATTTTTGATTCCATAAACTAATTTTATTGGTTAATATTACATTTTAGGATTTCTCAAATTAATTTTATTCGAATTTATAAATTTTTTAAGACTAACAAAAATCAATTATTGAATAGTGTCAAAATTGACATAAATGAGTTTTTAAAAGAAATATTATATTATTAATTGATATTATATTACTAAAAATCTAATGATCATGAAAAGGAAATATATCATGATAGGTGTATCATTAATGTACCACTTAGGGGTCTCTTGGATGTATATTTTTTGTTTATTAACTATATAATATAAAAATACAAAGTGACATGGTAAATGTCAATCTAATTAACTAAGAGTTAAAACTAAAAGATAAGGTTAATATAATGACCCAAACCTGTATAAAATCTATTGGTTGAAAGGATTTAGACCAATACCTACCTTATACTTTGAATAATATACTTTTTATCCATTATAAACCGAATATGAATTTATTATAAATTAATACTTTAAGTTTTTCCTAAAGAGCCCCTCCTCCCCCTTATAAAAGGACACCACTTCTAACCAATTTTTCACATATTCAAAGCCTTTTAGTTCGGCCAAAACCTACCCAAATATTCTCTCAACTTCCCTAAATTCAACTTATAGGCCTTATTTTGATCAGAAATCCAACCTAAGGAGCCCTTTTGATCAAATCAAAAAGAAGAACCCGAAGAAAAGGTAATGTTTTCACCACCATCTTTCAAGTTTCTTTCTTCTTCCACTTCTTCCTTCTTTGTTATTTCCATTCTAAAACAATAAATCCAGTATCTTATATATAATGTGATTTTATTATAAATATGGTACAACCATATTCAGAATTCTATACATCCTTTGAATGACATGTCACCATACATGCGTACGTACGACTTACCGTCTCCACGTCGTGGTGTAATTGTTATTCAATACACTATTACTTGGATGAGTATAATTATGATGTGTAATTAATGTAAATAATAAATATAAAATGATAATGATTATGTATATATGATATACCATCCAATTATATATTATTTTAATATCAAAAGAATGATATTTCCGCTCGTGCGTACGTACGGATTACCGTCTCCACGACGCGATGAGATTCATTTCCATGTTCACCATTCATCGATGATTATAAAAATATATATTACTAATAAGTATTTAATATATGACATAATAATGCTATTGGAGATATATATATTTTTATATATAAGTATTTATTTACTTACATATATCTTATTCACTTACTTCCGTTCAATACTTTATGAAAACGGAAACATCGTTTATGTGTACGTACGGACTACCGTCTCCATAAACAATGTTTTCCATTTCATATATATGTCTATTATACATATTTATATTAAAAATATATATGATATATAAATAATGTTTTATATTCTGGAATTATTTAAATCATGATCTAAGTGATACAATCAAGAGTAACAAGTTAAAACACGTACGATAAAGAAAGCGATTATTACCCGAAATATTAATATAACATGGAAATTATTTTTAAATGGGTAGTATAAAGTCATAAATTAATAAGTTATGATATTATAAAAATTAATATGGTTATTTTTTAATTTAATAACATACTATAGTCTTCATACAGGAGGTTAAACGTATCCCTGACTAAAGAAAAGTGCAAGGTAAGGGGTTTTCATCTCACTCCATATTCCCGTGAGATTCATGCTGTATTTCCACTATTACCTTTTGTGTGGTGTATGTACTGAACATAATTGTATTATTTGTGTAATACAATTTAAATTATGTGTATTTACATATTCATTGTATGATACCTCTTTCATGGGGTGTATGTTTCATAAGTTACCAAATTGGTAAGGGTTAATTTCACAATCTCTTTATTATCCGAGGTTATTTTTACATAAGTATCTACTGGAACATATTTATTATCAATATCCTTGTTTCATAAAAGTGTTTTCAAAGGGATTATTTTTAAGGGATGTTTTACTAAAACATAATTTTAAATGTTTTAAATATTTATTCTTCTAAATCAGTCTCATTAATGTCCATGTTTTCAAAATGGGTTTTAAGGATTTAATTATATGGACATGAATGTTTTAAAAATGTTAATTCCTTTAAAAAGTTTCAAAGTGGTATGGGAAAATTTTATTCAAAAATGTATTTAAATGTCTTCCTTTCTAAATTTTTTAAATTTTAAATGTTTTCTTGAAAAATGGATATTTATCTCAAATAGTTTTACAAAAAAATTTCATCTATGTCAACATCCTTTGATGGAATTTAAGATTATTTGAATTTGATTTATTATGATATGAAACATCCATATTTTATTGAGGGTTTTGTGATATGTTTGACTGTGGATGTGTTATTTTTATACCATTCATGGTTTATGGGTAAAGTATTGACATTTCTTAGAATAGTTTTAGTACACATGTTTATGTTATGTTTAAACCTTTTCATATGAGGAATGCATTGGACTTAGTTAGTGACGAGTGGAGCCCGCAATAGCTCCTCGATGAATAGGTAGGTCTCATGAGACAAACTAGTGTCTTGGCACGAGGCCTTGACAAAATCTTATTTGTAGTCTTGACACGAGGCCTTGGCTACGTGGTTATGATAGTCTGGCATTATGCATTCCATCATTATAAAATTGGTTAGTGATATTGCATGTGATTATTAAACTAGTAGAATATCCATGTGAATAAGTAAATGGAATTACTTCATTTTATTTTTGCCATATTATTCTGAAGTTCAAGTTTAAAAGGATTTTGTTTTAGTTATACATTGAATCAAATGTTTATGCTAATTTATGAAAGTTTCCTCTGTATTGTTATCCTTACTAAGCATTTGAGCTCACCCCTTTCTATGTTTTATTTTTCCCAATATTCCAAGATGTGTATTGTGATTGATATACAGGGTTAGGCCAAGGTAATAATGGAGTTCATAAAGTATTATTTATGTTATTTTGTATGTTATAAAGTGTAATGTAACATTCATGTATGTAATCTATTTTCCAAGGCTGCTAAACCTGTAACGACCCAAAGTCTCATTAATGGAAATCCATCTTGATCTAATTAAATGTCTCTTTATGTTTATATAAAATGTCAAATTATTTGGATTTATGTTAAGAATTTTGACTATTGCTAATATAGTCATTGAACAATGATCACATGATTAGTATAAATATAGGGCTTTAACAAATCCAATTTACTCAGACAAAGGAAGCGATGACCTCATCCAATAGAATTGCCCCATATGAATCCCATTTGTCAGAGCTCGAAAAATAGGTGGCATCCTTGGGCTTCGCTCTTGACCAATCCCAAGCTGAGCTTCATCATGTCAAGCTCGAATGGGACCGTCTAAGGGAGAAGTGGAAGTTGATAGAAATTACCACTCGAGCGATGTTATCCGAGCCACCCCAAGAGTCTGTCACCATCCCACACCTTACCCTTAGGTCTTATGCGGCTGTTTTAAGGGGTTATGTAAAAAATAAATAGTAATATATTCATGTACATTATTATTTTTTTATATAATGATGAATATACCTCCTTGTCATTTTTGATACATTGTAAATAGTTTTTAAAGTACAAATAGTGTTTTTAGTTATAATTTAATTAAGAATTATATATTATTAAATTAAGGGATTTTTGAATTAAATAATATTTTAATAAAATATTATTATTATTAAATTAATTTTTATTAAATATAAATGATCTTATAATTTTATGAATGAAAATATAATTTTTATTAAGGTTTGAAAGCCATTTCTTTCAAAACCCGTGAATTTTCGATAAATGTAGGTTTTATTTTAAAAGTGAAAATTAACATATTTAGAAAATTATTTAGATAAAATAAAAGTTATTTCTGGAATCAGGACGTCCAAATTATCCAACGGTGAATTTTTCATAATTTTCTGAGACAGTCAAAGTTTTGGGTAAATATTAAATACCGTTTAAATATATAACGTGTTTTATGACATCATAATGACCCAATAGTGATGTAATACAATACTATAATATTTATGTTCAGACAATATATGTTTTACCATTAAAATAATGTGATTTTGGGATTGTTTGACTTAATTTGAAAAGCATTAATGGACCACTCAAGACTTATTAAACACCTTGTCTTTTTAAATTAATTTCCATGGGAGTGTGAGTCACCTCCACATAAGAAACCCTATTATTTTAATAATTTCGGACTTTCTCCTTATACAATATTATTTTCCTCTTCCCTTTTCCAAAAACCATGGGCAAAAACCATGGTATGGTTTGTTGTTTGGATTAATTTAATGTAAGGGGACCCAAACCTAAATAATAAAGAATTCCCTCACCTTTCTTATATAGACCCACCCAAGCTCCCACTTCATCCTCACTCAAAGACTTTGGAGTTATTCAAACCTCTGACCTACTCTCTCTAGAATCCTCCCAAGGTGCCCCAAGCTCCCAAGAAGCCTCTCACAAGCCTCTATCTAGCCTTTGGAAGCACACTTCCAAGTAAGGGTTTTTTCTTCCTTTCTCATTTTTGTCCAATTTTCTTTAAGATGTTTTTCCCTTTTAATTTAAATTATGAATGATGGGGTATGGTTTCTCACCTCCATAATAATTCCATATTTATGTTTTAATGATGGGAGAAACCTTTCTCTGTCATTAAATTCCTCCCATGTACACCCGTTACTATGCCGAAATTCCGAAAGGAACTTCTCTCGCCTCATTTACATTAAAGAAATAATTTTGTATCATGAATCTAAATTCCATTACAATTGTTGGGACATGTATATATATTACCTCCTTAATGTCCATTACATGTAAATATGATGAGTAAAACCTTTCTATCACATCAAACTTTTTTATGAATTCTTATGTCACGCCGTTATGCTTCCTAAATCGCACCAATTTTCTAAGCCAATGCCATTATGTAGTGAATATCATGTCCATTTCTCCAACAAGGGTATTCACCTTTATGCACATTTAATTATTGATTATAAATATTCATGTATTAATTCCACATTCCTTTATCATGGAATAAATGATTATGTTTTATGAATCCATGTTTTATGATCCATGTGGCACACTTATGCATGAAATGAAATGTTTTAAGAAGGGTGCACCCTTATAGCGCTCCAATGCATTGGGTAAAGTATAGTATCATGATACGTCATGTGCAATGAGTGTTGAATCATGATAATTCAAGTTTAATGAGGGTTTACTCATGCTTCATGTTCAATGAGGGTTTACTCATGCTCCATGTGCAATGAGCCTTGGCTCATGCTGATTCCATGTTAAGTGTTGTTGCCACATTTCCATGTTATGCTTATCATGCTTTATCATGCCTTTATGTTCATGTTTCTCTTATGATCTATTGATATTCTTATTGCCTAAAATTTATTTTACTCCTCATGTTATTCCATGTGTAATCCTTTACTGGGCTTTATTGCTCACCCTTTTCTTATGCATGTCCTCAGGTTATCCCATGCAATGCTAAGTATGAGGGAATGTAGTGGTCATGTAAAGGAAGTTTTCAATAAAGATGTTGTATTTCATGTTTTAAGTTTTATGTAATGATCCTAATCCCCAAAGACACTAAACCTCTCAATCTTATTTGTTGTATCAAGTGATGTTTTATGTAATAAATCATGTTTAAGTTTGTAATAAAAGCAGTGTTGTCATAGTTGGTATCAGAGGATAGGTTTAGTTATTTTTGGGATTAGGATTAGAAAACCTTAGTAAATCCTTAGAGACAAGAATAAGTATAATAAAAACATCCCTAAGTTTTGGTAAGTACTGAGTAAGTGGTTTATCAAACAAATACATCCCTGTCTGGATATGAGCAGGTAGAGGCGGCTCTGGCACAGATGTATCCTAGGGGTAAAACCCGAAAACACCACTTGGAGCTAGACTCAAACGGGAACTGGTGCATGAAAATGGGCCTTGATGAACTCTTGGTTATGACACTCCCGGGGGATATGTTTTGATAAATTCACAATATAAGTATGAACCCTTATTAATGGAATTAAATAAAATTCCCCTAAGAATATATGTTAGAAAGTAGATCATGAAAAGCCTAGATTGAAGCCTATGGACTCATGAGTTATGTAAATAAAATTTTATTTATAAGTCATCAACTTTTGTCTTTGGATTACCCTTTATGTGTTACACCTAACTTTACTTTTATTCCAGCCAATGGCCAATAATAGGAGGACTCAGGCTAACAACCGTTGTGAAGATCAGTGTGATGACTGTACTAATGAGATGCCTAATCCAATGGGAGCGGGAATCATGAACTTTTTCATGCTTATCTCTCATATAACTCAAGTTTTGAATATAAAAACGAGTCAAGAGGATTGTTCAACCCCCACTAAGAAAGTGCAAGTCGCTATCGAGAGCTTTATGAGACAAAGGCCTCCTATTTTTAGTGGATCATCCGATCCCATGATCACTGAACAGTGGATCAACTCCATTGAAAAGATCTTCTCCATACTTCAATGTTCTAAACAAGAGAAGGTTCTCCTGGCGGCTTATCGTATGGAGGGTGAAGTTGATCAATGGTTGACATTGATCAAAAATATTAAGCCTGAGGAGGAGATCGAGGCGTTGGAATGGAAGTATTTCTGGAAGATGTTTTTTGATAAATATTTTCCATGCACCCTCCGGATTAAGATGGAAAGAGACTTCCTTTCCCTCAAGAAAAAAGATGAAGAATCTGTTGGGGCATATGAGGCAGACTTCACATAGCTTGTAAAATATGCTTCTGGCTTTTTTGTTACCCCCGAATGCAAAGTTGACCGCTTATTTGGTGGGTTGAAGCCCAGCCTACGGAAAGAATTAGCAATCCGTGACTTCAATAGCTATGAAGAAATTGTCCGATGTGCCATCAAGGTAGAAATGGAGATCAGACAATTATAGGTGTATCATGGGGATAATAATCATAAGGTGGACTTCAATGTTGGTGGTCCGATGGATAAATCCAACGGTGCTAAGAAGATCCAGCACCCCACTTGCCAAAAGTGCGGAAAAAATCACCCTGGAAAATGCCTTAAGGGGATGAGGAAATGCTTCAGGTGTGGAAGAGGAGGGCACCTAGCTGTTAACTGTCAGCAAGAAAGACCCGCGGCTACGAAAGAGGAGAGGAATGCTCCGTTCGAACCTCAATGCGTTGTTCAATGCTACAAATGAAAAGAATCGAGTAATTTTGAAAATTAGTGCCCTAATCCAAGGGTTTTAGGAGGCAACCAACAACCTCCAAGGCAGCAAGGAAGAGCTTTTTCCATCACTGCTGCCGAAGTGAACCCCAACAATGAAGTGGTGACAGGTACCCTAGTTATTCATTCAAGAATAGGGAACACACTTTTTTGATTCAGGTTCTACGCATTCTTTTATATCTCAAAAGTTTAGTAGAACAATCCCAGCACCACCACAAATCATTGAAGTGAAGATTTCGGTGAGTACGGAAAATGGGGAAATCATTGCATCCCATGAATATAAGTCCTCCCCTATTTTAATCTGTGGATTGAATTTCCCGGAGAACCTCTTCATACTCCCTCTGGTGGAGTTTGATGCAATTCTTGGCATGGATTGGATTTACTTATATAGAGCCAACGTAAATTTTTGGGAGAGGGAAATCACACTCCATATGGAGAATCGACCCCGATTCTTTACAAGTGTAAGGAGGAAGATGAATCTCTTTTAGCTCCATTACCTCAAGCATGGATATTACTGCCTTATGAGCACACACATCTGGCTCAGATGATTTATTCCAAGGAAGAAACCATCCTTGAATAAATGCCTATTGTGAGGGAATTCGCTGAAGTGTTTCTCGAGGAACTGCCTGGTCTTCCTCCTAGAAGAGATGTTGAATTCTCAATTGAACTTATACCCGGGGATTTAACAATATCCAAGACTCCATATAGAATGGCTATTGTAGATCTTGAAGAGCTGAAGAAACAACTACAGGAGAATCTAGATAAAGGGTTTATACGCCCAAGTGCTTCACCATGGGGTGAACCAGTCCTCTTCGTTAAGAAGAAGGATGGGTCAATGCGGATTTGCATCGATTATCATGAACTTAACAAAATCAAGATAAAGAACAAGTATCCTATCCCAAGAATTGATGACTTATTCGATCAGCTACGTGGAGCATAATACTTCTCCAAGGTGGACTTGCGGTCGGGATATTAACAAGTAAGGGTGAAGAAGGAAAATATCCCCAAGACTGCTTTTCGCACAAGATACGGGCACTATGAATTCATAGTAATGACTTTCAGACTCACTAATGCTTCAGAAATATTCATGGACATAATGAATAGAGTATTTAGATATTACCTAGACAAATTTGTGGTAGTCTTTATAGATGATATTCTAATATACTCCAAAACCAAGGAGGATCATGAGGAGCATTTAAGAACTATACTGGAGACCTTGGGCAAGGATAAGCTATATGAAAAGTACAACAAGTGTGAGTTCTAGTTGAAGGAAGTCTCATTCTTGGGCCATATCATCACAAGAAATGGGATATCTGTGGATCCCTATAAAACAGATGAAATTGATGGATGGCCGAGGAAAACATTGGTAACAGATATCCATAGCTTCTTGGGGTTATCTGGATATTATCGATGATTTGTGAGAAATTTCTCACAATTTTCCAACCCTCTTACGAAGCTAACTCGAAAGGGAGTAAAGTTTTCTTTGAGTGATGAATGCGAAGAAAGCTTCAAGGAGTTGAAAAGGAGGCTTATCACTGTGTCCGTGCTCACTTTACCCACAAGTGGGGAACTTTTTGTTGTTTTCAGTGATTCTTAAAAGAAGGGCTTAGGCTGTGTGCTGATGCAGAATGATAAAGTTATATCCTATGCCTCAAGGCAGTTGAAAATCCATGAGAGAAACTATACAATACATGATCTGGAGTTGGTGGTGGTGATCTTTGCCTTGAAAATCTAGCGGCATTATCTCTATAGGGAGAAATTTGAGATATATACTGACCACAAGAGTCTTAAATATATATTCACACAGAAAGACATTAATATGTGCCAGAGAATATGGATAGATCTCATCAAGGATTATGACTGTTCAATACATTACCACCCTGGAAAAGTGAACAAGGTGGCAGATTACCTAAGTAGAAAGGATCCAACGATTCTATCAATGATGAGAATTTAGAAGGATCTAATCTTCTTAGACTTGATGAAGATGGACATGGGAATCATAGAGAAGGGAACATCATCAATCCTTTCAAAAATTATTGCTCAACCATCTCTTTTGGAAAGGTTAAAGTATGCTCAAAAGGATGATGTGGGAATTCAAGAAAAAGTGGAAGCTATCGAAAAAGGGAAATCCTCGGAGTTTAATGTTAATGAAGAAGGAATTGTGCAGTTTGGGAAAATACTATGTGTTCCATCAAGTCCAGGGCTAAAGAAGGAACTTTTGGATGATGCACATAGTTCAAATTTCTCTATTCACCCAGGGAGCATAAAGATGTATCGATATCTCCAAGAAAACTTTTGGTGGGATAATATGAAGAAGGAGATCGCTGAATATACATCAAAGTGCTTGGTGTACCAGCAAGTGAAGGATGAGAGGTAGAAGTATAAGGAAATGATACAACCATTTCCCATACCAGAATGTAAATGGGAGAACATCACCATGGAATTTGTCACCGGACTTCCGAGTACATCCAAAGGCAACAATGAAATCCGGGTTGTTGTGGATTGTCTTACAAACACTGAACACTTCATTGCTATTCGGGAGGATTTATCATTGGATCAACTGGCACGGATATATATCAGGGAAGTGGTAAGGTTGCATGGAGTACAAATATCTATTGTGCGTGACCGAGATCCAAGATTTACCTCTAAGTTTTGGAAGATTCTTCAACATGCTCTGAATACTGAACTGAACTTCAGTACGGCCTATCATACTCAAAATGATGGAAAATCCGAGCGGACTATCCAAACACTTGAGGATATGTTGAGAGCGTGCTCAATGGACTTTAAAGGAGTATGGGATCAACATATTCCTTCTGGTTGAGTTCTCTTATAATAACAGTTTCCACTCGAGCATCCAAATGGCACCATATGAAGCCCTGCATGGGAAAAGGTGCCGAACATTGACATATTGGGATGAGGTCGGTGAACGTAAGCTGCTTGGACTAGAAATGGTCGAGGAAATGGTGTATAAGGTGAAAACCATTCAGCAACATATCAAGGCAGCCCAGAGTCGACGGAAGAGTTATGCAGATAATCGTCGACCAGAACTTGAGTTTAAAGTTGGAGACATGGTTTTTCTATGCATATCTCCGTGGAATAAGGTCATGAGGTTTGGAAAGAAAGGGAAGTTAAGTCCAAGGTACATCAGCCCCTTCGAGATTCTTGATCATGTCAGGGCTGTGGCCTATTTACTAGAACTTCCACCTACTATGGCCAAAGTACATGATATCTTTCATGTCTCCCTCTTAAGGAAGTACATACCGGACCCTTCACATGTACTCTCTTCTGAGGTGGTACAATTGGAAGATGATCTTTCTTATGAGGAGCAACCAGTGAAGATATTAGATCATAGAGAAAAATTTATACGAAATAAGACAATGCCCCTCATCAAGGTGTTGTGGAGAAACCAGAAGTTTGAAGAAGCGACTTGGGAATCGGATGAAATGATGAAGTTGAGTTACCCACATCTGTTTTAGTGTGGGAAAAGGAAATTTTCGAGGGCGAAATTTCTTAAGGGGGGAATATTGTAACAACCCAAAGTTTCATTAATGGAAATACCTCTTATTCTAATTAAATGTCTCTTTATGTTTATATAAAATTTCAACTTCTTTAGATTTATGTTAAGAATTTTGACCGTTTCTAATATATCAGTTGAATAGTGATCACATGATTAGTATAAATATAGGGCTTTAACAAATCCAATTTACTCAGACAAAGGAAGTGATGACCTCATCTAGTAGAATTACCCCATAAAAATCCCATTTATCGGAGCTCGGAAAAAAGGTGGCATCCTTGGGATTCTTTCTTGACCAAGCCCATGCTAAGCTTCATCATGTCAAGCTCGAATGGGACCATCTACGGGAGAAGTGGAAGTTGATAGAAATTACCACTCGAGCGATGTTATCCGAACCACCCCAAGAGTCTGTCACCGTCGCACACCTTACCCTTAGGTCTTATGCGGATGTTTTAAGGGGTTATGTAACAAATAAATAGTACTATATTCATGTACATTATTATTTTTTTATATAATAATGAATATACCTCCTTGTCATTTTTGATACATTGTAAATAGTTTTTAAAGTACAAATAGTGTTTTTAGTTATTATTTAATTAAGAATTATATTTTATTAAATTAAGGGATTTTTGATTTAAATAATATTTTAATAAAATATTATTATTATTATTGAATCAATTTTTATTAAATATAAATTATCTTATAATTTTATGAATGAAAATATAATTTTTATTAAGGTTTGAAATCCATTTCTGTCAAAACCCATGAATTTTTGATAAATGTCTATTTTTATTTTAAAAGTGAAAATTAACATATTTAGAAAATTATTTAGATAAAATAAATTTTATTTCTGGAATCAGGATGGAAAAATTATCCAATGGTGAATTTTTCATAATTTTCTGAGACAGTCAAATTTTTGGGTAAAAATTAAATACCGTTTAAATATATAATGTGTTTTATGACATCATAATGACCCAATAGTGATGTAATAAAATAATATAATCTTTATGTTAGGCCAATATAAGTTTTACCATTAAAATAATGTGATTTTGGGTTTGTTTTACTTACTTTTAAAAGCATTAATGGACCCCTCAAGACTTATTAAACACCTTGTCTTTTTAAATTAATTTCCATGGGAGTGTGAGTCACCTCCACATAAGCAACCATATTATTTTAAGATGTTCAGACTTTGGCCTTATAAAATATTATTTTCCTCTTCCCTTTACCAAAAACCATGGGAAAAAACCATGGGATGGTTTGTGGTTTGGATTAATTTAATGTAAGGGGACCCAAACCTAAATAATAAAGAATTCCCTCACCTTTCCTATATAAACCCACCCAAGATCCCACTTCCTCCTCACTCAAAGCCTTTTGAGTTCGTCCAACCTCTGCCTTACTCTATATAGAATCCTCTCAAGGTTCCCCAAGCTCCCAATAAGCCTCTCAAAAGCCTCTCTCTAGCCTTTGGAAGCACACTTCCAAGTAAGGGTTTTTTCTTCCTTTCTCATTTTTGTCCAATTTTCTTTAAGTTGTTTTTCACTTTTAATTTAAATTATGAATGTTGGGGTATGGTTTCTCACCTCCCTAATACTTACCTATTTATGTTTGAATTATGGGAGACCCCTTTCTCTCTCATTAAATGCCTCCCATGTACACCCGTTACCATGATGAAATTCTGAATGGAACTTCTCTCTCCTCATTTACATTCAAGCAATACTTTTGTATCATGAATCTAAATTACATTACAATTTTTGGGACATGTATCTATATTAACTCCTTACTTTCCATTACATGTAAATATAATGAGGAACCCCTTTCTCTCTCATAAACCTTTTTTATGAATTCTTATGTCACGCCGTTACGCTGCCTAAATCGCACCGATTTTCTAAGCCAATGCCATTGTGTAGTGAATTCCATTTCCATTTATCCATCATGGGTATTCACCTTTATACACATTTACTTATTGATTATAAAGCTTCATGTATGAATTCCACATTCCTTTATCGTAGAATAAATGATTATGTTTTATGAATCCATGTTTTATGATCCATGTGGCACACTTATGCATGAAATGAAATGTTTTAATAAGGGTGCAACCTTATAGCGCTCCAATTCAATGGGTAAAGTATAGTATCATGATACTTCATGTGCAATGAGTGTTGAATCATGATAATTCAAGTGAAAAGAGGGTTTACTCATGATTCATGTGAAATGAGGGTTTACTCATGCTCCATGTGCAATGAGCCTTGGCTCATTCTAATTCCATGTTAAGTGTTGTTTCCACATTTCCATTATAGCATCCTGCCTTTTTATCACATAAACTTTCATTACATTTTACAAAACCGAGGATCTTTAAGGTTTAGTGTCTTGGAAACCAAGAACTTAAAACATGAAATCATAAAACATTCTTCTTAAACACTTGAAAGGCTTCTCCTTATGTTCATCCTAGGTTCATTACTGCATCTCATAACCTGGGGACATACATCAAAATAAAGGGTGAGCAGAAGGCCCAGTAAGGGAAACAAGGTGAAACATTTGAAATGTGAACTTGAGATACATCAACAATTTCATGAAAAAAACTTTAAGGCATGAGAATGAAATCATGAGGCATATCATAATAAAAATAATATATTTCCTAACTTGAAGATGTGGTTACAACATTTAATATTGACAATCATTTCTGTTTCACCAAGGTCCATCCCCAAGGTGTCATTAAAAAATATCAAGGTTATTCACCAAGGCGTCGTTAAAAATAGTCATCTCTAGAGATTAAGTCTTTACCCAATGCATTGAAGCGCTATAAGGGCACACCCTTGACATGACTTTATTATCATGTGAGCCACATATATCATCATTAATAATTTCATAAACAACCCATATAGCATAAAAGAAATGGGATTCATTTCATAATCATAATGTTTTAAAAACTGATTTAAAGACATGATCATTATGTCACTTTAAACCCACGAAAAGGGAAAGCGGGTCTCATGTATGTAAATACCAGAATTTGAAATAGAAAAACTTGGTATATATGTGAATACCCATACATAAGAGAGAGCTTTGAGTATTCACTTAATAAAATAAAAGAACTTTAGAAAAAAGAGAGACATTTTGAGACGGAAATTCTGCAGCATAACGGCTATGTTTCGGGGTTTTAGAAAACATTGAAAAGAGAGGGGACATGGGTCAAAAATTTATAAATGAACCATAAAACAGTATAGGGACAGAATATGAAGGATATATGAACATGGTAATGAAATTTTAAGGACATGCCATTTGAAATGAAAAACATGGAAGGAAGAAAAAAATTAGATTTCTCTTATGAAAATTCGGCAGCCTAATGACGTCACTTAAACTTTAACAAAAATGAATTGACGAGATCAAATAAGGTCTCCAATCATATGAAAATAAATGTCCATTATGATATATATAGAGATAATACCCCAACATAATAAAAAAGGAACTTGGAATACTTGACATGAAAGTAGAACTTTGAAAAATGAGAAAGGTGAACAAATCCCTTAAAAATTGGGCAGCCTAACGGCGTCACTTAAACCTCAAAAAAATGAATTGATGAGATAAAATAGGGTCTCTCATAATATGAACATAAAATACCAGTATTATAGATATAGAGATCATACCCCAACATAATAAAAAGTAACTTGAAATACTTGACATGAAAATAGATCTTGAAGACGAGAAGGGTAAAAGAACCCCTTAAAAATTCGGCAGCCTAATGGCGCCACTTAAACTTCAACAAAAATGAATTGATGAGAGAAAGATGGGGTCTCTCATCATATTAACATGAAAGGTCAGTAAAAGGAATATAAAATAACATCCTCCAACATAAGAGCATGGAGCATAAAAGAAATGACATAAAAGAGATTACTTGAAAAGAAAGAGAGTGGTCGGATCCCTTACCTTAAAACGTAACTCTTAAAACTCAAAGGTTGGGACCTTGAGGGATTGGGGGCACCTTGGGAGGACTCCTTGGGAGGTAATGAGACCAGAGCTTCGTTGGTGGAGAGTTGGGAGTCGAATGTATGAGAGTATGGCTTGGTATTTATAGGGAAAGTGAGGGGACAAGACATTAATGGCCAAGGGACACCTCATTGGTGGTTTTGAAAAAACCATGGGCTTGCCCATGGTATTTACCATGGTATTGGACAAATGGGACACCTCATACCTTATCTTACTATTCATAAGTCGACCATATTGATTAAATACTTAATACATCATTTAATGATGTCATTAAACACCCGTAACTTAAAAACTGTATTTTCACTATTCATCGAAAATTCAACTTTCTCAGAAAAATCCCAAAATTTCACCTTAACCAAATATCGATGCTCTAATTTCAAAAATGAACTCCATTTTATAAAAATATTTTTATCAATATTTTTAATTTAATTTTTAAATAAATACACTATTCACTGAAAATTCATTTTTTTTCAGAAAAATCCCCAAAAATTAACTTAACATAATATAGATGCTCTGAGTTCAAAAATGAAATCCATTTTATAAAAATAATTTTCTAAATATTTTTAATTTAATTTTTAATTAAAAAACACTGTTCACCCAAAAAAACTAATACTTGAATAATAATTTCTGAAACAGTTATTTACCTATTTTATTGAATCACATTACTTAATCAAGGTGCCTAGATTATATTAATACTTTCTTTAAGTGATATTACTAATCCATTTGGTCACATTACTAATCCTAAGCAAAAAATAACTATTCATAATTTACTATTCATCAAAAATCAAGTTGATCTTATTAGACTCTAAATTTTGTACCGAACATAATTGTAGAAGACCATTTTTGGAAAATCATTACACATTTTTAATTATTCAAGGTTTACATAAACATTTTTGAAATATCCTTTTTCTAAAATTCATCAAAAATATGCATACTATATTTTTCTGGTCGTTTGAAAATTCATAAACTTCATCATAAGAAGAAATAAAATTTTTTATTTAAAAGAAAGGATTACACAAGGCAGTTACAGTCTCCTTACATAGCCCCTTATCACACCAGCATAGGACCTAAGTGTAAGGTGTGCTAAGGTGAGAGAATCCGAGGGAGGCTCGACCAACATCACACGAGTAGTAATTTCTATCAGTTTGAACTTCTCGCGAAGGCGATTCCGTTATAGCTTCACACGATGAAGTTCAGCTTGGGTTTGGTCCAGAGCAAAGCCCAGTGGTGCTACCTCCTACCCAAGTTCTGTTAGATGGGATTTGATCAGTCCAAGACTACTGGGTGAGTCCATCGAATATTATTTCTATATTAATTAACCAAGATCACTTGTATTTAGAGACAATAATCAAAATGTTTAGTTTCCAGTGGTCATATTGACCAATGATCATATAATAGTCAAAACCCCACAGTCTCATTTTAATTATACTCATGTTATCAAATGAAACAGTTTTCTTGAGTATAAAATAACACACAAAATTAGTAAACAATACTTATTCAAAATTTTGGGTCGTTACAATCTTCCCCCCTTAAGAAATTGCATCGTCACAATTTTTAAAATCGGGATTGGAAATTTCATTGAAAGTCCCACATCGGAAAAGGAGTCAGTAAAACTATTACTTTAAAAGAAAGAAAGGGAAATACAAAGGTCACTTGAGTTAACCCATACTAGGATTCCATGTATGAAAACATGGACATGGAGGAGAAAACAAAGGGTCACATTTTGAGGGAGAGTGATAGAAAACATGATTAGGGGAAAGTTAACAACAAGAAAATCACAAACTTATGATGGGTTAAACGGTATTTTATTTCCCAATATGAAACGTTAACAGACAACATTTTTGTTTTGTGTTCCTTTTCATAGTTTTGAGGAATTCATTTACTACATAGAATAAAACACAGGTAAATATACCTACCTTCAAGTAGAGTTTCATCATTTAATAAGTTTCTACCAAAACTAATCTTTTCTAAAAAATATGAGCATTCAAAACTACTTGGTCTCATTAAAGCACAAGAATCATCTTCTAGAGAATCACATAATCCACCAAGGATTTACTATTTATTTATTCTATTATCCAAAAAATAGAAAGGGTAAGATAAAACAACTCTTCAAAAAGAAATAATCCCATAGGAAGGGAAACTTCATTAAATCTTCAAAATTCCACGGTACTACCCAAAGTTCATCATAGACCATTCCATAATTTACTGTCCTTAAAATTCCTCAAAATAAACCAAACTAAGATTGAAACCCAAATACAAGAAGGATTATTTAACATAGTCTTCCAAAATAAACTTAATCATTCATCTCCAAACAACATCAACCACTCCTAACATCTTATAACAAAAGTAGCTAACCTAAAAATATTTTCCCCAAGATAGGTTAATCATTTACATAAGTAACCTAAATTACTATAAGTTCACCTTAAATTCATCAATTCTTCAAAATATAAGCCAACCTTTACTCCTCAAAGAAAATACCGTAGTAATCTATTTACCTCGATCAAATAGGGTTCCCAAAATAGTGAACGTCTACCAAAATAATAATAATCTTTTAAACCCCTAATCACCCTTTTTTTAAGAAGAACAGCTTTACTACATCAACATGTGGTACATAACAATAGATGTTTTCCATAATGATATAAAATCATCTTAGGTAGTGACTCGATGATCTTAGAAAACATAAAATATATGCTCATAGAGAACGAACTAAAATACAACATGACATAGACAATTATTGCGAAGAAGTTACATGTACTTCAGTCATCATGATCCATCTCAGCATAGGACTTGCATTGTTCCCTTGTACTAGAAGATTATTGAAGCTCATCATGCTTCTCACCCATTCCAAGAGAGAATTTCCTTGGATAATGTCTAACTTCTCCATATTTACGACATCGAAATGTATAAGGTACATTAGATCGAACCTTATCTCCATTCATAACATTATCCATTGTTTTAAAGCAATTGGCTACTTTATGCCCTATCTTCCCACACTCAAAACATATCTCGATTCCTTTGTGACATTATCCTTGGTGACTCTTCCCAAACTTTTTGCAAAAAAGAAATTTGGTCTTATTTCCCTTATCAACTTTATCAGATGAACATCCTCGAGACTTTGTCTTCTTCTTCCTTGATTAATTTGCGCATTCAACTAGGTACCAATTATTAATTGTGATTTTTGATAGCTGGTTTGGCATAATCAAAATATGTTCAACTTGATCTCTCATCATCTCTGTCCCATTAATAGGGTAATCGTCACATTGACTATCACATTGGTTGTTGGGACATGCTCTTCCATTTCCCGCCATTAACTAAGAAAAGAATGTATAATTAGGGGGCTTAAATACTTAGACAATAATCATGAAAAGGAAACTTTAAGCATAAAAGGATAAAATTGTAGAAGAAAAGTATATCCTAACTTGTGATCCCCTAGGTTCCAATCTAGGTTATCCATGATCATATATTCTTATGTGAATCTTTATTTTATCTTTGTTCCTTTAATAATGGTTCATACTAAGATTATGAATTTACCAAAGCATATCCCCCGGGAGTGTCATAACCAAGAGTGCAGCAAAGCCCGTTGTCGTGTACCAGTTCCCATTAGAGTCTAGCTCAAAGTGGTGTTTTCGGGTTTTACCCCTATGTACATCTGTTCCAGATCCACCTCTACCTGCTCATATCCAGATAAGGATGTATTTGCTTGGCAACCCATTACTCAATACTCACCAAAATATCCGGAAGATTTCCTATATTTAAACTTTTCTATAGGGTTCTTCCTAGAGTTTTAATATCCTAATTTCCATAAATAACTAAACCATACTTTGATACTAACTATAGCATCCCTCCTTTTTATCACATAAACATTCACTACATTTTACAAAACCAAGGATCTTTAAGGATTAATGTCTTGGAAACCAGGAACTTAAAAATTGAAAACATAAAACATTATTCTTAAACACTTGAAAGGATTATCCTTATGTTCATCCTAGGTTCATTACTGTATCTCATATCCTGGGGAAATACATCAAAAGAAAGGGTGAGCAGAAGGCCCAGTAAGGGAAACAAGGGGAAACATTTAACTTGTGAACTTGAGATACATCAACAATGTCATGAAAAAAAATTTAAGGCATGAGAATGAAATCATGAGGCATATCATAATAAAAATAACGTATTTAATAACTTGAATATGTGGATACAACATCTAATATTGACAATAATTTCTATTTCACCAAGGTCCATCCCCAAGGTGTCATTAAAAATTACCAAGGTTATTCACCAAGGCGTCGTTAAAAATAGTCATCTCTAGAATTAAGTCTTTACACAATGCATTGAAGAGCTATCAGGGCGCACCCTTGAAATGTCTTTATTATCACGTGAGCAACATATATCATCATCAATCATTTCATAAACAACCCATATATCATAAAAGAAATGGGTTTCACTTCATAATCATAATTTTTTAAAAACTGCTTTAAAGACATGATCATTATGTCACTTTAAACCCACTGAAAGGGAAATCGGGTCTCATGTATGTAAATCCGAGAATTTAAAATAAAAAAACATGGTATATATGTGAATACCCCTATATAATAGATATCTTTTAGTATTAACTTAATAAAATAAAATAACTTTATAAAAAGAGAGAGACATTTTGAGAAGGAAATTCTGCAGCATAACGTCTATGTTTCGGGGTTTTAGAAAACATTGAAAAGAGAGGGGACATGGGTCAAACATTAATAAATGACCCATAAAACAGTATAGCGACCGAATATGAAGGATATATGAACATGGTAATGAAAATTTAAGGACATAAAATTTGAAATGAAAAACATGGAAGGAAGACAAAAATTAGATTTCTCTTATGAAAATTCGACAGCCTAACGACGTCACTTCAACTTCAACAAAAATGAATTGACGAGATCAAATAGGGTCTCTCATCATATAAACATAAAATATAAGTATGATATATATAGAGATAATACCCCAAAATAATAAAAAAGGAATTTTAAAGACTTGACATGAAAGTAGAACTTTGAAAAATGAGAAAGGTGAACGAATCCCTTAAAAATTCGACAGCCTAACGACGTCACTTAAACTTCAAAAAAAAAAAACGAATTGACGAGATCAAATAGGATCTCTCATAATATGAACATAAAATATCAGTATGATAGATATATATATAATACCCCAACATAATAAAAAGGAACTTGAAAGACTTGACATGAAAATAGATCTTGAAAACGAGAAGGGTGAAAGAACCCCTTAAAAATTCGGCAGCTTAACAATGCCACTTAAACTTCAACAAAAATGAATTGATGAGAGAAAGAGGGGGTCTCTCATAATATTAACATTAAAGGGAAGTAAGATGAATATAAAATAACATCCTACAACCTAAGAGCATAGAGCATAAAAGAAATGACATAAAAGAGATTACTTGAAAAGAAAGAGAGAGGTCAGATCCCTTACCTTAAAACGTAACTCTTAAAACTCAAAGGTTGGGACCTTGAGGGATTGGGGGCACCTTGGGAGGACTCCTTGGGAGGTAATGAGACCATAGATTCATTGGGGGAGAGTTGGGAGTCGAATGGATGGGAGGATGGCTTGGTATTTATAGGGAAAGTGAGGGGACATGCATTAATGGCCAAGGGACACCTCATTGGTGGTTTTGGAAAAACCATGGGCTTTCCCATGGTATTTGCCCATGGTATTGGCCACATGGGACAACTCATACCTTATCTTAATATTCATAAGTCGACCATATTGATTAATACTTAATACATCATTTAATGATGTCATTAAACACCCGTAACTTAAAAACTGTATTTTCACTATTCATCGAAAATTCAACTTTCTCAGAAAAATCCGAAAATTTCACCTTAACCAAATATCGATGCTCTGATTTCAGAAATAAAATCCATTTTATAAAAATAATTTTCTAAATATTTTTAATTTAATTTTTAAATAAATACACTATTCACTGAAAATTCATTTTTTTTCCGAAAAATCCCCAAAAATTACCTTAACATAATATCGATGCTCTGAGTTCAAAAATGAAATCCATTTTATAAAAATAATTTTCTAAATATTTTTAATTTAATTTTTAATTAAAAAGCACTATTCACCTGAAAAAACTAATACTTGAATAATAATTTCTGAAACAGTTATTTACCTATTTTATTGAATCCCATTACTTAATCAAGGTGCCTAGATTATATTAATACTATATTTAAGTGATATTACCAATCCATTTGGTCATATTTCTAATCCTAAGCAAAAAATCACTATTCATAATTTATTATTCATCAAAAATCAAGTTGATCTTATTAGACTCTAAATTTCGTACTGAACATAATTGTAGAAGACCATTTTTGGAAAATCATTACACATTTTGAATTATTTAGAGTTTACATAAACATTTTAAATATATTCTTTTTCTAAAATTCATCAAAAATATGCATACTATATTTATCCGGTCATTTTAAAATTCATAAACATCATCATAAGAAGAAATCAAAATTTTTACTTAAAACAAAGGATTACACAAGGCAGTTACGGTCTCCTTACATAGCCCCTTATCACACCAGCATATGACCTAAGTGTAAGGTGTGCTAAGGTGAGAGAATTCAAGGGAGGCTCGGCCAACATCGCACGAGTAGAAATTTCTATCAGTTTGAACTTCTCGCGAATGCGATTCCATTCTAGCTTCACATGATGAAGTTTATCTTGGGTTTGGTCCAGAGCAAAGCCCAATGGTGCTACCTCCTTCCCAAGTTCTATTATATGGGATTCGATCAGTCCAAGACTACTGGGTGGGGCCATAGAATATTCTTTCTATATTAATTAACCAAGATCACTTGTATTTAGAGACAATAATCAAAACGTTTAGTTTCCAGTGGTCATATTGACCAACGATCATATAACAGTCAAAACCCAAAAATCTCATTTTAATTATACTCAAGTTATCAAATGAAACAGTTTTGTTGAGTATAAAAAAACACACATAATTAGGAAACAATACTTATTCAAAGTTTCGGTTCGTTACATCCATGTTATGATTATCATGCTTTATCATGCCTTTATGTTCATGTTTCTCTTATGCTCTATTGATATGCCTATTACCTAACATGTATTGTACTCCTCATGTTATTCCATGTGTACTCCCTTACTGGGCTTTATAGCTCACCCCTTTCTTATGCATGTCCTCAGGTTATCCCATGCAATGCTAAGTACGAGGGAATGTAGTGGTCATGTAAAGGAAGTTTTCAATAAAGATGTTGTATTTCATGTTTTCAGTTTTATGTAATGATCCTAAGCCCCAAAGACACTAAACATATCGATCTTATTTGTTGTATCAAGTGAAGTTTTATGTAATAAATCATGTTTAAGTTTGTAATAAAATCAGGGTTGTCATAAAACCGATCGGTCCTTCGGGACATGATTCCTTGTAATCATGCCAATGTATTAAAATAATGCACCGAATCTGGGAAACTGGGGTTGGGGCATTACAATGGGCACCTCCTATCATTCATTATTAACAATGTTTGTTTCTTAATAAATAAAAAACCTAATAAATTATCTTATGAAATTCTATATTAATGAATTATTGGTTTAAATATTCTTAAATGACCATTCCAAGGGCCCTTAAGAAGGATTTGAAAGGATGTCTACCGAAGAATAGATAATCATATTGCCCGATGTCTTTCAAATTAATTATTATTATTCAAACAATAATTAAACGATATATATTATAATATAATGAATTTAGAATCTTATACATATTGAAATTGGAAAAAATATAATACACATTATTCCCATCAATTTGAAAATGATAACATCGCTCGTACGTATGTGTGGACCACCACTACCACAAAGCGATGTGATTTATTTTTCATTTCTATTTGACAATGATGGTAATAAAGATATTTTTAATGAATATATAAGATATATATGATATAATTATTATCTTATAAATTTTTATTATTATTAACCTTCCTCTCATTCCATCTATAAAAAATGAAAGCAACATTCATGCGTATGTAAAACCTATCATCTCGATAAACAATGTAATTCAGTATTTATATCTCTATAATTCATGAATTAATATAAATGTATATAAATATATAATGAATATATATTATATTTTTATCATGTTTAATAATTTTAAGATGATGGAACCATGATCAAAGTAAATTTATTGGAACTATCGAACTAGAAGTATTGTGAAAATAGAAATAGTTAACACCCCAAAATGACAATTTTAATAATAAATGACTAATAAATGCGATATAAAATGTTATATATGGATAATATATCATATTATAATTATGTAGATTTTTTTATAGAATAATAAGAAATTCAAATTTACTATACAGAAGTTTAGAGAACATTCTAAGCAATTTTAACTAGAGGTAAGGGTTCTCATCTCACTATTATCTCTGTGTGACTTATGCCATATTCACTAGTTTTTTTGTGGGGATTATATACTTAAAATGATTGTATTTTATTATGAATTCATAAAAATTATGGGGTTTTATAAATAAATATAATTTTATCTTTTTCTTGATTTTTTGATATGGATAATACTAATGTAGTAATGGTTAATAATCTCATTGTTTACGAGGATTTTTTATCATTATGCTTCTCATGATGAATTTTTTCAATCTACCTATCAATAAATTCCATAAATTGTTCTCAATTGATTATATAGGGAGATTACATGTTTTTATTTTCTTAAGGAAAAATTAATTTAATTCTCTATTTGATTGAAAATCCTTTTTGTTCCATATATATGTTTTCTAAAATTAAATTTAAGAATGTTTTCAATATTCTCCTATGATTGTTTAATTTTATTTTTACCAATGATGGTATTTTTCAAAATGGTTTGAAATCAATCTTTTTTTTCATTTTTCTAATGAGTCACTTTGGAATTTTTACTAGTAATTTGAAATGAATATTTTTTAACGTATATGACCTGAATCGAATTTCCTACTGTCATGACCACTCAATGCTTTCAAGTTTCCCTTACATGTTTAAATATATATTTTATAAGAAATTTATTTCCATAATTTTTTTTAATTTTTTATATTTTAATGTATGTATTTAAAAACAAAAAGTTATTTTCCTCAAAAATATTCCAAGTAATCTTTTAAATTAATTTTTCATCTAGGATAACATCCTATGATTTTACAGGTGATTTTATGGGGATATGATATAATGATATAATAATAATTATTTATTTTTATGTTTTATGATTATGATAATTAGATATTCATGAAAAATATTTATATTAAATGGGTTTTTCTATGATAAAATTTTGAAATTTTTAAGAAACCCTTTTACTTTACATGGGTTATAATTTATAATTAAATATAATGATCTTCTGGTACACATGTGTCTGATTTTAATTATGTGATAGGTGAGACCAAAATTATACAACCTTCTAATGCATTGATAAAATATGGTTATATCATGAGATAATAAGTACCGGAATGGGAAGTGAAACCATTTTAATAAGGGAGTCGATGAACTATGATAGTCATGGGAGTGAACCTAGACTAAATATTAGATGGAATAAGGAGTGAACCTAATACACTATTATAGTCTTTAAACTAATATTTAACTAATGAAATTATATTATTCGATTATTTTTATTCCAAAAACTTATGTCTTATGACAATGTTATTCTCTCATAGATCATGTTCTTTGATACCTTTATGAATCATGAATTATAATATACCAAGCTATATTCCATGACTCATGATTATTATCTATGATATGTTGTGTATTATTTTAAAATGTTAATATATTTTTATTATACCATTATGTTTATTTTATGCATAATTGATCATCAATATCTCCCTTTTACCGTTATTGAGAATATAAGCTCATCCCTTCACATATTTTCTTTCCACATGTTATTAATAATTTTTTTATGTATGTTATATCTATGAAGGGTGATAGTTATAAAGAAATTAGTGGGAGATGATGTACATATCTTATAATTGTTTATGTATTCCTATTTCTAATTAAACTATACCTATATAAATCTATCATGAATCATAATTTTATGTATTTATTGTTTATTTAAAAAGATGTAATATTTATGTTTGGAAGGTTTGGGTCACTATAGTTTGTATCAGAGAAAAATTTAGTGAATATTTAGTGATTTGGATTAAATAACTTTGGTTAAAACCATGAGGATTATCCTATATGTTGGATAGAATCCTAATTTTAATGTAAGATAGAGATTATGTTGTTTCCTAGAAATTCATCCATGTTAAGTAACTACAAGTTGATGTGCTTTTGGTAAAATATCATCAAGGGGTATAAATCCTAAAAAGAGTTAGTTGATGTATATCTCAACTATCATTATTGTACATAGTGAGTGTCTCCCTAATACACACATGGTTTGACCTTCATAAGGGGTATTCACATGTTAACTCACATTTTCATTATGAACCATTATAATGGATTTGAATAGATGATAACCATGGATGGTCTTGATTAAACCTTAGGTGGCATAGATTTAAAATAAGGTGTCATGATTTAGGTATCCCTGAAATGTTTTTTCTAGATTTATGATCCTCACTATGAATATTTTTTCTCCACCTATACATTTTGGATCTTGTCAATAGCTGGAACTAGTTTTATTCATGTTAACATAAAATATGATGAATAATAGAATGATTTCCTACATGAGGAACCAAATTAAATTGGAGTTTAAAGGTCAAACCTTATGATTATGCCAAATTAGATATATTTTTATATGATTAAAAATGTGAATGTAGGTGAGTTTCATAACACACCAAATAATATAAAAATGGAGTTTTAGGAAGACCATAAAAAGAAGAAGATTCATCTTCATAGATGTCAATTATGTGGGAAAAAATAACATCATGAAATGTCTCAAAAAATGAGAAGATGTTTTATTTATGTAATATAAGGGAAAAGAGGAACTAATTTCTAAGGAAAAATGAGATGTTTGATAGAGGGAAATGAATTTCATCCTATGGTACCATTTAAAGTCTAATGTATTATATATATATATATAATATGGGAAATATCCCAACCAATTTCCTAATTAAAGGGTTAACTCCTAGGACAAGGACGGAATTACACTATTCGAATCACTAAAATGAACGGAACGAATTGTTGGTGTGTTGGTATTTATTAATTATGTTGTAGAAGTGTTATATTAATGATATTATGGATAAAGGAACCATAAAAAATAGAAGGATTATTTCATATTATTTTTTCTTTATTTTTTTGAAAACATATGTTGAATGAGATCAATATCTCAAAAAAGTTATTTTTTGGTAAGGTGATAATGTTTTATTGGGTCAAAGAGATTATTTGAATTAATTAAGTAAAATTAATAGTATTATTAACCTTGGAATTGGTTAGTGATTCGATAAAAAAGTTTTTTAGGCCATATTTTATGGGAGCTTCAAGATATTTGAAATTTTAAATAATTTTTAGGAATAATACTGTATTGAGGATTAAATAAACTTTTGGGTTATATTATGATTTTATATTAAGTTAATAATTGTCTATTAGATAGTGGGATATAGATAATATTGATTGTTGGGAAGTATTTAATTTATATGGTGATATTTTAAAAGATATTAATGTTCAAGATAAGGATTAAATTTTAGGTTAGTTTCTAAATTTGATTCATTATATTTTGGTGAAGTTAACTACATTATAAGATTATATAGTGATTTATCATGGTGATTTTGTGATATTCTTCATTGGGTCGTGGTATATGTAACCTCTAGGTTTAACATGTCATTTAAGATAAAAGATTATTTGGGAAGAATATAATGATATTATTCAGGATATAATTTTAACATGATGAGATCCAAATTCATGTTAGATAATTATTTAATGTTGAGGTTATTGAGGTTATTTGGTATTTAGGGTTATTTATGAATGTAATGAAGTGTAACCATTGTTATTATTCTGTAAATTTTTGTATTAAATGTATTTTTTAATAATATTAAGGTTTATACATTTTGTATATTATCTAAACTTGTGCTAACAATTTAGTTTTAGTAAATATTTAAAGACACAGGGAATAACTTAGTATCCTTTTATGGATTATGAAGCTGATTTAAGTGATTCATGCTTGAAATTGTTTTTTGAGAATTGATAAAAAGATGAAATTATGGTGGAAATTTATTAAAGGATTAAATTACACTTGTAAATTAATGATATTACCTCATGTTTTTACTCTATATGGTAAATTAATTATTCAACTATAAGAAAATGGATCTTGAAACAAAAATGTTCTCCTACTACATTCATTTCTCGTGACTTGATGGTATTTTCACCCCTCATTGATTTATGGTTTTATGGTAATTAACATTCTCATGATCATTAAATTTATTATGAGAAATGTTCTCTATAAATATCTATCATTATTTGGATATTTTCACCCTCATTTTCCATTTATTCACTCCCAAATTATCTTCTCCTACTCAGAAATGGGGTTATGTATTATTCCTCATGTTCTTTATAGTACCCTTTCCCTTTTTTAAGAGGATGTTTTGTTAACCCTTTTTATGAAATAGGTTTTCAAAAAAAAATTCAAATATCAAACACTTTATTACCAAGAATATGTTAAAATTTCTAGAATGAAATTTATTAAATGGGTGGATAATGTAACACCATGATATTTTAAGATTAATCTCTGTTTGATAGCATATAAAACACATAACACTGAGATTTATGAACCTAGAAATATTATTTTTTATGACCATTATTGCATATCCCTTGAATTTATATGTATTAATAGAAGTAATTGAATTATGAAATATATATAAAGTTTATAATTAATATTAATGTGTTGATAATTTCTATGTAAATAAGTAGAACATTTTTAGTAAAATCATTTTATTCATCAAGATACATTTCTTCAAAAAAAGTTATTTCTTTTTCTGAGTGAATATTTTAATTAATTTATGGAACTTAAAAAAAAATCATAAAAAATTATCTTTTTAAAAACCAGTATATCAAAGTTATATAAGGTTTATTTTTTGTTATTTTTCTACAAAGATAGATTTTCTAGTGAATAGTAAAAAATATTACTTTTTATCAGAAACTGTGTTTTTGTTTCAAGAATTCAAAAAGTCACATTTTATATTAAAATGGGTTTATGGAAAAATTAATTCTCTTATATTATTAATAATCCAATTATGTTCAATGGAATTCATTTTATGGTTGAATTTGGTATAAAAAAAATTTGATACATAAAAGGTATTTTTATGAAAAAAAACTGTTTTTTGTTACATTTTTCTTTTTCATCAAAAATTATTTTCTTCCACTTAGAGAAATTTAATATTTTAAAAGGAATTCCATATTTTGAATTAAGAGGTCAATTTTTTTTAAATAATCCCCATTTAGTTTTTCCCATTATTAATAGTAACCATAATAAATTTTTATTACCACGGTAAAGGTAAAATAGTTTAATTATGGTAAAAACTAATGCGAAAATGCTTAGAATTCATTAAAAAACTTTCAATTTTTTAATTAGATGAGATTATTTCTTCCAAAATCACACAAAATTTGATAATAAGACATTTTTTCCATTTTCCTTTGATTAAGACCTTTATAATATTGAAGTGTAGGAAAAAGTAAAAAAAAAGTCACTTTTGAGGTTTTAATATATATAATATTTTGTGATTAGGATAAAAAAATTATGTTTGTTTGTAATTTTTTATTTTATATAAGAATTAATTTTTATATGGTGGATTTATTTTTATTTTTTAGTTTTTAAATAATTACCTTAAATTATTATGCAATACCATTAGAGTTCTTAGGAAGAAGATAAAAAAATCAATTAAATTAGTTTAAAAACTCAAAAAGTAATTTTTTTGTGTGAGAGAAAATGTCCCACGAATTTTGAAGATAAATATAAAATATTATATTTTTATTAAATGTTTATATTCTAATTACATTGCTATCATTTTTTTTCAAAATCAAATTATTTGAATAGTTTAGCATGAAATTAATAGTATTTTACATTTAATATATTTTATTAATTTTTTTTAATAAGTCATAACATTATTGAATGAGGACAATTAGGATGATATATTTTTGACCATATCATCCCTTTTACATTTATAATCTAATTTTTACATTATAAGTAAAATTATAACACTTTAATATTAAAAAACTCATTACCATTATTAAGATTAAAATTTCTTAACCAAGGGGTTAAATAACATAATTTTTTTAAAATGATATCTAAATCTATAAAAATATTATTTGATGATTATTTTAAGAATATATATTCCTTATATTAAAATTCATATAATTTTGGAACCATTTTACATGATTTATACATATATAATATTTCATGTATATCAAAAAATGACATTAATGATATTTTAAAATAAACAATAATTTATTAATTGATTTAAAATTTATAAAAAAATTATATTTAGAAAATTGAATGAGATATGGTTTTGAATATAAACCATATTTAATTTCTTGGTCACCTATCCCATTATAGTAACATTCTTGACCCCTAAAGAGTAAAAACATTAATATCACAGTAAATGTCAAAACGGGGTAATAGAGGGTTAAAACTAAGAGATTAGGGTAAAAACATAAACAAAACTTGAAAAACTTATATTCCATGGGAGAATTTAGACTCTTAATATTATTATCTTTAAACTATTGCAATTTTGATCCATTTTTCAATGAATATTAATTTATATAAATTTAATACATTATACAATTCCAAGAGTTCCCCAACCCTCACTTATAAAAGGGAACCTCATATCCTTCATAATCTATAATTTTTTAAGATTTTATCTCAATGAAACCAAAAAAAATATATTCTAAACTACCAAAGTCATGAATTACATGTGGTATTATTCCTAATAGTCCATTCCAAGGGTCCTTCAAAATGAATATAAAGGAGTCCTACTGAAGAAGATATAATCATCTTACCCAACCTCTATAAATTTGTTTATCCTTATACCACCATTACATCCATGGTATACATTATAAAATAATTAATTCATTATTATATATATAACGAATTTAAAGCAACCATAATCCAAATCCTTTCCATCCATTGGAATATGATAATGTCACTCATGGGTACATGTGGACAACAACCTATACAATGCGTGCGGTTCATTTCCCATTTCCATTTTACATGGATAGTAATGAGAATATATTTAACTAATATATAATATATATAGATGATATAAAAATTATCTTGGTAATTTAAATTGTTATTTACCTTTCTTTTTTCCACAAATTAAAAAACAAATACAACGTTCATGCTTACGTACGACCTTTCATCTCCATGAATGGTGTAATTAATTTTTTAAATCTATTTTTATGGATGGCTATAAATAAATAAATATATACATATATGATGGATATATATGATATTTATATCGTGGTTAAAATTATGGAGATTATGTAACCATGATAAAAGTATAAGGACCAAGACTACTGAACTAAAACTCTCATGAAAATTAAAATAGTTAAGACAAGGAAACGAGGATGTTAATGAGTAATTATTAATAAATTGCAGTTAAATTGTTATAAGTGTATTATATAAGATATTATAATTATTTAAATGAATATATTATAGAATTATAATTTTTTTAATTTATTGTAATTGATCTTAGATCACTTTATATGACATTAAAACATGAGGAAAAGGTTTCTTGTGACATATTTATTTTTTGATACTTATTCCATATTCACCACTTATTTTCTTTGTATGATGTATATACTACTGATGTATATATTTTTCGAATCATTAAATATTATTGATTTTATTTAAAAATCTATATAATGTTATCTCTTTCATGAGTTTTTGATACATATAATACCAAAGAAATAAGGATTTTATGTTTTTTTAGACAGGTTCAAGGTGAGGCCCCCATTATTGAAAAGAAAAACAAGAAAAACTACTTTGAGAATGGGTGAATTGGAACCCATTACAAACATAGTGGAAAAAATTTGATAAATACAAATGAAAAAGGATATAATATAGTCCAAAGTGTTTAATGGGAATAAAATTTATAGTTGTACAATTATAAATTTTTTTGTCATCCCCTGAAAGATGTTGCAACAGTGAAATCATATAATGATGATATGTCACCCACATGCTAAGAAGTTGTGTAATGATGGAACCACACAACATGGAAGATCACCCCTCCCACTCACACTAACATTTGGAGGTAGTATGAGATGATATATTCCAGAACACCTATCCGTATTTTGATCCACCCACCCTACAATTCTTGTGAGGAAATCATTGCATTTTTAAATAGATTTAATGAATAACCAATCCAAAAACACAGTGAAAACAATAATGGTACCCATACATCCAGAGAGGATATATGGATGAATGTTTTGTGTCAAAACACCCATTCCTCTTTCATGGCTTCCCACCTAATAGTACTTGCAAAAGAGGAACTTTTATCCAAATGGAACAAGACCAAATATATGACAAAAAAAGAGTTGTTAAACTCAGTTAAAAATTCACTCACAAAAAATAGGCATGATTCATGTTGAACCAAACTTGTAACCTTCACTAAATCACATTGAAATCATACCATTAACTATCCATAAAACCACTGACAACACTATCCCACACCCATCTATCCATTTTTTCTCCTGGGAATTGCCATTAGTCACCATAAATCACTACCACTGAGGTCTACAAATGTCTCTGGTTGTCATCAATTACCTTCGACACCGAAATATGATATTTTTCAATTCTTAAGGTCACTGGTGTATCATTTATACCATGATAATATATGGAGGCCTATAACACCCTCATTTCCCACACTACCATATAGAATAGATAAACCTTCAACCCCGATTCCCTTTAGTTCCAAATCCACACTGACATATTTACAACATAAATTTTAACCTCCCAAAACTGTTGAAACCAAAATTTTGAAACCATAATAGCAACCTAACATCTCATAATGAAGGATGACTAACCTGAAGACCAGATAGACCAGATCTAGAACAAATTTGATTTGGGAAACCAAAATACACGTAGGAACACAGATCACTTGAAAAGGACCAATCCAAGAGAATAATAATTTTAATACTATCCTATTATTGTTTAAAATAATTTTTTCCACGAATTAATTTTTTGAAAATTGTTTTAACGGATCTTATTTTCATTTTAAAAATGATGTACTTTAGTCTTCTTACTGAAAATGTGAAACGAATCAATGTTTTAATGTATAAAAAAATATTGGAATTTCCCATCATCATGACCACTCAATGATTTGATTCTTAATTAAAATAATTCAATGTTTCATTTCAATGAAAATGATTTTGATAAATTATTTGATTTTTTTAGATTTTAAATATGTGATTTAAAAATGAAAATGATATTTTACTTATGAAATATTATAGGTAATATTTAAAATGAAATTTTCACTATAATAACATCCTTTGATGATACCTATTATTTTATAGGGATATGATTCAATGATACAATATTTATTCACTCTCTGTGTGTCTTATGATTACATTTCTAAGATATTTATGAATCACATTTATTTTCAATGGGTTATGCTAGGTTGAAATAAATATGAAACTTTTTTCTTTTTCATGGGTTATAATATACGATGATTGGTTTATAATCATGTGGAACATGTGTATAATATTTTTATTATGCTATGGGTGGGATTAGAATTATATATCCCTAAAATGGATTGGGTAAATATAGATATCTCATGAGATAATTAGGAATGGAATGGGGGGTGAACCCAGTTCAGTAAGCGAGATTATCTACTATGATGGTTTGGAGAGTAAACCTCAACTAAGTATAATATGGAATAAAGAGTGTACTCAATCCATTATGATAACATTAGTAGTTATCCATGATCATGTAAATGAATCTCTATGATTATTTTTATGCTACAAACTTGTGTATTATGAAAATTTTATTCTCTAATAGCTCATGTTCCTTCATATCATTATTATTTATAACTTATGAGCAGACAAGATATATTAAAGGAGTCATGTTTGTGATATATTATATGTGGGTTATGGTATTTGAATGTTAATCACATGTTCATATACCCTTATATTTATGTTATTCTCAAGAGATAATTGGTTCCTCCTTTATTTACCCTCACTAAGAATATGATCATATACTATATTATTTTAACTTTCCCCAAGTTATGAAGAATCATTTTTTGTATGTTATGTTTAAGAAGGGTTCTAGTTATGAATAACTTAGTAGGAGATTATATAAATCTCTTGTGAACATTTTATTTATATATTCATGTATCCAAAGACAATAAATCTATATAATTCTAGCATGGATCATAATGTTATTTACTGTATATTCATATAGAAAGATACACTATTTTTGTATTAAAGGTTTAGGTCTCTATATTTTACATGGCGGAAAGATCGTCCGAATTCCTGTTAAAGTAAAGGTTTGTGTAGTTTCATAGAAAAAAAATACATGTTAGGATAATGGAAGGTGGATACTGTTGTGGAATAAATTCACTGAGGGGTAATTAACCCGAAAAGGGTTAGGATTATCTTTCAATCCATCGTCACTATGATGTGTGATGAATGGGCCTAAGATAATAAAACTATATAGAAAATTATATTGTATTTTCATTGGAATATTTATACACACTTTTTGGATAATGATGAAGGATTTTTTCCATGGTTTCCTTGGTTTCCTTCCAATATTAGCTATTGAATCTAATTACTATCTTCTATATATAACCCATCACATTTTAAGTACCCTTTCCACTAAGTTCTCTTATATGGGTACTTTATGTTACTTTTTTGATACAACAAGGCTTCTATATTGATTAATGGATATTCTTCTAGACATACACATTATTATATTAATTGGGGAAGTATTTTATTTTTTTATTTCTCATTATATAGACATACATGTTTTATTTTATAGGACGCTCCTCATGGAATGGTATAAAATGTATTAATAATTCTTACAGTGAATGAACTTGACATAATTTGGTGATGGGTGGGACCTATAATTATATATCTCTTAAAGATTTTATAGGTATAATGAGATAAAATGTGTTGGGTTTTTCCTTAATCGACTTACCAAGAGAGGAAAGTTTCATGGCACAAGACCTTAACAGAATTTTTTGATGTCCAATATTGTGTATTCCATTTGAAACAGATCAATGATTATTTTTATCTACATTTTAATTTATTTTCATTTATATAATATTCTCTCTATTTTAGAGATTATGGATTCAAGTTGTTAATTTATCCTTTACATATCACTTATTCCATGTCCATGTTATGAAATCTTCCTCTGTATGCTACTCCTCACTAAGCATTTGAGATCACATTTATTTTTTTTCCATTCACTATGAAATCGAGAGGGTAAGTATGTGTAATTTTATTGGAAATTATGGAAGTGATAATAATGATATTGTATTAAACCCATGTTTTTTTATGTTTTCAAGTGTCATGATTGTATATATATAGTAAAGGATATTTTATATAAATATTCGGCATTATATTTAGTAGAACAAATTAAAATAGAAAAATTACTATAAAATCCATCATGATTTCTATTAAATACTATAGAAAACATAATAGGAAATTGTATTTTAAAATTAAATATCATGTTATAATTATGTGTATTCCATTGTAGAAAAATGTAGACTAATGGGATGAATGAGAACTATATCAACACCCATAGTCAATGTAAGGATATTATCTCAAATTTGTTTTGATGAAGATGGAGTTGAGGCTATTTAGTTCATAACTATATTGGGGAAGTTAACCAATTTTTGACAAATAATATAGTCCACATAGAGAATCCTATGGATAAACAAAACAATGTAACTATATTGGGTTGATTCATATGAAAATATCCTCAACCATTTAGTGGAATTACTAATTCATTAGTAGCTGAAAAATGAATCAAGTCTATTGAGAAGATATTTATCTCACGAGGAAGCAATGACAGGTGAAAATTTACCATGGAATTCTATCATTTGAAGGGAGATGAAGAAAAATTATTTTCACTATTTTAAAACACTAAATAGGAATATGAGATAATTTTCATGGAATGTAGAACTATCTAGGCATTATTCTATAAAAAATAATTTCTTCATGAGAAAGGAGGAGAAATTGAATGATAGTTCTTCAATCATTGATAAAAGGAGGAGGAAAATGTTATTTATTATAATCCTAACATTACAAGGTTACCTAGTCATGTTATAGACTATGTATGGAGATCAAAAATAAATAATGGACTTTTTCTTTATGGATTAATGTTGATAATTTGAAATGAGTTCATTTTTTAAAAATTTTCATCATATGAATATATATATTCAAGTTCCATAAAGATAGAAAAATAGTTCCCCATGACATAGGTTTTCAAGGGATATCAGAATAATAAGAGGTCAACTATGAATAGTGGGAAGAAAAATATAAAAAATAAGAATAAATGATGATATTTACCTTGTGCGACAACTTTGGGAAGAAACACACTGGGGATTACTGGAATAGAACAAGAGATTGTTATATATGAAAAGAAAAAGGGAATCAAGTTCACTAATGGAAGGGAAAGATATAAGTGGTTGTTGATCAATTATTTAACTATATGGATAAAGGATATTATATGAACTAATTATCAAAAAATCAAGAGAATTTACATTAAAAATATTCCATGGGATAAAGGATAAGCTTACACAATTACCATAGCTAAAGATGAAGTTACTAATGATATAGTGGTATGTACTTTGATCGTTTCCCCAAAGTTATCTAATGTTTCATTTTATTTGGTATCTTTATACAATTTTATATATTCCATGCTTAATAAAACATTGGATTCTTCCCAAAAACCCTAGTAAGGGAGTTATTAATTATGAAACCAAGTGGGAGTCTTATGTAAATAATGAATTGTCAGTCATTTCCAATTTAGATGCATGGGGATACCCTATTTGAAATCATGTTTATTATATAAGTATTTAATTTTTTTTAATCCTTGGTATGGATAAGATTCCAAATAATACTGTTAAAATGTATTTTCAAGGGAAGGAGATTATGATTTATGAAGATGAGGTGGATTATTATGTCTTTAGAGGGGAAAATTTCCCATCTAAATCATGTCTAAACCCTCCCCCAATATCTATCCTTAATGAAATTATGGGTAAATAGGATTATCAAGAGGGATCAATGGATGATGAAGGTAAAAAAAAATACTGGACTTACCAATGGTACAAAATTTACATGATTTTTTCAAGAATAATTATCTTATTATCCACTATAGCCTGAAGTTGAGTTCTATATTGAACTGATTAACGACACAAGGACGATATCTAAAACTCTTTATCGAATAGAACTAATAGATTTGGTGGAGATAAAGAATTTCCTACTAGAGTTGATTTATAATTGATTTATACTCCCTAGTGTTTCACTATGGGGATCCCAAATTTTATTCATGAAGAACAAGTATGGGTCTAGGAGATTGTGCATCGATTATAGGGAGATAAATTCCATTACTATGAAGAATAAGTATCCTTTCCATGAATTGATAACTTATTTTAATAAATTAATGGAACTGAATACTTTTCAAATGTCGATCATTTATCTGGTTATAATCACTTAGAGGTGAATATGGATGATATTTTGAAAATGGTATTTCAAACAAGTTATGTATATCATGAGATTTCAATAATGAATTTTGGATAAAAAAATTATTCTTCGGTATTTGTAGATATGATGAGTATATTATTCAAGCATTATCATGAAAAATATGTTGTGGTATTCATTTATGATGTCTTGATATACTATAAGAGCTATGGGGAGCATGATATTCATCTGAAAATAATTATGGAGGACCTAAGAGAAAATGAATTATATGGGAAGTACAATTAGTGTGAATTTTGGATTAATGATGTTTCTTTTATTGGCCATATTTTCTCTATGTATAAGATATCTATTATCCCTTCAATGTCATATGTATTAAAATAATTTCATATACTGATGAACATAATAGAGATTCAATGTTTCCTTGTATTAGTAGGTTACTTTCAGTAGTGTGTTAAAGATTTTTGTTGATTGGAAGACCCATTAACCATGTTAATGCACAAAGGGGTTAAAATCACATAATAAAGGGATTATGTGGAATGAATTTAATATATGATTAGGAGACTAATTAATACACTAGTATTAACTTTAAAATCAGGTTGGGAAGTATTTTTAATATATAGTGATGCATTGAATACATAAAGTGGTTGTGTCCTTATGAAAAATGATAGATTTATCACCTATGAATCTGGGCAGTTGAAAATCCATGAATAAAACTATCCAAATAATGAATTTGATACAAAATTCCTTAATATTTTCTTTGATAATATGGATATGCTAAATTTATGTTGAAACATGTGATTTATATATGGACTACAAGAGGTTGAAGTATATATTCACTAAAAAGGAGATCAACATGAGGAAAAAGGAGATGGTTGGAACTACTCATGAACTATGATTTCTTGATAGAATACCACCCTTGTAATATTAAAAAGGTTATTGATTAATTGAATGGATGGATCATGGAGTTATGACTATAATGGAGATTAAAAAAGATTGTATATATAGAGATCATGTAAAGATGTATATGGTGATTTCTAGGAAAGGGGATACATCATTACTTTTCAAAACAACTGTTAAACCATCCATACTAGAGATGATAGTGAATTCAAAATAGGATGATGATAAATTAAAATGGTTTATTAAATTATTTAATGGTGGGAAATTGAGATAATTTATCTACAGCGATAGAGTGTTGATGTTTTGGAATAGGTTATGTGTTCCATAATAGAGATGAAAAGGGAACTTTTAGGAGATGCAGAAAACTCAAATATATCCATAAAATATTATAGAACAATGATATATTGGGATTTATTGGTGGGATTATATGAATCTAGAAATTGAAAAATATATATCCATATTATTATGAATTTAGTATGTAAATTCAAAAAAACAACTTCTTAAGGTAGTCACACAACCTCTTACTATAACTATATAGATGTGGGATAATGTTAAAATGGGATTTTTAATTAGACTATCAATGAATATAATGATGAATAGTTATATATCAAACATTAATCATCATCTTACTAAGTCTACCCATTTCCTATTGATAAGAGAAAATCTACCCCATGACTGCATTTCTCAAATCTATGTCATTGTAATCTTAAAGCTTAATGGGGTGGCTCTATTGATTATAACTAAGTATGATCCTCAGTTTACATAAAAATTCCTGAAATTTCATCAAATGGATCCCAAAACTAAGATTCATTTAAGAACCACTTACCATTCCCATACTTATGGTCATCTTAAATAACTATCCAAACATTGGAATACATGCTGAGATCATATTATCTTGACTTACAAGGCATGTGGGATTATTAGCTACCTTTGGTCAAATTTGAATACAATATCAGCTTCCATTAGAATTTATATATGGAACTATACAAGTAATTTTCTGGGATGAGGTTCCATATTCTAACTTGTTGTGAGGAAGAGGGAGGAAGAAAGTTATTTGGACAAGAGTTTGTAGTGGAGGTGAATTTTAATTATATGAACTATTTAGGATTATAATAAAGAATCCCAAAGAAGAAAAAAGTTCTATACATTTAATAGAAGGAAAAAATTGGAGTTTAATGTTGGGTATCATGTATTCTTTAAGGTATCACTAGGGAGGTTAGTTATAAGATTAGGTAAAAATTTGAATTAAAACCCTAGGTACATTGGGTGTTTTGAAATACCGTTAAGAAATGGTGATGTAGTTTATTGATTGGCTATGACACCAAACAATTCTAATACACATGACATATTCTATGTTTCATTACATGGGATATATATACCAGATAAAATTGAAGTTCTCACATATATAGTAATAGAGTTGGATCATGATTTTTCTTATAATGAGCATCATGTCTAACTTCTCGGTACTAGATAGAAATTATTAAATAATTGAACAACTCATTTGGTGAAAGTCCTCTGGAGAAATAAAATTTTTGAAGATCTAAATTGGGACCCTAAAGAAGATATAAGGAAGGAGTATCCACATTTTTCAATATCTAATATATTTCAAAATTTCAAGGATGAAATTATTTAAGGGGGTGAATGTAATACCTAAGATGATATTATAGTAGGAAAATGTTACATCCCAAAACTATAGAAAACCTATTCCATTTAAAAGGGAAATTATTGATGAATTTATTTAAAAGACAAATTTTATAAATTTTTATTAAAAAAAATAATTCCATTTTAAAATTCATAATATTTAATTAAACTTAGTATTAATTTTTTAGCATTTTTTGAAAAGGTTAGTTTTCAGAAGAAAATTATTATTTTCATGAAAATTGAAATTTTCATAATATTACCATTATATAAGAGTGACCTAAGAATTTATAAAAACATTTAATTAATCAAATATGAATTTATGGAATAACATTATACATTAAAATAATTATCTAAACCCAAAAAACCTACATAATTTTTTTAGAACTTATTAAAATTTTACTATAACATAAAAACTATTTTTGGACTTATTGTTAAATCTCACATTTTCAAGGAAGACTAGGATTCATATTTAATTGAAATAATAATATAATTATTTTATATAAAATAAATTTAGGTCATTAAAATCATAATACAAGACAATATTTTCATATATATATATATATTTAAATCAGAAAAAAGTTATTTGAATAATCATTTTTTACATGATAAAGTGTATTTATCTTAAAATTAATTAATCACAAGGTTAAAAATTTTATTGGATAAAATTATATTGTTATTTGAAATTATAAGTGCCGAAATATATAAAAATTTCAATATTAATCTTTTTCATTAAAATCAATTAGTAAGGTTAGGGATTAATTAACAAGGTAAATGTAAATTACAATAAATATTAAAATGTTAAAACAAAAAACCATAAAGTACAAAAATATGTCCAAAAATGAGTTTTTTTGTGAGTATTTACCAGAAATCATTTATAATCCTATTTTTTCTATTTTATGTTCTTTTACACCTGAATAAGAACATTAAATTATTGAAAATGTAAGGGTTACTCCTAAAACTATCGTCCCCTTCACTTATAAAGTGGTAACATCTTTATCACCTCAAGAATAACCTATCACTAGAATTTCTCCTTTAATATCTTCTATTTCCACTCCCTATAATATTATACTAATAAAAAAATCCCATTGTTTTTCATAGTGACCCTAAAACAATAAAATTCAAGGAGACTTCCAAGTGATGTTTTAGAACCTGGTGTGAGTATTATCAACTATTTATTTTCCTTCTTAATTATATTCTTTAAGATTTATTCTATCCACAATAATATAATGATATTATTATAATTTATATTATTTAATGTTACTATATCAAGTTTATTACCATTATTTATTCATATAAATCATCCATTAAGGAAAACAAAATCATTGTTCATGCGTTATACTGACTGCCACCTCTACGAAGAAACGAGTTTTGTTTTCCTTAATAGCCATACAAGGATGATCCTAAGGATGTGTTTAATGTATAAATATGTTTTTTATTATATTATTATGGTCATATTATGAAATATTATTGAAACTATTAATTATACTATCAAAATATGATCATCGTAAATTTAATCTTTTAGATAAGCGTACTAAGAGGCTAACCATTTATTCAAAATTTTAATTTTCTAAGAGACATATTTTATTATTATACTTTCATATAACACTAATGTATTAAAATAATAAAAACTAAATATTTTCATGATTCTATTGGTATAATTTTATTATAATAAAACATCCTCTTATTTATTCATTAAGTAAGGGTACGTTCATGTTTGGGTCAATTTAACAACCCAATTGAACAATACTATGAATTTATACCATGAATGAATTTAGGGAAACAATTATTGATATAATATGAAAAAAATATTAAAACAAGGATTTATTTGGTTATGGAGATATTATACCAATGCCTAATCCAAAAATCATGGGAAAACAATTCATGTCACACATATGTTTTAATTTTGAGGTATTATTCTATTAATTATTGATCCTATGGCTATCCTTGAGTTCTATTAGGAGTTTTTTGGAAAAAATGGGAGTTTTGGGTTAACAGTAGGTGGTGCATGGTTGGTGAATAGTTTTTGAGACCATGTACCTAGTCCAAGAAATTGTGTGGCGAAGTTTCATTTTTAGACAGAGGCGAAACACACGGTTAGTGCACAGTTTGTAGGCTATATTGTCAAACCATGTGTCTTTTACATCTTGGATAGTTATGGGTGCATGGTTGCCACATGGTTTGGAAAACTGTGCGGTAAAATCATGCTCCATGTTCAAGTCATTAATTTTTTTAAATAATGGTTGTGTCCTCTTGGGATTAGATACCAAATCACCCATTTTCTTTCACATTCAAGATTCTCACCCCTAGGAGCTTCCTCCCAACCCTCTTTCTCCCTTATATCTCCATTTTGGTGGTGTATTTGGGGGAAAATATCCAAGAAACTCCAAGTAATTCCTCAATCTATTGATTTCTTCTTCTTATCTAGGTGTTATCTTCCTCTTTCTTAGGGTTTTATATCTTCAGCGGGGTGGGTGTCCTATTTAGGTTTGGATCTTGTTCTTTAAAGTTTTATCTTGACGTTTATGGTTCAATATTGCCTTTATAGGGTTCCTTGGTGGTGTGGTTGTGGTATAGAACTGATTTCTGAAAGTTTCTATACATTAGGTAGGTGGTTCCATACTTAAACATTATTTCGTGTTTTTTATATGGTTTTTTTCTTCTGGGTCGTGTTCTATTCATTGTGTATGACATTAGAAATGTTTTTTAAAGGTTTTAATATGTTTATGGTTTTAAGGTTGTTTTTTCTAGAGAAAATTGTTTTTTTCAAGTGTATTACTTTGTTTTTCTACTTGAAGATGTTTTATAAATTGTGCTAGTGGTTTAATAATTTGTAAAAGTGGTGTGAAACATGTTTTAATGTGGAATTGGTGTGTGTGACAACATAAAAGGGGTTTTTATTATGATAATAGTGGTTTTATTTTTGGTTTCCCATTTCTTATGTGTGAATATGAATGTGGTGATACGTATATGGCATGCGAGTAAAAATTGAGCGCAAATGGAATACTAGGTGACTAGGTGTGGGGAATAGGAATAAAAAACTAGTTGGATAAGGGGGGATAAGGGCTGTTTATTTATAGTGAGATTGATAATATGATACTAACTAATCAATGATGATTGGAAACCACAAAAATTTTGGATATACTCCTCTCTAGTGGATCATTCATGAGTACAATGACCAATGTGGTTGTTATACAATGTTTTATCGATATATAAGGCACCTAGTGTTCCACTATAGCTAGTACCTATATGGATTTTTGGTAAATTAGATCTATTTTTTGATATCTTACCTACCATCAGCATATGGTGCAATTTGTTGGTTATTTAAAAAGAAAATAATTATTCCCTTTAATTTTTTTTCAATAAAAATGTTTCTAGACTTTTTTTATAAAACATTCCTATTAATTTTCATTATAATGTTTTGGCTTGGAATATCTTTTATTGGGTAGCATTATATGGGACTCTTACTCGTACCTTGTATACACCATTGGGTGTACGTAGACCTTGTTATATTTGACTCAGGTGAAGTAAAGATTTATAAAGATGGGGGATTCAAGTTTCTAGTGGTCTTCCTCGTGTTGGTGTTGTTCGTGGTGGTGAATTGAGGGTGACGTCCCTCTGGTCTTATGGTGGTTCTGGGATAGTTTTTATTCCCATTTTATTGTATTTCTTTTGTTTTTTTTTTATAAATTTGTAAAACATTGATTCTGAAAATTGGTATTCCTTGTTTGGATTTGTTAATTTATCAGTATGTTATTTATTTTTGTTAGTTATTTATTATTATTTAAATGGGTGAAACTGTTACCAAAGAATATTTTGATACCCAAGTACTAGTTTCCAACCTGTGGGGGTCGGGAACACCATTCAGGCCATGACACAGGCTGAGCTAGGTGTTGGGTTAAATGGAATCCCTAGCTTTGTTCATGAAAAAATGGTATTAAATGAGGTCATGATATTTTTGGCCAAGTTATTTCAAGAGAGTTTGTATAGACAGAAGATTGGATTGTTGGGGCTTGAGGTTCTGGTTGTGAGTAGGGTTCTTGGAAAACACACCTCATGACAGATGTTTAGTCACCATGAGATGTTGGGATTTTTTGGACTTCTCCTCCAGGTAAGACATAGAGGATGCAGACTATATATGGACACTGGTGGGGGGGGGGGGTTGAGTGGTTTGTTTATTTTTGGTTTTTATTGAGAGAGATTCAGTTAGGTTTTGATTCATAGTTGTGTTTTATATTTGTTGTTATTTTTTTAAATTTTGAGATTTTTTGTTGACAATTGTGTTATTAGTTTTCCTTGTGGCAGTTATTTGTTGTAGAAAAATGTATCCTAAGAGAATTCCTATGAGACCATGGGAAGAGGATCATGGGAGTTCTCTCTAAACAATTAGTCAAATACTAGTGTAATTTCTGGTATGAGATTTCTAATATTGGGGGTAGAGAGTGAGCTTTGGTCCTTCTCTGATTAGAGAAGTTGAAATTCTTCTAGGAAAGGAAAAAGCTCAGAAGTTCTTCAATAACAAGCCCCCTTCTTTCCTGGGAAACATGGAACCTCATAATTTGGGGTAATTTCTTGAGAAGATCTAGAGGATATTTGAATTTCTTAACACTCCTAAGAAAATCCAGTTTAAGTGAACTTCATTCTTTTTAGAAGGTTCTAGTCGGAGGTGGTGGGACTCGGTGGTTCAATCTGGAAAGAATGAGAAGATGAGTTGGAAGGATTTCAAGATCATTTTCAATGAGTAGTACTATCCTGTGGTTTTATCCAACACCATGTGTCGAGATTTTATAGATCTTTCTTAGGAAGATAGGACTGTGATGGAGTATTCTAATCACTTTGTGGAGCTGGTATTGTATGAACCCAAGACCATTTCTAATGAACATACTAAAGGTCAGAGGTCCAAAAGGGGGTTGCATCTATAGATTTATTCTTAGGTATTTTTTCATAGACCTAGGACCTACATTGATATGTTCAATCATTCCATGATGGTAGAAATTGATTTATAGGGAAAGCATGGTTTCTCTAGAGTAGTGTATTTAATGTGAAGTGGTGGTTCATTTTAAAAGAAGAGGAAGAAAAACAAGCATGCGAGGAAGAATGGTGGTAGATCAGGCCATCCTTCCCAATTTTTTTCAGTAGTTTCAGATGATAGATTAGTTTTTTTCTATCAGTTTGGGATTCTGGGGCATGTGTGGGTGAAATATACAGCCCCACCCAATTATTTACATCTGTGAAAACATAGGGGACTATTTTTGTAGTTTTTCTGGGCCACAAATTCTTGTCATAGTGGTGTAATATTTATATCTTTCATTTAAAATTTAAGCCCAGTTAGAGCCATCCATGATGGAATGATCTTAGTTTGGAAGTTGTGATAATAGGATTGGATCATCTTATAGGAAGAGTTAGTTCGGGGAATAACTATTGGCTAGTGTTCATTCCCAGACTTAGGTAGAGATGAAACATCCTAAATTTATAGATCATGTACCAATAATAATAGAGGTAAGGCCTGTGATAGTTTGAGGTACTTTTTTATTGCATCATCCTTAAATGTTATTTTTTTGACACTGGTGATTCAGTTTATTTAATCTCTACCCATCTCATGGATGGTTTAAAGTTACCAACTGAACTGTTGACATATTCTATGGAGTTGGTAACACTGCTGATTATGAATTGTGAGTAGGATCTCAGGTGTCTTTCTTGTGAACTAACCATTTCATGGGTTGAGTAGGAATGATATTCCCTTGTTTTGGATATTGAAATCTTTCACGTGATCCTTGGTATGGATTGGATGGTGTGTTTTTTTGGAACACATCAATTTTTATAGGCAGTGATGGAGTTTTATGAAACCTGATGGTAGTACCGTGTTTTTCATGGTGAATGGGGTCATTAGTTCGGACATTTTGGGCCTTCACTTCCATAATTTGGAAATCATAATTTTCAGTTATCCTTGATCACACTGGAGGAAAATGGTGGTGCTCTGGAGGGTGGATTGCCTTTTATGGTGGATTAGTTCTTGGAGACTTTTCCAGAGGATTTATTGGGTCTACCTTTAGATATGGATGTGGAGTTTTCTATTGATTTGGAACTAGGAACACAATTGATATATCATCCCTCATACCATATGGCCCCCATTGAGACAAGGTAATTAATGGTACAACTGGACAATTTGTAATCCAAAGGATTCATTCGCCTTGGCATCTCTCCTTGGACCACTCCATTTCTATTTATGAAAAGGTTGATGGATCTCTTTGGTTTTCCATTGATTAATAGATGTTGAAAAAGGTAACCATCAAGAACAATTACCATTTACCCTTTATTGATGACCATTTCAATCTGCTTAAGGGGATAATGAAGTTTTCTAAAATTGACATACATTTTGGTTATCACCAAGTCAGAGTGAGAGAGGATGATGTTCCAAAAAACAACTTTTTAAAGTAGGTTCAACTATTTTAAATATATTTTTTAGTAATTTCAGGTTGAATAATGATTCAGTAGTCTTCATGGTTCTTATGAATAGGGTTTTCCACTATTATCTTGATTCCTTTATCATGGTGATCATTTATGATATCCCGGTCCACTCGACGACCATGGAGGATCTTGACTGGAATTTGATAATTCTGTTGTGAATAATTCAATATCATCATCTATATGCTATGTTTTTCAAATGAACCTTCTAGATTAAAGATTTTAAGTTTCTATGACACATAATTTCAGAGAGATGGGTTTTGCTGGACCAAAAGAAAATGGGTGTAGTGATTTCATGGGAGCAGCTGAAGAATGTGTTTGAAATCCTATCTTTTTTGGGATTGAAAGGGTATTATAGGTGGTTCATTAAGGCTTCTCTTGGATTTATTCAGCTGTGATGACACTCACTTTGAAAGGGGTGATTATTGAATGGAGCCCATAATTCCAAGCATCCTTTATGGAGCTTAAGAGGTGGTTGAAAACCACCCCTGTTTAGATCTTTCTAGAATCTGTAAAAGGGCATGTGGTATATTGTGATGCCTTCATTGTGGGACTAGGATGAGTGATTATGAAAAATTATCACGTAGTGGTGTATGGATCTCATTAACTCCGACCACATGGGAAGAAATACTCAACCCATGAACTTGAGTTGGTAGTAGGGATGCTTTCCTTGAAAAAGTTGCACCATTATCATTTTTAGGAGAAGTTTTTAGTTTATTAAAATCATAAAATCTTTGTCTAAATTTTCACCTAAAAAGAATTTTAATTTGTGACAGTGTCATTGGATTGATTACCTTTAGGGTTTAGATTTTGATATCTTGTATATCCTAAGAAAAGTTAATGTGGTTGCAGATTCCTTGAGAATTAATGTGTCAGTTCAAGTGTTGAAGATGTATAGTGATGAGTGAACTTTGATGGGGATCTTTGCTCAAATGAATTTGGAGACCAAGGAGCACGGTGGAGGTGCATTTTTGGGCAATGTTCAACTAACCTCTTCTCTTCTGGAGTTGATTCAGTGGGATCATCTTAGTGACGAGTTTTTCCAATAGTATAAGTAGTTCTTTAATAGAGGGGATATGCCTTATGTTTGGTCATTGTATTCTAAGATAGTTTTGTGCTTTATGTCCTTCTTCATGGTGTTTTAATCATTAAAAAAGGCATTGATGTTGGATAGCCCCACTCTCAGTGGTCCTTTAATCTTGGTTAAACCAAGATGCATGACGATGTACATCAGCAATTCTATCTACCAAGTATGAGTAAGGATATAGCTGACTCCATATCGTAGAGTTATACATGTCAACAGGTCAAATCAAAGCAGAAAATACTTTCTAGTTTTTACCATCCAATACCTATTCCTACATGGAAGTGGGATGATATCTCCATGGAATTTATTTTTGTCTAACCATATACACCCTGTGGAAATAATTCCACTTCGGTAGTGATTGATCATCTGACCAAATCATTAAATTTCATTCCAATCAGAGATTCAATGATGCTGGATGAGTTGTACTGGTTATATGATTAAGAGGTTGTGAGGATTAATGGTGTGCCTTTGGAAATTATTTCTAACATAAACCCTAATTTTAACTCATGGTTCTAGGAAGGCCTTCAAAAGGAAATGGGGTCATAGGTCAAGTTGAGTATGGCTACCATCCTCAAATAGATGGTTATATAGAGTGGGTAAATATTATTTTGGAGGATATTCTCCAAGAATGTGTCTTGGATTTAATAGGTTCATGGGATATCCATTTGGGATTGGTTGAGTTTTCATATAATAAAATTTACTAGTTTTTTATTCGAACGGATTATTTTGATGTTCTTTATGATCGGCCATGTTGGTCACCTTTATGTTGGGATGAGGTGAGTGAAACCTCACTTCTGGGATTGAGCCTTGTACATAAGACATACAAGAAATTAAAGTTGATAAAGTAGTGATTTTTGATATCAAAGTGTCATTATAAGTGTTATGCTGACCGTAGATACCGATATTTGGAGTTTTTTGTGGGTGACATGGTGTTTCTGAATGTAGCACCTCGCTTGGGTCATCATCATTTGGGAAAGAAAGGGAAGATAACACTGAGGTATGTTAAAACTTTTTAGATTACCAAGAATGTTGGTAATGTGGGATATAGGTTATATTTTCCTTCACATTAGATGCTAATTCATGATGTATTCCATGTCTCCTTGTTGAAAAATTATAACCCAGATCCGCCTCATGTGCTGAATTGGGAAGAGTTAAAGTTGGAGCTGGATTTTTCAGTGTTTGAATAGCCAATGTAGATTTTATATTTAGCATAGAAAGTGCTTCTTGGGAATTATATTCCGCTGGGCCAAGTTACTTTTAAGCATGGTAATGATGTTCACAAGACATAGGAGTGAAAATCATTGGTTGAATAAGAGTATCCATTTTTATTCTTTCATCATGCTTGAGGTTGAATTTATGGGGGTGGAAAGTTTTAATGGTGTAGAGAATATTCATATAAATATTTTCATTTTTATGTATTATTATATTTATTATTGATCCCATGTTTAAACTTTTAGTTTTCCTCATATATTTAGTTAAAAAATGGGTGTTTTTTGGTCAACATTGGGTGGCCCATGGTTGACGCATGGTCTGTCAAACGTGGCACCCTTTCCCAGGAAACCATATAACCAAGTGTCATTTTTTAATAGAGTAAATCCACATTTTTGGAACATGATTTATAGGCTATGTGTTAAAAACATGTGGCTTGTCCCTCTTGGATAGTGAGGGGTTCACAGTTCCCACACATTTTGGAAAATCATGCGGGAAAACCATGTGCCATGTCTAGGTCATTAAATTTTTTAAAATGACTGTTGTTTCCTCTCATTATTTAACCCCATATCACCCATTTTATACCCCATTTAGGATTTTCATCCCTAGGAACCTTAAAAAATTTCTCTTACTTCCCTAGAACTCCATTTTAGTGGTGTATTTGGTGGAAATCTCCAAGAAACTCTTTGTAATTCCTTCATATCTTGATTTCTTCTTCTTTTCTTGGGTTTCTGTTCTTCTTTAATGGAGTTTAATATCTCTAGTGTGTTGAGTGACATATTTATGGTTGGATATTGTCTTTTAGGGTTCAATATTAATGTTTATGGTTCAATAATTCCTTTATAGGGTTCCTTGGTGGTGCAGTTATGAGTTAGAATGGACTTTTTTGGAAGTTTCCACACCTGAGGTTGGTGGTTCCATGCTTAACATTATTTAGTGATTTTGATATGCTTTATTTTACTATTGGTTATATTCTATGAATTGTGTATGAAGTAAAAAATATGTTATTGAAAGGTTTTAATATGCATATGGATTGAAAGTGGGGTTTATATGGGAAATTGGTTGTTTTCAAGTGATTTCCTTTTTTGTGTTTCTTGAATGTGTTTTATAAATTTTCCAAGTTGTGGAAAACATGTTTTAATGTGGAATTTATAATGCCCCAAGCATAAAAATTACATATACTTGAGTTATGTTAAGAATTTAAATTGATTATATTTTCAAGTTTAGTGTTTTAGAGAATTAGGCCATAACTATTACATAATAAGAACAATAAGAAAGTAAAGTTGACACATCCAAATATTTCCCATTTTTTCACTAATGGAAACACTTTTAAAATAAAACAAGACTTATCTTTGAGACACATATTCAATTTATTCTTCTAGACATATTCATTTTACATACCAATCTTAAGACCTGTGGAAAACATTTCAAAACTTGGGATGAGCACTGAAGATATGTAAGGGTTACACAAAGAAAAAAAGCTATAAGTCTTGTGAAAACAGATTAACCATGAATACTTTATCCTAAAGTAATATTTTTTCACCTTTAAGAAGTAATAAATACTTTCCATAAAAAACATTTATTACCCCTTTTTTAATCAAAATATTACCTTAAAACCCATAGAAAGAAACATATAACTTATAAAGGTAACTTCAGGCATAATCATACTTAAATGGAATAACCATACAACCGACTTCCACATATATCACTCTTACAAATGGAATATCTATACGGATGACTTCCATACCTAATTAATTGGAGATATATAATGGGGATGAACCTTATTATAAGCTATATAAGGATCACTAGTGAGCTATAATAGGTCCCAACCCTTCATGTAAGTTGTATCAGGATCACCTTTGAGCTATTATGTGTCTCAACCCTTCGTATATGCTATATCGGGATCACCCATGAGATATAATGGGGATCAAACCTTTGTATAAAATATATCGGGCTCACCCATGAGATGTAAAAGTACCATTTTACAATAATAACACATAAAAGCTTACAATTCTCAATATTTCACTCATAAAATTATATTTTCATTCATAGAAAAATATTTCAAGTTATTGAAATATCCAATCCATTTTAAAAAACCAATTCAAAACATTTATAAAATATATTTTTGAATAAAAGTGTCCCATACTACTTTGAAACATTTAAATGAAATTCTAGAATTAAAATATTAAAAAATTTATTTCTATATAAATAAATCCATAAAATCATTTTTAAATCATGGACATGAATGAGAAAAATTTAGAATAAAAAATATTTAAAACACTTAACATAATGTTTTATGTAAAGAGTCCCATACCACTTTGAACATTTAAATCATAATATCCATGAATTAATAAATTTAAAAAAATGTTAGAAAACATTATTATAGATAAAATATGGATACATATACTTCAAAGGGTCTGTATATACACTTTATAAAATATTAAAGGTGTATATCATCAATAAATGTCTCAATGAAAGGATATTGAGATGAAATCCCTTACGTCAAGTATGAATCATCTTGTACATTCATTATCTTCCTAAATAATAAACCTAGGTTAATTTATACATTATTGAGAACCTTTTTAATGTTCATTATTCCTTTTATATCACCTATTAACATATTATAATAATTATATAATGATTTAAGTTCACGTTGGATGTTTTGTCGATATTAGATACTTGAGTCAAAAATGAACTTTGTATGATTTCAATATCCCTTGTGGTAATAAGTCCATAATATCTGGAATAATTTTATTAAATAATAATCACTTTTATAAATTAATCATACTTCTTCAATCAAACAATTAATTATCGTTATGAAAAATGAACAAAATTAAAATCATGGAGATGGTAGGTCGTACGTACGCATGAGTGATGTTTTCCATTTTTCATTGACTATTATAGAAAGAAGTTAAGTATTATTTTATATTTATAGAATGATAATAACATCATTAATATCATATTAATCATTTAAATATACATACATATACATACATATATATATATATATATCATACTAGTGATATAATGAATAAAAATGAGTCATATAACTTCATGGAGGTGAAAATTTACACGTAAGCATGAATGACGTTAAAATTTTTATGCATATTGAAAGTAAGAAAATAATTGATATATTATTATCTTATAATGATTAATATTTCAGGAATAGAAAATATTAAAATTAATGACATTATTATAACCTATCATGATATATGGCTATGGAAAATGAATTAGATCAGTTCGTGGAGGTGATTGGTGACACGTACGAGCGAATGATTAATTACTTTCCCATTTAATGGAATTAGAGTTTTATTTAGGTGATGATATTAACATAATAAAATATCAGTATATTTATAATGTTTTAGTTATTATTTCATCATTTATGAATAATATTTGAAAGAAATAGAAGAATAAATAAAATATAAATACTTAAATAAAATTATACCTCTTCTTCAGTTGATTACCTTTTAAGAACACCTTAAAACCTCCTAGAAGGGTGTTATGCATAATATAAGGATCCAATAATGTGGGGAGGGATTATAGGAAGGTTTGTGGGTATATATTGGCAAAATAAAAAGGTTTTGGAAGTGTGAATAATAGAGAGGAATGTGTATCTTTTTATAGGAAAGGGGAGGGGCACCCTTGGAATTATTAAAAGTATTAAATTAATATAAATTCAATTTCTATTCAAAAATGGTCCCAGAATAATTTATTTAGAATATATGATGATTTTGTGTCAAATCATTATCATAAAATAAAAAATATAAAAGTTTTGAAATTTTTTTAATCCTTATATTTTTGTTTTAACCCCTTTTAACTCTTACCGTTTTCTCAAGTAATTTAAATTTTGAGAGTTAAAATATTTACTAAATTACACTAAATGAATAATTAAGGAGTCATTAATGAAATTTTTAGAATTATCTAATTTTTTTGGCCGAATATTATATTTTTAGAAATATTATATCATTTAATTAAATCTTTTATATTTAAAGTTATGAATTATGTCAATCTTTACACTATTCATCACTTGACTATTTTAAAAAATCCTAAAAACTTGATTCGTTTGAAAAAACTTCCTTAAATAAATACTAATATGGCATATTCATCCTTAAAATTTATGGATGGCATCAAATATATCAGAATACATTTATTTTAATATTATTAATCTCATTTATTAGATTATTTCTTTAATAAATCTATTTCATCATCATCTTTGTGTCACAATAAAATTTATTTATTTAATTTATATAAATAATTAATAAATTAAAATTATTTGGGTAAAAATTTCATATTTATAAATGATATTTATAATCTAAGAAATCCCCTGTATAACTCCATATTAAAATACTTTACTTTTTAAAGAACAAAAGTGTAACAAAAATGACTATTAATTGAATATAATATTATAAATGAATTAAAGTCAACCAAGTGGTTACATGTGGTCCTAAAATAGACCCATGGATTCTCAATTTCATAATACAGTCATACAATTAAATTAATACAAGTTTTAGGGTAGTTTTATATTATTATAATATTATTTTTACCATTAGTTACCCAATTTAATCTTAACCGTGGTAGCTAAAACAATTACTAAAGTTATTATTCATAATGTACAAAAATAAAAGGTACCTATTTACATACTTTATAACATCAGATTAAAAATATGCAATACATTTTTTTAAACCCAGAACATATAATTGGTAGAAATTAATTAAAAATTAATCCTGTTGACAGAATGAGAAAATGAGTTTTTGAAGTAAAACGTTCATTAGTTCACATAGTTTTTCTATTTAATTTTAATTTTAAAAAGAATACAATGACCTAAATTGGATTGAATGATAAAATTTCAACTAATTATACCTTAAAACCATATAAAAGGATAATCTAACAATATAAATAAAATATATGAAAAGACAGTGCTGAATTAAAATGTAGTATTTTTCATTATTCATTAAAATATGAATTTAAACATAAAAATACCAAAACAATTATCCAAAATAAATTTTGATGTCCTGATTCCAAATAATAATTTTATTTTGTCCTAAATAACATATAAATGTGTCAGAAACTAGATTTAAAATAGGTTCTCTATCAAAAGGTGGTAAATATTTAAAAAAACACTCATTTTATCCGTAAAATTTTATTTGTGCTTATATAATGTCTAGAAAACACATAAGATTAATTTTAAACATTATATTGAATTAATAATTCATTAAAATAATCCAAAAAGTGTGATTTTTTTATTTTATAGACATAATTATTCATATTTAAATATTTTTTCATAAAAATACATCCTTTATATTCGATGGGGTTTTAGTTTCATTTCAGGTTAATTTAGTAACCAATGAAACCTTATATAAACATTTTTAAACCATATTTTAAATTTTTATTTAACACTATTCATTCCCTCCATTATAACGGCAAGGCGATAACTACCATACTAAATAATAACATTTAGTTATTCATTTAAGATTTATGTGGCTTATCATGTACGCTATCAAACATTGTGTTTCATTTTAAAAACCGAGGATATTAAATTATCCCCCATTTTGGAAATTTAATCATCATAATTTAAATTTGGAGTTGGTAACTAAGGTAGTACTATTCAAAATAACTCTATTGAATTCCCATATCAGATAAAGGATTAATAAGACTTCCACATTAAAATAAAGAAAGGAAAGTATGAAGGTAACTTGAGATAACACATAATAGGATTTCATTTAGGAAAACATGGAAATGGAAGAAGAAAATAACCATCAAGTTCTAATGGAGAGTGATATAAAACATGGTAAGGATAAAGTTAACAATCACAAAACCATAAAATTTTGGTGGGTTAAAAATTCTTGGATTTTTTGTTAAGAAAAGTAAATAGAAAATGTTTTTGTTTTAAGATCCTTTTCATTGATTTGTGGAATTCATTTACTACCTATACTAAGATCATAAAGATATACAGTTACATGAAAAGTAGAGTTTCATCCTTTAATCAAATTCCACCACATACTCATCTTTTTCTACAAATAATAATTATTTAAGAGGAAGTTTTATGCCTGAAACACTAAAATCAACTTCTAGTGAATCACATAATCCACAAATAATTAACTATATATTCATTTTATCTTGAAACATTAACCAAAACCAATTTGGTTAGGATAATATAGAACAATTCTTCAAAAATAATAAACTATTGGATGTTGGAAAACTACTTTTAATCACTAAAATTCAATTGTAATAGAAAAATTTCAACAAAGAACATTCAATAAGTAACTGTCCATAAAATTACTCAAAATTATACAAACTATGTTTTAAACCAAAAAAGTAGAATAATTTGATCACATAATCTTCCAAGATAAATTTTAACATTTATCTCATAATATCATCAAGTACTCTTGATTTCTCATACCAAAAAGTAATTACCCTAATCACACATTCTCCAAGACAGGTTAACTGTTTATATAAATAACCCAATTCCCTATAATTACACAACGAAAATCATGTAATCTTCTAAAATATAAATATAAATTTACTACTCAAATAAAATTCCATAGTATTATATTTACCTTGGTCTTATAAAGTTCCCAAATTAGTGAACTCCTTCCAAAATAACATTTATTACTTAATCCACAAATCATTTTCCAATACCAAGGATATCCATTTGATAAAACATAGTTCCAAAAATCAAAATATTCTTATTTCATAAACTATTTTAACTAAAAATATAAAGTCATACTAAATAAGGACTTCACGTATTCTAGTGATTGGAAATGCACTCTTGTCACCCTTTAGTTGTGGGTTCAATCCTTATGGCCTTTCCGGACGTGACAGGTTGTCACGAATTCTGTGGGTTGTCCTTTTTTTAAATGTACATGATTCTTATAACCTTATCAACATAATTATATAAAATACTCAAAAAAATAATAACATGTTTTTACCTAAAATGTTATTTAATACCTCTCATTTTTCATCCCAAAAATTAATAACCCATAATTACCTTAAAGGTGAATATCTCCAGAAATTTTGTCAGTCGCATTAAAATTTCATAACATATAAACTAAAGAGGGATTTTAAGACATTAAACTTATAATCAACCTTAAAATTATAAACTCATGATGATATCCCTGATGCTTTAGAAAACATCCTAATCTATGAATTTTTATAAACCTTTACTCTGATACCAACTATAATGCACTGACCATAAACATTACCCATTTTGGAGTTATGTTAAGAATTCAAATTGGGGATATTTACAGGTTTATAGTTTTAGATAAGTATGCTATAAATATTACATATCAAGAACCATGACAAAGAAAAGTGGAAAATTCCAAATAGTATCCATTTTTTCACCAAAGTAAACCCTATTAAAATAAAATATGACTTCTCTTCGAGGCACACATTCAATTAATTTTTCCATAATTCTTCATTTTCTATGCCAATATTAAGACCAATGATTTTTTTTTCAAAACTTTGGTTGATAACTAAATATTATTATGATTTAATCAATTAAAGAAGACTTTTAGTCTTTTGAAAATATGTAAACCATGAATACATTTTCATAAAGTAATATTTTTTCACCTTGAAGAAGTAGTATATAATTTCCTAAAAAAACATTGCTTACCCTTTTTGTAATCAAAACATTACCTTAAAACCCATATAAAGATACATAAAACATATAAAGGTAACTATATAAATAATCATACTTAAATAAAATGACCATACAATCGACGTCCACACACATCACTATTACAAATGGAATAACCATGCGACCGAATTCGATACCCAATGTATTAGAGAGCTATAATCGGGATCACCATTCATATAAGCTATATCAGGCTCACTTGTGAGCCATAATGGGGATCAACCCTTCGTATAATCTGTATTAGGCTCACACGTGAGCTATAATGGTGTTACACCCTTCGTATAAGCTGTATCGATCTCACCCATGAGCTATAATGGGGCTCAACCCTTCCTATAAGCTATACCTGGCTCAGCCATGAGCTATAATGGGGTCAACCCTTCGTATAATCTATATTAGTCTCACTTGTGAAATGTCCAAGTACCATTATACAATAATGACACATAAAACAGAAAATTTTTAATATGTCACTCATAAAATTATATTTTCACTAATAAGAAAACATTTCAAGTTATTGAAATAACCAATCCATTTTCCAAAACCAATTTAAAACCTTTATATAAGATATTTTTGAATCAAAGTGTCCCATACCACTTATAAAATTTTAAATAAAATTCTATAATTAAAATTTTAAAAAAATTATGTCCTAAAAAATAAATTCATAAAATCATTTTGAAATCATGGACATGAATGAGAAATATTTAGAAGAATAAATCATTAAAACAGATAAAACAATGTTTCAGTTAAAGAGTCCCATACCACTTCAAACATTTAAATATTAATCTCCATGAATTAATACATTTAAAAAATATTTAAATAAAATTAGTATAGATAAAATATGGATAAGTAAATTCAAAGGGTCTGTATATACACATTATAATATAATAAAGGTACATGTTGTTAAGAAATATCTCAATGAAAGGAGATTGAGACGAAATCCGTTACCTCGAGTCCGAATCACCTTGTATGTTATTTATCTTCCAGAATTAAAAAATCAGGTTAATTTATAATTTCTTCATAACCTTTTTAATTTTTATTATTCCTTTTATATCACTTATTACCATGTTATAACAATTACACAATGATTTAAGTTCATGTTAGACGTTTTGTCAATATTTGGTACTTGAGTTGAAAACGAACTTCGTATATTGTTAATATTCCATGTGGCCATAAGTACATCATATATAGAATAATATTAATGAAATAATCATAGATTTTATAAATTAATCATACTTTTTAAATCAAACCATTAATTATGGTTATGGAAAATGAACAACATTATATTCATGGAGATGGTTCGCTGTACATACACTTGGGTGACGTTTTCCATTTTTCATTGATCGTTATGGAACGAAGTTAATTATTATTTTATCTTTAAAAAATGATATTAATATCATTAATATCATATAAATAATTAATAAATACTTATATATATATATATCATAATAGTGATATAATGAATAAAAATGAGTCACATCGCTTCGTGGAGGTGATAATTCACACGTACGCACAAACGACGTTATTATTTTTATGTGTATAAATATTAATAAAATAATTGATATATTCTTATCTTATAATTATTAATATGTAATAAATATCACAAATGAAAATTAATTACATTATTATCCTCAGTCATGAGATAAGGTTATGAAAAACGAATTAGATCATTTCGTGGAGGTGATAGTTCACACGTACGAATGAACGATTAATTGCTTTCCCATTTTATGGAATTAGATATGGATATAGGTGAATATATTAACCTAATAAAATATAATTATATTTAGGATACTATAGTTATTATTTCATCATGTATTAATAATATTTGAAGGAAATGGAAGAAGAAATGAAATATAAATACTTAAAGAAAATGATACATCTTCTTCAATTGATCACATTTGAAGAACACCTTAAAACCTCTATGAAGTGTGTTCTGAATAATAAAAGACCCAAAGAATTATGGGAGGGATTCTAGGATGGGTTTTGGTCAGATATTGGAGGAACCAAAAGGTTTTATAAGTGTGATTAATATAGAAGAATGAGTGCCTTTCTATAGGAGAGGAGAGGGGCACCCTTGGAATTATTAAAAATATGAAATTAATATAAATTATATTTCAATTCTAAATGGTCCCAAAATGATTTAATTAGAAGATAGGATGATTTATGGTAGAATCCTTATCATCCAATTAAAATTATACAATTTTCAATATTTTTTACTCGTTATCTTTTTGTTTTTTCCCCTTTAACTCTTACCATTCTATCAAGTAATTTACACTTTGTGAGTTAAACTAATTACCAAATCATACCACACAACCGATTAATGATTTATTTCTAATATTTGTATATTTATCTCAATTTTTTGTCAAATTATTATATTTTTATAAATTTTATATCATTTAATTAAATATTTTATATTTTAAGTAATTAATTATGTCAATTTTGACACTATTCATTAGTTTACTTTTTAAAAAAATCATAAAAACACGATTCCTTATAAAAAACTAAATTAACTCAATCCTAACATGTCATAGTCATCCATAATTTTTTTTGAAATAAAATATTTCAAATTATATTTATTTTAATATTATTAATATAATTTTCTTATTCTTTATTTAATAAATATATTAATGCATTATGTTTGTGTGATAATTAAATTTAATTTTTTAATTTCTAAATATTGTAAATAAATTAATATACTGTAAGTAATAATCTTAAATTTCTAAATACTATTTATAGTCGAATAAATCCCCTATATAACTTCATATTAAAATACATTACTTTTAAAAAAAGTGTTATAAACATGACTATTCATTGAATACAATATTATAAATGCATTAAAGTCATCAAAGTGGCTCCATGTGGTCCTAAAATCGACCCATGGATGCCCATGGTTGGAATACAATCATCCAATTAAATTATGGAAAGTGTTAGTGTAGTTTTATATTATTATAATATTATTTTTACCTTTTATTACCTAATTTACCCTTAACCGTGGTATTTAAAATAATTTCTAAAGTTACTATTCACAATGTTAAAAAAAGAGGAAAATTTACACAATTTATACCTTATGATTCCCAATTTTGATTCCATTTTTCTAAATTCAAAATATATATTTAACAGAAATTAATTAAAAATTAATCCCTTTGAAGAAATGAGAAAACAAGTTTTTAATGTAAAACGTCCAAAAGATCACATTGTTTTTCTAATTAATTTTAATTTTAAAAAAAATCCAATGAACTAAATTGAATTACCTGATAACATTTCATCCAATTATACGTTAAACCCATATCAAAGGATAATCTAACTATATTAATAAATTTTAAGAAAAGGCAGTTTTGAATTAAAATGTAATATTTTTCACTATTCATTTAAATATGAATTTAAAAAGAAAAATACGAAGAATTTATTCAAACTAAATTTTTATTTAGGGCTTCCAAATAATAATATTATTTTTTCAAAAATAGCATATAAATGTGTCAAAAAATATATTTAAAATGGGTTCTCCATAAAAAGGCGATAAAACTATTATTTTAGAAAGAAACACATTTTATTTGTAAAAATGTACGTGTTCTTATATAATTTCTAAAAAACAAATAATATGAAGTTTAAAAATTATATTTAATTAATATTTCATCAATATAATCTAACAAGTGTGATTTTATTATTTTATAAACACAATTATTCACATTTGAATTGTTTTTCATAAAAAATACATCCTTTATATTCAATCGGCGTTTAGTTTCATTTCTAGTTAATTTGGTAAACAATGAATCATTATAAAAACATGTGTAAACCATATTTTTAAAATTATGTTAACACTTTTTATTCCCTCCATTCTAATGGATGGGCGATAACTAAAATACTAAATAATAATATTTTGTTTTTCATTTATGCTCAATGTGGCATATCATGTATGTTATCGAACATTTTGTTTCCTTTTAAAAACGCAGGATGTTACCAAATTAGTGTGTTTGTGTGAACTTAGAAGAGGTTTTTATTATCAGAAATGGTGTTTTAATTTGTGTGTTCACATTTCCTATGTGTGCATGTGAATGTGGTGACACATATATTGCATGAGTATGGAAATTGAGAAAAAAAGGAATCCTATGTGACTTGGTTGGTGGACTAGGACTAATATGATAGTTGGATCAGTGGACTGATGTCTAGTTCATTATAGTAGGATGGTAAATACAACACTAACTAATCTATGATGATTTGATACCCCTATAATTTTGTATATATTCCTCTCTAGTGGCTCATGCATGAGGACGATGACCAATGTGGTTGCTATACCACATTTCACCAATATATGAGGTACTTAGTGTTCCACTATAGGTAGTTCCTATAGGTATTTCACATGAATTAGTGGTCTTTTGTGATATCCTACCAATCAATGATATAAAGTTCACTTTTTTGGTTATTTTAAAATCAAATCATGTTTCCCTTTAAAGTGTTTTCTATAAAAATATTTCTAGATTTTCTTTTTATGAAACTTGCATATTAATTTGTCTTATAATGTTTTGGAATGGAATCTCTTTAATTTGGAGGAATTACACTTCCCTCTTAATCACACCATAAATACACCTTTTGGTGTTTGTATAATTTGTTATATTTGACTCAGGTAAAGAAATATATATGGAGATGATGGTTCAGGTTGTTAGTGGTCTTCATCATGTGGGTGTTGGTTGTACTGGTGAATTGAGGGTGATATACTTATTCTCATAAGGTGGTTTTGGGATAGTTTTTGTTCCCATTTTTTGTAGCTCTTTTGTTTTTTTGTAATGTTGTAAAACCTTGAATCTGAAATTTATTATGTCTTGTTTGGAGATGGTTATATATCATTGTGTTATTTATTTCAATAGATTATTTATAACTATGTAAATGGGTGAAACATTCCAAAATAATATTGTGATACCCCTGATCTAGTTTCCAGCCCATGACAACTAGGAACGTTATTCGGGCCATGTCATGGGTGGGCCGGGTGTTGGGTTGGATGGCATCCCCAGCTTGGTTTGTTACAATTAGTTCGTTAAAAATCAATAAAACATGTTTATAATTATGTCATCTTCTAGGATATGGTCTAAAACAATGAAGAATGGAATTTGAAACATAATGAACTATTATAATAAATATCTAATAGTAACATTAATGTAAAATTTATGATGAAATTTTTAAGAAAAAATGAATCAAATACCTCTATTAAGAAACTAGTACAAATGATCAAAACTATAAACTACTGATGTGGAAAATCAATAAAATTCACTTAGAGAATTACCGTTTATAAAGACTATAAATGAAAATGTATTTTATTAGTGTTATAATCTAATTGATTAAGATATATATTTTTATGATACATGATGTTAAAATACTTTCATGGGATATATGATAGGTGGTAAGGGTTTCCATCTCAAACTCCTCTCCTTGGGACATGTTTTGTATAATGAATCAAATTTACATTATGTGGTGCATATATAAATCCTGTATAAGATTTTATATCATGAAATTAATTAATTAAATGGAATTTTATATTGACATTTAATCTCCACATTTAAAGAGTTTATGAATGAATTTATACCCAAGAAATAATTGCGGGTTTTCAGTCTCAATTTTAATTCTTTGGGCTCATTTTCTAATCACTACCAATTTTATTTTTTGTGGTACATATATTAACATGGAGTGTTTTTACCATATTTCTCATGAAATTTATGGGATTAAAAATTCTATATATCTATCCAACTTATAGAAACCCTTTTTTTCATATATTTGTACCACTTCTTAATATATTTAAATTCATAACATAAAAACAATCCATGCTATAATCAAATGGGTTTAGTGACTTTGGAAACATAGACATCTAATTTTTTTAATAAGAGTGTCACATTATGTTATTCATGACTAGAACCCTTCTTATAAATATAATTACATAAACTTTTATTCATAAAATAGGGAAAGAAAACGTAATTAATGGTGAGATATAAAGCCCTGTAAGGGAAAACAAGGGAGATATATATGATTTAATAAGAAAAAATTGAGAATAAGGGTATGAGAAAAAGTTAATAACATTTGGTAAACATTCCTTGAATATAATAGATCCTAATCTCAAGTCATGGTATAAAGATTTTTTGGTCATAAGACATAAATCATAAATTAATAAAATAATATTATCCAAAAGATAATAAATATGGTAATAGATATGGATTTGTGGCCCAAACATAAGAATACGAAATATTTTGTTATGTATACCCACCAATACATTCATAACAGGTTATTCTTTGTCTAATAACCCTTGAAACTTCTTTTTACTTGAGATAACCTCACATGTACCCTCTTTTGGTCATTAGATAACCTATCATTTACCCTTTTATATCATAAAATATTAATAATTACCCAATACATTGGAGGGAGATATAGTCCCCACCGGTGATATAATGAAATTCATACATGTGCGTTCGAAAAGATTATAAAACATTCAGCATATAAGAACTCAGGAAAAGAAATGGGTTTCATAAAAATTTCATCATTTCATAGTAACATAAACCATGGAAAAGGAATGGGTTTCATAAATAGAAAGTCATTTTAAACCATAAATAATAAGAGTAAGGATGATATCCATGGATCATATTCCTATTAAATCATATGTAACATTGAATTTTTTTCATTAATGAATTAAAATATTATTAAAATATTCTTAAGGAAAATAAATATTCCATTTTTAAAAAACTTACATAAAATATAAATTTTTTCACCATATTATGAAAAAGAATTTATTTGCAAATAAACATGGGAAATTATCAAAGTAACCTTAAGAAAATTGAGGGTAAATTATTTTGGGATATTCATTTTTTTCTGTATTAGTTAAAAAATTCCTTCCATACTTTTATCAGAAAAGACACAAAGTTCCTCATTTTGGAAAATAAAGTGAAAAATTCATTTAAATCAATTTTTAAAAAGTCAAAAATGGGTAAAATTGAATTTAAAAATAATTAAATAATATTAAATAACTTATTTAAAACATTTTTATAAAACATGGATATTTAAGAAAAAGGGTTTTCAACTAATGATATAAATTAAGTCAATTTCCTTAAAAACATATTCTTGGTATCTTTAGTAAATACGGTGTGTAAAATGAAAGGAATTTTTTTTAAGAAAAAACTAGAGGAGAAGAAAATTAACGAGTTTCTTGAAATTTAGATCATTATTTTCTATTATTTAAAACATAATCATAAACAATCCTTATAAACAATGATATTGTAATATAAAACCCTAAAAACGTTTCTATCATTAGAAATATAATCATCATGAAAGAAAAAACCATATATGGATATTTAAATAAAATAATTTTCATGACTATAATTATAAAATAAATTAATGGGTAGTACATAGGCTGAAAAATAAAACAAGTGGTATATAAGGAAAGTGTCCCACTTAAATAAATGTCAAATAAAAATCCTTACCTCGAGTTCCACTTGATTTGAAAGCATTTTGACCTCATGAATAATAAATTTAAATATATTATAATAAAATAATTTATTTTTATAATTTATTATTATATCATATATATTCATTATATACATATATTTATATTCATTCATAATGATAGAGATAGAAAATGACTTACACCGTTTATGAAGACGGTAGGCCGTACACACGCATGAACACTATCTTCATTTTTCAATATATGGAATTAAAGAATTGTGAATAATAACTCACCATTATAAAATAATTATTATATCATATAAATCATGTATATTCATCATATAAATATTCATTACCATCCATGTAAAATATAAATGAAAAATGGATCACATCGCTTCCTGGAGGTGGTAGTCCACATGTATGCAGGCACGACGTTATCGTTTTCAAATTGTTTGGAAGGAGATAAGTTACATATGGTATTATCATACCAAAGGTATAATTATGTAAAAATTTTCATATATAAATATTAAACCCATAATAATACACATCCATAAATGTTGGTGATGATAAATTAATTGTATCACTACGTGAAGATCATAAGTCGTACATACACATGATCAATACTTTCACTTCCCATTTGATGGTAATATGGTGAATAAAGTTTATTTAACAATCATAATAAAAATTAAGTATATTTATTACAATTAATTTATTACTTTATGTATAATATAACATATTTAGAGGATATAAAATATCAATTTAAAAGGAAAGTGTTCAGTTATGGTGATTACCTCTTCATTGAAATGTATAATTTTGATCTCCTATTAAGAGATACAAGGTTTTTATATTGGGAAACAATAATGTCTAAAATATGTTTAGGTACATTTATAAGAGTAATTGTTAGAGTTTTGTTGATCTAGAAGGCTCAATATGTTGTGAAGAAGAGAAAGGATGAGTGACCTTTTATAATTGTGGGGTTGGTCATTTTGGGAATATCTTAAAATAATAAATTAATATAAATTATTTTTTATGTTCGAATAGATAAAAATTGAATAGTTACCAAGAAATAAATGTGGATGAGTTAAAATACTCTCATACAATAAATTTTGGATAATTTTTGGATCACATTATCACCCTTATCTTATTGTTTTAACCCTTTATGAACACTTAAGAAAATTACCCTAACATTAAAGATTTCTACGATATAGAAGTTAATAATATTTTAATAAAATGAAACAATACCCAAAAATAGAAATTTTTTGATGTTTAAATCATTAACCCATTAATTTTTCTAAATAATTTTTTTTATAAATTTTACAACATTTAATAAAATATTATTTAATATAAAAATATTATTAACATTATTTTTAACATTATTCATTTAATTTGACATTAAATATCTCGACAAAAATAGTTATTTCTAATATAATGGTTTATAAAAACTCTAATATTTTATATAGATCATTAAAATTTGTGGGACACATTAACTCACTCAGATTATACCACTTTTAAAATTTTTAAAATCATTTATTTTATTTTTTTGTTAGTTATATAAATAATGTATTAGAATTTCACACAAATTTATGGTAATTTTTTAATTTATAATAATTAGAAATAAATTTATATTATAAAAATAATTTCATTAATTTAAAAATGACTATTAATATTCATTCATGAATAGTTTTTCACAATTTTAATGCATAATTTTTATTTAAAACTAAGAGAGTGACACTTTGTAACATTGTTTATTTTAAATATTATAAATTTCATTTTCATGGAAAACATTCCATTAAACAAATAGATATAATTAATTAAATGTAAGGGGTATAATTTAATTCATCCAATAAGAATTAGGATGAAAATTTATGACCTTATAACTTAGTTTTAACCTAGATTAACCAGATTTAGTCTTTACCAAGGAGATAAATTTTACCACAGTTACTATTCATTTCGAACATTTATAAAAAATACTTATTTACCAATATTGATCATAATATTTCAAAATATAGAATCTATTTAATCAAACTTAAATTTCAAAATTTTGTTGATATTAATTTTAAATAAAGTGTGTAAAAAGCGATGAAAATTATTTTTTAGAAAAATTTATTTTTAATTTTAATCCTTTGTTTATATTTGTACCATGTTTAGAAAAAAGATAAAATTAATATTAAAACTTGTGAATGAATATATAATACAAAATCTTCATTAAATTCAGTAATTAATAGTTATAAATTTAATATATTAGTGTAAAAGAACAATGTTCACATAAAAATAATTTTTTAAATAACATATATTTTATTTTCAATAGATTTTTATTTTTGATTTATAATTAATTATTAACCAATTAATTAATTTTATACATTTGTAAACAATAAACTTTCATAAACTTTCATTTTTATTTAGACATGAAAGTATAATGGTTTGGTGATAATAATATTTTAATAGTATATCCCAATTCATCTAAACTCTCTGTTGTGTGTGACATAGGCTATCAAAGAAAATAAATTTATTTGAAAAAATATTTCATTAAATCTCAGGGAGTTACATTTTTTCCCCATTAAAATGAATATTTCATGTTGATATTCATCACATTGATAATAAAATTAGGATATATATGTTTCATTATATCTTCAGGTTCCCACGTAACTTTCTCATCTTGGTGGTTTCTCCACAAAACATTGACCAGATGAGTGGTCTTGTTTCATAGAACTTTATATCTATGATGTTGAATCGCCACTGACTATTCTTCAAAAGAGAGATCTTTCTCCAAATGTATAAGATTTAAGTTTTTTTACTTGTGAAGGATTAGGAATGTAATACCTCTATTGAGATACATGGAACAAATCATGAACTTGAGAGAGATTTGGTTAGAGAACCAATCAATTAGCTATAATCCTGATAAAATGAATAACTTGAAAGGGACTAATATTCCTAGGAATCGGTTTTCTCTTCTTTGAAAATATCATCACCTTCTTTCAGATGGATATTCATAAGAACACCTTTTCACCAAATTCAAACTCAAAATATTTTCGATTGTTGTCAACATACCTTATTTTCCGACCTAGATCTTCCCTTATATGTTATTGCATGGATATGACCTTATCTTCTATTTCCATATGTAGGTAGGGTCTGATATTTTTTTTTGTCCAACATCATTCAATCATGTTGTAATTCTACACTTCTTTCCATAGATGTCTTCATAAGGAGTCATCATAATACTTGAGTAAAAGCTATTGTGGAAATAAAATTCCACTAAATTAATTCTTTAATACCAACCACATTTTAAATCCATAGGGGAAGGTCTTAACATGTATTCTAGATCTTGAATAGTCCTCTCAAACTAAATATATATCTGAGGATGATTAAAGTTTCTAAAACATTACTTTATATCTAGAGCCTACCGAATACTTCACCAGAATATTAATGTAAACCTTAAATCCCAAATAGATTCAATGTAATGTGGTACTACATGAAACCATATCACATTCTTAATATATATCATGGAAATAATATCTAGAGATAAATTTTATCTAATAGAAACGAATTTTTATTACTTTATAAGGGGATCTACTATGAAATATATAACACTATTTCATTTAGATTTTTTGATGAATCTGATGAAAAAATATATGGTGCTGTTTTCCTATTTACAATTAGGTCTGGGTAATGGTTTCAGAATAACTTTATACTTATGCCTCTTATCCTTAACTTGGTAGTATTCCAAAAATTGAGATACAAACTCTGGAATATATCTCTTCATGATATATCGTGAAAATACTCTTTCAAATATCTATAAATCTTCTTATTTCAAGGATTAATAGTCAATGAAGAACAATGCACCTCTTATAATATATTCTTCTTTAAATCTGGTAAAGAAAGAAAACATAAAGAGTTCCAAAACCATATCATTCTATCATAATCAAGGATAAACTGATGAACATTTATCACATTTATTTCTTAGTCTACATCTTCCTTCTGCACAACTTTAATACTTACATGGATAGATGGTTGAACACTCATTTGATCTTGATAATATTTCTCCCCTTACTTTAATATTTCTCTCTCTATCTTTTGAAAACCCATAAATCTTAGATCATTTTTTATCCTCATCATAGATAAGAAATAATTGTCCATTTGACTCAAAGAATCATCCAACTTATTTTCTTTCCAAGGGTGGAAATGTATTGAACAATCATAATCATTAATTAGCTCCAAAAACTTTCTCTGGAACATATTCAACTCTTTCCACCTAATATATCATTATATTCATGAGTTGGGTAATTTTTCTCATTAAGATTCAATTAGCAAGAGGCATAAGTTATCACTACATCATTCCAAATGAATATTAATCAAAAAACATTTATTTATGAATCACTATAGATTTCATACCATTATCTACTCCTCGATAATATAATAATATGTGAACTGACTAACCTTCTATTCAGTTCCTTTAAACATTCTTCACATTCATCTATCCAAAAGAACCTGACTCCCTTCTAAGTTAACTTGGTGATTGGATTATATAGATGTGAAAATGTTTCTACAAACATTTAATAATATGCATCAAAACAAAGGAAACTATGGATCTTAGTAACCATGGTTGGTATAGGCCAATGTTTAATAACTTCTTTCCTTGATAGATCAACAAATATACCCTCACATGATATTATATAACCCTAAACATTATATATCCAAAATTCAAACATGATTAATTTTTCATACAACATATCAATATTTAGGGTCTTAAGTACAATCCTTATGTTATATTCATGATCATCCATTCTATTTGAATATAAGATAATATCATCTATAAAGACAACCAGAAACTAATTAATGTAATGTCTAAAGACTCTATTAATTAAATACATGAATATAATAGGGTCATTAGTTTGAAAAAATGGCATCAATGTAAATTCATAATGTCCAAACCTTTTATGAAATGTTGAATTGGGTATATCCTCTTTCTGATACCTTAATTGATGATATCCATAATAAAGGTCAAATTTAGAAAAGTATTGAGATCCATTAAGTAGATAAAAAAGTCATCAATATAGGGTAGATGATATTTTTTATTGTTAGTTATCTTTTAAAGTTCATGATAATCAATTTAGAGTCATATTGATCCATATTTCATCTTAAATAAATGAATAGTCTCACCACAAGGTGATGCACTTTGAGGAATGAATCCCTTCTCAATATTATCTTGTAACTCAAACAAGTCCATTATTTAAGGGGTCATTGAAATATGTATTTAACTAGGCATGAGTTATATTGAAAATTCAACTTTATAAATTGATGGAAGACAAGGAAATTCATCTGGAATGAAATCAAAAAACATAAAAAATAGGAATATCTTTAATTTTGAGTATCTCCCCAACCATCTAAGATAAAGTCCCCTTTTCAATTGGAATCCAAACATATACAATGGATGTGAATTCCATAAAACGTTCATATTTATTTTCACAATTATATATGATCATATATTGGTTCATAATATCAAACTTGAATTCCCTTCCTTGAAAAGTTATGTGGGGTTTACATAATGAAATCCAATCCATTCCCAAAATAACATAAAGCTCAACCACATAGAGAATAACAAGATTTTTTGGAACCACATTCCTCCAAAAATTAACCACAAAATACTCATATACTTGGGATATGATAGTTATAACATTATGGGTATTTACTGCTAATTAAATATGTAATCAATGAGGTGGTATTGTTATAAAATTAAAAAGGTCCTTACAAAAAAGAACTGGGTAGATCTAGAATCTAATAAGACATTAACAGTTCTATGGTGGATAAAAAATGTACATTTCACCATGTTGTTATAGAAACCATCATAAAAAATTGAGATCATATGATATTTTTATTTTTTTTATGCATAATAGGTTATTTAATATTATCATCATCATTAACCTTTAGATTTGGGAATCATTTAGCATAATTCCTATAGTTATAACATTTGAAATAATGGATTGTGGGTGGTACGTTCTATAGAGATATTTTCTTTATTCTCATAATTACATAACTTCATCCCATTACTTTGAAATTTAGTAGGTCTACATACTTCATTTTCACACTTAAAACACTTAATATTCCCCTTAAGACAATTTCCTCCGTCTTTCCTTCGATGCTTTGAGTAGAAAGGAATTTTCATCTTCTCCTCTCTAGGGTTTTTATAGTTCCCTTAGAATTATATCTTTATTTTGTTATCAAACTAAAGAGATTGATGTATAAATACAATATCTATTTCCACCTTGATAACACATTAAATTATTTCTTCAAAGACACTAAAATCTTTTATGGATTATTCCGTGTATAGAATTAGTTTTAAGCCACTAAATATTCAATGAACATTACTTTTCAGTATGATGATTATAACAAAAGAATACCTGATATGACTTGTAAAATTTTCTTCATAGGTACCAATATATTCAACAACCTTGTATTTCAGCTCATGTAATTATTTCTACATTTTCTTATGAAGAATATAGGTAAAGTACTTATTGAGTAATAATTTCTTAAACACAAACTACTCTATGGAGTCAATTTCATAAAGTTCCCTAGTTTTATTAATAAGAGTACATAATTGATATATTTCATCTTCCATATGATAAATAGAAAAAATAACTTTTCATATTCTGAACACTAGAGAATTGAAAATATATTTTCAATGGTTTTAATCCATTTCCTTGTAACTTGTGCATCAACAGAACTGTTAAAATAAAGTGGGTGTTGCATCATGAAGGAATCAAAAAAATATTGTTCCGTCATTATATTTTTGGTGTGATTAGTGTGGTTTATATCTTCAAAATTTTGTGTGAGAATAGAAATAATATATTTCATTCAGACTCCCATATTTTTTGGTTTCTCAGGAGGATAATCATTTCATGGTCCATAAAATTAAACATTAACATAATTATTTCAGACTCCATTCATCGACTTGAAACCAAAAATAAATGTATGTGAAAAAATAATCAAAATGGGAAACCAAATAATAATGAAAAATAGTTCATAGGATGGTTAAATCATGAAACATACTTTTAAATCCATGATAACATAGGTTTAACGTAGGTCATTCATGTTTATTACCAAAATTATAGGATATTATCCTATACTTAAACTTATCCCTAGGGATTTTACTAAGGTTTTCTCATCAAAGTCTCTAAAGGTTAAATAAACCATTATATGATACCAAATATATAAACCCAAAACATTTCTTATATAGATAAAACATATTAATATATTAATTTTCAATATAGAATATAATGTTCCATTACAAAATTGTATGGGTCTAGTATATATGTAAGCATGGACATATAAACAACTAGTTTATAAGATTCTCCCATTATGTTCTTCAAAATTAGTTTACTTCTTAGAAATATCATTCCTAAAACCATTATTCATAACATGGGGAAAGAAATTATAAGGACAGATGAGCTCTAATGCTAAATAAGGGTATAAAAGGAAGATATCTACAATATCATAATATAAACATAATAATAATGGTATGATAATATGATCATAATATTTTAAAACCATAACACTATCATAGATCATAATCTTGAGTCATGGAATAAATCTTGGCAGTTTATAAGATATTCATCATAAAGGAATAAAATAATATGAGAATGAGATCATCAAAATATCAATAGAAATAGATTTTTGGTGTACATATTATCATAGAAAACCTTTTTTCAAGACTACCAATCAATAAATTCATAACAAGTTATGATTGGTCTAACCACCCATATACCTGCATAAATCTTGGGACAACCTTCTTTTTACCCTAATTTGGGCTTCAGTTAACCTCCTTTATACCCTTTGACGTAATATAACATGAATCATTACCCAATTAATTTTAGGTAGATATAGGTTTCACCCACAACATAATCAAATTATTATACACGTGTGCCACAATATTATAAAACATCCATCTTATCAAAACCCATGAAAAGAAATGGGGTGTATAAACATTTCATCATTTAATCATAGAATAACTTGTAGAAAAGGAAAGGCTTTAATAAAGGCCACTTAATTATAAACCATCCATATTAAGAGTGAGGATTCTATCCTTGGATCATATTCCCAGTAAATCATAAGTAACATTCAAGATTTTTTTCATTGATGAATTACAATATCATTAAAACATTCTTGAGGAAACTAACCACTACATTATGAAATCACTCCTTTACAATATAAAAATTTACAAAATATTGTGGAATTTTTTGGGAAAATAAACATCTGAAATTTTAAAGGAATCATGAAAACATTGAATGTCCATGAAGGTGAGAAATATAATTAATGTTATATCAGATAAAAAATATTCCATCCATAGTTTTGTACAAAAATTCACAATTTAACATGTCTTGAAACTGAAAAGAAGATTCCTTCCAAAATTTTTTGCAAAAAGTACAACATGGGAAAAAGGAAATTATCAAATCATACCATAATAGTAAAAAACTTCATTAAAACATTTTTGGAATACATGTATATGGAAGAAAAAAAATTAACCAAAGAGAGAAATAAAGTTGATTTTTTTAAAAACATATATTTAGTATCTTTAGAACTTAAGGTGAGTAAAATGAAAGGAAAAAATTTATTTTGAGGAAATAACCATAGGATAAGAAAATTCACAATTTTCTTGAAAGTCAGAACATATGTTTTTGTTATAAAAAAACATTCCTGATAAACAATGTGATTGTAACATAAAACTCTTACCACGTTGGTATCATTTGAAATGTAAATCCAAGGAAATAAATAACCATATATTTAAATGAAGGTACAATAATTTACATGATAACAATTGTAAAATACATTTGTTGGTTGTATGTACACCACATAAAAAAGTGGCATATAAGGCATGTGCCCCCCCCAAAAATAAAAGTGAAATGATAGTCCTTAACTATAGTTACACTTGATTCAAATCATTATATCATCCGTTATGATAAATCTAAATTTATTGTAAAATTTTACCAGAATAATATATATTGTTATTATATAATATATATTCACAATATATATATTTACAGGCATCCATAATGATGTATATTGAAAATTAATTACACTATTAATGGTGATGGTAGGTCGTACGTACACAAAAACACTATTATAATTTTTAGATGGATGAAATGAAATAAAGTTAAGGAATAATTCATCATTATATAATTATTATTATATCATATATATTCATTATATCCATACTTAGTTATATTAAGGTAAAACATTAAAAAACGAAACACATTGCTTTACAAAAGTGATAGTCCACACATTCACACGAGCAACGTTATCGTTTCCAAACGATTTGGAATGAAATAAGGTAGATATGATATTATCATTATAGAAGAATAATTATGTCATAATATTCACATATAATCATTGAACCCATCATAATTAACTTCTAGAAAATATGGTGATGAGAAATGAATTGTATCAGTACGTGGAGAGGGTAAGTTGTACGTACGCATGAGCGATACATTCTATTCCCAATTAATTAAAATATTGAAAATAAAGTCTATTTAATAATCATGATTACATTTCATAATATTTAGGATACTGAATTTATTATTTTATTAATAATATATGTTTTTATGAGGAAGTGGTCAGTTAAGGTTCACCTCTTCTTTGAAATGACTTCATTAATATCCTCTTAAGGGATATAAGGTTGGTATTTTGGGAATAATATAACATATTTAATGAGTCTAGGGACGTTTTTATGATATATTTGAGATGTTTTTTTGATCTAAAAGGCTCAATTTGGCATGAATAAGAGCAAGGAGGGGTTTTCTTTTATAATTGAGAGGAGGAGAACTCTTGGAATTTGATAAAATATCAAATTAATATATATTAATTTAGTGATTAAGAGGATAAAAATTGATTGTATTTGAATATAATATGTGGATGAATTTCAATAATATATTCTAATAAAATTTCCGAATGTTTGTATGACATTTTTACCCTTATCATTTTGTTTTAACCCTTCACCAACCCTTGTGACAATTATAGTAACATTAGTATTTTCTACAATTTAAGGGTTACTAATGTAACTATAAAATGAAAAGGACTCATAAATATACCATGTGATATGTTTAAAACCATATACCATTAATGTTTTTGAATTTTTGTCATTTATGTACTTTATAACTTTTAATAAAATATTAGTTATTATAAAAATTTCATTATTTCCATTTTAACATTGTTCATTTAATTTGACTTTTAAAAATATCAAGAAAAGGTGGATTTCAAATATAATTCTTTAAAACCTCTATAATATATCATATATATCTATAAAATTCACTGGAAATAAAAACTCACTCAAATTATATCAATTTTAATATTTTTAAAATCATTTATTTAATTTTTCTATTAATTAAATAAATAATATTTTAGTGTGGAAGAAGTATTTAAGGTAATTATATAATTTATAAAAACTAGAAATAAATTTTTATCATAGATATAATTTCAGTAATCTCAAAATTATGATAAATATTTTTATGACTAGTTTTTTTCCTATGTTTATACATTAAATTTATTTAAAACTAAGAGAGTGAAACTTTGTAACTTTCTTTGTTTTAAATATTATAATTTGTATTTTCATGGTAAAATTTCTATTAAACAAAGAAATTTTGAGCCTAATATTGTTAGGTTATAATTTAATTCATCAAATAATAATTTTGATTAAAAACTATGATTTTGTCACTTAGTTTTATCCTATATTAATCGAATTTACTCATTTCCAAGATGATAAATTTTACCATGATTACTTTTCATTTTGACCAAAAGTAAAAAGGATCTATTTTTAAAAACTTGAAAATAATAAATCCAAATATATAATTGATTCTATCAAATTAATTTTCTAGGTGTTTTTGAAATTAATTTTAAAATAATCATGAAACACGTGACAAAAACCATTTTTCATGAAAAATACATTTTTAAACACAAAACTTGGTTTTCTTCGTATCCAATATTTAGAAAAAAATTAATTAAAAAATAAAAATTTTATAGAATAAATAATATATAAATTTTATTGAAATAATTTAATAAAAAATAAAAAATTAATTTATTAGGATTAGAATACATTGAACGTATAAATACAGTTTTTCAAAAAACTTCTCTTTTATTTTCAAATGTTTTTATATTTAGTTATATTTAATTGAAAACCAATTAATACAGTTTATATATGTAAAATACATAAATTTTCATTATTTAGATATTTATATTCATACACTCCAATATAAAAAGCTAAGCAATAGTAACATTTTAAAAGTATTTCGTGGTTAATATAAACTCATTGTTTCATGTAACACAAGCTTTCAATGAAAATTAATTTATTTGAAAAAATATATTTCCTAAAATCTTAGGGTGTTTCATCTCCTCATGTTATTTTAATTCAAGATTTACCAAAACCATTGTGTAAGTCATTCTCTTCCATGGTGGATATACCATCCTAATTTTTTGTAATGTAAAAGTATGTGTAGTTTCTTAGAAAATATATACCATTATGGATACTAACAAGTGGATGTGGATCTGGGCTTGATGCACCAATGGTTAATCAAATATAAAATTATTGGTAATATTTAACCCAATCATCACTCTGATTCTAGGTTAATGGCCCGAAGAATTCACATCGACCTATCATTTCATTCATCTTCTACCAATACCATCTATTGATACTAATTATTACCTTCCATGTATAACCCATCACATTTTATGTTCCCCCACCACTATATTTCTTTGATAATGTCAGTTCATGGTGCTTTGATGATAACCCGTGGCTTAAAATTTTCTTAAGGGAAGTTCTCTTAGACATACACATTATTTGAATGAATGAGAAAGTATTTGATTTCCATATTTCTCATTATACGAATAGACATGTTTTATTTAGTAAGAGGTTCCTTAGTGAATGGTATGAATGGTCTTGAAAAATCCTATAGTTAATGTATTGGATTTAATCAGGTGACATGTGGGGTTATAAATTATATATCCCCTTAATGAATTGATAAGTCTCATTAGAAAAAATAGGTTGTATTTTTGTGTATTCCTCTTCCCGTTACAGGAAAGGGTCATCGAATAAGGCATTGAAAATATGTTTTTGACATATGAAATTATGCATTCCATTGGTATGAGATCAATGGTTATTATTATACATTTTTTTATTTATTATTATAGATAAATTAATCCCTCTACTTTAGTTGATTATGGATTCATATTGTTCATTTATTCTTTCCATATCCCTTATTCCATGTTTTGGTTATATAAGCATCAATTTTATTATAATCCTTACTGAGAATATTCCCCTAACCATATTTATTCCCTTTCCACTTAAAACCTATAAGATTCCTATGGGTATTTTTCTAGGATAATATGGAAGGTATAAAAGTTATCTTAAAATATGTTAAAGTTATATGGTATTTTTTTCAATTCTAATGTATTTATATATATATAATTCTATGAATACCGATCTGTTTGATCCTTCATGGACCCTTGTACTTTATACCAATAATATATTATAATTACCAACTCTGGGTTTCTAGAGTCGGGGATGTTAAATTTTGCATCTTTTCATTTATTTCATTTTGATTTATTATATTAGATTATAATAAAATAAGTGATTTTAATTTTATGTTGATATTTTTTGTAACATAATCTATCAAAAATAGAATATTTATTTAATTGAAAATACATACTAAAATAATAGGGTGTTATACTTTACCCACAATAAAATTAAAAACCACAAAATTTTATTAATCTAATAAAAATGAGCTTTTATTTGCTTCATTACATATTTAGGTTCCTTATTTTATTCCTCGAAATTATGGTTCCTCTAGAGAACATTGACCAGGTGAGTTCTCTTGTTTTGTAGTAATTTGTCTCTATGATTTAGGAACACTATTTGTTGATCCTCATAATATATATAATTTTCTAGATATACAACCTTTGAGTTTAGTAAATTTGGTGGACCATATTTATACTTCCTCAAAAGGTGATACATGTAACACCTCTTGCACTTGAGATATTTTCAATATAAGTGAACAGTGATAAGCTATCATCCTCACACGATCAAGGATTTTGAAAGTTATTATATATATAAAACCCAATTTTCAATTCTTACAAACTCTCAAAACCCTTTTCTATGATGATATTTGAAGGGATACATTATCTCTAACATCAAACATGAAATCTTACCGATGATTTTCAACATACCTATTATATCAAATATTAGCAATTTTGAAATGACCCCAAACTTTTTCTATCTCCAATAAAATTTATTGATCAAGATTTTTTATATTTAGCTTTCAGTATTTGAAATCATTTGAGAGCCTCATATGGGGACATTTTAAAGCTATAATAACAACTATTTTTTTAGAACTCTTATAGAAGAATATGTTGATCCAAACTTCCATGGAAATACATCAAAGAAGATATCATCATATATTCTATAGTTTTAACGGTACATTATAATTTACCTTTAGTATGGGGATGATAATAAGTTCTAAATATCAACTATGTATTCAATTTGTGTTGAATAATTCTTTAAAAAATTAAGGTAAACCTCATATCTAAATCCAATATAATGAAAAGAGGTAATTTATGAATCCTTACTAATTGTTTTATGTATTTCTTAGAAAGTTGATTGAGAGAGAAATATTCACAAATAATAATGATCTATTCCATCTTTATAAGGTGATAAACTAAAGAATAATTGGAAATAAGGAATTTAGAGGTCATTGTAATACCTATAGTGTAATATAAAATGATTTTCTCCCATTTACATATAGGTATGGGAAATGGTTTCATCATCAATTTAAACAATGTGTTTCCATGATAGATAGAGAACAATGAGCTATGTGCATTACCAATATTATCCATCCTAAATTATGATATTGATGGGACACAAATCTATTTCCATAATATCATAATTCGATTATTCTAAATTTTGAATTCTATAGTATTTCTAACCTTATTTTGTAGATCTATATCTAAATTCTACACATCTTTGACCATAACATCGATAATATGTTGAGTATTGACTTTTTAAGGATAGTATTTATCCCCTACCATTATGATTTCTATGTATATACTTTGGAAATTCATGACTGATGGGTATCTTTAAACCACCACTATAAATTAGGTCGCATAATCCATCCTACCTAGAGCATCAACAACTTTTTTCACCTTCCTAGAGTCATAATGTACTTAGATTTCAGAGTCATTTACCAGCTTAAATAACCTCATTTTCAACATGTGAAAATATTTTTGTAAGAATTCATATAAATTTAACTCTTATGATATGTCTATATATACCAAAATATTTTACATATAGATATTGACTTCGTATATTAAATTATTATCTTAATTTTTTTTCTCTTAATCATGCATTTATAGAACTTTCTCATGGATAATTAATTTATGTGAGGCATAACCTACCACCATGTTATTTATTATAAGGAAACACTGTTATCCCTTCATTAATATATCACTATATATCAAAACACCTTCTGCACAACATTTTTCTATGAGTATAAGTGCAGTGACCAACCATATATTAAATTTTTTCTAACTTTATTCATGTCCATCTATCCAATTGATATTTAATCCCTTAAAAGTTAAATAGGATAAATTATTTGAATACAGGGATAAAATTCTCCCATATCACTGATAGTGTCATAGAAATATAAGAATAGTTTGGATCTCAATTATAATGGTTAGTCTGGGTCATTTTCCAGTCATATCCATCTTTGAAGGATCCATATATATACCCTCAGATGTTATTACATGACCTAAAAATGATAAATTTTATAGTAACAATTCATACTTATTAAGTTTTTCATATAGTATCTATTTTCTCATGGTTATCAACACAATATTCTAGTGATATTCATGAACAACCTTCCCAGTGGAATATATGAAAAAATAATCTATAAAGACTACCAAAAATTGATTGATATAATCTACAAAAATTATATTCATCAGATCTATTAAGATGGAATAGGTTTCAATTAGTATAATAGAAATAATTATGAATCAAAGTGTCATTATCATATATGAAATGCTACATTGAGTATATCCTCTCATTTTACCCTAGATTTATGATATATATGTGAAGGTCTATCCTTGAGAAGTTTGGATCCCCTCATAGTTAGTTGAAAAATTCATTAAATTTGGGGTAGAGGATACAGGTTCTTTATTGGGATCTTGTTAATTTTAATATAATCTATTTATAGATGTACTAATCAAAGATATTTTATAAAAATTAGGATCGGTGAATCACATGGTATGAACATGGGTATATAAATTCGTTATGCGTATTTTCTTAGAGTTATTTATTTAATTATTAAAATTCCATTGGAGATATTCTACATATATTCTTAGATATTTTCATAGTTCCTAGTATGATATCAATGGAAAAAACAACCTCATGACTCAGAGGAAGACCACACAACTTTTTTTTAAATACACTTATATGTTTCCACATAACATGTATATCTCTAATATTTATTTCCCACTAGAATCCGAGATAAATATCCGTCGTTATTAAGAAATAAGACCCATATAAGGTAAGTAACTTCCAAAAGGAGTTCATAACTAGCTTGGCATCGATATATGATCATGTGTTGATTTTATATATAAAATATGATTCCCCAATATTGGTAATTAATATGGTCTCTATATAGAGAGATCCAATCCATAACAAAAATTGCATCAAATTCAACTAAATGGTGAATAATAACATTTATAGGAATATGATTCCTATAATATTATATAAGAGAGTAATTATAGATGTGGGATATAATCATTATACAAGTATGAGTTTTCATCAAGAATTGAATATCTAATTATTATTGTGTATAAATTATGCTGATAAAAAATATTCTACATATAAAGGAGTGGTAAGAATTGAAATCTAATAAGATATTAGTAATTTCTGAGGGGATTATAAGTCCAAATTTCACCACTTCTTTTTAAAAACCCCCTTCAATAGTTTTGATTTCATTGTAATTCCACTAATCCCTTGTATTATGAGGTTTATGATATAAATTTTCATCATTTTCCTTGTTATTGGTGTACATTTTAGATTAATGGACACACAATTTACAATTAAATAATAAAATTGAGGGTGGTTCATAATTTTTTGTTATATTTTCATCATTTCAATTATTAGACTATTTATGTCTCGTAGGATTTCATGTGCATGTTTTACTTCTATTTAACATGTAATTAATTTCATCATCCCTTTAGAGAAACTCCCTATAATATTTTTCTAGAATTTACAATATATAGGATGCCGAATTTTCATTCTATAATGGGTTTTTTCAGTTGAGTTTATATAGCACTCACTTTTCCAATTATATTCCTAAAAACCCGTGAGAAAAATTGTAGTATAAAATTTTCATTTTTACCTTGATTGAATATCATATAATTTTTTCATAGCTATAATGTTGATTATAAATTATTCCTTTTGGAGAAAATGATTTTTTAAATGAAATTAAATGGGTGGTTTTTATTTTAGGTTCTTTGATGAAACTAGAAGTATAAATTTCCTATCTAGTGATGTTTTATTCATAGATAATATTGAATTCATCCTCCAATTATTTTATCTCATTGAATTCTCACTCAATTTTAATTTTAAGAGTTCAAGGATATTATTTACTAAGAAATATTTTCTTAAACTCCTCTCATTCCATGATGCCTATTTATTCCTTCAGCCTTATATTTAATATTTAGTTCCACCAATAATCAGCTTCATAATTTAAATGATAAATATCTAAAATTACTTTTTCAAGCACTGGGTACTAGAAAAATTAAAATATATTTTCTATTTTTTCGATCCATTGATTAGTAACAAGTGCATCAAACAACCCACTAAAGTATGGTGTATATCTCTACATGATGGAACCAATGGAGAATTTTCCCTTACATTATGTATATGGGAGTTTGGAACGGTTCTAATTAATGTTCATAAATTAATAAATTCTGGTTAGCATTTCCATGAGATTTTATACTGTATCCCCCATCCCATTTAATTTCTCATTGGTTCAATCATTTCATTGTCCATTACACTCATTTTTTACTTGATACCCGTATTTAAATCCATTTTCTAAATCCTATAATTTTTATGTATGTATAATTAAAAATAAAGAGTAAACAATCATATGTCATGGAAAATAAATGCTAATAGGTCCTAAATTATGACACTTTCCTTTCAACCTATTCCATTTTATGGTCACCCTAAAACACATTTCCTTCAGCCTAGGTTGTTTGATGTTATATATCATTATTATTCATAACCTAATCTTAAAAAATTAAAAACACCCTACTCTAAAATCAACTAAGATGACACAACCATAACATACACAAAAATTATGTTTTTTTATAAGAATACTCATTTCATTTGACATTAAATCCTACCCAAGAACCTATAGGTTTAGTTTCCTTGGAGATTCAACACATAAAAAACTAATGTTACAAAAATTATTCAAAATATCCAATAAATAATCTTCATTGATGTAGTGTTTTAGAGATTCCATACAAAATAAACTTCTTTATTTCATATGGAATAAAAATATAAGAATGAGTGAGCTCAGAAATTTAGTAGGGTGTGATTATAGGATATACCAATCAATGAGAATAACTGAGTATAATGTGGACATGTGGTTATGAAAATATATTCAAGACATATGAATGTAACATAATTTAATCATAACCATTAATACATGGATAAAAAATCATGAATTATGATATATGGATTTCGATATAACCTAAGAAATGAGACATAAGAATGTGAGATAATGAAGTAATAACCAAAATTAATAGAAACATAACCTAATATTATGACATTACATGGAAATTTAGATTAAGAATTTAGAGCATACATAAGTATATAAATTGAATTCTTATGTTAAGGATCACATCAAATTCCATTATCACAGAGTCAATATAGTCCCATTGTAGATTGGGCTCACTAACCATTCATTTAAATAGAATAGATTGGGTTCTCTCCCCAACCACTTACATTTTAACAAAATATATATAATTATTTAACCAATGTATTTGATGCCAATATAATTATAGGACCACCCATTAGATAATAAAAAACCATATATTTTTATGACACATGAACATGAGAACATTTAAAATTCTATCATATCATAATTAACCCATGAGAAAGACATGTGTTTCAAAAAAACCTCCCAATATCCATGATCATAATAAATATAGAGAAAGTTATTGTCTGGTATCATTTGAAAATATCCCTAGTGAGGCTTAAAAATCATAAATGATATTGAATTAAATTATATACACTTTATAAGATAATTTTAAATTTTATTTTAAATATAAGGAAAAAACATCTTTTAGTTCTTAATAATTTTTATTTCAGACTAAAATAATTTATTAAATATTTTTTTTGAAAACGAATGAAATTGTAAATAAAAATAAATTTAAAAAACCATTAGACATTGGTCATGATTATATTTAAAGTAATCTTAAGAAAATAGAGGGGTAAAGAGAATATGTGAAAAACAATAAAGAAAATTCATTTTAAATTTTTCTAAATAAAAATAAATTGAATAGTAAATGAACTCAATAAATCATAGATTAAGGGAAAAGGATTCATAAAATAGTTAAAAAACATGGGATATGAGGATAATAATTGTAACTCCTTGAGATTTTAGTATATATATTTCCTTTAAGTAAATAATATGTTAAATAGATTTATCCATATGTAAAATTGAAATAAAATTAATTATGATAAGTAAATAAAATAAAATTAATAAAAATGGTCATTATAACTTAACCATTGAAATAGTATGTATAAATAGAGATATATGAATTATGAAATTTAGGTAGAATTTTGCAATAATGGCAACAATAAGTTTCAATCTCCATTATGAATCATATCCTTACAAGCATGTAATAGAGGTGGAATCCCAAGGTTTTCCCTAAAACAAGACCATGGTTAATGTCAAGAACTATGGATTCAGTAAAATCATCAACATGAGTAGTTTAAGATCTCAGAAATCACTATGAGATCCATACTAGCGGAACCACCACCAAAGATTTTCACCACCATTTATCCAACACTTAGATATTATGTTGAGTTATTAAGGGGTCTTTTATGTAGGGTTTAGGATGATATAAACATGTAATTATTAATAAGAAGGATTTTTTATTTTCATAATAATGCAATGATCTATTTTATTATTAAGAAGATATTTTTCAAAAAAAAAATCACCATTATGCATTAGTATAATATAATAATTTTTTTCACCATAATATTTTGAATTTGATAAAATATAATTAATTTTTAATCTCAGAATATAAATGTTATATTACATTTACATTTTAGGAATTTTCTATAAAATATGAATTATTAATGAATAATAAAAACATTATTTTCATTATATAATTCATTATTATTTTAAAAGTTTTTATTTTACCCTACAATGTCCCCTGGTCCATTACTATCTCATATGAAAAAATTAGGCTAGTCAAGGGACCTAAAGCACACCTACCCATATGATAGAGGCTATCAAATAGTAGTGGGGGTGTGATGATATAATGGGGATACTATAAACCCTAGTATAGAGTTACATTGAAGTGAAGGTAAAAAATTTAATTAAACCTAATTATAGTAATAAAAAATAGAAAAATAGTATATCATGAAACTTGAATGTAAAAGGAGGAACCAATAAACCAATAATAATGAATCATTTAATGAAGATCAAATATATATATATATATATGTGTGTGTGTAAAATTGAAAACCATACAAATTAAAAAAATTAGATGACATAAAATAATCCCAAAGACCCCAGTAAAACCCCATGTCAGAATCATCTCCAAACTCTATCTAAACCAACAATCAATAATCGACACTAAGGTCCTTTTCCATTATCCAAACCTATAACCATGTAATTTTCTCAGGAACCAAATTTTTCCTGAATAGGGTGTAAATATAACTCAATTGGACGACACCATCATGTATGAAAAACATGTATGATAATAAGTGTATGAAATATGTGATAAACATTTGTATTAATAAATATATTAATAAAATATTAAAATCACCCTACCGTGGCACCATGCTAGAATGTATTTGAGTATGTAGCAAACCATGTCAATTAAAAAGAATATATCCATGTAAAATAACAGAAATATGGACTAATCCCACTATATAATCATTTCAATATAGGTCTGGGAAAATATCGATCAATATAAGAATTATAACACGAGATTGGGTAGATAACTCTCAATATAATCATTTCAGCATGTGACTGGGTAGAGCTCACTCAATATAAGCATTATAGCATTGGATTGGGAAAATACCTCTCAAAATAATCATTATAGTATGGAACTAGGTAGAGCCCACTCATTATAAGAATTACATCATGGGACTCGGTAGAGCCCACTCAAAATAAGAATTATATCATGAATCACAACACATTTCATAGAAACCAAAATATCAAAATATCAAATCATAAGTATCAATGGTTAATTATGTAAATTACCTTTTATATTCCTATTTTACTTTCATTATAGAAATTAATTCATCGACATCCATATCAATAAAAAAATCAATTTCCATGGTGAATCTATTTCAAAAAATCACCTAGATATCATGTCATGCCAAACACACATTAATACATTATCCAAATCATATTAATGAAGGGTTAAATCACCTAAAGGTTAGCCATTAGCCATGTAACATTAATAATTTAATCTAGTGGGTTGAAACCAATATTCAATTCCATGATTTACCATTAATATATGAATAAATTAATTGAAGTGTACGTTTCATCAGCATAATTTCAATATTTCATATACTTCTAAATTAAATAGATCACAGGGTTAGGTTCAGTATCCTTACCTTTATACATAGATTAATCAACATGAAAAATGATTAAAGACAATATAAATAGAGGTGAGGGAGATCAATGAAGGAAACCTAGAACCCTTGAAATCAAGGTTAAACCAAAACTAATTGTGCTCCATGGATTTCTACCATAATTATAAAAAATGATAGAAGAGAGGGGGAAAACTAGAAGATCAACTGACTAGAGATATATTACAAGAATAAAATGTTTAGAATAGAGGGAAGTGGCCTAAAATTTCTTGAATCACCTTAGGTATCAATTGGAGGGAGATCTGCATCAAAATAATGAGGATAATCAAACACATGATATCATTAAAATCACTAGCTCTGTGACTTACATTGTGTGTAACCGTTTCACATCATGTATATATCAATTAGTGAGATAAGTATAAAAATTAATCACCATGGTTTAATATTTATCGCAATATACATTTACATCACATGAATTAGGTTCATGAAGTGAAAAAAATACACATAATGAACCAATATATGAACAATGCCTATCAGCAGTTACACACTGTGAAAAATTTACACGGTGTGTAAATAATCTGATGATAGTTTTCTACCCAACTTATATTTAAAGATTAAAACCGCCTATAGAAACTTGTAAAACATAGAAACACTTTATAAACACATTTAACATGTTTATACATAGACTCCATTAATTAAAATAAACATGCATCCCTAAACACTTGGCCATTTTACCCAAAAAATTCTTTCCATATCCGAACAAGACTCGGTCACCATGGATCAATGAAAAACTCAAAAAGGGACATACTTAGAAACAAATAAGATCTTACAACCTCCCTAATTTATGACAGATCATCTCTGAGCTTCTCCAAGCATCACTCTAGGTTCAAGTCGAACAATTCGGGACATTATGCTCACATATCAGAATCTCTCTCCCAGATCTCCCCTTGAACACACCCATGCATCCACTACACTCAAAATAAATATATATTCCTCCTCTAAAGATACACATCACTATGGTATACAATAAAAATTGGATTCTCCTTAAAGGATGCATCATTATAATGCTTTACGTTTTTGACTTCTAGCACATGAGAATGATCAGGGAAGTATCTATGTAGCTGTGACACATGAAACGTGACCTGCATGGAACTTTAGAATCTTGGAAGGGATAATTAGTATGCCACTAGACTGACCTTATACACTATCTAAAATGGCCATAAAAACCGAGGCACTAGATTTACCTATTTACTGATACAGAGTTTCCCTAACCTAGGAGACACCCAATGGAAAACATAATGACCAACCTCGAACCACATAGGTCATATATGATGGTCAGTATATGATTTATACATTCTCTGCATGGTCACCAACTACCTCCTGATAATCTCAACCTGCTCAGATGTCTCTTGCACCAGACTGGACCAAAAAAGCATTGACTCACCAACCTCCAACCAATAAAGTGATGAACAACATAACTTTCCATACAAATCCTGAAAAGGTTCCATCTAGGTTGATTCTTGGTATTTGTTATTATATGAAAACTCCACGATTTCCATATGATTCTCCCATAAAAAATAGAAATCCAAAACAAAGGCTGGTAATATATCATAAAAAATATAAATAGTTCACTCAGATCGACCATAAATATGAGGATGATAGGATATTATCAAAAGAACCAGTTATCGCAAAGCCTTATGAAGACCTTAATAAAACCATTAAGTGAAATGAGGATCTCTTTTAAAATAATACTCCTTGGAAAACCATACAGTTGAACTATTCCTCCCTCATAGAGACTACCCAATTAATCAACTATGAAGGTCTCCGTGATAAGAAATAAGTGTTCTATCTATGTTAGTCAATCCATGATCACCCATACTATATTGATCTTATGGGTTTCCAGGGAAATACTATCAAAAAATTAATACTCACATTATCCCATTTATACTAAGGAATTGGAAAAGTCTTCCAAATTCTAGCAAGACTATGATGCTTGGAATTCACCTACTGATAGGTGAAACATATCATCACAAAGACAAAAACTTCATTCTTCATTACTAAACACTAGTAATATCTATAGAGATCATGATAAATCTTTTTCAGACTAAGATGTACCGCCCATCTAAAAGTAAGAAAATCTCTCATCAACTCCTAATGCAAGCCTATAGAAATCCATACTCAGCCACATAAAAAAGAAAATTTTCACTACCAAGAGACCATCCTAATGGTGTATCAAAACCATATATGTTTTCTCTCCAGACTAATCCCTCTAAATCAGATAATTTCTCTATCTTGATCAAGTAGAAAAGCATGAGTTTAATAGATGTTGAAGTTAGAGCTACTCATCCCTGGGATTCTCGAACATCTTGATGCATGTTTTCAAAAAAGAAATCATCTATCACATATTGTAAGACTCCTTCACTACCTACTTCTGCATCTTCGGGTTCAATGAACCAGAAATGATGTTTCCGTTTCCTGGTATATAAGCCAACTAAAATTCAAAATACTGCAGATACTTTTCAACCTCCTCTGTTGACGGTTTAGTTCCTACTGAGAAAAATTTACTTCAGGGTCTTATGGTCTGTGTACACCACAGACCTATTTATTATAAGGTAATGTCTCTAAAACCTCAGGGAATGTACCACCATAGATAAATCCAGATTATGAGTAGAGTAAATACTCTCATACCGAATCAAAATTCTATATCCATAAGAAACCACTCAATCCCCCTGCATCATAACTGGTTCACATCCAACTCTGGTTGTGTCATAGTACACAATATATGCTTTACCTGACATAGGTAAATGGATGATAGGTTTTGAGGTTAGCTATCCTTTCATCTCCTGAAAACACCTATTTCAAAAATCCAATAAAACATAATTCACTCCCTCCCAATTCATCCTATACTTCAGTTCTTCTAGACACGATAAGCCATGAATAAATTACAAATAATAACCTGATAAACCAAGAAAGCTCCTAATCTTGAAGTCATTCCGGGTCACTCCCAAGATACCATGGATGAAACCTTTTATTATCCCACTAAAACTCCAACCTATAAGATGACATGATCTAAGATGTAACACCCCAATATTTCATATTATGTTATCTCTTCAATGTATTTCAATAACTTTCTCTACACACAACACTGAGTTTGAGCACACCACGACTAAGGAAACTAGCCATTCCAAAAGCTATTACGAATAGTGTTAACCGAATTTTGAATTTCATATACTCTATAAAATTTTATAATCCATATTATTTTTTCTTAGACATAATACAAGAACAAATTCATTTTTTAGATAAAAAAAAGTATTTTTCCAAAAAATACAATTTTACCAGCTTTTAGTGGGGAACCCTTTTTAAATACAATATTTGACACTTTTATATATTAATTTTGACAAAATAAACTTATTATTTAGAATAATTATATAAAAATTTAGTTTTGATAAATTTTTGGTGTTTTTCTCACAACTTTCATATTTGGGTGAATAGTGAAAATTACTAAATTTTAACTGAAAACAACATTTTTAATCAAAATAATTTATAGTGTTAAATTATACATTTGAGTGGTTTTAATATTTCATTAGATTATATTTTTATCATTTAATATAATTTAGGTCATTGGATGTAATTTCACTTTTAAACTAGACATAAACAAGTGTCAATCTTTTGATAGTTATTATTTCTTAAAAATATGCTTTTTATTTTGACAGCAGGAATTAATTTTAAATTAATTTCTGCCACTTCTGTGTATTGAATTTTGAAAAATGGATTTTATATTTGGAATCAGGAGGTATAAATTTTATAAATAGGTAACTTTTATTTTTAGAAATTATGAATAATTACTTCGGTAAATATTTTATTTACCATGGTTAAAGGGTAAATCCGGTAAATTAGGGTAAATAAAATATTATTATAATAATACTAAATTACCCTAACATGTTTCCTATTCCTATTTTTTGATACATTTCTTACCATTAGAATCTTTGGGTCGATTTTGAGACCCAATGGAGCCACTTGGGAGTGATAATGAAATCTTATATTAAATAATCTAAAGTAAAGACAAAAATAACAATAGCAAATATCTTTTAGTAAAAAAAATTTTATATGAGGTTATATAACTTATATATTCGAATATAAATAGTAATTATAATTATAAAATTATTTCCTACATTAAGATAATTTATTTATAATTTTTAGACATAAAATAAATATATTTATATATGACACAATAATGATGTAGTATTTTCCTTATTAATGAAAGAATCAAATAAATGATATTATAAATATTAAAATAAATATAATTTGAATATTTTTATGCCATACAGGAATTTTATAGGTTAATATGAAATGTTATAGTTTATTCAATTAATTTAGTTCGAAGTAATCATTTTTTATGAATTTAACAAAAACAAAATACCAAATAGTGTCAAAATTGACATAAAAGAGTTTTAAAAACAAATATTATATTATTAAATGATATTATATTACTAAAAATATAAGGTTAGGCCAATGGACATAGATAAGTTTATATATATCAATAATTAACCACTTGGGGTTCTATTGTAAGTTTATTGTAAGTTTATTAACCATATAATATAAAAACACAAAGAGACGTGGTAAATGTCAGACTAATTAACTAAGAGTTAAATTTAAACGATAAGGTTAATATGGTTACCTAAACCAATATAAAATCTATTGGTGAAGAGTATTTAGACACCTACCCACTTTATTCTCTAAATAAATCATTTTGGAGCCATTATAAAAAGAATATAAATTTATCATAAAATAATATTTCAATATTTTCTTAAGGTGCCCCTCACCCATCTTATTAAAGGGCCCTCCCCCTTCTATAAAATTCAAAAATCCAAAGCCTTTTGGCTCAGTCAAACCCTTCCCAAATATACTATAAACTATCCTACTTTAATCCTATAGGCCTTCCATTGGTTATAAAGCCAACCTATGAGCCATTTTGATCAAATCAAAAGCAAGAACCCGAAGAAGAGGTAAATATTCCATCACCTATTTCATGTTCTTTTCTTCTTCCACTTCCTCTTTATTTGTTGTTTATATTCTAAAATAATACCTCCAGTATCTGATATATATTTTTATTTTATTGTAAAAATGGTACAACCATATTCATTATTCTATGCATCATATGATGACAAAGTCACCACACGTGTGTACGTATGGATTACCGTCTCCACGTCGTGGTGTAGTTGTTATTCAGTACATTATTTTTGGATATGTATAATAATAATGTATATTTGATGTAAAAAATAAATATAACATGTTAATGATTCTGTATATATTATATAACATCTATTTACATACGATTTTAATATCAAAATAATGATATTATTGCTCGTGTGTACGTACAGATTACCGTCTCCACAAACGCGAAGAGATTCATTCCCCATCGAAACATTTCAAGAAATTTTTTTATTTTATGATTAAAAATAATGTTTAAAGACTTGATATCATTCTGGATATTAATAAGATACATCCAATCCATAACAAACATGACATATGTAACAAAACATATAAAGGAAAATGAATCAGTTAACACCGAAAACGACGATGATACTAAAATATTATTATCAAAGCAATATTAGAAGATCATATATGATATCATATTTATGTATATGATTATTGTATAATTTAATAAAAATGATTTAACTATTATATAGGAGGTTAACGTACCCTCAACTAAGGAAAAGTATAAGGAAGGGTTATTTTCTCAGTCTCATTATTATCCGAGATTGTTTATGTGTAAGTATTTACTGGGACATACATATCATCGATACCCATATTTCATAAAAATGTTTTAAAAAATAATCTTTTAAGATTTTATGGGAGGGACTTTTTAACTAGATCATCATTTTAAATGTTTTAAGGATTTATTTTTCTAAACCCTTTTAATTAATTTCCATGTTTTCAAAATGATTTTAATGATTTATATATATGGACATGAATGTTTTGAAATGATAATCATTTTCCAAAGTTTCCAAGTGGTATGAGACACTTCGATTCAAAAATCTTTTTTAAATGACTTATTTTATAAATTGTAAGACTTTTAACTGATTTCATGAAAAGGGGGTATTTCTCTCAAAGCATTTTACTGATCATTTTCATCTATGTAAACATCCTTTGATGGATTTTAAACTTGATTGAAGTTGATTTATTATAGATACAATCTTCCATATTGTATTGAGGGTTTTTTATATGTTTGTCTATGGATGTTCTATTTTTATACCATTCATGGTTTATAGTTAAAGTATTGACATTTCATATGCTAGTTTTAATATGAATGTTTATGTTATGTTTAAACCTTTTCATATGAGGAATGCATTGGACTTAGTAAGTGACGGGCGGAGCTCGCTATAGCTCCTCGATGCATCCGTAGGTCTAGTGAGACAATTTTACATGGAATTGGCCGAGGACTTTCCCAATTTGATATATGTTTTTGGCTCAGGCCTTAACAAGATGTTTCAGAATGTCCGACATTATGCATTCCCTCATTATGAAATATTTATTACATGTGATTATTCGACTAGTAGAATATCCATGTGCATGTTTATATGGTAATGTTTGATTTATTTGTTACATATTATGTTCATGTTTATTTTTAAAAGGCTGTTGTTTTTATTACACATCTTGCCTTAAATTTTTATATCTTCCGTTAAATTATTTACCCTTACTGAGCATCTGAGCTCACCCCTTTCTTATGTTTTATTTTCCCAGGATTCCAAGAATTGTTTTGTGATTGAGATGAAGGGTTAAGCTAAGGGAACAATTTCATTATCAAAGGATTATTTATGTTGTGTTGTATGTTAGAAAGTGTAATGTAACATTCATGTATGTCATCTATTTTCCAAGAATGCTAAACTGATTGTTCCTTTGAGACTTTATTCCTTGTAGTCATGACAATGTATTAAATCAATGCACCGACTCTGGATAACTAGGGTCAGGGGCGTTACAGTTGGTATCAGAGTAAGTTTAGAAACAACATTGGAAATAGATTTAGATAAACTCTAATTATAGAACATTACCATATGATATAATTTGAGGATTAGTATAGAATAAATTCCATGAATTTTGGTAATGTAGATATTTTTTGTATTTTCCGAGCAATACATCTCTGTCCGGATACGAGCAGTTAGAGGAGGCTCTGGCATAGATGTACCTAGGAGTGAAAACTCTGACAAGGAGTTTCAGGCTTGACCTATGGTATCCTAGTACATGAAAATGGGCCTTGATGTACTCTTGGTTATGACACTCCTGGGGGATATGCTTAAGATATTTCACATTTTCATTACAAGCCATTATGAAGGATTTAAGAGTAAATACTTCCTCAAAGAAAAAATTTTATGATTACAGATTATATGCATAATATTTTCAATTTACATTATGCATTTTACATGTTTGGAATTATGAACTGTGATTCTTAATCTAACCTTGTGTTTTCCATTTTTTTAGAAATGGCATGTAGTAGAAGGAATAATAATTCTAGCAATACGCATGATCAAAAGATTAAGAAGGATCATATCTTTCATGGTATTAATACAACATTTACAAGGGAAATAGACACCCATGTATTATCATTATATGAAGAAATGGTATCATGTGTGAATAAGATAAGTAAGGAATTCTATAAGTCCTATGTCTTTAAAGGGAAGCAAGAGAAGAAAAGAATGGAATAGAGAAAGATGGATAAAGGGAAGAGGTAAAAGAAGGGTTTTCCCATATGTGCTAACTATAGAAAGAATCACCTTGGTAAATACTTGAAGGTAATGGGAGTTTGTTATATGCGTGGAGAAAAAGGATACTAAGTACATGATTTCAAGGGTAAGAAAAAGGTTTCAAATGTACAATGCTTCATCTGCAAGGAGTTGGGACACTACATGAATCAATTTTCAAATCATCAGAGTATTCCCCAAATGATGCTATTGGATAATAATCAAGTTATGATGCTACCAAGGATGAAAAGAAATGACTAGTGTTCTTATGTTGTTATTAAATAATTATTTCATTTGAGTATTGTATCAATGATGTACTAGTTACACGAATTATGGAAATAAATATTTATTGTATGGTAGTACTATTTGAATAAAAACATGAGATTTATTGGAACCAAGAAAAGTGAATCAATAGCAGGTTAAATTTTTGGAAAATATATGGTTGACCAAAAGATAAACCAAAATATGGTTCTGATACTGAGGTAGTGATTTTGGAATAATATATGATTGATTTGGATAAATTGTATTGGATATTCTTGACTACCTTGAAACTGATTAATGATTTGTATATTCCATAATTGTTGGAGTTTACAACATTTTTGGATATAAGGAGTATATCCTGTATTCATTAAGGAACAAGGAAGCATGAATGAAATCAATGTGATTTTATGGTAATTCAGGGTGTCACCATGTTTTAAAAGAATACATGATGAAGGTATTCACATGTTATTACATGGAAAAAAGAATCTTCATTGTGTTTACCTTCCATATATATTTTGGACTATAAGTTTGGATAGAAGTATTTTGGATAACTTCAATGGTTGAAATGGATTAAGTTTGAAATTGGATACTATTGTTAAGGTTAAATAATTTATTATGATTATTTTTGGATTGTTATAAAAAGGATAACTCGGAGGTTGGGCGACAACCCGTCATGTTCGAGAAGGCCGTGAGACTTGAAACCACAACTGAGGGGCGACAAGGGTGCATCACCTACCACTGGACTACGTGATGTCCTGGTTTATGTTATGTAGTTTTTTTAAATAGTCTGACAAATGAATAATAAATTCATTATTTTTGGAACCCTATATGATTACGATAAATAAAATATTTTTGAATTATATTATCTTTTGGAGAAAAGATGATTTAGTCGTAGAAATTTATTAAAGGATGAATCTATACATAAAAAGTATGTATATCTCTTTCTGTTCTTAGTAAATCTCATAAATAAATTCCACATATTTATGAAAAGGAACTTAAAACAAAAATGTTGTCCGTTTACTTTTCCTACTGGGGAATCAAATACCATTTAACCCATAAAAAATTTATGGTTTTCAGATCGTTAACTTTCTTCTAATAATATTCTCTATCACTCTCCATCAGAACATGATGGTTAGTTTTCTCTTCCATATCCATGTTATCTTACATGTAACCCTAGTATGTGTTATTTTTGGCAACCCTCATACTGACCTTTCTTTATTTTAAAATAGATCCCCATTACTCCATTTTTCGATGTGGGATTTCAATAAAGATATTTCGAAATGTCAATCCCCTAATTTTCAATCCAGATTTTAAATTGCGAGGATACAATTTATTGAAAGAGGGAAGAATGTTACACCCCAATATTTCATATTATATTATCTCTTCAATGTATTTCAATAACTTGATCTACATGCAACACCGAGTTCGAGCGCACCACGACTTACAAAACTAGCCATTCAAAAAGTGGTTAAGAATAATGTTAACTGAATTTTGAATTTAATATACTCTATAAAATTTTATAATACATATTATGTGTTTCTTAGACATAATATAAGAACAAATTCATTTTCTTTTCAAATAAAAAAAGTATTTTTCAAAAAAATACAATTTTACCACATTTTAATGGACAACCATTTTAAAATCCAATATTTGACACTTATATATTAAATTTCACCAAATAAACTTCTTATTTAGAATCAGTACATAAAAATTTTGTTTCGATAATTTTTTTGGTGTTTTTATGATAACATTCATATTTGGGTGAATAGTGAAACTTACAAAATTTTAACTGAAAACAACTTTTTTATTAAAAAAAATTATAGTGTTAAATTATAAATTTGAGTGGTTTTAATATGTAATTAGATTATATTTTTATCATTTAATATAATTTAGGTCATTGGATGTAATTTCACAATTAAACTAGATATAAACAAGTGTCAATATTTTGATAGTTATTATTTATTAAAAACACACTTTTTATTTTGACAACAAGAAATAATTTTAACTTAATTTATGCCACTTCTAAGTTTTGAATTTAAAAAAATGGATTTAATATTTCTAATCAGTATTTCCAAATTTGGTAAATAGGTAACTTTTATTTTTAGACATTATGAATAATTAATTCGGTAAATATTTTATTTACCACGGTTAATGGGTAAATCTGGTAAATAACGGTAAACAAAATAGTATTATAATAAAAATTAATTACCCTAACATGTGTCCTATTCATATTGTATGATACCTGTCCAACCATGGGTATATTTGGGTCGATTTTGGGACCCGATGGAGCCTTTTGGGAGTGATAATGACATCTTATATTAAATAATCCAAAGTAAAGACAAAAATAACAAAAGAAAATATTTTTTAGTAAAACAATTTTTATATGAGGTTATATAATTTATCTATTATACAATAAAAAGTAATTATAAAGCTAAAAATAATTCCTATATCATGATAATTTATTTATAATTTCTCGAAATTAAATAAATATATTTGTATATGACACAATAATGATGCAATATTTTCCTTATAAATGAAAGAGTCAAATAAATGACATTATAAATATTAAAATAAATATAATTTGAAATTCTTGATGCCATTAACGAATTTTATAGGTGAATAAGATATATTAGGGTTGATTCAATGAATTTATTTCGAAGTAATCATGCTGTTATGACTTTAACAAAAACAAAATACCAAATAGTGTCAAAATTGACATAAAAGAGTTTTAAAAAAAATATTATATTATTAATTGATATTATATTACTAAAAATATAAGGTTCAGAAAAAGGACCTAGATAAGGTTATATATATCAATAATGAACCACTTGGAGTTAGATTGAAAGTTTATAGAAAGTTTATTAACCATATAATATAAAAATACAAAGAGACATGGTAAATGTCAAACTAATTAACTAAGAGTTAAATTTAAAAGATAAGGTTAATATGGTGACCTAAAACTGTATAAAACCAATTGGTTAAGAGGATTTAGACCCATACTAACCTTATCCTCCAAATAAATCATTTTGGAGCCATTATAAACCAAAAATGAATTTATTGTAAAATAATATTTCAATATTTTCTTAAGGTACCCCTCACCCCTCTTATAAAAGGGCACTCCCCCTTCTCTCAAATTCACACCTCAAAATACTTTTGGTGTCACAAACCATTCTCAGGGCCCGTTCCGTGACTACCCCAAGCCCGCCTTCCAAAGGCCAGGGGCTAGCGAGTATCACCAAAGTCGTAAATCCAAATAAAAAGGGAAAGCATTGCCTTTATTAAACGAAAACACACACAAAAAAGTACAAGTATAAGCTACACTAAGTAAAGTAGTAAAACAAACATGCTGAAAGTACAAGGGGCCAGAAATACAAGCCCAAAAGAGAGGTACAACTATAACTGAAAGTAAAGTACAACTCAAAGGACAACAACTGAATGGTGACAAGCAGCTCCTAGATCGTCCTCCGGCTTCCTACCTAAAGGGTAGGTACATATGTCCTCCTCAGCACTCCATGTCTGTCCATCTCCTCTGGGTACCGACTCGTCGTGAGATCCACCTCCAGGTACCGTCCATCTCTATAAGCCTCAACCATGATCAATGATGTTCATCGTCTGCAACTAACACAATGAGGTGCAGGCATATCCCGTGTAGGGGTGTGTATAACGATACTCAGTAGGGACCCTGAGACCCTCACGGTCTCACTGAATCCAACAAGAATATCCTCAATGAAGGATCTCAAAAGATAACCCTTACTTAGGTATAAGCCCATACTTATACCTTAGTTATCAAGTAACCCATATCAATCAAGTGGTATTACACAGATATGAACTCAACGGATAACCACTACTTAGGTATATATCCATACATATACCTAAGTTATCAAGTAACCCATCTCAATCACGAGGAAACCACAAAGGTCAATGACTCAGCTCAAACCAGGATTTTATTCATGAGGTCGAAACCATAGCTTCTGGAGAACTCCTCCTCTGTCGAGTGCAGTGGGCCTACCGCTACAACCAAGCGCTTCCCACTAACCTTGGACTGCTAAAGTACTCCACTTGTTGAGTACTGTGGGCCTGCTGCTACAACCAAGCACTTCCCACCATGGGTCTGCCGCTATAACCAAACACTCCCCCTCATAGCCTACACAGGTACTCCTTCTGTCGAGTACCGCGGGTCTGCCGCTACAACCAAGCGATCCTCCACCATGGGTCTGCCACTACAACCAAGCGCTCCCTACTGGGCTATTCGAACCACTCCGAGTCGATCGATCAGCAGTCGTCAAGTCTCATACAGCTACTAGGTCTCTGCACTCTGCTCACTCGTCACTGGGAGGGTCCACTCCACGATCTTCTGGTCGATACTCCAAGTATCACAAAGTCCAATGAATAAGTATCCCAAGGGTCTGCCACGTCATAGGAATCTCAACACAACAGACGGCGCGTCAATCGGACGCCCGGTCTGTGTTATTAGCCTTTTCAACCAGGGGGCCCGACTGGTTTCATGTACGACCAACCTGACCGAATCTTAAATGTACCCCAAACTCTCATAGGTTATACTCATATGGATCATTTCTCAACATGATTACCAATGCCGCTGACGGTTCGCCAAATGGTCGTCCGATCTGAAAGTGATCAGCTTTTCCGTTCTAGGGGCCCGGTTAGATTTTGGGTACAATCCAAACTGGCCATAATCCAACTATGTCCAAACCTCAATTGAATTATACCAAAATATTGGTCTCACCAAAAGGAAACCAACAAAGTTGACGACACGTCAATCAGACTTCCGGAACTCAGGTTATAAGCGTTTCTGCTCCGAGGGCCCGGTTGGTTTCAGTTTCGAACCAACCCGGCCATACCCAAAGTTCTCAGAAACCTTGAGTGTAATATACCAAAATGACCGTATCAATCCAAGGATCCCAAATCAATAGACGGTGCATCAATTGGAGGTCCATAGCCTAAGTTATGAGCGTTTGAACGGATTTGTCCGAAAGTAGGGTGTTTGGGCCCGGTCCAACCCGACCCAATACCCCATGGGTCGGCCCGAAACAGGTTGACCCGACCCGGGTCCAGGTCCAGCCCGGTTGGGCGTGGCGCGGCCCGACCGGCACGACACGGCCCTACCGGCGCAGCCCGGCCCGACGCGGGGATCCGGCCTAGCCCGGGCAACCCGGCCTGACGCGGGGGTCCGGCCTAGCGTGGGCGGCCCAACTCGGTGCGGGCAGCCAGGCCCGGCGTGGGCGGCCCGGCCAGGTGCGGGCGGCTCGGCCCGGCTCAGGCGGTCCGACCCAACGCGGGCGGCCGACCTAGCGCGGCAGACGTGGAAGGGGGGGGGGGGTGCCGCCCCCTGTTTTACCGAAATGGGGGACCCTTTGGGGTCTTCCCTAGCTGAGCTGGCCGGGGGTTTTGAACCCCCAGACTTCTGGGAACGACATGCCATCTTGGCCGGCCGGTGAGGCTTCTGCGGGACCTGCTGGTCCCAACTTATGGAGGTGTCGTTGGCCAGCCGAGCCCGGCCACCTCTGTCAAACTGTTGTGGCCATAGCCACGGCTCCCCTTTAGTCAGCGCGGCGCGCCAACGCCGCGCCCCTTCTCCGCATCCCACATTTAGCCGCGACCTCCTTTTGTCTCTTCAGCGCGGCACAACGGAGCCGCCCTCCACCGCCGCGGCCCGCTCGGGTCGCGATCCTCGTCATCCCCGCACGGTGCAACCACACCGCGTCACCTCCATTTCAAACCGCAATGAGGGTCAACAACAAAAGGGGAGGAGGATCGTCCATGTTTCTGCGGTCCGACCTCCTCCAGTTAAATTGATAATAGGCAGTAAAAATTTAACGAGGAACGTCAAAATAAAACATGAACGTTGATACAACTCCTACCTCGATTCAAGAAGGTTGATAGCTTGTTGAAGGAAGTGAAAGCTCTGCTGTTCCATTGACGTTGTCGCGGGATTACGACATCGCTTCGTCAATCGTTGAGAAAAAGGAATCCGGGGTTGGTGCCGTGTTCTTCGCGTTCTCCAACGAAGAAGATGAGTTTTATCTCCACCAAAAACTAGAACTCCCCCCAAAAACATAACACCACAAGATAAACCCAAATAAAATAAGACACCTCTTATTTTATTACTCAAGCCATGCATTTCAAAAATCTAAAATTCAAAACCAAACACACTTAATTAATTAATCTTAAGTTGTCATATTAATTAGATGTTTAGTTGACATGAATTAAAGTGGGAGGTGAGGAGGGGAGGAGTCACTTAATTAAAAAGTGGTTTAGAGGAGTTAGGGAATTTGAAAAGGTGAGGGCTGGTGTGGGCCACACCTCACCTTTAATCCTCTCATGGGAAGTTATCAACCAGAGGGTCCCACTCCAACTCCCACACCTAGGATCTAACACTTTGAAAAGAGAAATAAAATTTGTAACACAATTTTATTTCACTTAAACCACATTTTTAAACAACACTTCCCGAGAGAATGTAACTTCAGAAAAGGTATTCTTAAGAAATAACTGGAGCTACGGTTTCATCGGTGCCCTCAGATTTCAATTCCGAGCACTTGTTCAAAAGTTAGAAAAACCCGCTCGTTCGTTCACTGAACGTACTCGAGATAATCTTCAGAAATTGATTCTGGTCACACCGGGCCTTGGAATCAGGTTCCGTCAGATAATGCGGGATCATAAAATTCCAAAGAAATTAAGAAAAAAAATTTCTTTGAAATTTCCAGGTCTTTACATTACTCCCACCTCAGGGATTTACGTCCCCGTAAAGATTCAACACACACTAAGGAAAACGAAATGGTACTGAGCATGCATCTGAGCCTTCAACTCCCATGTGCTCTCCTGAAGCTTCTCGAGCCACCAATGATAGCGCACCTGAGGAATCGACCGTCCACATAGGACCTGCTCCTGTCGATCCTCGATCTCCACTGGAACCTCTGCAAATGTAGCCATGTCATCGATGTCCAGCTCCCCGTGATTGATAGTATGGGTCGGGTCGTCCACATATCTCCTCTACTGAGATACATGGAAGACGTCATGCCCCTGGTGCAACTGAGGTGGTTGGGTCTAGCGGTAAACCACCTTTCCTACCCTGTTGAGGACCTAGAAGGGTCCGATGAACCTCAGAGATAATTTGCTGCCCAGGCCAAATCTCCGTACACCACGTCGAGGTGAGAACTGTAAGAAAACATGGTCTCCATCCTCGAACTCTAGTGGTCTATGTCTCCTATCAGCTTAGAACTTCTATCTATACTGTGCAGTCTTCATCCGCTCCTGAACAAATTGCACTTTCTCCATCGTAGTCTAAACCATCACTGGTCCTACTAGAGCTGCTAAGATTTCTTCTTTGTCGATAATAGAAATACGGTCTCATCCCCTGGATGAACCACATTATTTTCCTAATACATTCAATCATAACATGAATGATACTACTCCATTCCATGGATGACGTCGTAAGGCCTCGACGCTACTACCAAGAGATCCAACCGTTACTCTTGCCTCCAAGGGTTGAGTCACACTGTCGACATCAGTGTGTGGTCACTAGGTCTCCTCTAGTAGGAATCTCAAAAGTGAGGGTCAAGTCAACATTTTAAACTGGAACCTCTTAGTAGACAAAAAGAAAGGTAGAAAATGTCACAAGGAAAAGTTTCATTTATTACTACATCTCAATTACAAAGACACACAACAACCACAAACAACAACAATTACAACAAGGAAAATAGAAGCACCAAGATCAAAGATCCCATGCCTGGAACTAGTCCCGATCTTGTCCGCCAGCTTCCGGAGCCCCATAGTCATATGCTTCTACTGCCTGATGTTGAGCTCTCCCATGTCCACCTGTTCCCTACGGTCGGGGTGGACCTCTTGGTGGTGGTGGTGGAAATACCTCGAATCATCATCCACCTCCAGCTACATGGCAAGCTCCCCTACCTCAGTCTCCTACTCCTTGCAGTCCACCTCGATCAAACCTCTTCCTCTACCTGGGAGGTCCTTCATTTATCTACTGGTCATATGTATGGCGGGTCGGACAGTCACGTGGCATGTGACCGACCCTGCCATAGGAGTAACACTGTCCGCTCCTGGTAAGTCATTCTCCACCCCGGGTGCCTCGCATAAATGATCCTGTGTCATGCGGTCGACCACTTGTAGGTCTGGTCCTCTTGGACCTCTGCGTCATCTGTCTACTACCCGCTGCAGAAGACTCTGCCGCATGCCGGATAGTGGTGGGTCTTGCTGCTGGAGACTGCTCAGCATGGAAACTCTCCACTAAGAGGGATCGCTCCAACACCCCTGTCTGCGTGGGGATGATGTGAGAAACAACTGAAGCTCTAATATCTCGCATAAGTCCCTGATCAAAGGTTCAGTCCCTGAAGAACAGGTCCTGTACCATATCTGTGGAGTAGCATGACAGATCGGTGAACCTCGCTGAATATTGCGCCACCAACATGTTACCCTGCTGAAGATTAAGTAGCTCTTGTATACACACCGCTCGAAGGATGGTTGGTACAAACTCTTCCCGGAACAGGCTCTTGAAGTCTTCCCATATAAGTGTCTCCTCATTATGCATCTGGAGCATCAGGCTCCACCATATTCCTGCTACTGCCTGAAAGAGGCTGGCAGCAAGGATCACCATGAAGTATACTGGCATCCCTACTAGCCTGAAGACTCTCACCACAGCCTCCAGCCAATCCTCAGCTGCCTACGGTTCTGTCTCTCCCCTAAACCTGGGTGGCCTCTGGCACTGGAAATCGTGCAGTGCGCTCAAGCGATGTGAACTCTATGCTGCTGGGGCTGGTGACATCGGTGGACCAATGGGTGGTAGTACCGCTGGTTCCTCTGCTGGTGCCTCAACTGGAAAAGGGCCCTATACTGAGGCCTCGTCACTCGGTGGGCTGTCAGTACGTAAAAATCTCAGGGCTCTACTTGGTTGTCCGCAGGGAAGTATCCTACAAGAAACAAATGTGACATGGTCAAAGACTATACCTGGTGAGCTGAACTGGTTTGAGATGAATTAAAGAAAACTTTTGGAAACACACACGCAATCAGTGTTTTCGTGCACCGGGTCAGAAATAAGTAGTCAGGGTCCTGGTGTATGGATACATCGGCCTCCGCACCAACACTGGACTCCCTGAACTGAAGACCACACTCAGTACCCTTAACACTATTGTTTCACAGAAAAGAATTATCAGAGTCCTGAGTTCTGCGGTAGAACTGACTCCTCTGATACCAATTTGTCATGACCCATCCTCAGGGCTCGTGCCGTTACTACCCCAAGCCGACCTTCCATAGGCCAGGGGCTGGAGACTAGGACCAAAGGCGTAAATCCCAATAAAAAGGGAAGGCATTGCCTTTATGAAACAAAAACACACACAAACAGAGTACAAGCAGAAGCTACACTAAGTAAAGAAGTAAAACAAACATGCTGAAAGTACAATTGGCCGGAAATACAATCCCAAAAGAGAGGTACAACTACAACTGAAAGTAAAGTATAACTCAAAGGAAAACAACTGAAATGTGACAAGAATCTCCTGGATTGTCCTCTGGATTCCTACCTGAAGGGTAGGTATAGATGTCCTCCTCACCACTCCACCTCTGTCCGTCTCCTCCGGGTACCAACTCGTCGTGAGATCCACCTCCGGGTACCGACTCGTCGTGAGATCCACCTCCGGGTACCGTCCAGCTCTACAAGACTCAACCACGATCAGTGATGTCCGTTGTCTGCAACCAAAACAATGAGGTGCGAGCATAGCCCGTGCAGGGGTGAGTATAATGATACTCAGTAGGGATCCTGAGACCCTCAATGTCTCATTAAATCCAAAAAGAATATCCTCAAAGAAGGATCTCAACAGATAACCCGTAGGTATAAGCCCATACTTATACCTTAGTTATCAAGTAACCCATCTTAATCAAGAGGTATTACATAGATATGAAATCAATGGATAACCACTACTTAGGTATATGTCCATACATATACCTAAGTTATCAAGTAACCCTTTTCAATCATGAGGAAATCACAAAGGTCAACGACTCAGCTAAAACCAGGATTTTATTCATGAGGTCGAAACCACAGCTGCTGGATAACTCCTCCTATGTCGAGTACAGTGGGCCTGCCGCTACAACCAAGCGCTTCCCACTAACCTTGGACTGCTGAAGTACTCCACCTGTCGAGTACTGTGGGCCTGCTGCTATAACCAAGCGCTTCCCACCATGGGTCTGCCGCTACAACCAAGTGCTCCCCCTCATAGCCTAAAGAGGTACTCCTTCTGTTGAGTACCGCGGGTAAACCACTACAACCAAGCGCTTCTCCGCCGTGGGTCTGCTGCTACAACCAAGCGATCCCCACTGGGCTATCCGAATCACTCCGAGTCGATCGATCAGCAGTCATCAAGTCTCAGCCAGCTACCAGGTCTCTGCACTCCGCTTGCTTGTCACCGGTAGGGTCTGCTCCACGAGCTTCTGGTCGATACTCCAACTATCAAAAAGTCCCATGAAGAAGTATCCCAATGTTCTTCTACATCATAGGAATCTCAACATAATAGACAGCGCGTCAATCAGACGCCCGGTCTGTGTTATTAGCCTTTTCGACCCGGGGGCCCGGCTGGTTTCATGTACCACCAACCTGACCGTATCTCAGCTGTACCCCTGAACTCTCATAGGTTATACTCATAGGGAAAATTTCTCAACATGATTACCAACTCCTCTGACCGTTCGCCAAACGGTCGTCCGGTCTGAAAGTTATCAGCTTTTCCGTTCTAGGGGTCTTGTTGGATTTCGGGTACAATCCAACCCGGCCATATTCCAACCGCATCCAAAACTCAGGTGAAGTATACCAAAATATCCTTCTCACCAAAAGAAAACCATCAAAGTTGATGGGACGTCAATCGGACGTCCGGAACTCAGGTTATAAGCGTTTTCGCTCGGAGGGCCCGGTTGGTTTCAGTTTCAAACCAACCCGGCCATACCCAAGGTTATCTTAAACCTTGAGTATAATATACCAAAATGACCGTCTCGATCCAAGGATCCCAATACAATAGACGGTGCGTCAATCAGAGGTCCGACCCGGTGCGGGCGGTCCGGCCCGGCGCGGGCGGTCCGGCCCGGCGCGGGCGGTCCTGCCCGGCGCGGGCGGTCCGGTCCGGCGCGGGCGGTCCGACTGGGCGCGGGCGGTCCGACCTGGAGAGGGCGGTCCGACCCTGTGCGGGTAGCCGACCCGGCGCGGGCGGTCCGGCCCGGCGCGGGCGGTCCGACCCGGCGCGGGCGGTTCGACCCGGCGTGGGCGGTCCGACCTGGAGAGGGCGGTCCGACCCCGTGCAGGTAGCCGACCCAGCGCGGCGGACGCAAAAGGGGGGGGGGGCGACCCCTATTTTTCCAAAATGGAGGAACCCTGTGGGGTCCACCCTAGCTGAGCTGGTCGGGGGTTTTGAACCCCCAGACTTCTTGGAATGGTCGCCCATGTTGGCTGGACGGTGAGGCTACCACAGGACCCGCCGGCCCCGCCTCCTGGAGGTGTCGGCGGCCGGCCGAGCCCGACCGCCTTTGTCGAACCGCCACGACCATAGCTGTGGTTCCCCTTCGGCCAGCGTGGTGCGACGGCGCCGCGCCCCTTCGCCGCGACCCGCTCCTGGCCACAACCTCCTTTGGTCTCTTCAGCGCGGTGCGATGACGCAACATTCCACCGCCGCATCCCGCTCCGGCTGCGATCCTCATCGTCCTCGCGCGGTGCAACGTCACGACGTCGCCTCCATTTCAAACCACAATGAGGGTCAACAACCAAAGGGGAGGAGGATCGGCCGTGTTTGTGCAGTCCGACCTCCACCCGTTAAATTGATAACAGGCGGCCAAAATTTAATGAGGAACGTCAAAATAAGACTTGAATGATGATACAAACCCTACCTCGATACAAGAAGGTTGATCTCTTGTCGAAGGAAGGGAAAGCTCGGCTGTTCCGTTGACGTTTCCCCGGGATGACGACGTCGCTTCGTCAATCTTCGTGAAAAAGGAATTCGGGGTTGGCACCGTGTTCTTGCATTCTCCAACGAAGAAGATGAGTTCTATCTCCTCCAAAAACTAGAACTCTCCCAAAAAACTTAACACCACAAGCTAAACCCAAATAAAATAAGACACCTCTTATTTTATTACTCAAGCCATGCATTTCAAAAATCCAAAATTCAAAACCAAACACACTTAATTAATTAATCTTAAGTTTTCATATTAATTATATGTTTAGTTGACATGAATTAAAGTGTGAGGTGAGGAGGGGAAGAGTCACTTAATTAAAAATGGGTTTAGAGGAGTTAAGGAATTTGAAAAGGTGGGGGCCCGTGCGGGCCCCACCTCACCTTTAATCCTCTCATGGGAAGTTATCAACCAGAGGGTCCCACTCCAACTCCCACACCTAGGATCTAACACATAGAAAAGAGAAATAAAATTTGTAACATAATTTTATTTCACTTAAACCACATTTTTAAACAACACTTCCCGAGCGAATGCAACTTCAGAAAAGGTCTTCTTAAGAAATAACTGGCATTGTGGTTTAATCGGTGCCCTCGGATTTCGATTCTGAGCACCGGTTCAAAAGTTAGAAAAACCCACTCGTTCGTTCACTGAATATACCCAAGTTAATCTTCGGAAATTGATTTCGGGCACACCAGGCCTCGGAATCAGGTGCCGCCAGAAACTGCAGATTCGTAAAATTCCAAAGAAATTAAGAAAAAAAAATTCCTTGAAATTTCCGGTCCATTAAATTTGTCTCAGCCAAACCCTACCCAAATATACTATAAAATATTTTCCCTTCATCCTATAGGCCTTACTCTTTTTAGAAAGCCAACCTATGATCCCTTTTGATCAAATATAAAGGAAGAACTCGAAGAAGTGATAAATATTCCATCACCTCTTTCAAGTTATTTTCTTCTTAAACTTCCTCTTTATTTATTGTTTCCATTATAAAATAACAACTCCAGTATCTTATATATATTTTGATGTAATTATAAAAATATTACAACCATATTCATTATTCTATCCATCATATGATGACAATGTCACCATACGTGCGTACGTACCGCTTACTGTTTCCACGTCGTGGTGTAGTTTTTATTCAATACATTATTTTTGGATGGGTATAATAATAATGTATAATTGAAGAAAAAAATAAATATAACATGTTAATGATTCTTTATATATGATATACCATCTATTTACATACAATTTTAATATCAAAATAATGATTTATCGCTCGTGCGTACGTACGGATTACCGTCTCCATAAACGGGATGAGATTCATTCCCCATCATAACCATTCAAGAATAATTTTTATTTGATGATTAGAAATAATGCTTAAAGACTAGATATCATTCAAGATATGAACAATATACATCCCATCCATAAAAAACATGACTTGTTTAACAAAACATATAAAGGAAAACAAATCAGTTAACACCCAAAACGATGATGATACTAAAATATTATCAAAAAAGAAATATTATAAGATCATATATGATATCATATTTATGTATGTGAATCTTTTTTAATTTAATAACAATTATTTAACTACAATAAGGGAGGTTAATGTACCCTTGACCAAGGAAAAGTACAAGGTTTGAGTTATTTCCTCAATCTCATTATTATCTGAGATTGTTTATGTGTAAGTATTTACTGGGACATACTTATCATTGATACCCATATATCATAAAAATGACTTAAAAAGGAAACTTTTAAGGTTTTATGGGAGGGTATATTTAACTAGATCTTCATTTTAAATGTTTTAATGATTTATTTTTCTAAACCCTTTTAATTAAGGTCCATTTGTTCAAATTGATTTTAAGGATTTATATATACGGACATGAATGTTTTCAAAGGATAATTATTTTCAAAATATTCAAAGTGGTATGCAACACATTGATTAAAAAATCTATTTTAAATTACTTCCTTTATAAATTGTGATACTTTTAAAGGATTTTATGAAAAAGGGGTATTTCTCACAAAGTATTTTACTGATCATTTTCATCTATGTCAACATCCTTTGATGGATTTTAAACTTGTTTGAAGTTGATTTATTATAGATACAATCTTTTATATTGTATTTAAGGTTTTGTGATATGTTTGACTGTAGATGTGCTATTTTTATACCATTAATGGTTTATAGTTAAAGTATTGACATTTTGTATTCTAGTTTTAATACGAATTTTTATGTTATGTTTCAAACTTTTTATATGAGGAATGCATTGGACTTAGTAAGTGACGGGTGGAGCCCGCTATAGCTCCTCGATGCATCGGTAGGGATCATGAGAAAATTAGATGTGGAATTGGCTGCGACCTTTCCCAATTTGATATATGGTTTTGGCCGAGGCCTAAATCATTTTTAGATGTCTTGGCCGAGGAATTGACAAGATGTTTCAGAATGTACGACATTATTCATTCCCTCATTATGAAATTAGTTATTACATGTGATTATTTGACTAGTATAATATCAATGTGCTTGTTTATATGGTAATTTTTGAATTATTGTTTCCATATTATGTTCATGTTTATATTTAAAAGGCTGTTGTTTTTATTACACATCGTGCTTTAAAAGTTTATAGCTTACACTAAATTATTAACCCTTGCTGAGCATCTGCGCTCACCCCTTTCTTATGTTTTATTTTCCCAGGATCCCATGAAGTGTTTTATGATTGGGATGCAAGGTTAAGATAAGGGAATAATGTCATTCTCAAAGGATCATTTATTCTGTGTTGTATTTTAAAAAGTGTAATGTAACGTTCATGTATGTAATATATTTTCCAAGAATTCTAAACTGATCTGTCCTTTGAGACTTGATTTCTTTTAATCATGCCTATGTATTAAAATAATGCACCGACTCTGGGTAACTGGGGTCAGGGCATTACAGTTGGTATCAAAGGAATTTTAGCAACAACCTTGGCAATAGATTTTGATAAACTCCGATTAGAGAACATTACCCTATGATAGACTTTGAGGATTAGTATAGAAGAACTTCCTAGAATTTTGGTAATGAAGATATTTTGTGTAGTTTTTGAGCAATACATCAATGTCTAGATATGATCAGGTAGAGGCGACTCTAACACAGATATACCTAGGAGTGAAAACTCAAACAAGGAGTTTCGGGCTTGACCCAGGGTATCCAGGTACACGACAATGGGCCTTACTGCACTCTTGGTTATGACACTCCTGTGGGATATGCTTATGCTAATTCAAATTTTCATTACAAGACATTATGAAGGATTTAGGAGTAAATACTTCCTCAAAGAAAACATTTTATGATTATAGATTATATGTATAGAATTTTCAATTTACATTAGGTATTTTACGAGTTTGGAACTATGTATCGTGATCCATAAACTAACATAGTGTATTCCATTATTTAGAAATGTCACCTAGTAGAAGGAATAAGAATTACAACAATACGAATGATTTAAAGACTAAGATGGGTCATATATTTCATGGCATTAAGACAACATTTAAAAGGGAAATAGTCTCCCACGTATTCTCATGATATGAAGAAATAGTATCATTAGTGGATAAGATAAGTAAAGAATTATCTGAGTCCTATGGCTTTGAAGGGAAGCAGGAGAAGGAAAGGATGGAAGAGAGAAAGATAAATAATGGGAAGAGGAAAAAGAAGGATTCTCTTATATGTGCTAACTGTGGAAAGAATCACCTTGGTAAATGCTTGAAGGGAATGGGAGTTTGTTATAAGTGTGGAGAAAAATGACACCAAGTATGTGATTTCAAGGTTAAGAAAAAAGTTTCAAATGTACAATTCTTCATTTGCAAGGAGTTGGGACACTACACTAATTAATGTCCAAATCATTAGAGTATTCCATAAATGATGGTATTGGATAATAATCAAGTAATGATACTACCAATAAGGAAGAGAAATGACTAGTGGTCATATGTTGTCATTAAAGAATTATTTCATTTGAGTGTTGTATCAACGATATACTAGTTATATGAATTATTGAAATAAATAGGGATTGTACTGCAGTACTATTTCAATAAGGACTTGAGATTGTGTGGAACCAATAAAAGTGACTCAATAGTAGGATAAATTTTTGGAAAATATATGGTTTAGAGAAAGATAAACCATAATATGGTTCTGATACTGAGGTAGTGATTTTGGAATAATATCTGATTGATTTGGATAAATTATATTGGATATTCTGGACTACCTTGAAACTGATTAATGACTTGTATATTCCATCATTGTTGGAGTTTACAACATTTTTTGATATAAGGAGTATATCCTATATTCAATAAGGAATAAGGTAGAATGAATGTAATTAATTTGGTTTTATGGTAATTCAGGGTGTTACTGTGTTTTAAAAGAATACATGATAAAGATATTTACATGTTATTATGTGGAAAAAATATTTTTCATTGTGTTTACCTTCCATATAAATTTTGGACTGTAAGTTTGGACAAAAGTATTTTGGATAAGCTTAATGTTTGAAATGCATAAAGTTTGAAATTTGATAATATTGTTATGGTTAAAGAATTTATTAAGATTATTTTTGGATTGTTATAAAAAGGACAAATCAGAGGTTGGGCGGCAACCCGTCGCGTCCAGCAAGGCCGTGCGACTTGAACCCGCAACAAAAGGGCGACAATGGTGAATCACCTACCACTAGCCTACGTGCTGTCCTAGTTTGTGTAATTTAGTGTTTTTAAATATTCTGAAAAATGAATTATAAATTCATTATTTTTGGAACCCTATACAATTACTATAAATAGAATATTTTTCAATTCTATTATCTTTTGGAGAAAAGATGAGTTAGTGGTAGAAATTTATTAAAGGATGAATCTACAAATAAAAAAGTTAGTAAATAGAATATTTTTCAATTCTATTATGTTCTTCATCCATTAGATGGAGGTGTGTGTAAGTATAGTTCGAATACTTATCATAAAAAAATCCTAGTATATTGAGGATACTGGTGTTGTTACAAAAGAAAATAAATAAGAAGAGTTTAGGTATTGGAGAAGCAAAATAAAAGAAAACAATTTAAGAGAAACACTTACCATTAATTTGGGTAACTCACTTTGGTTTGAAACAAAGGACTTCTTAAGTGCCTTCTACCTAAGTTAAGGCTTCTAGTAGTAGGAGAGGGATGTAGGGAGATTAATTGGGCAGAGGTTGGATGAGCCAAATGGCTTGAGAGGTGTGAGGAATTGGTTAGAAGTGGTATCTTTTTATAAGGGAGAGGAGGGGCTCTTTAAGAAAGTTTGAAAATATTATTTTATTATAAACTTATATTCGGTTTATAAGGGTCCAAAAATCATTGAGGTCGAAGATAAGATGACTCATATTCGAAATAAAATAATCCAATCAGAATTGGACATGTTTTGGATAATATTTTAATCATTTTAATCTTATTTATTTAAATCATTTATTAATGAGGTAAAAACTGCATCATTATTGTGTCATTAATAATTTAATTTATTTGATCTCTAAAACTTATAAAAAAATACCATGATGTAGTAAATATTTTTATCTTTCTAATGAACATTTATAGTAGAAAATAGGACATATATAACACCATATAAAAATTAATTACTAAACGATTCTTGTTAATGTCACTTTTGTCTTCACATTAAATTAATTAATCTAAATTGTCATTATCACTCCCAAGTGGCTCAATGAGGTCCCGAAATCGACCCAAAGATGCAAATAGTCAGACATCACTCATCCAATAGGATTAGGACACGTTTAAGGGTAATTTTATATTATTATAATATTATTTTTTTACCCTTATTTAACTGATTTACCCTTTAACCACGGTAAATAAAATATTTACTGAAGTAAATATTTAAAATGTCTAAAAATAAAAGTTACCTATTTAAAAAATTTGGGCTTCCTAATTACAAATATGGAATCCCTTTTTCCAAAATCAAAACAATGAAGTGGAAGAAATTAATTTAAAATTAATTCCCACTGTCAAAACAAAGAGCGTGTTTATAAGAATTAAAAACTATCAAAAGATTGATACTTATTTATGTCCAATTTCAAAGTGAAATTAATAACAATGACCAACATTGGATTAAATGCTACAAATATATTTCAATTTCACTTTAAAAATAATTAAAAAGATAATCTAACCATATAAATAAATTAGATTAAAACATAGTTTCGAATTAAAATACAATATTTTCACTATTCCTTAAAAAAATGAACTTTATCAGAAAAATACCAAAAAATTACCCAAAGTAAATTATGATGTCCTCATTCTAAAAAATAATTTTATTTGTTAATATAGAATGTATTAAAGTGACCAAAAATATATTTAGAAAGGGTTCGCCATTAAAAGGCGGTAAATCGGCATGTTAATGTAAATTATGCTTAAAATTAGATTCATTCATATTTTAAGCCTCTAACATTTATTGGATAAATATAAATACATGTATAATAATAATATAGTTAGTTTTGTTCGTTCACTCCAATACAACGACTAGGATTTAACTATCATTTAAAATAATAATATTATATTATTAGTGTGCAACGTAAGAATCCAAAGAAACCCATTGTTGCGTATTGGGTATGCTATCGAACATAGCAACCCCTTTAAGCTAAAATTAATATTTAATTCACAAATATTAATAAATATGAAAATATATTATTCTTCATTTACCTAGGATGTTACATCCTTCCCCCCTTTTGGAAATTGCATCCTTGCAATTTTTATCTACTTATCAAAATAAGTGGGGGTATTTATCCCTCATAGAATTTTCAGATTCCCATGTTGCCTCTTAAACCATATGGTTTTTCCACAAAACCTTTACCTGGTGAATTACCTTATTCCGCAACACTTGCTCTCTACGGTCAAGAATCTGGACTGGTTGTTCTTTATAAGAGAGATTCTCTTCCCAATGAACTACCTCTGGGCTCAAAACATGAGAGGGATCTAGCATATACTTTCTCAACATCAAAACATGAAAAACATTGTGTACCTAGGATAAACTTTGAGGTAAAGCTACTCTGTTCGAAACTGATCCAACGTTCTAAAAAATATCATAAGGTCCAATGAACCTTGGACTCAACTTCCCCTTCTTACCAAAACGCATCACACTTTTCCAAGGAGAAACTCTGAGAAAAACATGATCACCTGCCTCAAAAGAAAGATCCTTCCTCTAGTTATCCGCATAACTTTTCTATCTGTTCTGAGCTGTTCTCATGTGATTTTGAATCAACTGAACTTTCTCTACCATCTATTCTACCAATTCTGGTCCCATCATCTTTCTTTCACCAACTTCATCCCAAAAAGCTGGAGTTCGACAACGCTTTCTATACAACACCTCAAATGGAGCCATCTATATACTGGAATGAAAACTGTTATTATAAGAAAATTCAACCAAAGAAAGATGTTGGTCCTAACTTCCCTGGTAGTCCATCGAGAAACCACGCAACATATCCTCCAAGGTCTGAATTGTTTGTTCTGACTACCCATCTGATTGAGGATGAAAAGTTGTACTAAAATTTAATTCAGTACCCAAGGACTTCTGAAGTCCTTTCCAAAAGTTAGAAGTGAACCTGTGATCACGATCAGATTCAATGGAGAGGGGAAATCCATGAAACCTGACTATATCTTTAACATACAACTGAGCAAGTTGATCTGGAGACAAAGTATCTCTAATTGGAAGGAAATGAGCTGATTTAGTCAATCTGTCAACTATAACCCAGATTGCATTATTACCTAGAGATGTCTTTGGTAATCCCACAACAAATTCCATGGATATATTTTCGCATTTCCACTCTAGCACCGGTAGAGGATGAAGCATTCCTTTCGGTAACTGTCACTCTGCTTTAACCTTATGAAGAGTCAAACACTTCACAATAAAATCAACAATATCTCTTTTCATTCCATCCCACTAGTAATACTCTCAAAGATCTCTGTACATCTTAGTACTTCCAGGATGAACTGAAAACGGAGAACTATGAGCTTCACATAACAAATCATTCTTCAACTATGAATAACATGGCACACATAATCTCTTTCCAAACCTCAAAACACAATCATTATCAATGTTAAATTCAGGCAAATTACCCTTCTGAACCAACTCTACCTTTTTCTACAACTCACTGTCTTCGTTCTGCGCTTTCTTTATTCTGTCTGATAGAGATGATCTCACTGACACCTGAAACAAAACATAAGAATTTCCTACACCAACAACTTCTATGCCAAATTTCATCAAATCAAAATCCAAAGGATCTTGTTCCAAACATAGCATGGCTAATGAGACATTACTTTTCCAACTCAAAGCATCCGCCACTTTATTTGCTTTTCCTGGATGGTAATAGATTGTGAAATAATAATCCTTGATTAATTCTAGCCATCTACTCTGTCTCATGTTCAATTCTTTCTGAGTGAATATATACTTTAAACTTTTGTGATCAGTATATATTTCACACTTCACTCCATACAAATGATGCCTTCAAATTTTTAAAGCAAAAAATAGCAACTAATTCCAAATAATGTGTAGGGTAATTTAACTCATGTGGTTTCAACTGACGGGAAGCATAAGAAATTACCTGATCATTTTACATTAGGATGCAACCCAGTCCTTTCAACTAAGCATCACTGTAGATAAAAAACTCACCATTTCATTAAGGCAGTGGCAAAACTGGAGCATTCACCAATCTTCTTTTCAATTCATGAAAAAAAGTCATCACATTATTTTGTCTAGATGAACTTAAAACCTTTTCGAGTTAACTTAGTCATTGGACTAGATAACTGCGTAAAAGTTTCAACAAACCTCCAGTAATAACCTGGAAAACCAAGAAAACTACGGATCTCGGTTATATTTGTGGGTCTTGGCCATTATTCAACAACTTTTGTTTTTGCACGATCAACAGTTATGCCATTTTTTGAAATAATGTGACCAAGGAAAGAAATTTTTTGTAACCAAAACTCACACTTACTGAATTTTCCAAACAATTTATTTTCTTTTAAGGTTTTCAAGACAACCCTTAAATGAATTTCATGATCCTCTTTACTTTTTGAATAAAACAAAATATCATCAATGAACACAACCACAAACTTATCCAAGAACCCCTGGAAAATTCTATTCATAAGATCCATGAATAGAGCAGGTGCATTGGTTAACCCAAAAGGCATAACTACAAATTCATAATGGCCATATCTAGTACGAAACGCCGTCTTCAGAACTTATTATTCCTTTACATTCAACTGATGGTACCCCGAACTCAAGTCAATCTTCAAAAAATATTGAGCTCCATGGATCTGATCAAACAAATCATCGATATGAGGCAAAGGATACTTATTCTTAATAGTGATGTTATTGAATGCTCTATAATCAATGCAAAGTCTCATTGAACCATCTTTATTTTTAACAAACATGACAGGAGCACCCCATGGTGATGTTCTAGGTCGAATGAAACCTTTATCTAATAACTCATGCAATTACTTCTTTAACTCTAAAATTTCAATTTGAGCCATTCGATAAGGGGGTTTTGAAATTGGATTAACATTAGGAACTAAGTCAACAGTAAATTCAACTTCCTGATTAGGTATAATACCAGACAACTCATCAGAAAAAACATCAAGGTACTCATTTACTACTGGAACATCATTAATTTGAACAGTTCCTTTGTTTTCAAAAATATGTGCAAGGTAACATTCATTTCCATATTTTACCAGTTTTTCGACTTCCTGATATGTTATCAAAAGCAAGGGTTCATTCTTATATACAAACTGAAAATAATTCTGAAAAGAAACCTCTTTAGCTCGGAAGTCAATCTTATCATGATAAACAAAAATCCAATCCATGCCCAATATAACATCAAACTCTACTAGAGGCAAGACAATAAGGTTTGCAGGTAGATTCTTTCTGCACACAAGGACAAGAATGTTCTTATGTTTTCTTTTTGTCTCAACATTTCCTCCAGGTGTTTTTACCGTAAGTTTAGTATTCATATCTTGAGGTGGAATTCCCAATTTACTAGAAAAATTTTCAGAAATGAATGAATGTGTAGACCCTGAATCAAACAACACATTGACATAATCTGAACAAACAAACAATATACTTAATACTACTTCGTTTGATGGCCAAAAATCTATTGAAGTAGTTGAAAAGGATTTTGCCACCCCTTTTTGCTTGTAGTCTGACTGCTTCCCATCACTCGAGCTCTTTGTCGGACACTCATTTTCATAATGACCCATTTCATTGCACTTAAAACATTTTAATGATTGTAAATCAGATTTTGTCTTACTATTACCCTGATCTTTTTCAGTGCAATTACGAGCCTTATGTCCCATTTTACCACATTGGTAGCAATTACTAGAATTCAAAAGACATTCCCCAGCATGCTTTTTACCACATTTTTCACAAACTGTAAACTTAAGTTTCTTACCATCATACTTTTTTGAAGAGTTCTTCCCTTTCACCTGCCACCTCAACCTCTTATTTTGTTGTTTTTCAAAGAATACCTGATCATCGGAAAACTCCATTTCCACCTTCTTCTCACAACGAACAAGCTTTTAATAACTTTTGAACTCACGAGAAGCTAAATCCCTTCTATAATTTGGCTTTAATCCTAAGTAAAAACGGTTGATTTTACTATCAGGATCTTGTATGAAATTTAGAGCATACCTTGCCAGTCGAGTGAATTTTTCATCATAAGCAGCGACTGAGTAATCCTCCTGCCTCAATTCTAGGAATTATTTTTCCATCCTAAGACGAACCAACTTAGGAAAATATTTCTCCAGAAACATACCTTTGAATTCATCCCAATCAAGAGAATCAATCTCCTCACTATCCCTGATATTTTTCACCATTGACCACTACTGATCAGCTTCACCTTCAAAACGGTAAACAGCGAGACTAACCTTTTGATGTTATGAACAACCCTTGAGATTGAAAATATTTTCCAGTGCTTTAATCCACCCTTCAGCTAGCATCAGATCAGATGATCCTCTGAATGATGGGGGATGTTGCCTCATGAATTGCTCTACTACTAACATGTTCCTCTGTGGTTGCTCTGGCTGATCTCGTACATGGATACCACCACCATTTATAGCCCGAGTCAACTGTGCCATCACTGAAACAAACTATTCAGTTCCAATTTCGACCATCTCAGGTTGCTGATTTGAAAGGGTGTCTTCCTCCTGATGTCGTCCCAACAAGGCTACCCTGTTTCCTCTGCGGAAAACCATTCTAAATAAAGAAATATCTTAGGCGAAGCAACATTGTATTCTGTAAATGCTATGTGATATCAATATTAACATAAATTACTTTATGGATATTAATTTAACAATATCCTAACTCCTAATGTTATCTAAACCGACCTCTGATACCAAATATAAATACCTGACCTTAAACATTACATAATATTGAGTTAAATGGATAATTCACATTGAGGATCTTTTCTGGTTTAGAGTTTTATAGAATTAGGCATAACAATTACATTACATCTCAAAAATTACAAAGTATACATTTCTACACAGTTTCCATTTTTTTTACAAAACATGAACTCTTAAAAAAAGATTCATGTCTAGATCCATGTTTTTGTCAGCATGACTTTTCCTTGATCCCATCCTTGACCCTATTCATCTTTAAGTGCTGTGAAAACATTTCAAACTTGGGATGAGCATAAAAAGCTCAGTAATGGTTATAAATCAAAGAATGAAAACATTTCTTCATAAATGCATTCAAAACATGAAATCTTTTACTTACCTTGTGAAATCATAAGATTTATGAAAGAAACATAGAAATCAAAAATCATAAAGGTAACTTGTGGCATCCATATCATACTTACATTGTAGCTATCACAGCTACATAGGGAGTTACTTTGGAATACCCATCACAGTATATTCCATAAATATCCTAGGAGAAACATTCACGTTTACCTCCTTCATGTTACCCAATGCATTGGAGATCTATCTCGGGCTCACCCGCCCTAGGTTTATCACGGAACCACCCGTATACATAAATAATGCCCAAAAACCATAACATGATCATAACACATAACATAAGCATAAATAAAATATCATTTCAAGATATTGAAATAATAAATCCATTGTCAAATTAATTTTCAAGACAAAAATACCTAAAAAGAGTTTATGGTATTTATTTTTCCTTTTAAAAACACTTCAGCTTGTTAAGGAAGCCAAAGATCAAATAATACTTACGATGGAGGAAAGGTCGTTGTAACCGCTTATGTTAAAAGAAACATTCCTTTTTTGTCCTTTAGTAAAATGCTTCGTAGAGAAAAGATTACTTTTGAATAAAAGTAAAAGTCAAAGGGTTTTATACATCGTATAAAAGAAAGTCATTTATAAAACTAAAAATGCCTCAATGAAAGAAGATTGAGACGAAGTCCCTTATCTCTTGTCCGACTTGACCCGTCCGTTCTTTAATCTCCTGAATAATAAAGTAAAGTTAATTTATACTTTCTTAAGATCCTTTTTCAAGTTTATTATTCCTTTCATATCACTTATTACCATGTTATAAACATTATTTAATCATTTTAATTAATAATGTTCATTTTGTCGATATTTGGTACTTGGGTCAAAAATTAACACCTTATATTTACAAGTTGTCCATGTGGTCTATAGTCCATTATATACAGAATGGTATTAATGATTTTAGATATCATATATATCATATATATCCAGTATATACATGTATTTATAATAGTACATAACATTTGTAGGTACGAAATGAAATGCACCGTTCATGGAGACGGTAAGCCGTACGTACGCATGAACACTACTTTCATTTCTATTTCTTATTTTAATGGAATTAAAAAATAATGATACATAGGTATATTATAATTACAGTATAATATCATATATAATATCATTAACTCTATCCTTTATACATCCCACATAGGGCATTAACGAGTCACATCACTTTGAGGGGGCGGTAGTCCGCACTTCCTCAAATGAGATTATCGTATTTACCCACTATGGAAACCATAAAGGCTTTATATAAATGGGAAGTACAGAAGCATAATGAAATCATAAACATAATATATATCATATAGAAATACAGTTCCATCATAATGGCCACCATGAGAGGTGGTAAGATGTAATTGAACAATCATCGTTTCGTGAGGCGTTAGTTTTCCATCCACAAGAACATTATGTTCTTCATCCATTAGATGGAGGTGTGTGTAAGTGTAGTTTGAATACATATCATAAAAACATCCTAGTATATTTAGGATACTGGTGTTGTTACATAAGAAAAGAAATAAAAAGAGTTTAGGGGTTGGAGAAGCAAAATAAAAGAAAACAATTTAAGAGAAACTGTTACCTTTAATTTGGGTAACTCACTTTGGTTTGAACCAAATGACTTCTTAAGTGCCTTCTGCCTAAAGTAAGGCTTCTAGGAGGAGGAGAGGAATTTAGGGAGCTTAATTGGGTATAGTTTGGACGAGCCAAATGGCTTGAGAGGTGTCAGGAATTGGTTAGAAGTTGTCTCTTTTTATAAGGAAGAGGAGGGGATCTTTAGGAAAGTTTGAAAATATTATTTTATTATAAACTTATATTTGGTTTATAATGGTCTAAAAATAATTGAGGTAGAAGATAAGATGACTCATATTCGAAATTTTATCATCCAATCATAATTGGACATGTTTTGGATAATATTTTAATCATTATAATCTTATTTATTTAAATCATTTATTAATGAGGTAAAAAATGCATCATTATTGTGTCATAAATAATTTAATTTATTTGATGTCTAAAAATTATAAAAAAATTCCATTATGTAGGAAATATTTTTATATTTCAAATAAATATTTATAGTTGAAAAGATTACTTATATAACACCATATAAAAATTAATTACTAAACGATTCTTGTTAATGTCACTTTTGTCTTCACATTAAATTAATTAATCTAAATTGTCATTATCACTCCCAAGTGGCTCAATGTGGTCCCAAAATCGACCCAAAGAGGACCATGGTCGGACATGACTCATCCAATAGGATTAGGACACGTTTAAGGGTAATTTTATATTATTATGAAATAATTTTTTTACCCTTTTTTACCTGATTTACCCTTTAACCACGATAAATAAAATATTTAATGAAGTAAATATTTAAAATGTCTAAAAATAAAAGTTACCTATTTACACAATTTGGGCCTCCTGATTCCAAATATGGAATCCATTTTTCCAAAATCAAAACACATAATCGGCAGAAATTAATTTAAAATTAATTCCCGCTGTCAAAACAAAGAGCGTGTTTTTAAGAATTAAAAACTATCAAAAGATTGATACTTATTTCCGTCCAATTTCAAAGTGAAATTAATTCCAATGACCAAAATTGTATTAAATGGTAAAAATATATTTAAATTTCACTTTAAAACCAATTAAGAAGATAATATAACCATATAAATAAATTATATTAAAACATAATTTTGAATTAAAATACAATTTTTTCACTATTCCTTAAAAATGAAGTTTATCAGAAAAATACCATAAAATTACCCAAAGTAAATTATGATGTCATCATTCGAAAGAAGGATTTTATTTGTTCATATATAATGTATTAAAGTGACCAAAAATATATTTAAAAAGGGTTCTCCATTAAAAGGTGGTAAATCGGCCTTTTAATGTAAATTGTGCTTAAAATTAGATTCATTCATATTTTAAGCCTATAACTTTTATTGGATAAATATAAATACATGTATAATCATAATATAGTTAGTTTTTTTCATTCCTGCCAATACAACAGCTAGGAGTTAACTACCATTTAAAATAATAATATTATATTATTAGTGTGCAACGTAAGATTCCAAAGAAACCCGTTATTGCGTATCGGGTACGCTATCGAACATAGAAACCCCTTTAAGCTAAAATTAATATATAATTAAAAAATATTAATAAATATGAAGATATATTATTCTTCATTTACCTGGGATGTTACATATCTATTATATATAAGATTAATGTACCCTCGACCGAGGAAAATTACATGGTAAGGTTTATTTCCTCAATCTCATTATTATCTGATATTTTTTATGTGTAAGTATGTACTGGGACATACTTATCATCGATACCCATATTTCATAATTTTTTAAAAAAAAAGAATATTTTAAGGTTTTATGGGAGGGTCTGTTTAGCTAGATCATCATTTTAAATGTTTTAAAGATTTATTTTTCTAAACCCTTTTAATTAATGTCCATGTTTTCAAAATTATTTTAAGGATTTATATATATGGACAAGAATATTTTCAAATGATAATTATTTTCAAAATATTCAAAGTGGTAGGGGACACTTTTATTCAAAAATTTCTTTTAAATGAATTCCTTTATAAATTGTGAGAATTTTAAACGATTTCAGGAAAAAGGGGTATTTCTCTCAAAGTATTTTACTATTCATTTTCATCTATGTCAACATCCTTTGATGAATTTTAAACTTGTTTGAAGTGGATTTATTATAGATACAATATTCAATATTATATTGAAGGTTTTGTGATATGTTTGACTATGGATGTGATATTTTTATACCATTCATGGTTTATGGTTAATGTATTGACATTTTGTATTCTAGTTTTAATACGAATGTTTATGTAATGTTTCAACCTTTTCATACGAGGAATTCATTGAACTTAGTAAGTGACGGGTGGATCCCGCTATAGATCCTAAATGCATCTGTAGGTCTCTTGAGAAAATTAGACGTGGAATTGGCCAAGGACTTTACAAATTTGATATATGGTTTTGGACGAGGCCTAAATCATCTTTATACTTCTTGGATGCGGCCTTGAAAAGAAGCTTTAGAATGTCTGACATTATGCATTCCCTCATTAGGAAATTAGTTATTACATGTGATTATTAGACTTGTAGAATTTCCATGTGCATGTTTATATGGTAATTTTTGATTTATGTTTTCTATACTATGTTCAAGTTTAGGTTTAAAAGGCCGTTTTTATTACACATCTTTCCTTAAAAGTTTATACCTTCCGCTAAATTATTTTCCCTTACTGAGCATCTGAGTTCACCCCTTTCTTATGTTTTATTTTCCTAGGATCCCAAAAAGGGTTTTATGATTGAGATGTAGGGTTAAGATAAGGGAACAATGTTATTCTCAAATAATTATTTATGTTGTGTTCTATATTTGAAAGTGTAATGTAACGTTCATGTATGTAATCTATTTTCCAAAAATGCTAAACTGATCTGTCCTTTGAGACTTGATTCCTTGAAATCTTGACAATGTATTAAAATAATGCACTGTATCTGGGAAACTTGGGTTGGGGCATTACAGTTGGTATATGAGGAAGTTTAGTAACAACCTTGGAAATAGATTTAGATAAACTCTGATTAGATAAAATTACCCTATGACAGACTTTGAGGGTTAGTATAGAAGAAATTCCTAGAATTTTGGTAATGTAGATATTTTTTTTATTTTATGAATAGTACATCCCTGTTGGGATACAAGTAGGTAGACGCAGCTCTGGCATAGATGTACCTAGGAGTGAAAACTTTGACAAGGAGTTTTGGGCTTCACCTGAGGTATCCTGGAACACGACAATGGGTCTTGCTGCACTCTTGGTTATGACACTCCAGGGGGATATGCTTAGGATAATTCATATTTTCATTACAAGCTATTATGAAGGATTAAGGGTAATTATATCTTAAAAGAAAATATTTTATGATTATAAATTATATGAATAATATTTTCAATTTATGTTAGGTATTTTAAAAGTTTGGAATTATGTATTGTGATTCATAAACTAACCTAGTGTATGTAATTGGTTAGAAATGGAACCTAGTAGAAGGAATAAGAATTCCAACAATACACATGATTAAAAGATTAAGAAGGATCGTATCTTTCATGGTATTAAGCCAACATTTAAAAGGTAAATAGTCTCCCATGTATTTTCAACATATGAATATATAATATTATGAGTGAATAAGATAAGTAAAGAATTCTATGATTCTTATGGATTCTAAGGAAAGAAAGAGAAGAAAAGGATAGAAGAGAGAAATATTGATATAGGGAAGAGGGAAAAGAAGGATTTTCCCATATGCGCTAATTGTGGAAAGAATCAATTTGGTAAATTCTTGAAGGGAATGAGAGTTTGTTATAAGTTTGGAGAAAAAGTACACCAAGTACATGATTTCAAGGGAAATAAAAAGGTTTCAAATGTCCAATGATTCATCTGTAAGGACTTGGGAGACTAAACGAATCAATGTCCAAATCATCAATGTATTCCCCAAATGACACTATTGGAAAATAATCAAGTTATGATACTACCAAAGATGAAGATAAATGACTTGTGTTCTTATGTTTCTGTTAAAGAATTATTTCATTTGAGTGTCGTATCAATGATGTACTAGTTATATGAATTATGGAAATAAATAAGGATTGTACTGTAGTACTATTTCAATAAGGACTTGAGATTGTGTGGAACCAAGAAAAGTGACTCAATAGCAGGTTAAATTTTTGGAAAATATATGGTTGAGAGAAAGATAAACCATAATATGGTTTTGATACTGAGGTATTAATTTTTGGAAAAATATATGATTTATTTGGATAAATTATATTGGATATTCTTGACTACCTTGAAACTGATTAATGATTGGTATATTCCATCATTGTTTGAGTTTACAACATTTTTGGATATAAGGAGTATATCCTCTATTCAATAAATAATAAGGGAGCATGAATGAAATAAATGTGGTTTTATGGTAATTTAGGGTGTTACCGTGTTTTAAAAGAATACATGATGAAGGTATTCACATGTTATTATGGGGTAAAAAGAATCTTCCTTGTGTTTAACTTCCATATAAATTTTGGACTATATGTTTGGACAGAAGTATTATGGATAAGTTTAAGGTAGAAATGGATTATGTTTGAAATTGGATACTATTGTTAGGGTTATATAATTTATTAAGATTATTTTTGGATTGCTATAAAAAGGGCAACTCAGAGGTTAGGTGAAAACCCGTCGCGTCCGACAAGGCTGCGAGGCTTAAACCCACAACCGAAGGGAGACAATAGTGCATCACCTACAAGTAGCCTATGTGATGTCCTGGTTTGTGTAATGTAGTTTTTTAAAATATTCTGACAAATTAAATATAAATTCATTATTTTTTGAACCCTATACAATTATGATAAATAGAATATTTTTGAATTCTATTATCTTTTGGAGAAAAGGTGAGTTAGTGGTAGAAATTTATTAAAGGATGAATCTATACTTTAAAACTAAGTATATCTATTTATGTTCATAGTTAATATCATAAATAAATTCCTCATCTTTATGAAAAGGAACTTAAAACAAAAACGTTGTCCATTTACTTTTCCTATTGGGGAATCAAATACCATTTAACCCATCATAAGTTTATGGTTTTCAGATCATTTAATTTCTCCTAATAATATTATCGATCACTCTCCATCAGAATTTGATGATATGGTTTCTCTTCCATATCCATGTTTTTCTACAAGGAACCCTAGTATGTGTTATTTCCAATAACCCTCATACTTACCTTTCCTTATTTTAAAATAGACCCCCATTAATCCATTTTTTGATGTGGGATTTCAACTAAGATATTTCAAAATGTCAATCCCCTTATTTTCAATCCATATATTTAATTGAGAGGATGAAATTTATTAAAGGGGGGGGGGGGGAAGACTGTAATACCTCAAGATTTCATAGTATGTTATTTGTTCAATGTATTTCAATTACATGCTCTACACGCAACACCGAGTTCGAGCGCACCACGACTTACTAAACAAGCCGTTCAAAAAGCAGTTACGAATAGTATCAACTGAATTTTGAATTTCATATAATCTATAAAATTTTATAATCCATATTATGTGTTTCTTAGACATAATATAAGAACAAATTCATTTTTTTAGATAAAAGAAGTATTTTCTAAAAAAAATACAATTTTACCACCTTTTAATGGCAGACCCTTTTTAAATCAAATATTTGACACTTTTGTATATTAAATTTGACCAAATAAACATTTTATTTATAATCAGTACATAAAAATTTAGTTTCGATAAATTTTTGGTGTTTTTCTGATAACTTTCATATTTGGGTGAATAGTGAAAATTACTAAATTTTAACTGAAAACAACTTTTTCAATCAAAATAATTTATAGTGTTAAATAATACATTAGAGTGGTTTTAATATTTAATTAGATTATATTCTTATAATTTAATATAATGTAGGTCATTGAATGTAATTTCACATTTAAACAAGACATAAACAAGTGTCAATCTTTTGATAGTTATTATTTCTTAAAAACACGCTTTTTTGTTTTGACAACGAGAATTAATTTTAAATTAATTTCTGCGACTTATGTGTTTTGAATTTGGAAAAACAGGATTCCATATTTGGAATTAGGAGGTACAAATTATGTAAATAGTTAAATTTTATTTTTAGACATTATGAATAATTACTTTGGTAAATATTTTATTTACCATAGTTAAAGGGTAAATCCTGTAAATAAGGGTAAACAAAATAGTATTATAATAATACTAAATTACCCTAAGATGTTTCATATTCATATTTTATGATATATTTCCCACCATGGGTACCATTTGGTCGATTTTGGGACCCCATGGAGCTACTTTAGAGTGATAATGACATCTTATATTAAATAATCTAAAGTAAAGACACAAATAACAAAAGAAAATATCTTTTAGTAAAACAATTTTTATATGAGGTTATATGATTTATCTATTGGTCTATAAATATTAATTAGAAAGATAAAAATATTTCCTACATAATTATAATTTATTTATAATTTTTATACATAAAAAATATATATTTATATATGAAACAATAATGATGTTGTATTTTCTTTATTAATGAAAGAATCAAATAAATGATATTATAAATATTAAAATAAATATAATTTGAAAGTTTTTATTCCATCCACGAATTAAATAGGTGAATCTGACATGTTAGGGTTGATTAAATGAATTTATTTTGAATTAATAATGCTTTTATGACTTTAACAAAACAAAATACCAAATAGTGTCAAAATTGACATAAAAGAGTTTAAAAAAAATTATATTATTAATTGATATTACATTCCTAAAAATATGAGGTTCCTCCAAAGGACTTATATAAGGTTATATATATAAATTATTAACCACTTGGGGTTCTCTTTAATGTTTATAGTATGTTTATTAATCATATAATATAACAATACAAAGAGACATGGTAAATGTCAAACTAATTAACTAAGAGTTAAATCTAAATGATAAGGTTAATATGGTGACCTAAACCTGTATAAAACCTATTTTTTAAGAGTAATTTTACCCATAATCACCGTATCCTCAAAATTAATCATTTTGGATCCATTATATACCGAATATTAATTTATTATAAATTAATATTTCAATCTTTTCCTAAGGTGCCTCTCACCCCTCTTATAAAAGGACACACCCCCTTCTCTCATATTCACATCTCCAAAGCCATTTGGATCGTCCTAAAACTAACCAAATATATTATAATCTATCATAAATTCATCATAAAGGCCTTCATTTGGTCAGGAAACCAACTTATGAGCCCTTTTGATCAAGTCAAAATCAAGAACCTGAAGAAGAGGTAAATATTTCATCACCTCTTTTAAGTTATTTTCTTCTTCCACTTCCTCTTTATTTGTTGTTTCCATTCTAAAATAATAACTCCAGTATCTTCTATATATTGTGATGTTATTATAAAAATGGTACAACCATATTCATTATTCAATCCATCATATGATGACAAAGTCACTATACGTGCGTACATACAGCTTACTATCTCCACGTCGTGGTGTAGTTGTTATTCAATACATTATTTTTTGGATGGGTATAATAATAATGTATAATTTATGTAAAAAATAAATATAACAAGTTAATGATTCTTTATATATGATATACCATCTATTTACATATGATTTTAATATCAAAAGAATGATATTATCGCTCATGCGTACGTACGGATTACCATCTTCATGAACGCGATAAGATTCATTCACCATCATAACCATTCAAGAATAATTTTTATTTTATGATTAATAATTATGTTTAAATAATTTATATAATTCTAGTTATTAATAAGATACATCCCATCCATAAAAAACATGGCTTATGTAACAAAACATATAAAAGAAAATGAATCAGTTAACACCCAAAACGACGTTGATACTACAATATTATTAACAAAGAAATATTAGAAGATCATATATGATATAATATTTTTGTAGATGGTTCTTGTATAATTTAATAACAATTATTTAACTATTATACAGGAGTTTAACGTACCCTCGACCATGGAAAAGTACAAGGTAAGGGTTATTTCCTGAAACTCTTTCTTATCCGAGATTGTTAATGTTTGACTATTTACTGGGACATACTTATCATCAATACACATATTTCATAAAAATGAATTAAAATGGATTATTTTAAGGTTTTATGGGAGGTTATTTTTAACTATATCATAATTTTAAATGTTTTGAAGATTTATTTTTCTAAACCCTTTTAATTAATGTCCATGTTTTCTAAATTATTTTATGGATTTATATATATAGGCATGAATGTTTTCAAATGATAATTATTTTTAAAAGTTTCAAAGTGGTATGGGACACTTTGATTCAAAAATAAATTTTAAATGACTTCCTTTATAAATTGTGATACTTTAAAATTATTTTCTGAAAAAGGGGTATTTATCTCAAAGAATTTTGCCGATCATTTTCATCTATGTCAACATATTTTGATGGATTTTAAACTTCTTCAACATTGATTTATTATAGATACAATCTTCAATATTGTATTGAAGGTTTGGTGATATTTTTGACTGTGGATGTACTATTTTTATACCATTCATGGTTTATGGTTAAAGTATAGGCATTTCTTATGCTTGTTTTCATATGATTTTTAATGTTATGTTTCAACCTTTTCATATGAAGAATGCATTGGACTTAGTAAGTGACGGGTGGAACCTGCTATAGCTCATCGATGCATCGATAGGTCTCATGAGACAATTAGACGTGGAATTGGGTGAGGCCTTTCCCAATTTGATATATGGTTTTGGATGAGGCCTAAATCATTTTTATATGTCTTAGTTGAGGCCTTGAAAATATGTTTCAGAATGTCCGACATTATGCATTCTGTCATTATGAAATTAGTTATTTAATGTGATTATTCATCTAGTATAATATCGATGAGAATGTTTATATGGAAATTTTTGATTTATTTTTTCCATATCATGTTCAAGTTTATGTTTAAAAGGATGTTTTTTATTACACATCTTCCCTTAAGAGTTTATAGCTTCTACTAAATTATTTACCCTTACTGGGCATCTGAGATCACCCCTTTCTTATGTTTTATTTTCCGAAGATCCCAAAAAGTGTTTTATGATAGAGATGCAGGGTTAAGATAGGAGAACAATGTCGTTATCAAAGTATTATTTATGATGTGTTTTATGTTAGAAAGTGTAATGTAACATTAATGTATGTAATCTATTTTCCAAGAATGCTAAAATGATCGGTCCTTTGAGACTTGATTCCTTGTAATCATGACAATGTATTAAAATAATGCATTGACTTTGGATAAATGAGGTAGGGGAGTTACATAAGAAGTTCATATTAAAAATAAAAAAAGATCACTTTTTTATCTTGGTGTAAAGATGATTCTATCTCATTATACTCAAGATGATGTCAAGATGTTTGTAATGATCTTCTACTAGGTGGGATTTCACTAAGATTCCATGGAAAAAACCCACCAAAACCGGTCAAGGAAAGGATGTAAGATTTAATTCATCAATGCCATGAATACCACAGGTGCATTTTCTAAACCAAACAGTTTCACTATGAAATCATAGAATCCATTACTTCTCCAAAAAGAAGTACAATGTATGTATGATGGTCTTAACCTCCACTAGTGGTTTCCTGATCTCAAATAAATCTTAGAGAATATCTTAGAGACTATTTACTGGTCTAAAAAATCATCAATATGTGGAAGAGGATATTATTTAATGACTATCATATGGTTTAATCTCTGATAATCCATAGAAAATCACAATGTACCATCAGCCTTCTTGGTGAAAAAAATATAGAACCCCATAGAGGCGTACTGGGACATATGAATCATTTTGCTTCCAGGTCAACCAACTAAAATTTAAACTCTTGAATCTTCACTAGTTCTATTCTATAAGGAATGGTAGAAACTTTCTCTTCCCCTAACACCAATTTGATCATGAACTCAAAATCCTACTGTAGAGGTAAGACATAGAAAACATTAAGAAATAAATCCTAAAAATCGTATACCATTAGAGGAAAATAATCATGCTACATTCCACTATCATTTAGATCAGTACTGACTATCTGAGTCATGGAACAATCTAATCTACACTAAATTAGTCCTCCATGACTATCATAAAGATCTCACTCACCTTGGTGAGAATATCTACCACCTTATAGAGATATAAAGGCAACTCTCCTCCAATAATAGTCAATAGGAGTATGTTATAGAGCTAACCAATCCATACCATGAATAAAATCAAGAACTATCATTTATACCACAAATGGTTGCTAAAATAAATGGTAACCACCAATATCTGTAGAAAAATCCTTGAAATGTTTGATATTCTCTAACCGCACTCCTAATGGTGTATCAATGATCAAAATAGTATCCAATATTTCCACATTGGAGATAAATATATTTTTAAAAAATAGAAGGTAAAAAAGAAAATTAAATGATATTATATAAAAAACACTAGAAAATGTAGATGATAGAAGAATCGATCATATGATGGTAGATGGTCCTATTTCTACAATAGCAGGATTAGTCTGCATAATTTGCAATAGAATACCCCCTATGAATTGGGATCTAATTTGACTCCCTTGATCCATTCTATATTCCTAAAATTTCCATTCATACAATAGGGCACAACTTCCCTTGGATCAGCCTAAATTTCTAGTGGAACTACATATACCTGTCTTCTGAGGAGTAGTTGATTCCTTCACATAGTTCAGTACCTATCTCGTTCCCCCACTACTACTATACTACTACATTCCCACAAAAAACCTTTACAGGTGGCCCATACAACCACAAGTATGACACTCCAAAATGCGGTATGGACACTGAGGCCAATAATGGCACAACCATCCACACTGAAATCACTGTAATGGAACATGGTCCTGAGATGGATTCCCACATCCTTGAACCCTCTTGCCATTGTTTACTTGGAAAGAACTATCATATCAACACTTCTTTCCACCAGAATAAGAGCACCTAATTTTCACTACTAAAATAGCCTATACACTACTCTCTGATTCCTTTATAGAAAGAGTTCCCAATTCATCGCATCCTAAAAACTACAAGGATGGAATATTTTTACCTATGAGCTGATATCATAGTGAATCCCATCTTAAAAAAAACCTCACTCTGGAGATCTCATCTGCTACCAACAATGGTGTAAATCACTGTAGGTCGGTGAAACATTCATCATAGTCCATCACTAATATTACCTTCTATGTCAGATGCATGAAGCCATGAGCCATATCACCCCACAACATATCTTTATAAAAGTGGCTCAAGAACTTTCCCTCAATTTCCATCAAAGATAACTCCTCTTTCTATCTATCATACTCTAGAATATCCAAACAATTATTGGAGGGTATACATAGAATACATGTAGAAAGATTCACCATCCTATTAGTGGGTGTATCAATATTCATAAAGTTCATATGGACTTACTCAATCCAAAACTCATCTACCTGGGGGTCTCCCCCTAGTTAATATAGTCATATTCTATAGTTGGAGAAACATTTTTTGGTTCATACATAAAATTAAAGGTATGAATAGTCTTCCTTTCCGTGGATCACATGACCCTCAAGAAGTAGTCATGAAGATGAGAATCCATCTGATAATCAAGGGAAATAATAAGCTCTAGTTTAGTTACGTTATCAGTGTACAGATATCCACTCTCCTTACGATCATCTCAAAGATAATGAGGAGCCATTTTTTTGAAAAGAAAAACACACTGCTTAGAATTTTGGCTATAACAAACATTTTCTTCCTAAATGGGTGAAAAAATAGAGAACCACTAATCTTGGTCTCTCTAAACATGGTATAAAATTATTTTACCATGAAATATTAGTTCTTTCATTTAATTTACCAGATATAGCAGGTATCTCACATCATAGTTCATATAAGAATGTATATATCACAGGAAACAAATATTTCCCCACCATGAACAATGTATGTCCATATATATCCCTATGTTACTACCATGATTCATCAATACTTATATCTTTCCACATTGGTCTATGAGTATAAATATCAATAAACAACAACATCACATAATATTTGAATCACCCAAGGTGAAATAATATTAACTGTAACAAAAAAATCAAAAAAATAATCCAATCCTTTGGCACTATGATTTCCCCCGTACATGGGCATGGTAATCCCATGAACAAGATCATTACCATGTATCGACACATCCTATTGTCCTTTATATATTTCTAAAATAGTAAATAAACTGAAAATAAAAACATCCGGCTCCTCTGATACCGCTTTGTGACGTCTCTGGATCTGGCATTACCTCAGGTGGCCAAATCAGGTTGGTTATAGGACCTCAAGTGATCCTTCTCATACACCAGAGGCTTCTAACAATCACCATGGGTGTGAGGATATAATATAGAGACTATACCCCTAGGTATGTAGTAACATCACTATAAAAATAAAAAATATAATTGAACATACTCAGAGTAATAGACAATAGTTGAAACCATATATCTTGGAACTAGAAAGTAAAAGGAGGAACCAATAAACTAATAATACTAGATCATGTGATGAAATACTGAGATGTATCTAAGTGTAAAATTAAAAACCATACATATAAAAAAATCATCTCACACAAAAGAAACAAAAAGACCCTGGTCCCAAATCTTATGTAGGAACCATCCCTAAAATCCATCCCAAACATCAATCAATAATAAAAAAACATCCCTTTCTCTTGTCCAAACCAACATGCACGTAATCTTCTAAGGTATGAAACAATTCCCGAATAGGATTTGAGTATAACTCAATAGGTTGACATCATCATGTCTAAAAAAATAGTCTTCTAATAGGTGAATGAATTAAGTGATAAAAATATTTATTAATTAATCAATTAATAAAATATAATAAGAAACCTGTATCAACTCCATATCAAAATGTCTTCAAGAATGTATCAAAACCAAAATAACCAAAAATAATATATCCATATAAAATCACACAAATATGGGTCAGGATTGCTATATAAGAATTTCAGAATGGAACTAGGAAATCCCACTCATGATAAGCATTACAACATGGGAATGGATAGATCCCAATCAATATGAGCATTAAAACATGGGACTGGGTAGAGCCCACTTAATATAAGCATTACGACATTGGAATTTGTAGATCCCACTCTATAAGAATCACAACATGAATCACAACACATTTCATAATAATAAATATATCACAATGTCACATCATATGGATCAATTATTAATTATTAAGATTGAAATTTATCTTAAAATTTCAAATTCATTATATATATCAATTTATCCACATCCATATCAATAAAAAATCCATTTCCATAGTGAATCTATATAAATAAATCTAATAAATCTAATTTCATGAAAAACACAATTCAATCCATTGGCTAAATCAAATTAATCAAGCGTTCGCTCACCCAACGGGTAGCTATAAGCTAGGTCATATCAAAATTTGAATCCAAATGGTTCAAACCAATATTACATTACACAATTTAATATTAATCAATGAATAAATTAATTAAATTTCACATTTTGTAAGAACAATTACAATATTTCATTAAATTTTCAATTAACCAGACCATAGGGTTAGGTTCAGACTCCCTACCTTTATCTGATGATTAAACAACACCAACAAAGGGTAATAATTACATAAAAAAATGTGAGGAAGAACAAAAAAGGATACCTAGAGAACACAATATATAGTTATACCAAAACCATCTTTGTTTCTAGGATTTCTACCACAATGAAATATAATGAAGTAAGAGAGGGGAAAAATAAGAAGATCAACTTACCAGGAAACCAATGTGGAAACTAATCATCGAAAATAAAGGGCAGGGGACCAAAATATCATAGAGAACCTTATCTCTTAATAGGAGGGAGAGATTAACTAAAATAGTAGGGAGAATAAAATTCACAATATCTTTAAAAATTCTGGGCTCGATACTTAAATGACTGTAACCCTTTCATGTCATGTATTTCTTAATTAGTAAGATACCCTAAAAAACACATCATATTAGTTTAATATTTATCTTTATTGAAATCTTCATATCATGAATTAGGATTAAGATGTGTAACCAATTCACTTGATGAACCAGTTCATGACATGTACCTGGTGGCAGTTACAAGTTGTGTAACATTTAAATGACATGTAAATGCTATGTATATGTTTTTCAGCCCAATATATATATATAGGACCCAAACCACCTCCAAAGATGTCAAAATTATTGAGACACATCATAAAACCATGTAAAATTTTTATACCTGGAATTAATTAATTCAAGTAAACATGCGTCCCTCAACATTAGGTTACTTTCCACAATAGAGACTCTCTAACTTTAAACAAGACTCAATCAATAAGGCTCAATAAAAAAAGAGGGACAGACCTGGGGAAAGACATGATCATACATACCCCAGCAATAAACTTAATCATATAAAATTGAGAACAAATATGTAATTATAATTAAAAATATTAAGTAATAAGGTCGATTTTTTAGTCATAGAAATATGTTACCATTGTAAAAGTATTTCAATACATTAAGGTTTTAAATGGTTAAAAGTGGGATTGACCAAATATATAAGGACAAAATTATCACTAACACATATCCCAAGTATATTTTTTGAGTGTATTTAGACATTAAATTATCATATCATTGAAATGGGAGTAAATTTAACCCATTTTCAATCATAGATGCATTAATTATATTTATATGTTCTTAATATTGAAAACAGTGAAAATCCCCTCACATATTAAGTGACAAGTACACCGCCCATTTAATGATAGTATATATAATATATTTATGCTATGATATTCTACATAATTTTCTTCATAAATTATCCCATACCATGTTATTGAGCTTCAGGTCTCTAGAATGCTTCCAAATAACTTCATTATCCTGACGGTTTAGAAGAAAAATTAAATTCTTCTATGTAAGTATTATATCTTCACTTATCAGCCACCCATTTAATATTTTTATACCACCCCATAAATCATATTTATCAATATATTATCATGTTTTTAAAATAATTAATCTTATTTTGAATTAATATTAACATTATTAAATCACTTTTTCTTATTGACTCAATCATTATAACATTCCATTGTTTGGGTTGGTTTTACCACTTATAGAAATAATGTTATAATGATTATATCTTGAATGATTAATAAATTTTAAATATTAGTAATTTTATATAGAATTGATGAATTTGTGATGTTATAATAATTATATAATGATAATACTATAATAAAATCACTCATTATTCATACTCATCTAATTAATTCTAGCATGTTCTTGTTTTGTTCGGTTTAACTACCTATATGAATGATGCTATGATTTTTTATCTTGTATGGTTATGGAAGTATAATTTATAGTAAGATATTATTTTAATATAAAAATATTTTTTTTTCTTGAATTTCAATATTATGATTTAAACACAATATTAATAAACAACCTTTTTTATGATTAAGGTAATCGAAAGAAACACATTTTTTATTCTTTCCTTAAAAAATCATACCTCAAGGTAAAATAAAATGAAAATAGAAATTTTTTAAACAATTATCTAACCAATATTTTTAGTTACTAGAAAATCGTGGATATAATTAGCTTATACTCCTAGAGTATCAATTATAACTATTATAAAAAAAATCTTAGAATAGTGAAACTAACAAAATTAAAAATAATTCATATTAACTAAAAGCATATCAAAACAACATAATAAATGAAAATAAATATCATTTAAAAAGTTAAAAAATATAAATGGGAATATATAATTCATTATAAATAAATCTATGGTTATTATATTGGAATTTTGTATGAATTCAATCAAGCATGCATCAAAGGTAAGGGTTTTTATCAACTCATTTTTCATTCATTGAGTCAAAAAATAAATTCCTTGACTAAGCTGTTACAAGATTATTTTATTCTTAAATTTAAATTTTATATATGATTTTCTTATCTTTTTTATCAAGATATTATATATTTTTTCAATAATATATTTATCTCTAATCAATTTCCTCCTCCCAAAAAAATACTACATTGATTAGAATAATTAAAACAATTTCTATTCTAACTTTTTCCTCAATGTGAAATTTTTTATCTAGAAAATGTTATCCATTTTTTAAAACATAAAAAATTTGTTTTAGATTAATTTATATTTATATTTCCCCATACATTATATAAATAGATATTTTATTATCTATATTAATTATGTGGGTTTAAATGAAGGTGTTTTAAAATAACAAAGGAATTTTATTTTCAAGAGTGTATTTATATCTTATTCTCCACATTTATTATATATATCATTTTTTATTTTCAAGGATGAAAGAATTAATATGATTTTTAGTATGAAATTTTTAAAATTATTCTTTTTTACTTTTGAAAAATATTTTTCATTAATTATAATTTATCATTTTACGAGAATGTTATAAATGTATTGAGAGTACATTTTCATTTTTCATCTCTTTTTTCCTCTACAATATTTATATTTTGGAGAAATGTTTTTTATCACCCTATTAATTCGATTATGACTTAATATTTTTGGGTGATTATGTTATTGTTTCATTCTATAAAACTATTGAAAACATTCTTATGTGATAAAAAATGGAAATATCATAAAACCCATTTTATTTACATGGGTTATTTATGTCATGAGGAATGAATGTTTTTATTTTTAACACATATATAAAAATAATGATGGGTGGGATCCTATATATCCCTTAAATTCATTAGTTAAGGTTTTATATCTCATGGGATAACAAACCAGATGGGAATAATTGTGTTTTCTCAAAATTTTAACGCATGAAATTGATTAGGTTTGTTCACAAAGTGTGGGAATTATTTGGTTTTCACACAATGTTTACTATGATTATATTTGTGACACATTTATAGTTATGTTCCTTATTTCCAGTACATTCCAAAATTCCTTATTATTCCATGGTATAATGTTATGTTTCAATGAATAATAATTATTTAAATTTTTTCCAATCCATGGTATATTTTTTTATTCATTCAAGATGATTATGTTATCTTATTCCATTTTCCATGGTTATAAATCATTTATCATAATTATATTTTATTATTACAGGGTGCATTTAAAAATATATTTCTCTTATGATTCGGGTGTTCTCATATATTCATGATATAACCCATTGTGGATCATTGATAAGTATCCCTTATTGACTGATTGATCTTACCATTTACTTTATCTCCCATTATCTAGGAAATTATATGTAGTACTACTTGTAAAAGGATGTCTTATACAATGTTTATTTTCAAAACAAGATATTTCAGAATATATTTTCCCCTAAATAAATATTTTATCAATAGGTTATTTCACACACAACACGAAAAAGAAAATTATCCATGACATAGTAGGAAATAAAATTAAAACATCAATAAAACACATAGTATATAAAAATATACTAATCAATTATAGCTTCAAACAAAATAGGAATAAGGACACTTAATATTTGTAAAGGTAATTTTCTAATAAAAATAGTTTTCCTTTATATATAATATTTGAATAAATAATTTAAAAAATTTAGAAATTTAATTTTATAAAATTAACATCATTTTTGGATTAAGTTTGTCGATATTAGCATAGGAATAATTTTTCATTTTTTCTATAATATGTGAAATTTAGGTGAATAGTGAAAAACACCAATTTTAATAATACTTTAACAATTATGGATTTATTTTTTTAAAACATTTTTATATAAAAGTATTTTTTTATAAAGGAGAATAAATCAACTTATAATTTTCATGAACCTGGTTGAGATGCCATCTAATATGACACCTGAACCAACCCTCGATATGGCTCGAAAGGCGATCCACATGGGCTGACAACTAGTGTCAGACATCAAAATAATTCAATAGGAATGATTTTTCCCAAAAAATAACCATGATCAAAATAGCAAAACAAAACCCTTAAAAAGAACCAATAATTTAATATATATAAATATAACAACCCATTTAAGTACAAAATCAATTGAACAAAATAAAATTAAATACTAGAAAAATTCCAATCCAAGCATACACAATCTCCACATGACCTATTAGTCACCACTAGCCACAGGACCAACATACTACAAAGGAAACATGGACTAGAAACCTAAACCTACAAAACAGCTCAGGTCTACCAACATTAAATGGTACAAGTAGGCTGTGAGAATAGAAGATCTTAGTATATAAAAAATATATAATATATGAATTTTATTTCCCAAAATAGTCTATAGATACAAGTTTCAATATTCAATTATAAAATAATCTTTTAATCATTCCAAGTAACGAAACTCAACTTTTAACAAATTCCCTTTTTAAAACAAAGACACAAGTTTCCTTTTTAAAAACACTTTCACTTTTCACAATCCATTTCAAAACCAAAACCCAAATAAAAATCCAAACTACGTAAACATTAAGGGGATATGAAGATATTAATGGAAACCAACCAATAAGGCTTAACTAGAAAATCCAATATCCAACATGCAAAAAAAATAAACAGAATATATATATAGCCACTCATGAGAATTTCCTGAACATATCTAGAAAAAATCACTAGAAGTACTCAGATAGGAATCACATTATGGCATATTGTATAACTCCACATTCAATAAGAAACTGGCATCTCTAAGTTAGACAATCCAGTGGCATGCGCCACCTAGCCTCTCAGAAAATCTTGGGTGTACCAGCATGTCAAGTCAGGGTCGACATCAAACTCTCACATGACCCTCTAGATAACTCCTATGAATCCCATGACAAAAATAAGACTAAAAAAACATGGTATAACAACCATAACCAATAGAATCCTCATGCGTGATCTATTAGAGGGGATCCCATCCCAAGGTCTACTGGTCTTCATATCATAATCCAATAACCAACAATGTTCTCGTGCTGGATCCACTATTGAGGATCTCATCCTTGAGTCTAGTGGTTTAAAACAAGAATCCAAGAATAAAAAACACACATGAAAATCCATTTCTTTCACAAACATGTTCATATCATAATTAATGCTCACTTGGAAATCACCATTTTCCATAATTGAAACCACTTTCTAAATAATTTTAAAATACCAACTAGGCCTTCATGCTACCCATGTTTTCAATTTATTTTTCCAAAACATGCCATGTATCCCATTATACTTTCACATAACATAATTTATAAATTAATTTTTCCCAAAAAAATAAAAATATTACTAACTAGGCCTTCACATCACATCACATTCAAACCAACTTTCTCAGAACAACACAAAGATCCCTATGAGACTTTAATATTTATAATACAAATTCATTTTACAAAACCATTTCCAAATTCAATTTGAATCACCACTTACACACGAGGAATGGAAAATTATCCTCTACATTTTAAATTCAACACCACCTCCAAGAAAAAGTTAAAACATACAATGACACAAAAATTTCCAAAATGGCATTTACATCACTTGAGAACTCCTGAACCGCATTTGGAAAACACAATAAAAAGATAACATATGAAATCCAATCACTCCCTTAGGAAAATACCTTTCCAAATTTATACACACACCAAATCTATTTTAAATCATGTTTCACATCACCTCTACAATTTACAAACACATTTGTGGTGTACAAAATTGATGTTCATATTCCATAAAACCCATTTATTTTAGAAAACTGACCTTCAACACATTGGCTCCTTCAAATAACTTTGAAAACAAATTTCACCCTTTTCAAAAACGACATAAAACAAATTTACAAACATCAAATATCAATATAGGTGCTCAATTTTATTTCTATAAAACCATAATCATTTCATCAAATACCTTGTATGCATTTAAATATTGGAAAAAACAAAGTAACCCTTTGAAAACCATTTCACACCCATTTTACATCATGAGAACACTAAAAATATTTATACTAACACACCACAAAAAATATTATGACATATTTTATGCATTTAAGAAAAGTTCAATCATCGAAAATAGGTACCAAAAATGAAATGGATAGAAACACCTACCTCAAAGATGTGGGAACAAAATGAAAATTTAAGAGAAGGAATAATATGCCCCAAGAGAAAATACGCACACCCTAACATCCAAGAAAAAAACCCACACATAAAACCTAACCCTTATGGTTTACCCAAGATGAAATCTCACTAAGGTAAACTAATAAATTAAGAGAAAAAATAGAAAACTAGATAAAATTGTACAAAAAACCATGAAGAACTCACCATAAAACATTCAAAATTCATCTATAGGAAAAGGATGGCCAATGGGGGGAAGCTTAGGAGCTCCCATGGTCTTTATAGGTAGAGAATGGGCGGAGAAACATGAATTAGAATTAAAACATCAGAGAGTGAGAGAAGAAATTTCACACTTTTAATGATATGGTCAACTCACATGGTTTGGACACAAGGTTTTCCAAACCGTGCACCAACCCTACAACCCTCATTGTTCAAGAGGAGCATGTTTCACAGTTAGACCACATAGTTTTCCAAACTATGAACAAAACATTCAATCTACAATATCCCAAATGAACATTTTTCAGATGGTTTTCTAGGTGAGGGAACAAGGTTTCCCCTAACCATGTACCAATCATGAACAAGTTTCCTTGAAGAAAAAAATATTCAATTTTCACCAAAACTCATCGAAAAACGTCCAAAACTCAAAATTTAAAATTTGGAACTAGAACCGAACCTTAACCAAAAGATAAAAAACATGAAGAAGAATAAAATAAAATAATTTCCATTGTTGGGGTGTGATAATTATCCCTAAACAGAAACACTTTCTTCCCCCAAAAATTCACTCAACTAGATGATAAAAAACTCATCCGAAATCCAAATACAGCTCAACAAAATGAAAAACTCTAAGGTGTATTTTTTCTCCAAAAGTCACACTTGTCCAAATATAGGAGAAAATAAAATGAAAAGAAATATGAAAAGGAGGAGGTTTCTTTCCACCAAAAGAACCTGACTAGCATAAAGAACACTAAAACTTTCAACATGGTGACACTGACATGGGAACTCCAACCAAACCAACCAAGGTCGACAAATGTAAGAACTCACTACATGAAAAAACCCAAACTTCATACAAAAAATTAAAACAAAACCACCACTAAAACCAGAAATTATACTCATAAAACCCCCCAATACAAGGGGAAACGTATGGAAGAAACTCGAACCAAACTGTGAGAAAAACCATAGTTATTCAACTCTACAAGACTCAAACATCTCCAAATAATGTATGACTGGAAATCAGAAATCATCCAAAAATGTGCCAAGAACACACAAGAATGTAAGAAAAATTGATGACTATAATTTAAAAAGGAACCAACACTATAATTTTAGAATAATAAACCACCAAGATTCTTACAAGAAAGGGGAACCCACAACATCAACAAAAATTCAATACATAGGAACTTTAACCATCTCTACTCAAACATTGGGAACAATAACTAGGCCATGGTTCCCCACACCCTCAATAATTCATGACTACATGAAAGCTTTAATATGAGGATATGAATATATCACTAATGTCTTGAATCATCTTCTACCCCATAGTCAGGAGATAACATCCTCTGATCAAGACTTATTCTTTAGGCAAGGCTTGTTTCAAAACTTCTCCAGATGACCAAAACAACCAATAGGATTAAAATTTTCTAGAGAGTTATGAAACGATGGATTTGAATTACATAAATGAACACATTGGAAGCACATGACCAAATAATCTATAAAACAAGAATTCAGTACCAATGAGGTATAATTCTTAGTAACAAGTTCCTCTAGTACACAACTCTTGCTAGAGGGGGGACCTTTATGATCACTAAGAGAAACTGGTTCATCAATCACAACAGATTTCACTTTGGCCAGAAATTATTAATCTATGAGCTTATCAAAAGAGACTTCACCATATGAGAGGACTCACTCCATGATCTCTAGATGAAGACCCAATATAAAATGAGGAGCTCTCAGATGATCCTTTAAATCCATCTTCAGGGAGAAAGAAACCAAATCCTTAAAGTGATCAACATAAGGTTTCACTATAAGATAACCCTACTAATTATCCAAAAGCTCTATCACCTTCCGCATATTCAACTCCTCAGGTATGAACCATTAGGAAGAAGTGGTATTGAAGGATTCCCATTTCATCCCAATTTGAAACAATGATATAAAAATGAAACTCTACTAATCCAAACTTAGAACTTTAAATGAACTCATAACAACATTAAATCTCACTAATTCAGGAGTTCCCAAGGATATGAAAACACTGTCAAATTTTTCATGCCATTCCATAGACTCAAATGGACCTCGAACACCATGGAAGATAGGAAAAAATTAAGAATAACTAAAAACAGTACATGAACCACTAGAAACCATGTGGACCTTTATTAGAGGAATATTCTGAAAAACAAAAAGAACACAAAACCAGAATCAATATCAACCCAGAAACATAACAAAAAATAGAACCTCAAGCCTAAGAAACAGGATCAAAAATCAAACATCACAAAAAAAACCAGAATCCTATTTTCCAAGAACCCCCATTCCCATTCAATTTCAAAAACAAATCCTTCTTTCAAGGCCCCTTTTGAATTCCAAAAGCCACTTTTCAAAAATAATACCCACTTTTCAAAGAAAAACCAATTTCTTTAATCATTTTCCACTTTGACATATCTTTTTTTGAAAACAATTTATCATTTCCAAATTGGCTTATGCCGACCAAAATCAAACCAAATAACAACTCACAACAAAATCATAGGATGGAGAACTAGTGTAAATGAATAACTGAGTGACATAGTTATTGGGACATGCCCCATGTAAGAATTAACAAATAATAGGATCTTAAACCATGCACTCAGAATCCGCATGGGTCACTACTCTATGTGAGAACAACAAAAGACACTAACTCACCTCCATTTTCATTCCTCAATCAAAAATAAAGAAAAAAAATCCAAATCCTAGACTACCACTAGAAACTTGAGGATAGGGATGAGAAAGGGTTCATGGAATCCTTTCTATACCTAGCTCTCAAGCCCCAGCAGTCCTAATCTTTGATCTACATAACACTCCAAATAACAAGGGCTTACTCTGATACCATTTTATCACAAACTAGGCTGGAATTCCATCCAATACGACACCCAACCTAGATTGAGACAAGTCCCTAAGGCCATTCACGATCCCCACTAGATGGAAACTAGTTTCAAGATTCAAAAATAATTCAATGGGGATTATTTATCCCAACAAATAACCATGATAGAAATACCAAAACTATACTCACAACAAGAACCAAAAATTTAATATAAATAAATATACCAAACGATCCAAGTAAAACAAATATTAGAAAAATAAAAATAGAAAACAAAACAAAGAACAAACCATGCTAACTTATTATCCATGTGACCTCTTAGTCACCACCAGCCAGAAGACAAATATTCTCTAAAGGAAACTCAAACTAGAAACCTGAACCTGTAAAATAGCTCAGGTCTAACAACATCAAATGGTACAAGTAGGGTGTTATAAGACAACAACTTAGTAGGTAAACAACATATAATCCATGCATATCCGTTCCTATAACTATTCACAAACACTAGTTTCCAAATACATTCAAAAAATAGTCTTTCAATCATTTTATTTAAAAAACCACAACATTACTTAAATTTAATCTTAAAAAACACACACAACATTCCTTTTTAAAAATGTTTTTTCCTTCCACAACCCATTTCAAAACCAAAACCCAAATAAGAATCCAAACCAGGAAACCAAAAAGGGTTTGTGCAGAATGTAAAGGAAACCAAATAAGCAGGGACAACTAGAAAAGAAAACATCAAACATGAAATAGAAATAAAAAGATCATATAGATAGAAACTCATGATCATTTCTTGAACATATCTAGAGGCAACACCTAGATGTACTCAGAGCGCAATCACCTACTAAAATATGGTGAAACTCCACAGTCAATAACCAAATGACCACTCTAACCTAGCCAATCCAATGGCATGTCTGGCCTCTCAACAAATCCAGCAGGTACCAACCCATCTAATCATGGTTGACAATATACTTTCACTTGACCCGCTAGATGTCTCCTAGGAATCACATGATAATAATAAGGCTTGATAAAACATGGAATAAAAACTATAACCAATAGTTTTGTTATGAAAAATCCATTATATGGGATCCCATCCCTAGGTATAATGGTCTCAATTTCCTAAGCCAATAACTAAAAACATTTTTGTTAATGATCCACTAGAAGGGATACTATCCCAAGTTCTAGTGGTTTCCATACAAAATACATGAATCCTAATGAAACATCAATAATTATTTCTTTCATAAACATATTCATACCATAATTAAATCTCACATGAAAATCACTATTTTCCATAGTCAAAACCACTATAAAAATCATTTTAAAATACCAACCGAGCCTTCATGCTACCAAAGTTTTCAATACATTTCCCAAAACATGCCAAGATTACCACTGGGATTTCATATCACATTATTTATAAATCATTTTTTTCTAAACCATTAAAAATATCACTAACTGGTCCTTCACATCAGATCACATTCAAACCAAATTTTTCAAAACAACACAAAGCACCCACTGATCCTTTATCATTTACAAATCGAATTCATTTTACAAAACCATTTCCAAATTCAATGAGAATAACCAATTACACATGAATAATAACAACATGAATTTAAATTTTAAATACAAAAGAATCTACAAGAAAAAAGTAAAACCTACAATGAATCAGAAAGTAAAAAAATGGGCCTTTACACCAGTTGGTCACTCAAGAACCACATTTATAAAATAAAAAAAGAACACATTAAATCCAATTTTTCCGATGGGAAAACCCCCTTTTTGAATTCATACACACACCAAATCCATTTGAAAACTTGCTTCACATTACCTCTACAATTTTCAAACACATTTGATGTGAAAAAAAAAACAAATCTAATGTGCCACAAAACCCATTTATTTTGGTAAAACTGACCTTTAAGACATTGGAACCTTTAAATACCTTTGAGAATGCATTTCACCATTTTCACACAAGGCATAAAACACATTTATAAAGAACAAAAAAGACTCATTCATGAAACACAATCAATTGATTATAGATAACTATATTCCAGCATATCCACAAATAAAATCAATTTAAAAACACATTTTTAAGAAAATGTTACTTTCTTTCAAACCAACACATAATTGCACACAATTACAGAAACATGAACAAGAATTTCAAAAATTTGAAGAACCTTCCCAAAAATTTTCACACAAATCATAAAGCCATAAATAGTCTTCCATACCATAAATCATTCCCTATTAATAATTTAAACCATTCTAAAAAAATATAATAAATGTCAGATATCAATATATGTTCTCAATTTAATTATTAGAAAACCAGAGGAATTTCATCAAACACCTTTCTTTCATTTAAATATTTTAAAAACCAAAGATACATTTTCAAACCAATTCATAACCATTTTCCATCATAAGAACACCAAAAAATGTATTCTAACACAATATAATCAAGATTAAAATATTTTTAAATCATTTAAGATGGCCTCAAGGATCAATAGAATGTGTTGAAATAGAAATGGATAGAAACACTTACCTCAACAATGTGAGAATGAAATAAAAATTTGGGTGAAGGAAGAATAAAACTCAAGAGATAATCTTCACACCCTAACATCTAAGGGAAAAACCCACACATCAACCCTAACACTTAGAATTTGGATACGATGAAAACCCACTTAGTGAAACCAAGAAACCAAGAGAGAAAATAGAAAATAGAAAGAAATGAAATAAAAACAAAAAATAACTGACCTTAGAAACTTCAAAATGCATCCATAGGAAAAGGAGGGCCAAAGGAGGGATTCTTGGGAGATCCTATGGGGTGAATAGGTCAAGAAAGGAAAGAGAAACCCAAAATAGGGTTAAAATATCAGAGTGTAAAAGAGGTAATTTCACACTTTCAATGACCAAGGAAACTCACATGGTTTGGCCACACAGTTTTCCCAATCATGCCCCTACCATTAGACTCTAACTATTAAAGATGGACATGTTACATTATTAGATCACACATTTTTCTAAACCATGCATCAATAGTGCGGTAGATACTATCCAAAATGAACATTTACCACACATTTTTTTGGGTGGAATCCCATGATTTCCCATAACCATGCACCAACCATGCGCCACCTGCTGTCAAGTCTAAAATCTCCATTTTAACAAAAAACTCACATGAAAACATCCAAAACTCAAAAATTCAAACAAGAGGCTAAACCCAAACCTCAAAAATAATATTCAAAACCAATAAAATAATAAAATAAAATATTTCCCAAGCTTAAGGTGTGACAAAAATACTGGTTTTGAATTTATAAAACCCACGTAAAATTTTTCAGAAACATTTGTAACATTTTACTTGAAAAATTGTTTTTAATAGCTCACATTAGAAATTAGTTTCCATGAATTGTATAAATTAAATATAAAAAATTTATTTATTATTTTATATTAATATTTCAATATTTTATGGGAAATTAAATTTTATTCTTTGTGCATAAAAATGACCACACTATGTTTTGTGTTAATGACTATGATAATGATGAAAGGGTTATTTTTGAAGAATTATTTTATTAATGTTGTTTAGTTTTATTCTAATAAATTAAATTAATATATTTTAAATAATCTCAGTAATATAATTCATAAAGTTATATATAATTATATTAAAACACATACAAGTTGTATTCAATTTTAAAAAATATTAAGAACACATAATGGCTAAAACATCTTTTTTCTACAACAAAACTATTATATATATATATATAATATTTTAATTTAAAAGTTAAATTTGTCCAATTTAAAAATTTAATTATTTTGCATAGAGACTAAATTCATAGTTATAACATAATTTGTTTTTATTTTTTTATCATTTATATTACCTAAAATTTAATATAATAGTGTAAAACGAGTTACCATAGTAAAAACCAAATTGGTAAAATGTAAAAATATAGTGCTAAAAAGCTTTAAAATGATTAAAATATTAGTTAAAATAAGTGGTAGATGATTGAAAGACCATATATTACCTCAAAATAAATTATTTCTCACTTTTAGAACCACTTAACCTCAAATAATGTCATTCAATTGATGAAAAACAATGAGATTTCACAAAAGTTTCATTTTCGTCACTTATAAAAGGGGATCATATCCATCCTCTCAAATATACAAATCCCATTTTGAATTTATTTTAAAATATACCCAATATTATTCTTCTAGATGTCCCTTTCATGAACTAAATCCCCTAGTCTCAAGAATTTATCTTAATCCCTTTATTTACAAGGGGACTTTTCAAGAGAAATTTCAAGGTTTCATTTTCAGTATTACTTAATCCTTAACCATTTCATCTTATTAATTATATTAAAAAAATTAATAACAATATTTATATAGCTTTAGTAGTATAATTAATATATTTATGTTTTGTAATATTAATTTAAAAATCATTATTTACTCTTTTTATCCACATATAAAAACAAAATAACATTGATCGCGTGTTGTGAAGACTACCACCTCCATGAAACGATGTCTTCTATTTTCCAGCATTTCCACTCTTAAATGGTTAAAAGGATGAATGTAATGTATAAATTTGAAATATATAATATGATTATCCTTTTTAATAGAAAATTTATAATTCACCATCTTGACCTCTCACTCTATGGGAAAATTAAAGCATTATCAAAGCATTATGTGGACTACCACCTCCATGAAGTAACATATCTAATTTTTTTCACAAACTTTTATTATTATTTATTAAAATAAATTTAAATATAATTAAAGAAATCAGTAATATAAATATAATATCACCATTCATCATTAATATTGATATTATGCAAAGAAAATCTACTTTTATAACTATAATCATCCATTAATTATGGTATGTACAGTTTGGGTCGGTCTAATCACCTATATTAACAATGATATAAAACTATATCATTTTTGAAAATGGGAACATAAATAATAATATTTTTATAAGATGATAATAAAATAGTAATTTGTTAATGGTTCTTTAAAGTTTATACTATTCATTTAACTTATTATTGAAATATAATCTTTGATCAATAAAATTAATGAAATTAGTTGATAACGATTCAATTTTAAATAAAAATAACTAAAAAAATATGGAATTAGATGATATATTTATAAATATGTATAATTTATTTATTCTATAAACTTTAATTTTAGAAAAATTATGAACTTGGAATTAGTGAATTTTTACTAAAATATTCATTTAAAAGCATGCACAGACCAATTAATGTTTTGAACACTTAATAGTAAAAATAGGCTAGAACTAAATAATATATTCATAATGAATGTTCATAAATGGTTTATATAAAAGGTAATATAAATGAATAAGTTTATTAAAGATTATATTAATAAAGTTAATTTTTTTTATAGGAGGTTAGGGTGTATTCTAATAAGCGGGGAAACAATGTAAGGGTTTCATGTCATAAATTTTCACCCCTTGAGACATATTTATTTTTATACCCAATATTTTATTTAGAATAGTTTATCTACACACCCATTAATATTTTGTATCATGATTATATTATATTTAAGTATATTCAATGTTTTATTTCATGTTCTTTCTCTTATGGGGGTTTAACTCAAAATTTTCAAAAGTTGTAATTGTTTGGGAAAAATTAATTTTCTTTCATTGAGTTACAAACATTCATATTGAAATATATTTCTCTAAGTTTGATTTATTCTATTTAATTATTATTTTTTATTTTAATTACTATATATTTTATATGATTATAATATTTTTTATTATAACCTAATTAGTAAATGATTATTTCCTCAAATATTATGTTACATGAAAGGGTTTCTTGGTCTCAATTAATATTTCATGAGAACAAAATTCTTTTTTATGTATAATTTTACTTGTATGTGGTATATATAAATTCTATATGTTATATTTTATAATTAATTATGGTTTTTTTAATTTCATTTTCTCTTTTATTCAGGGGTTTTCATTTAAATGTCACTCGCGCCTTAATAGGGTACCTGGCCAAAATTCTTCCCCCCTGGGTCATAAATTCACTATTATATTCTGTTATTCTAAGCCCCTTTTTTTCATTACATTTCACATTTTTAATGGAAATTTAACTTTTTATCTAAGAAAGCTATTTGTTTTATAAGTATCATCTTCTTTTATATAATAAAATATCAAATAAAGTTTGATGTTGGTAAAAATTACTCTAATTATTTCCAATAGATCAATAACTTATATTCATAATTTCAACCTTGAAAACGTTTTCCTCTCATTTTGGGAACAAAATTATAGATAAATTAATGTGATTATCTTACATATCATCACCAATATTAAAATGTAAATTTTATTTCCCTATTTACTAGGGTGATTGTTAATAAAGTTGTTTTCAAAGTAATAAAAGGTCTTATGAATCATGAATATCTTCCATATCGTCCAGTCCACATTATTTATAGAAACACTTTTATAAAATTTTCAAGACTCAATTAGTTTATATTTATTAATAACTTAAATTATAATATATCTCAAACAATTTCATTCCATACACTTTGAAAATGAATCTTCAAATGAAACATGTGACTTTTTCACTTATTCTTTTTTTATAAACATAAGAAATGAAACTTCTCTTTATTTTTTTTCACAAAAATTTATTTTCCATATTTTTGAATATTATATCCCTCTAATAATAATTTTATAATGAAAACTATTTTACATTATTACATGAGTTTTATTTCATAAAATGGTTTCCTTGGAAAAAGTGTCATTTTAATCATGATTTTAAAATTAAAATTCTACTAATCTTATAAATGTATTTTTAATATTCCTATTGATTCATTACCTATTTTTTTTAAAAGTGAGAAAAATTAAATCTCTATAATAGAAATTATTTACCACTACCTTTGTCTTGACTAATCATATTATCTATATACCCATAATTTCTATTCCAATGCCTTTCCTATGTGAATTCCCTATTTCTTATTCCATTTATTGATGAGTGTTCACCAAGATTTCATTCATCAATTCATTATGGAAACTTCTAACTAAATAATATAATCATTATCTATATAGTGTTAATACCATATTATTTATTATCTTGACTGAACTATATTTACCTTGAAAGTTACAGTATACGTTTGGATACCCATTTATTTTCCTTGGGGTTATCATGTTATGAATATTTATTTAATTATGAATGATTTATTGAAGTGATTCTATTTGAAAAAGATATGAAACCCTTTTTCAATCCATGGGTCCATATGATGTCATGAATAAAACCAATTTTCAAAGAATGAGTTCTTTATATTATGATGAATGATTGATTTCACAAGTCACACATAAGTATGGATGAATAAAAATTATGTCTTATATATCCCTCTAATGCATTGGTTAATAGTTTATTTCTCACGATACATGCATATGTAGGATGAATTACGTTTTCTTGAATGTGTGGGTGTAAGTGTGTCACTAAAAAAGGTGATGTTTCCCTATGGTAATGTTTGTGATAAATTTTAAGGTATCCATATGTTACTCTCTCATTGAACATGTTAATTAATAAATGATTCCATAGTATTTTGATTCGTGTAATTTTCATTATTCCATGAATCATGTTTTTTTACATAAACATTTTTGGGAATGATTTTCTTAGGTATCTTTATGATAATGATACGATCATCTCATTCTCATTTATGTTATTTAGTTTTTTTTCACTTATTTTTAACTTAATTTGTGTTTAAGATATCCTCTTTTCTTATGTTTCCATTTTCCTAGGATAAGAACAAAAGTAATATGAAAGATTTTTCTAGAAGAGTATTATATGTATAAAATTTTTGTTAGATGTTCATGAATTGTTATATATAAAGTATTTACATATATATACGGAAAAAATTATAATTGATGAAAAAGGAAAGCATTTTTTTAGGTAAGGTTTTTTCATAATCCAAAAAAATATCAACCAAAAAGGGGATGGTAACGTATTGTAATACCTGTTTTCTTTAAGTCATGTAATTGACATGGTATCACCATATGGAGTCACAGTTGGTATTAAAGAACGATTTACAAAACTTTAATGGTTAATATGTCATTTGATGATAATTTAATGGCTGATAAGGTATGGATGATCACAATTTAAAATATATAGATATCCATTTAGTTTAGTTGTGTTAATATTGAATAGTTTAGGAACTAGGATGATATAAAGTTACTGAAAACCCTAGGGATAAGTCAAACTATAGGATAAAAACCTAATGTTTTGGTAATGTAGTTATTTTGTGGTTCTCTTAAAAATTACACCCCTGTATGGATAGTGGAAGTTGGATATAGTTGTGGAACATATTCACCTTGGATTTTAGACCTTAAGAAGTGATGGTTGGGTAATAATTCACTCTTTACTCTAGTGTAAGATGAGTGGGTCTAATAATGAACACATTTATATAATCTAATAGGGGATATTATTTGGTTAATCACCTTATCATTAAAATCCATTATAAAGGATTTATTATTTTAAGGAATTAGGTTATGGAATATGATAGAACCCAACCAATTGAAACCTAGTTTGAATCGAGATTTGTTTAGGTTGAACTAGAAGGTATTGTAATAATTTCTTATGCTAAGACATTTTTATGTTTAATTTTTCATGATAATTCTATTATGGTGTTAATATTCATCACTCAATATTAACTACTTTTGGTTTTGGTAATGGTCGATGACTGATGGAATGATGTTAACACAAGATTTCATGGACAATGTGAAGATTATTCTGATGAAAAACCTAATGGGATAAGATATGAAGTATGAAATCATGTGATTTCACCAAAACATCTATCAAGAATAATTATTGACATCATGATCTTAGTTGACTTCCCAAAATCAACAATGAAGAGAATAATAATGTCTTATTGAAATTCGGTTGATAATGATGATGATGGAAAAATGTTCAATTTCCTTTATTTTAGAATTGTGGGAAGAATCACCAAGGTAAATGTACCAATGGAACCAGTATAAGTTTTATGTTTGGAAAAGTAATACAAAAAGAAATAAATTTCCAAGGAAAAGTGAAGAGATTTGTGGTTATGATGAAAGAAAAAAGTGTTCATCTTGATGTATCATTATCAATTCAATGTATTAAATTTTGGATACTTAGGAATTATATAAATCAATACCATAATGTGAATCTAATACCCAACATTTCAAATTAACATGAAACACCATATCCCTAAAATATATTACTTCAATTAATTTTTCTAACAATTAATATTGATTCACTAAGATTTAGATGGATTTATCAACTCGATCTATAACAAATCATTAACATTCCATATCCAATTACACTCACCTAATTCTACCGTATATTGTATAACTCATTCTTAATCCAAGTCATTATGTCTTAAACAAAACTAATTACATGATCCTATAATAATATATATGTAACACCCTAGGTAAATAAAGAATATGAAATTTTTATATTTATCCATATTTGTGAATAAAATATTAATATTACTTTAAAGGGGATGCTATGCTCAATGGCGTACCCAACACGCAACAACGAGTTTCTTGGGAATCATACATTCCACTCTAATAATAAAATAATATTATTTTAAATAGTAGTTAACTCCTAGCCGTTGTAATGGCAGGAATGAACAGAACTAACTAAAAAATTATTATATATGTTTGTCAAATATTTTAACTTTTTACAATAAATGTCAGAGGATTAAAAAATGCAAATGAATCCAATTTTAAGCGTAAACATTCTAATATTCTTTAAAAGTTCGATTAACCGCCTTTTGATGTCGAACCTATTTTAAATCCACATTTTGACAATTTTATGTGTTATATTTGACAAAATAAAATTCTTTTTTAGAATCAAGATATCAAAGTTTACTTTGCGTAAATTTTTGGTATTTTTCCAAAAAAAGTTCAATTGTTAATGAATAGTGAAAAATGTTGTATTTTAATTCAAAACCTCTTTTAATCTAATTTATTTATATGATTAGCTTATCTTTTGAATTGGTTTTAAAGTAAAATTAGAATATATTTTTACCATTTAATCCAATAGTGGTCGTTGGAATTAATTTCACTTTGAAATCGGACTTAAACTACTGTCAATCTTTTGATACATTTTGTTTCATAAAAACACGCTATTTGTTTTGACAGTGGGAATTAATTATTAAATTAATTAATGCAACTTATATGTTCTGAATTTTTTAAAATAGAAATCATTTTTGAATTAAGAATATCAAATATATCTTAGGGTGAACTTTTGGTAATTTTCTGAAAAACTTCAATTTTTGATGAATAGTGAAACCACTAAATGGTACTTATAAAAACTGATTTTCCGTTTAAATGAAATTTTTCCATCATTGTGTTTTGAATTTCAAAAATCCGACATACATGGTTGTCATTAAGAAGTAAAATGTGGTTCAATGGGACTAAAATAATTTTTTGGTGAATAGTAACTTATTAAGTTTTTAATCGCGGTTACAGGTAATTAGTGTAGTTTAAGGTAAGAATAATGTTTTAATAAAATGAAATGACCTAGAAACATGTCCTGCCCTCATTGGATGTGTCAAGTCCGACCAAGACAATCCATGGGTCAACTTGGGGACCCCATGGAGCCACTTTGGTTGGAAAATGACATAAATATCTTTTTATTTAATGTTAAAGTAAAAATGACACAAACATGAGATGTTTTACTAAAACAATTTTTACATGGGGTTATATAAGTCATATTTTTGAATATAAATAGTCATTGGAAAGATAAAACGATTTCCTACATCATAGGATTTTTTTATAATTTTTATACATTAAATAAATTAAATTATTTATGACATCATAATGATGCAGCGATGACCTCATTATTTAACGATTTAAATAAAATGGAAAGATAATGTAATATCTAAGACCTACACATGTAAAAAACCTATTGGATGAGTGGATTTAGAATCATTATCACCTTATCCTCGAAATACATTAATTTGGGACCTTTAAAATCCGAAACTCTTTTGAAAATAAAGTATCATTTTGTAACTTTACAAGAGTGCCCCACCTCTCCTCTTATAAAAGGCCTCCACCTCTACCTCCTTACCCACACTCCCAAAGCCTTTGGCTCGGCCAAACTCTGCCCATTTTGTCTCTACACTTCCCTCTATTACTCATTGAAGCCTCACTTTGGGCAGAAGTCTTCCCAAGGAAGCTTTTGAGCTCAAACCAAAGGGAGTTACCCGATTTTAAGGTAATGTCTTCACTTGAGTCCTTTTGATTTATTTTGTCTCTCCAAACCCCTAAACTCGTTTTATTAATTTCTTTTGTAATAACTCCAGTATCTTCAATATACTAGGATGCTGTTATAAGAAGGATTCGAGCTACACTTACACACACCTACATCTAATGGTTAAAGAACATACTGTTTCTATGGATGGCGAATTTCTGCCTCACGAAACGATGATTGTTGAACACTCATATAACACCTTCAAAGGTGGAAATTAAGATGTCACTATATTTATATGTGATATATAATATGTTTATGTTTTACTTAAGATTCTTTATTTTTCATTTATGTCATACCTTTATGGTTTCCATTATGGGTAAACGTGATATCTTCATTTAAGGAAGTGCGGAATACCGCCCCCTCAAAGTGATGTGATTCGTTAATGCCATATGTGGGACGTATAAAGGATGGATTTAAAGTTATTATATATTATGTTATACTGGAATTATAATATACCTCTATATCATTATTATTTCTTTCCATTAATGTATGAGATAGAAATGAAAGTAGCGTTCATGCGTACGTACGGCTTACCGTCTCCATGGACGGTGCATTTCATTTCTTATTCCCAAATGTAATGTACTATTATAAGTACATATTTATAATGGATATATATAATTTATGTTACATATAAATGATGAATATAATTCTGGAATTAAAATATACATACCTATCATTTAGTTTTAATTCCATTAATATGACAAAGAAATGAAAGTGGCGTTCATGCGTACGTACGACTTACCGTCTCCATGAACGGTGCATTTCATTTCTTACCTCTAAATGATTATGTAATATTATAAATACATGTATATGATGGATATATATGATATATATGATATCAAAATCATGAATATCATTTTGGATATAATGAACCATTGACCACACGAACAACATGTAATTGTAAGAAGTCCACTTTTGACTTAAGAACCAAATATTGACAAAACAAACATTATTAACTTAAATGATTACATAATGTTTATAACATGTCAATAATTGATATAAAATGAATAATGAACTTGAAAAAGGTTCTTAAGCAAGTAGAAATTAACTCAATTTTATTATTCAGGACGTTAAAGAACGATCGAGTCACGTCGGACCCGAGGTAAGGGATCTTACTCCTCTCTTTCTTTTTAAGTACACTCTTTTATGTCATTCCTTATAAAGCCCATAATTCTTGTTATTGGGATGTTCTTTTATATTAATCTTACTTAAATTTTTATGTTCATATGATGAGAGACCCTATTCTCTCTCATCAATCCATTTTGGAAGTTTTGAGTGGCGCCGTTAGGCTGCCGAATTTTCGTAAGAGATCAAACCCCTCACTTTCTTTTAAGATCCTATTTGTTATATTGGGGGATGTTATTTTATATTCCTATTTCTGTAAACTTTATGTTAATATGATTAGAGACCCTATTTGATCTCATCAATCCATTTTTGTAAGTTTTATGTGGCGCCGTTAGGCTGCCGAGTTTTCGTAAGGGATTTTTCATCTCACTTTTATTCCCGTGAGATTTATGCTACATTTGCCACAATTTCCTTTGAGTGGTGTATGTACTTCCCATTATTTTAATCATTTTGTAATATACCTTCATTTATGAGTATTCACATCAATGTTTTATTGTCCTTCTTTCACGGGGTGCATGTCTCGAAAGATACCCATGTCGGTAAGGGAACCTTTCACCCTCCTCCTTTTGTAAAAGACTTATTTTGTTATGTATTTTAATTCACATAATATTATCTTGGGATATGTTATTCTATATCCTTATTTATTTAAATTTTATGTCCAAGTGATGAGATACCCCTTTTTATCTCTCATCAACTAATTTTCTGAATTTTGTAGTGACGCCGTTAGGCCGTCAAAGTTTTGCAAGGGAGCTTCTTAACCCAAATTTGATTCTTTGGGATAATCTTATACTCCTTGAATATGTCATTCTATGAATATGTGTGAATAACCTCTGATTGTTTTACACTTAATATCCACTCATATTGGGTGTATTCTTTTGTCACACATAATTATGTAATTGATTTATCCTTAAACCAAGGATACCATCTTTGTAAGGGACTTCGTCTCAATCTCCTTTCATTGAGGCACATTTTTGTTTTATACACCACTTTATTTAATACGGTGTATAAACCCCTTTGAATTTTACGTTTATCCAAAAGGAATCTTTTTATATGAAGCATTTTACTAAACGACAAAAGAGAATGTTTTTGTCGTACGTATGCGGCGACAACGACTTCTCCGCCGCCGTGAGTATTATTTGGTCTTTGGCTTCCTCAACAAGCCGTAATGTTTTTTAAAAATAAAATAAATACCATATACTTTTTTTGTATTTTGGTATTGAAAATGGTTTTGATAAAGGATTCTATTATGTCAATTTATTTAAATGATATATTGTGATTGAAATGTGAAAATGTTATCATTCCTTTATGTTGGTTTTATGTGTTCTAATTTTATAATGGTAGTTGGACATTTTACCGGTGGTTACGTGATAAACCATATAACAGGTGGTGCCGTGAATACTAGGACGGGTGGTTATGTTATAACCTCCAATGCATTGGGTATGGAAGTTGGCCGTATGGCTATTCCATTACGTATGTATGGAAGTTGGCCGAATGGCTATTCCATTAAGTGATATGTGTGGAAGTCGACCTTATGGTTATTCCACTTAAGTATGTTTATGTCCCAAGATACCTTTATATGTTATGTGATCTTTATATGGGTTTTATGGTAATCTTTTGGTTACAGAAGGGTAAGTAATGAAATTTTATTCAGTGAAGAGTTTTTACTACTTCAAAAAGGTGAAAAGTATTACTTTGTTAAAGTATACATGGTTTACTTGTTGTTTTGAAAAACTAACAGTTTTCATTCTTTGTGTATCCCTTACTGAGCTTTTTATGCTCATCCCAAGTTTTTGAAATGTTTTTCACAGGACTTAACGTGGAATAAGTTCAAGGATGGGATCACGGGAAAGTAATGCTACCTAAAACATGGAACTAGACATGTTTCTTTTTAAGAGTTTTTATTTTATGGAAACTTAGTAGAAGTTTCTACTTTGTAATCTTTTGAGATGTAAAAGTTATGTCCTAATTCTATAAAACTCTAAAACTGAAAAGATCCTCAATGTGAATTATTCATTTAATTCAATATTAAGTAAGGTTTAAGGCCGGGGCCCTATAATATAATTATAATTGAACCATGAAACCATGTTCCCTATCACAAAATCACCCAAATCACCTTAAAATAAACTAGTGTTGGATCCAGTTGACCCCCCAATCCCCATACAACATCAATATACATCAATACCTAGTTATTATAGTATTCATAAACATACCCAAGGAATGTCACATGAAAAAATATACCCACTTATGGTGACGAACATGTCCTAAAATATGAATCCCTTATTATCATTTTTCATGTATAATAAAACCCATACCAATCCATAACCCTAACTAACTGCCTACAGTAACCCATTTAAAATGAATAAAATGTATTCCCACCCACATAAGGGTTTTGTTTTATACCAAATTCACATATATGATGTTATTAGCATGAAAAATATCCATAAAAAATTTACATATAATTAGTTAAATTAAAATTGTCCAAATAAGTTATTGAGGGAATTACCATATAAATTATTATTGACAATTCATTAAATAACCCTCTCTCAGAAATCATTTTCCAAAACAATTTATTTTTAAAAAAGTACCTGAAAACCATTTACAAATGAATTTTTTTAATCATACATAATCATACACATGTCCATGTGTAAATACATACCCAGTATGATGAATGTGCACAAGACCTCTTAATACACTATCCTATTTGTAGAAAACAAAAACATGATATAAATATCATTCTTTTATAAAAAAACTCAACAATGACAGTTGTACGAAAAAATAAAATCATAAAACCCTAGTAACTTACAAAGGAATGATAAAAAAAGATCATAAAACATAGGTTCAGTGTTTGAACCATGTTCTAGAAATTAACTTCTCCAACTACCACAAACAAAATAATATGAAAATAACAATCAAATAATAGATTTTTTAAAACTCTGGCATAGATTTCAAGAATTATTACCAACATAAATACTCTATGAGACCTCAAGAATGCCTTCCCATACACTAGATTCTTTTAATTATTGAAGAGGGTCTAATAGAAACAATTGGCATATTATACCCTTTATATCATAACTATGAATTAATAATAAATAATTTTAAAAAATATATCAAAACATAATATGGAATTAAAGAGGAAATTTAAACCTCATAATAATATTAAATATTCTATAATAAATTATTCTCCTACTATACATTCATCAAACACTTAAAAACCTGATTTCTCATATATGGTCAATCATATACATAGATGTCCATGAAATAAAATGAAGATAATAAATGGGAAACACTATCACTAACATAGTCCTCAAATTCACCTGGAAAACAAATTCTATTATAGAACATATACTCTAGTATCAATCACTATCATTGATAAAATGTTGTATGTTTTACCTAAAACACAAGGGTATAAAATCCACCATAGTTCACATTTAGGATGTGATGGTGAAGCTCAAAAAGCTAACACCAACAGAACCCATAAATGGTAGAATAATGTATATAATTGAGTATATGTACAGTAAAATAAATAATGTTGTAATATTCATTATTTAGATCATAAGTAAAGATATTTTGTAAAAATCTATCCACCAAAATGCTCCACTCTTCTAAATTTGGCTGGTGTATAAGTGTGATTTTTCTTTTCTCATGTATTTTTTACTATTTGAAACATAAAAAGACCAATCCATTGGGAATCATATAGGATACATCTAAATAGTGTTATTCAAAATCTCCCTTGTAAATTTATTAGGTTGTATCCAAATAAGGGGAGTTACCAGCTCCATTGATAATTTTCTGGGCTATATCTAAATAATATGAGTCATTAGATCTGTTGGGAATCATCTAAAAAATATCTTAATAAAGGAAGTCTCCTTCTCCCTTTATTTAAAGTTTCATTTTAATAATGGGAGTCATTATATCCCTTGGTAATATTACGTGCTATATATTAATAATGTTAGTAATCATATCCCTCAAGAATTGTAGTAATGTGGAGAAATATAGCACTTATTTTTCTCTGAGAATCTGACACACAAAAAGAGAACCATCCACTACCCAAATATCATAAAATATTATCTTAGTCCTTTGTTATATTCTAACGTGTCCCTCACATATCACTACTAAAATAAATTAAATCCATTGGCTAGAAAACATCCTTTACTAACACTATATAATTGATAATGACCAACAATATAACTAATCATCTTATTACATTAGTCCATAACCAATACTCATTTTTCTTAGAACATTATGTTGAACCAAGGTGAACACCAAGATAAACCATTCCACTATCCTCGAGAAAACTCACCTGGTAATGAAAGAACTTCTTGGATCCCAAAGCATACTTAATTCACCAAAAATGTGATAATAACTTCCAAATTCCCCATTATACACATAATAGGTCCTAATATCCTTAGTAAAACCAATAAATTAATATATAATTGGTATGCACATTTATTGTATACATTTTTTATATTAAAGTGCATTGATTTTGATAATTTAACTATTAATGAATTCCTAAAAAACTGATGTTTTCTTCATATTTTGAAGTATGAAACATATTACGGAAAATGAAAAAAAGAGGAGAAAAAAAATTAAATTCCAGAAAAAGAAGGTTTCCCACAATAAAATATGATCATAAAGAACTTATATGGTCAAAACTAATTAAATTAGGAGAAATGATGCTTTTAGAGAAATAATTTCAAGATTCACGTCGTGTAAACAGTACATGATATGAAAACATTACACTATGTGAAAACATTACAAGGAGTGAACCCAAGGAAGGTCATGACCACATTACATATTGTAAAAAAATTACTCATCATGAATAATTTACATGACATGAATGTGTCGGTCATGCCCAAATTTGACAATTTGATGAGATTCAATGGCATGGAGGGCCAATTTTTGACTTGTTATAACCCCAAGAAGAATTTGGATCAGTTTTTGACACATATTAATGCTAATTAAATATTCCCTGAGAGTATCCAACCCATATAAATTTTATTTTTAGGTACCACTCTAAACAATCATTCATGAGGTGTGACCACTTAGATTAAAGACCGCAACTACTGTGATTTGTCAAATAGGAATTTTCTTTTCCTACCCTGTCTTGACTAGAATGAGGGTGGAAAACTTGTGAAAAGAAATTATAATAAAGGGGAATTTATTATTTAAGGTATTTTATTTCTAAATTCAATTCATTTTTGTATTTTTTTGCAACCCAAATTTCTAAAATATATTTTTTTCTATAATCATGCATGGCCATTTTATAATAGGTGTGGGACTATTTCTTTACTTTAATTGGATAGAGAATTTTTCAAACCATGACAATTGGGTGGATTGTTTTATATTTTTAATAATGGGGTTGAGTTACCAAGTAATTGAATGCCTGAAATAACATGACCATTGTGATAAGAGAACATCAATGATTTTGGGAGTTCTATTCCATGACTATTGGATTCTCCCAAACTTGGTTCTGACACCTATGATATTAATTTAATTATTTTATCCCATAATAAATCCTGAAACCATATTTTCATTTTCTGAGCATATTTTTCTATATATATATTTTAAATCCAAACCAATCACCATATCTTCATTTTAATTAATTCATTTAAGATTGTTTCATAAAATAGTTTAGGTTTATTTTGTTGCATTAATATTTTCTTCAAACCTACCTCTATGGGTTCGACCTCAGACATTCATTTCCTATACTACCATATAGTTTTGTGACCAGTTTGATTTATGTTTTGAAATTTCTGAATCTGATAAACCTACATGATATTAATGACTTTTCATAGGCTATCAAATTTTTGGTACCATTTCAAGAGATAGAATTAGATAATTTATTGGTTTAAAAATTTAGACAAATTTATTTTTAATATTTTATTTTCCCTAACTTTATCCTAGGATCTTTTTTCTAATAGAATTATTTTATTAATTTTTACCATACTAGGTATTTTTGGTTGTGATGGTAGATCTTTAGAGAAAAATTACCACTAAGGGTAGGTTCACTTTCTTCTAGAGGATATGATACAAAATCCTGAAGAAATTAAAATGATGAAAAATAAATTCAATGATAACCCACAACTGTATCGAAGAATTGGATGAAAAAACTCTCATAACCTAGAGCCAAAATTCGAAGTGAAACATCATAGGAAAATTTTCATAGACAATGAAGCTGAGGTAAGTAACACATCTGAAAATAATGTTTATCTTTACCAAAATGACCTATTATTTAAAGGTTCATATGATAAAGGATACGTTTCTACAGAACTTGAGTGAGCTGAAGAACAATTCAAAAAACAGGAAATTGAAGTGAAGGAAAAATAATAAGAAATAAAAGAAAAAGTAACCTTGACCACTCAGATGTTATAAAGGTTTCATACAAAACTAGGACTACAACCAAAGTACGATGAAGAGTAAGAAGACAAGAAAGGGATGACATCCATCATTATATAAAATGTTTTAGAAGATATTGGAGAACCATAAGAAGAAAAAGAATAAGATATACCCCATGATGACTTCATAGAGGAACAAAATGTAGTAGAAATAACATAATAAGTTGAAGGGAAGGATACTGAATAAGAAGAAATCACTGATGAAATTCAACACACACAACCAACAAGTGAGAAATGAGTTTTTTTTACCTATTTTGGATTGATGATGAGATCATGTTAGTTATACTAACACTATCTAGACTCTGGTCACCACCTCATATTTCCACACTAATTTTATTAAGTAGAAGTCGAGCTAATATAAGTGGATTTCTAAATCAAAATTGGGTAAATAAAGGAAAATTATCTCTTTACCACATTTCAATCATCTAACCCTGGTATGGTCAAGCTAAGAGAATGTTAAAAAGAGAAACTTATAGAAGGAAACCTGATTTTTTAATTTCCTTCTAGTTATTTAGATTTAAAAATTTATTAATATTTAATTTTAGTTCCCCTTATTATTTTTTATCATTATTGAATTTCTCTACACTATTACTTATTTATTTTCTTTCAAGTCCAAGATAGAATTAGTAGAAATAAATAATCCATAAAAATAAAGAAAATCTGTAGTACTATTAAACATTTTGAACCCCATTCACATCATGAATTAAAAAAACTAAATGTTGGGAACTCCATACACATAGTTAATCTAGTGAAAAGTAGAACCTATACAGTTGACTTCAAAATATCATGAAAAAGGGGAGTATGCATTTCAATTATGAAATTTTCAACTATATTATACAAATTAATTTGATAAATTCTTATAAATAAAAAAATTTCATTCCCTCTAATTGATTCTTACTTTAATCAACTGAAATAGGAGACATAAATTTCCTAGGATACCTACCACACCATCTTTGTATGTTTATTTGTCAATAAATTTGAATGAGAAAATGAGAAAAATAATCTAAATGGATAAGAATGTGAATTAGGATATAAAAAATTAGGATTTTGAGGAGAATGTAAATCTTTTTAAATTATATTTGTAACACCCCATGATTCTACGGTACGCTTCTCTTTAAGTAATGTAATAGCTTGCGTTGTACGCAACTTGGAGTTTTAACACACCGTGGCCAATCAAACTAGTCGTAATGAATAATAATACACAATTTTTGAAATATTATAAATTTTATCTTTCAAAATGGACTTAATTATTTGATTTGGAATATCAAAATTAGCTTTGGGTGATTTTTTTTATTTTTATGAAAACTTTCAATTTTTAATGAATAGTGAAAAACACTGAGTTATTGTTTAAAACTAACTTTTTATTTAAATAATTATTTATTTTATTTAAATTTATTTTAGGTCAAAATAGATTCATAATACCTATATAAGTTTAATTTAATTCATTGGAGTCATTTTATAATAAGATTATATATATAAAATTTTTATTGAACTTTTTACCGACTTTTACCCACCTCCTAGGAGCATTTGTAAATTTGTATAAAACATAATTTTACTGCTTTTGTGATTTGAATTTTAAAAATCCAAAAGACATGGTTGATATCAGTAAGTAAAATGTGGTTAAATGAGATGAAAATAATTTTTGGTGAATAGTAACGTTTGAATTTTATTTACCACGGTTAAAATTAAATAGGGTAATTAAAGGTAAAAATGATATTATTTTTACCCGAACACATGTATTAATTATTTTGGATAAGTGTAATTTGACCGAAAAAAACATTAGAAATAAAATATGATCATTTAGGTCAACTTGTATTAGATTAGGACATTTATTATTATTTAATTCAAAGAAGAGTTAAAAGTGTTAAATTCATAGTTTAATAACTAAACCATTTTTAATATAGGGTTACACATAAGATAAATTTGACTATAAATATTCATTATAAATAAAAAATATTAACTACATAATGGTATTTTATTTTCAATTTTTAGAAATTAAATAATTTAATTTATTTATGACACAATGAGATGTAGTAATTACCTTATTAATGAAATATTAAAATAATTGATATTATAAATACCCAAATAAATGTAATTTGAGACTTTTTATTAATTACACTAATTTTTAGGTTAATATGACATTATAGGGTTTATTAAATGAATTTTGTTGAAGTAATAATGCTGTTATTAATTTAGAAAAAACAAAACACCAAATAATGTCAAAATTGACAAAAAAGTGTTTTTAAATCAAATATTATATTATTAATTGATATAATATTCCTAAAAATATAAGGTTCATCCAAATGACTTAGATAAGGTTATATATATTAATATTTAACAACTTGAGGTTCTCTTGTCTTGTTATAGTAAGTTTATTAACCATATAATATAAAAAATACAAAGAGACATGGTAAATGTCAAACTAATTAACTAAGAGTTAAATCTAAAGGATAAGCTTAATATAGTGACCCAAACCTATCTAAAATATATTTTTTGAGTTTTGTTCAACCCATAACCAACTTATCCTCGAAATAAATCATTTTTTAGCCATTAAAACCGAATATGAATTTATTATAAAATAATATTTTAAGTTTTTCCTAAGGTCCCCTCACCCCTCTTATAAAAGGGAACTTCTCCTTCTCTCAAATTCACACCTTAGAATCCATTTGGCTCAGCCAAACCCTGCCCAAATATCCTATACACTATCCTCCCGTCATCCTAGAGGCCTTACTTTAGTCATAAATCCAACCTAAGGAGCCCTATTGATCAAATCAAAAGGAAGAACCCGAAGAAGAGGTAAATATTTCATCACCTCTTTCAAGTTCATTTCTTCTTCCACTTCCTATTTATTTTTTGTTTCCATTATAAAATAATAAATCCAGTATATTTTATATACTGTGAGGTTATTATAAAAATGGTACAACCCTATTAATTATTCTATCCATCCTATAAATTACAAAGTCACTATACGTGCGTACGTACAGATTACCGTCTCCACATCGTGGTGTAGTTTGTTATTCAAACACTTTATCATTTGTATTGGTATAATAATGAGTATAAATTATTTAAATAATAAATATAACATGATAATGATTCTGTATATATGATATACCATCCAATTATATACTATTTTAATATCAAAATAAGGATATTGTCGCTCGTGCGTACGTACGGATTACCATCTCCACGAACGCGATGAGATTCATTCCCCATCATATCCATTAAAGACTAATTTTCATTTGATGACTAAAAATAATGTTTAAAGGCTTTATATAATTATGAATATTAATAAGATGCATCTTATCCATAACAAACATTACTTACGTAACAAAGTATATAAATGAAAATGAATCAGTTAACACCTGAAACGATGATACTACTGAAATATCATTAACAAAGAAATATTAGATGATCATATATGATATCATATAAATATATATGGTCATTTTATAATTTAATAACAAAAAATTCAACATTATACAGGAGGTTAACCTACCCTCTACCAAGGAAAAGTTCAAGGTTAGGGTTAATTTCACAATCTCTTTACTTATCCGAGGTTGTTTTTACGTATGTATCTACTGGGAACTCTTTATTATCCACATCCATGTATTCTTACAAAGGTATTTAAATTATTTTTTAATATTTAACAGAAATTGGGTTAAAGCCATTTATACCCATTTCTGACCTTATATGTTTTGAATGTAATCTTTCTGTCTTTTTCCAAACAAGGTACTTTACGACATTTTCGACAAAATTAAGGTAAGAATGTCTTTTTTTTACTTATACGACAGGTGTGGTTATTCTTCGCCATTATAACATCGTCAAAGATTCCCCTACAAGATTATTATAATATTTTAAAAATAAATGTTTTCTTTTATAATTATATGAATTTTAAATGATTTCAAAATAGAAAAATATATTTCTCTAAAAAAAGTTTTGATTTCATCTATGTCAATATACTTTGATGGATTTTAAGCTTATTTGAAGTTCATTTATTATGATACAAAACTTCCATATTTTATTGAAGTTATTTTGTGATTTTTTTAATATGGATGTGTTATTTTTACACCATTCATGGTTTATGGATAAAGTATTGAAATTTCGTATGCTAGTTTTAATATGAATGTTTATGTTATGTTTAAACATTTTCATATGAGGAATGCATTGGACATGGTATGTGACGGGTGGAGCCCGCTATATCTCCTCAATGCATAGGTAGGTCCCATGGGACAAACTAGTGTCTTGGAACATGGCCTTGAAAAAATCTTATTTTTAGTCTTGGAACAAGGCCTTGACTATGTGGTTATGAAAGTATAGCATTATGCATTCCATCATTATGAAAGTGGATATTGATATTTCTTGTGATTATTTGAATAGTATAATATCCATGTGATTATGTAAATGTAATTATTTGATTTTATCATTTCCATATTATGCTGCAGTTAAAGTTCAAAAGTATTTTGTTTTATTCTTACAAATTTCCTTAAATGTTTATGCTTATTTATGAAAGTTTCCGCTATATTGTTATCCTTACTGAGCATCTGAGCTCACCCCTTTCTATGTTTTATTTTTCCCAGGATGTGAAGAAGTATATTATGACTGACCTGCAGGGATAGTCTAAGGGATATGAGTGTGGCCTATGGAGACTATGATGTTTTAGTTTTTCATTTTATAATGTAATGTAAAACTTATGAATGTATCTATTATTTACAAGGCTACTAAACTAATCGGTCTTTCGAGACATGATCTTTTGTGATCATGACAATGTTATATAAAAATGCACCAACTCTAGGTAACTAGGTTCTGGGAGTTACTATTGGTATCAGAGGAAGTTTAGTACAAACCTTGGAAACTAGATTTAGATAAACTCTGATTAGAGAGCATTACCCTAAGATAGACTTTGAGGATTATTATAGAATAACTTCATAGAATTTTGGTAATGTAGATATTTTGTGAGTTTTCAATGAAATAAATCCCTGTATGGATACGAGTAGGTAGAGGTGGCTCTGTCATAGATGTACCTATGGGTAAAACCTAAAAACACCGCTTTGAGCTAGGCTCAAACGGGAACTCTTGCACAAAAACAGTCCTTGATGCACTCTTGGTTACGATACTCCTGGGGGATATTCTTAGGATAATTCTTATTTTCTTTACAAACCATTATGAAGGATTTATTATTACATACCTCCTCAAAGAAAACTTTTTTATGATTATGGATTATATCTATAAATTGCTTAATTTATGTTAAGTTTGTTACAAGTTTGGAATTATGTATTTCGATTAATAAACTAATATAGTTTATGCCCTTCTTTAGAAATGAAGCCTAGTGGAAGAAGTGGAAACTGTATCAATGCACGTAATCCATGTAGGGATTTCCCTCCTACTCAAGACAATTATAGTGGTGCTGGTGAAGCAATTGGTGCTGATCATCTTATCACCATACTGGGACAACTCACTCAGGTTATGAATAATAACCTTATCCGTATAGAACACCCTGATCCACAACGCGGAGGATCAATGTTAGACGTCTTCATGAGGAAACAACCACCAACATTCAATGGGAATAAAAATCCATTAGTAGCTGAAAAATGTATAAGTTCATTAGAGAAAATATTTCGGGATTTGGGGAGTAGTGAAAGGGAAAAAGTTTTCATGGCAGTTTGTCACCTCACTAGAGATGAAGATCAATGGTGGTCATTAATCCAAAACACAAGGGAAGATGAAGAAGTATAAAATATGTAATGGAGGGAGTTTAAAAATATTTTCTTAGAAACATAATTTCCTCATGACCATATAGTTGATATGGAAAGGCAATTTTTGAGTCTGAGGCAAAAGGAAGATGAGAATGTCGCAAAGTATGAGGATAACTTTACAATGTTTGTTAAGTCAAAAGTCTTCTTTTGGCTTTTACATCATGTTTTGGAAATCACAAATATATTCTATGTCATGTTTTGGAAATCTCAAATGTATTCTATCATATGTTTGTAAATAACAAATTGTCTTTTATCATGTTTATCGTATCGTACGATGTTGATCGTACTGACCAAAACGTATCGTACTGACTCTGTCAAACGTATCGTACTGACTCTGTCAATCGTATCGTACTGACTCTGTCAATCGTATCGTACTGACTTTGCTATTCAGATGATCATTATTTGTTTTGGTACTTTGTCAAAAAACTCTCTCTGCATATGAATCGTACTCATGTTTTACATTTCTATATATCTCTTATCCTAACAAAACGATGTCGTTGAGTTAGTTATATACTAATCAAAACGATGTCGTGCTTTCTGTTTCAATATGACCGTTGGAGGCAATATGACCGTTGGAACCCGAGGCCTATAAATAGGAGGTCATTTGAAGCTGAGAACATACTGATGAACGAAGAGAACGAAAGAGACTGTGAACTACGAAGATTCTAGAGAGAGACACTGTGACTTCTCTCATCAGCCTTGTGCGTCCGATCATCGTATCGAGGGCTTTCAAGTAATTGAAAGACAGAGGTGCCGATTACCTGCAAAATCGAGGGCTGCCGGGGATAGGCAGACAAACGTGCCGATCATCGTATCGAGGGCTGCCGGGGATAGGCAGACAGACGTGCCGATCATCGTATCGAGGGCTCACCAAGGTGTTGGTGAGACAGACCTCTTATCCTAGGTGAAAGGATAACCCTTCTCTTTGGGTTAAAAGAATTGTATTACTTTTACATTTCCGCTGTTGTATTAGAAAGGGATTTGCATTGTTTCCTTTCTTCTTTACAAATTCATTTGTAATTGTTTCAATTACAATCATTCCATTACATATTGTATTGATTGGTTCTATACGCTTTAAGGTAGAATCATTCATCTGTATTACTCTGATTATTGTGTTCATCTTGAATACAATTGTTTTACATAACATTAGTATTACAATACATCATACCTTTTACATTCAATACAATTGTGGGTGTTTGTATTTGTATTAGTTGAAGATCCTTTAAACTAATCCCTTTGTTACTAAAACTCAAGGTTTTTAAAACCTACAATTCACCCCCCCTCTTGTATTGTTCCATCTAATAGACTTTTATATCGACTATTCGATCCAACAATTGGTATCAGAGGAGGTTTTCCACTGACTTGTATTACTAGCTTTATTTCTTATTACTTTCTTAAATACTTACTACACTAACGTGTGGAGTGGAAAAGTTGTATTTGTTATATTAGATGGCAGGAATGAATATCGGATCAATAGATAATCTGAATCCTTCTAGACCACCGATATTTGATGGGAATGATTATGAGTATTGGAGAGATCGTATGAAGACTTTCGTCATCAATACTGGTGTAGACAATTTTATTATGCTTACTGGGGGTTACAAAATTCCTGACAAAGAAGTTAGTACTTTCACCAATCAAGAGAAGAAAGAATATCAACTGAATTACAAGGTACGCAATACTTTATTATGCTCTATGACCAGGAATATATATAGTCAGATATCTTCATGTGAAGCAGCTAACTGTATTTGGAAGAAATTAGAAGTCACTCATTTTGGTACATCCAAGGTTATAGAAACAAGGAGAGCAATGCTTTGAGCAGAGTATCATGGATTTGTTTTTCCTTATGGAGAGCCAGTATGTAAAGTGCAACAAAGGTTTATGACAATTGTCAACAGCTTACAATCTATGGGAGAAAAAGGTCTTGATGATGAATCTCTTGTTGATAAGATTATAGATATTATGCCAAATGAATGGGAGTCAAAAAGAACAGCTATTGATGAAAATAGAAAAGTTTCCCAGATTACTCTTGATGAACTCTTTGGAACTCTTCTACAGCACGAGACAAGAATGAAAAGAGATGCTGATTTCAATAAGAAGAAGAATGGGAATGGAAGTGTAGCTTTTTCATCTAAAGCTAAAACACCTGAAAGGGTTACAAGGTCTAAATCCAAGAAAGTTGTTGTTTCTGATTCAAGTGATTGTAATCTTTCAGACAATGAGTTAGCTAATATTGCTCGGAGGATGAACAAGATTGTGGGAAAGAAAGATTTTCAATATAGATTCAAAAAGAAAGACAGGAAAGATAGGAAAGATTCAGAGGTAACTTGTTATGAATGCAAGAAAGCAGGACATATAAGGCCTGATTGTCCTTTACTGAAGAGGAAAGATAGAAAAGAGAAACACTCTGAAAGAAACAAGAAAAGGTTTTATAAGACAAAGAAAGTCTTGAAAGCAAATGATACATGGAGTGCAAGTGGTAGTGATTCCTCAGATGATTCTTCAGAATATGAGATGTCAGGACAAAGGAATATTGGACTTCTAGCCAGACTACCAATTGAAGATCATTGTCTCATGGCTAAGGTACATAATGCTGAAGCTGTTACAAATGTCTCTTTAAATACAAATTATGTTGATAATAAATATTATGAATATTCAAATGATGAACCCTCATCATCAGAAGATGATACTTTACCTTCTTTTGAAGAAGTCTCTAGATTTGCTAAGTTACTTGAAAATGAAAATTCTAAACTCAAAAAGAGATTTGAAAAAGCAAATTCTAGAATTTCTATTTTGACTAAAGAAGTATCAGATCTTTCTAAAGATCTTGATGGGAAAACTTCTGATTTTGAAAGTATTTTGAAAACCCTTGAGAAAGTCAAATCTGAAAAAGATAAACTTTCTAAGGATCTTGAAACTGCTATTTCAAAGAAATTTTTTTTAGAGTCTAACTCTATTTCTAATTCAAATGTTTTAGAAAACAAGAATTTGGTTTTAAAACTAAAGTCAGAGATTTTATCCTTGAAAAAGTGCTTGTCAAACTTTACTCATGGAAAAGAAAACTTTGATAGGATGTACTCTCAAATAAGACCTTTGAGAAATCGTTCTGGTCTTGGTTATACTTATTCCAAACCTGTTTTTAGTAATAACTATTTTGTTCCTCAAAAAACCATTTTCTGTTCCAAGTGTCAATGTGGTGGACATTGGAGAAGAGATTGTTCTCTTAACAAAACTCAATCCTTAGGATTTCATAAAGCTCATTTTGCAAAACAAATGTGGATTCCTAAAATCCTTTTATCTAATCCTTCTGGATCCAAACAAGTTTGGATTCCGAAAATCTAATTGTTTCTTTTTCAGGAAAACGAGAAGTGTATCAATAAGAACATTTGGTACATGGATAGTGGTTGCTCTCGACATATGACTGGAAACAAAGATTTCTTTGAAAAGGTTATCAAAACAAAAGGTGGAAAAGTTACCTTCGGAGATAATGCTCAAGGAAAGATTGTTGGTATAGATTTTGTATCGTCCGATGATAGTATTCAAATTCTTTTCCATCGTACCATTCAATAGATTTTGTATCGTCCGATGATAGTATTCAAATTCTTTTCCATCGTACCATTCAATAGATTTTGTATCGTCCGATGATAGTATTCAAATTCTTTTCCATCGTATCATTCGATTTTTTTATCGACCGATGATAGTATTGAGATTATTTTCCATCGTACTGTCGGTTAATGGTAACAACTATTTTCCATCGTACGGTCCGATCATAGTAATGACTTTGTTTTCCATCGGCATCATGATTTTTTTTCTTCTTACGATTGTGTTTACTTTTGATTCATACCAAAACCAGCAATCACCTTATGTTCTCCGACAGGTTTCTTTTCATTTTTTTTATTTTATTTTCTTTGTTTTAATCCTAACCATTGATCTGGTATTATCTAATCTTGACCGTAGAATATCAACGGTCATCTCTTTATTGCCTATAAATACCCCTCTCCCCTCCCCAAACCCACATTGAAGTTTCAGGATTTGAGGCGAAGCTCTGCTCCACCAGCTATAAACCATCGTACGATCTTCTCATCGGCAGAACCTTTATGTCTCAATCTTCTGCTAATACTCCTGCCGAAATGTCTTCAAAGACTTTTACAGAGAAAGACTTTCACAGAGAAAGGTTAGTATCCCGAGAATTTTTCGATATGTACGATTCTACAATCAAGAGGATTATTTTGTTTCAAGGATGGGAACATCTCTGTGTGGAAAAGCCTGATATTCAAGATCCAGTTCTTTTTGATGAAGTTTGTCAGTTTTACAAAACCGTTTCTTTCGACAAAGATATGACTATAAACTTCGCTGTGTACAATAGAAAGTTATCCATGTCTGTGAAACAAGCGGCACATTTTCTGAATGTTTCTATAGAAGGCGATGCATTCTGTCCATCTCACAAACTACCAGAGGAAGTTGGTACGTTTAATAGAGAAAGTGCTTAAAAAACTTTGTTTGTTGTTAATGAGGGAAAGAGGAAAGTTTATCATCTTTCACCGGACAATCGGTTTGTCACTTTATGGATGAAAGGTTTTCTTGTCCCAAGAAAAGGGGATAGAGAAACCCTTAAAGTTTCTGATGTCTTTAAGCTCGACTATCTTGTGAATATGAGGAAAGTAAATCTCATGGGATATATTTTTAAAACCATCAAGAATGTCAAGAAAGGAGGGATTAAATCCCAAATAATAATGTATCCAGCCATCCTTACGAAATTCATTCTTGAGAGTATGAAGTTTTGTAACATTCCTTTGAAAGGAGAACCTATGGATTTGTGGCCGTCTTTGATTAATAAGAGTATGATGAAAAAGCTGAATGTTTGTTTTGATTCAAATTCAAAACTTTTTGTCAGAGATGTAGAAGATGAATTGGCTCAAAATCAATCGACACCTATGCCAGCCAAGGACAATCAATCCACCGGTGTTACTCGAAAGTCTGATCCTCAAACTAGTTCAAAACCAAAGAAGAAGCCAAGGTACAGTAAGGAAGTTGTAGCCAAATGGAGAAAGGACAAGGAACAAAGAAAGGAAGGTGATCCGAAGTTTGGTCTTGATCCTGCTGAGGCCTTTGCAGAAAGAATAAGGGTAGAAGAAACCCTTCAAGCTGAAAAGAAAAAGAAGACTCTTTTGAAAAGAAAGGCTCAGGACTTTGATATCTCTAAAGTCTTGAAAGCAGTTGAAGATGCTAGTGCTCAACTAACTGTGGAAGTGCATCAAGAGCCCATCGTACAGAGTCTGCCTGAGAAAGAAAAAGGAAAACAAGTGATAGAAGAAGTGGAAGTAGAAGAAGGAGATTTTCTGTTAGAATTTCTTCAAAGTTCAAAGAAAAGTAGAGAGAAATCGCTTCAAAAGCTGAGCGAAGGTGTTCAACAAACTCCTCATGCCGATCAAGAAAGATCTCCGGACAGAATGTCATCTCGAGAAAAGCATGGTGCTCAATCTTCTCAGTCTGATAAAGTAGTTGTCATTAGTGACAGAGTGGAAGATGAAAGAAAACAGAAAGAAAAAGCGAAAGGGAAACAGCCAGTTGTTGATTCAAGCAGATCGTATGAACTAGCATCGTACGATGAAGATACTGATTCAGAGCATACAATCTCTCTCAAGAAGAGTGATTACATTGTTCAAGTTTTGAGAAGGATGGAGAAAACCATTCCTTATTTTCCGAGGCTGGAAGGGAAGATTGATTTTATCACTGAAAATCAAAGGAAGAAGTTTGGCTCTGTAAAAGAGTTGAGAAAGAAAGTTTTGTCAGTAGAAGCCGATCTGAAAGTTCTTTCGGAAAGCTCAGTTGCTCATAAGAAAGCTTGCAATAAGATGACCAAGTGGTCATACAAAACTGAAAGCTCAATCAATGATCATGAATTAGCTATTGAAGATATAAGGAGGTTATCAAATGAGCTAGCAATTGCTTTCAACAAGCTTGATAAAGAAACGGTTGAAAGGCTGAACCTTTTGTCTTCTCAAAGAACCGATGTTCCTTCAGTGAAAGACTTGCAAGATAGGATGAATGCTTTCCAATTTGAATTCTCGAAGGTTTCATCTTTCAAAGATGAAATGGTTTTACTGAAGAATCAAAATTCTGAGTTGTCCAAGGATAACAAGACTCTGCAAAACAGAATTGATACTCTTGAAGAAGTAATCAGAGTCCAGGAGGAAACCATCAGAAATCAAGATCAGATTTTTGCGGATCAACAAGAGCTTCTCAAAACTCAGGGTGAATCAATTTCTGAAGACAAGAAGGAGATCAAGAAGATGAAAGCTGTGCTTCATGAGCTTATAAAGAAAGAGAAGGAAAGAGAAAACAAATGATTGTTGTATTTGTTTCTTTTGGAACTTGTTTTTTTTGTAATAACTCTTATAATCCTTTCTCTTTTATCCATTGTCTTGTATTACTTCACTAACTCTTCCAGACAATTCGAGATTCCTCCTTTCTTTTTGTAAATCACAAAGGGGGAGAATATTTACAAAGCAAAGATTGTTTTACAAAGGGGGAGAATGCATTACAATACTCTTAAGGAAAATCTATGAATACAATCCTTAGGAAAGTCAATACCTAAGGGGGAGTTAGTTGTATTCAATTTCTTATTCAGAAGAGTTTTCAATAACTCAGGGGGAGATAAGTATTTCTTGTTTCATTTACTTTGTGTGTTTGTGCTTTCCAAAAAGGGGGAGATTGTTAAGTCAAAAGTCTTCTTTTGGCTTTTACATCATGTTTTGGAAATCACAAATATATTCTATGTCATGTTTTGGAAATCTCAAATGTATTCTATCATATGTTTGTAAATAACAAATTGTCTTTTATCATGTTTATCGTATCGTACGATGTTGATCGTACCGACCAAAACGTATCGTACTGACTCTGTCAAACGTATCGTACTGACTCTGTCAATCGTATCGTACTGACTCTGTCAATCGTATCGTACTGACTTTGCTATTCAGATGATCATTATTTGTTTTGGTACTTTGTCAAAAAACTCTCTCTGCATATGAATCGTACTCATGTTTTACATTTCTATATATCTCTTATCCTAACAAAACGATGTCGTTGAGTTAGTTATATACTAATCAAAACGATGTCGTGCTTTCTGTTTCAATATGACCGTTGGAGGCAATATGACCGTTGGAACCCGAGGCCTATAAATAGGAGGTCATTTGAAGCTGAGAACATACTGATGAACGAAGAGAACGAAAGAGACTGTGAACTACGAAGATTCTAGAGAGAGACACTGTGACTTCTCTCATCAGCCTTGTGCGTCCGATCATCGTATCGAGGGCTTTCAAGTAATTGAAAGACAGAGGTGCCGATTACCTGCAAAATCGAGGGCTGCCGGGGATAGGCAGACAGACGTGCCGATCATCGTATCGAGGGCTGCCGGGGATAGGCAGACAGACGTGCCGATCATCGTATCGAGGGCTCACCAAGGTGTTGGTGAGACAGACCTCTTATCCTAGGTGAAAGGATAACCCTTCTCTTTGGGTTAAAAGAATTGTATTACTTTTACATTTCCGCTGTTGTATTAGAAAGGGATTTGTATTGTTTCCTTTCTTCTTTACATATTCATTTGTAATTGTTTCAATTACAATCATTCCATTACATATTGTATTGATTGGTTCTATACGCTTTAAGGTAGAATCATTCATCTGTATTACTCTGATTATTGTGTTCATCTTGAATACAATTGTTTTACATAACATTAGTATTACAATACATCATACCTTTTACATTCAATACAATTGTGGGTGTTTGTATTTGTATTAGTTTAAGATCCTTTAAACTAATCCCTTTGTTACTAAAACTCAAGGTTTTTAAAACCTACAATTCACCCCCCTCTTGTATTGTTCCATCTAATAGACTTTTATATCGACTATTCGATCCAACAATGTTATCAAGGAATTATACACATTATATAAATAACCCAAGGATTAAGATTGATAGTTTATTTTATGGGTTAAAACCATTTATCTGTCCAACATTAATATCACAATCCTTTTCATCGTACAAAGATATTGTCTCATGTGCTATCAAGACAAAAAATGAATTCTCTAAGATTTATGAATTTAAAGAAAATCAAGAGAAGAAGAGATCTGCTAAACACTCTAGAAATAGAAATAAGGGGAAGAATGAAAAAATTGAATATCCATCCTTCAGTAAATGTGGGAAGAAATACCCCGATACTTACCTAATAAGAATGAGAGTCTATCACAAGTTTGGTGAAAAAGCCCACCAAGCTCTTTATTGCATGAAGAAGAAAGAGACTGTTAATGTTGAATACTACAATTGTAGAGAAAGGGGGAATTATGAAAATGAATGTCCTAAGCTCCAAGGAAACATAACTCATAAAAGGACAAAGGATCAAGGCAAAGCTTATGCGATCTATACTGCTGAGGTTGAAGCTCCGAAAGATGTAGTGGCGGGTAATTTAATGGTTTCCTCAAGTTTATCCAATGCTTTATTTGATTTTGGATCATCAAATTGTTTCATATCTTCCATGTTTTCTATGAAAATTATATATTTCTAATTTGATTTAACAAGGGAGTTGACAGTCAAAACTTCTAAGGTAAGTATCATTGTAATAAATTTTGTGAATCAGTCCCCATTAGGGCATATAAATGTTCTTTATATGATGATATCATCATCATACCCATGATTGAATTTGATATAATCCTCTATATGGATTGTATTTTGTACCATGATGAGAAAATTTATTATAATAAGAAGGAGCGTACAATTCTCGATGATAATGATAAGGAACACCTTATCATTAGAGCAGAAAACCAGCATCTGATTCTTATCTAGATCTTCCCCTAGTAGGTCAAGTAATTCAATTATTGGAGAGGAATAGAATGAGAAGGAAAGGAATGTTAATATAGAGGATGTACCTATTGTGGAAGAATATATTATTGTGTTTCCAGAGGATTTTCCTAGACATCCTCCAGAATAATAAATTGACTTTTCCATTGACTTAATTTCTGGTTCAAGGCCCATATCGAAGACCACTTATAGAATAGCCACTGTGGAATTAGTGGAACTAAAGAAAAAACTAGAGGAATTGAGTAATAAGGGGTTTATTCTTTGTAGTGTTTCTCCATGGGGATCCCCTATTCTTTTTGTTAAGAAGAAATATAGATCTATGAGTTTGTGCATTGACTACAAGGATATCAATGCTATAATGGTAAAGAACAAGTATCTCATACCTTGCATTGATTATTTATTTGACCATATTCATGGATCTCAATATTTTCAAAAGATTGACCTTTGATCTGGATATCATCAGTTGTGTGTGAAGAAGGAAGACATTCTGAAAACAGTATTTTGAACCAGGTACGAGAATTACGAGTTTACAGTAATGCCTTTTGGGATGACTAATGCACCCTTTGTTTTCATGGATTTAATGAATATAGTTTTCAAGGAATATCTTGATGACATTGTAGTGGTATTTATTGATGATATCTCGGTATAATCCAAAATCTACAAAGATCATGAAAATCACTTGCTCATTATCCTAAGGACTCTTATAATAAATGAATTATATGGGAAGTTTAGAAAGTGTGAATTCTGGCTTCAGGAGATTTATTTTCTTTTCCATATTGTCTCTAAGGATGGAATCTCTGTTGATCCTTCTAAGAAAAATGAAATCCATGAATTGCTAGCACCAACAAGTATAACTGAGGTACTCAGTTTTATTGGTTTAGTAGGTTATTATCGGCATTTTGTCCATAATTTTCACTAATTGACTAACCCATTAACCAAGCTCACATGTAAATGGGTTAAATTTGTTTGGAAAAAAGAGTGTGAAGAATTTTTTCAAGAAGTGAAGATAATAATAGTCAATGCTCCTATATTGATTCTACCATCGGGGAATGATGGGTTAGTTATTTATAGTGATGCTTAAAATAAAGGACTCGGTTGTGTCTTTATGCAGAATGATAGAATTATTTCCTATGTATCATGACAGCTAAAAATTCATGAACAAAACTATCCTACTCATGATCTTGAGTTAGCAGCTGTGATATTAACTTTGAATATTTGGAGACACTATCTCTATGGTAAAAAAATGTGAGATCTATACCGATCACAAGAGTTTAATGTATATTTTCTCACAGAAGGAACTCAACATGAGGAAAATCCAATGGGTTGAACTACTAAAGGATTAAGATTGCATTATACACTACCACCTAGCGAAGGAAAATAACGTGGAAGACACTTTAAGAAGAAAATTTCATGGAGTTTTGAACAAGATGAGAGTTGAAAAGAATCCTATATACATGGATCTAGTAAATATGGATATATGAATAACAATGGAAGGTGAAACATCAATGCTTTTTCAAATGGTTGCAAAACCATCTTTATTAGAAAGGAGAAAAATTTCTCAAGCTGATGAGGAGGTGTTTCAAAAGAAAATTAAAGTTGTGAACGATGGGAGATGGATCAACTTCATATATGAAGATGGGATTTTGAAATTTGGGAAGAGACTTTGTGTTCCTGATATACCTGATCAGAAAAGGGAATTGTTAGATGATGATCATAGCACCAATTTATCTATACAACCTGGTAGCACTAAGATGTATACATATTTGAAGGAACATTTTTTGTGGAACAACATGAAGAGGGAGATTGAAGATTTTGTGTCAAGATGTATGGTTTTTCAACAACTGAAATCTAGAAGGCAACATCCTGGAGGAGTCATGCAAACTCTTCCTATACCTGAGTGGAAATGGGATGATATTACAATGGACTTTGTCAGGGGGCTACCAAAGAATCCTAGAAGGAATGATGTAATATGGGTAATTTTTGATCGTCTTACCAAGTCAGTGCATTTTCTTTCTATAACAGAAGATTTAACACTTGAATATCTAGAAAGAATATATATTAATGAAGTTTTAATACTTCATGGTGTACCCCTATCGATTTTTTTGATCGTGATCCCCGTTTTACATCAAGGTTCTAGAAAAGTCTTCAGAAGGCCCTGGATACTGAACTTTGTTTGAGCACTTCCTACCAACCTCAAACTGGTGGACAATCAGAACGAACTATTAAAACCTTAGAAGACATGTTGAGATCCTGCTAAATTTACTTTCAAGGTATGTGGGATCAATATTCACCTCTGGTAAAATTTTCCTATAACAATAGATTCCATTCAAGTATTAAGATGACACCATATGAAGCGTTATATGGAAAGATATGTTGCACACCAACTTGTTGGGATGATGTTGGTGAAAGAAAACTTATAGGGCCAGAACTTGTTGAGGAAACGATGGAAAAGGTGAAGGTTATCCAAACCCACATCAAAGAGGTTCAATGAATGCAAAAGAGCTATACCGATAACCGAAGGAAGGATTTTTAATTTCAGGTAGGAGATCATGTTTTCTTGAAGGTGTCTCCATGGAAGGGTGTTATACATTTCAGTAGGAAGGGTAAATTCATTCCTAGGTACATTGTACCTTTCGAAATTCTACAACGAATTGGGGCTATAGCTTACCATTTGAAAATGCCGCTAAGTATATCCAAAGTTCATGACGTGTTCTACATATCACTATTGAGAAAATACATGCCCGACCCGACACATGTACTCACCTATGAGGAAATTGAACTGGAAACTAATTTGTCTTATTTCAAATTTCCTGTCAAGATTCTTGATACAAGATAACAAGTCCTGAGAAACCGGACGACTCATCTGGTAAAAGTTCTATGGAGAAACCATAAGATGGAAGAGGCAACATGGGAACCCAAGGAAATTATGAAGAAGAACCACCTAAATCTTTTTGTTCGGTAGTATTCTAGAAATATTTAGGATGAAATTATTTGAAGGAGGGGAGAATGTAACACCCCAAGCTTCCACGGTACGCTTCTCTTTGAATAATTTAATAGCTTGCGGTGTACGCAACTTGGAGTTTTGACACACTACGACCAATAAAACATGCCGTTATGAATAGTAATACCCACTTTTGTAAATTTTATAAATTTTATCTTTCAAAATTGACTTCATTTTTGTATTCAGAATATCGAAATTAGCTTAGGGTGAATTTTTGTTATTTTTCTGAAAAAATTCAATTTTTGATGACTAGTGAAAAACACTGAGTTATTGTTTAAAACCAACATTTTATTTATATAATTATTAATTTTATTTAAATTTATTTTATGTCAAAATAGATATGTAATACCTATATATGTTCAATGTAATTCATTGGAGTCATTTTATAATAAGATTATATATATATAAATTTTATTGAACATTTTACCGTCTTTTACGCACCTCCTAGGAGCATTTGAAAATTTGCATAAAACATAATTTTACTACTTTTGTGAATTGTATTTCAAAAATCCGAGAGAACAGTTGATATCAATTCGTAAAATGTGGCTCAATGAGATGAAAATAATATTTAGTGAATAGTAACTTTTGACTTTTATTTACAACGATTAAAAGTAAATAGGGTAATTAAAGGTAAAAATGATATTATTTTTACCCTAACACATGTCCTAATTCTATTGGATAAGTGTAATTCATCCAAAAACAACATTAGGAATAAAATATGATCATTTAGGTCCGCATGAATTAGATTAGGATATTTATTTATATTTAATTCAAAGAAGAGTTAAAATTGTAAAATTCAATGTTTAATAACTAAAACATTTTTAATATAGGGTTACACATAAGATAAATTCAACTGTAAATATTCAATAGAAATATAAAAAGATTTCCTATATAATGGTATTTTATTTATATTTTTTAGACATTAAATAATTTAATTTATTTATGACAGAACGATGATTGAGTAATTACCTTATTAATGAAATATTAAAATTATTGATATTATTAATACCCAAATAAATGTAATTTGAGACATTTTATGAATTACACTAATTTTTAGGTTAATATGACATGTTAGGGTTTATTAAATGAATTTTTTTGAAGTAATAATACTGTTAGGAATTTAGCAAAAAAAAACACACACCAAATAGTGTCAAAATTGACATAAAAGAGTTTTTAAAACGAATATTATATTATTAATTGATATAATATTCCTAAAAATATAAGGTCAAAAAAATGACTTAGATAAGGTCATATATATTAATAATTAACCACTTGGGATTTTCTTGGCTTTTTATAGTAACGTTATTAACCATATAATATAAAAATATAAAGAGACATGGTAAATGTCAAACTAATTAACTAATAGTTAAATCTAAAAGATAAGGTCAATATAGTGACCCAAACCTATCTAAAAACTATTGGTTGATTTATTTTAGACCCATCCCCACCTTATAATTGAAATAAATCATTTTTATCCATTATAAAACGAATATTAATTTATTATAAAATAATATTTTAATTTTTTCCTAAGGTGCCCCTCACCCCTCTTATAAAAGGGAACTTCCCCTTATCCCATATTTACACCTTCAAAGCCATTTGGATCGACCAAACCCTTCCAAAATATCCTCTCAACTATCCTAAATTCATCCTAGAGGCATTCATTTAGATAGAAATCCAACTTAAGGAGCCCTTTTGATCAAATCAAAAGGAAGAACCCGAAGAAGTGGTAAATATTTCATCACCTCTTTCAAGTTCTTTTCTCATTCCACTTCCTCTTTCTTTGTTGTTTCAATTCTAAAATAATAAATCCAGTATCTTATATTTACTGTGATGTTAGTATAAAAATGGTACAACCCTATTCATTATTCTATCCATCCTATAAATGACAATGTCACTATAAATGCGTACGTACTGATTACTGTCTCCACGTCGTGGTGTAGTTTGTTATCCAAACACTTCATCATTTGGATGGGTATAATAATGATTATAAATTATGTAAATAATAAATATAACATTATAATGATTCTATATATATATTATATACCATCCAATTATATATAATTTTAATATCAAAATAATGATATTGTCGCCCGTGCGTATATACGGATTACCGTCTCCACGAACGTGATGAGATTCATTCCCCATCATACCCATTCAAGAATAATTTTCATTTGATGATTAACAATAATATTTAAAGAATTAATATAATTTTAAATATGAGTATGATACATCCTATCCATAACAAACATTACTTACGTAATAAATCATATAAAGGAAAATGAATCAGTTAACACCCAAAATGATGATACTACTGAAATATCATTAATAAAGCAATATTAAAAGATCATATATGATATCATATTAATGTATATGGTAATTGTATTATTTAATAAAAATAATTTCACCATTATACAGGAGGTTAAACTACCCTTGACCAAGGAAAACTTTAAGTTAAGGGTTAATTTCACAATCTCTTTACTTATCCGAGGTTGTTTTTACATAAGTATCTTCTGGGACCTCTTTATCATCCACATCTGTGTTTTCTTAAAAATGTTTTTCAAAACATTTTTAATATTTACTATACAATGGTGTAAATTAATTTATACCCTTATTTTACCATATATGTTTTGAAAGTAATCTTTCCATCGTTTTCCAAACGAGGTACTTTACGACCTTTTCGACAAAATTAAGATAAAAATTCCTTTTTTTAACTTATACGACGGGTGTGGTTATTCTTATCCATTATAACATCATAGAACCTTCCCTTATAAGATTATTAGAATATTTGGAAAACAAAAGTTTTATTTTATAATTATATGACTTTTAAATGTTTTCAAAATAGAAAGAGATATTTCTCTAAAAAAAGTTTTGATTTCATCTATGTCAACATCCTTTGATAGATTTTATGCTTATTTGAAGTTGATTTATTATTATACAAAACATCCATATTTTATTGAAGGTTTTGTGATATTTTTGAATTTGGATGTGTTATTTTTACACCATTCATGGTTTATGGATAAATCATTGACATTTCGTATGCTAGTTTTAATATGAATGTTTATGTTATGTTTAAACCTTTTCATATGAGGAATGCATTAGACTTAGTAAGTGACGGGTGGAACCCACTATAGCTCCTAGATGAATCATTATGTCTCATGAGACAAAATAGTGTCTTGGAATAAGGCCTTGAAAAAAATCTTATTTTTAGTCTTGGCACAAGGCCTTAACAATGTGGTTATGAAAGGCTGGCATTATGCATTCCATCATTATGAAAGTGGCTATTGATATTGCATGTGATTATTTGACTAGTAGAATATCCATGTGATTAAGTAAATGGAATTATCTGATTTTATCATTTCCATGTTATACTGAAGTTAATGTTTAAAAGGATTCTGTTTTAGTCTTACACATTTCCTTAAATGTTTATGATTATTTATGATTGTTTCCACTATATTGTTATTGTAACACCCGAGATTTTTATTTTATATAAATCATCAAAGTAATATTTTTCTACACAACACTTTCTTGGCTTGCTTTACACGAAATCGCGACCTTCCTCGATAGCTTGCGTCGTACGCAATACCGAGTTTCACTAAACAATGATATGCTATTAAAATATTATAAAAACTAGCCGTTATGAATAGTAATAACCAGTTTTTGAAATTTTATAAATTTTATTTTTCAAAATGGACTTCAATTTTGGATTCGGAATATCGAAATTATCCTAGGGTGAAATTTTGGTATTTTTTTGAAAACTTTCAATTTTTGATGAATAGTGAAACCACTAAGTTGTAGTTAAAAAACAGAATTTTTCATAAAACTTAATTTTACCGCTTCTGTGAGTGGAATTTAAAAAATCCGAGACACACAGTTGATGTCAGTAAGTAAAATGTGGTTCAATGAGATGAAAATAATTTTTTGGTGAATAGTAACTTTTTACTTTTTTTACCACGGTTAAAAGTAAATAGGGTAATTAAGGGTAAAGATGATATTATTATTATCCTAAAACATGTCCTAATTCTATTGGACAAGTGTAATTCGACCAAAAACAAACTTAGGAATAAAATATGACCATTTAGGCCCACTTGGATTAGATTAGGACATTTATTATTAATTTATTTAATGAAGGGTTAAAATAGTTAAAATCAAAGTTTAATAAGTAAATAATTTTTAATATGGGGTTATACATAAGATAACTTTGACTATAAATATTCATTAGAAATATCAAAAGACTTCCTACATAATGGTATTTTATTTGTAATTTTTAGACATTAAATAATTTAATTTATTTATGACACAACGATGATGCAGTAATTATCTTATTAATGAAATATTGACATAATTGATGTTATAAATGCCCAAATAAATATAATTTGATACTTTTTATGAATTCCACTAATTTTCTAGGTTCATAGGACATGTTAGTATTGATGTAATTAACGTTTTTCGAACTTATCATTCTGTTATGATTTTCAAAAAAATCAATTACGAAATAGTGTCAAAATTGACATAAAATAGTTTTTATAACAAATATTATATTATTAATTGTTATTTTATTACTAAAAATCTAAGGTTCGTCCAAATGACTTAGATAAGGTTATATATATTAGTAATAAACAACTTGTGGTTCATTAGGCGGCTTATAGTATGTTTATTAACCTTATAGTATAAGAACACAAGAAGAAACGATAAAAGTAAAATTATTTAACTTAATGTTAAATCTACATGATAAGGTTAAAATAGGAACCTAAACTTGTCTAAATTCTATTGGATGAGAGGATTTCGACCCATCCCCACCATAGCCTTTAAATAAATCAATTTGGAGCTATTTAAAACCGAACATTACATTAAAATAAAATAATATTTTTAGTTATTCCAAAGGTGCCCCTCTACTCTTTTATAAAAGGGCACCTCCTCCCTCTCTTCCTCACACCACTTTTACCCTTCAAGCTCGGCCAACCCCTGCCAATTAGGGGTGTCCATGGGTCGGGTTGGGTCGGGTTGATGGGGTTTTTGGACCCGACCCGGTCGAAAGAGGTCGGGTCGGGTTGGGTCGGGTCAGGCATGTTTTTTAGCTCCGACCCGACCCGACCCAACCCGTACTGAATCGGGTTGGGTCGGGTCGGGTTGATGGGTTTAAGGGGGAAAAAATTGACTTTTTCTGGATATCCCGCAGGACATCTCCGCTTCGACCCGGTGCAACCGATATCCCCTCCACCCAAGAAGAAGCTTCCTCTCTATGCCTCCATGTCATGCAATCAATATTCTTAAAAATGGAGGCAGTGGAGTATCCATCATGGTGGCAGGCGGGTGCTAATGAAGGCGTCAACGATCATGGTGGTTCTATGAGAATCCTCCCCAATCGTCTTCACCTCCGAGTAACAATCGCACTTACATACCCCCATTATCGAAAACACACCAAGAAAAACCAGTAGAACGATGCAAAAAAATTACAAATTATAATAGTTCTAAGTTAACTTACATGATCGAACTAAATCAATCGCTGCGCTCGAAAAATTCCAGCGCTTCTAAGTTCAGTTCCATGCTCGAAAAATTCCAGCGCTTCTCCTAAAAAATTGAAAGAATTTTTTTAGAATGATGTGAAAAAAAATTGATCCCCACTATAGAAAAATTTCAGCGCTTCTAGGTTTGGTTCCACGCTCGATCGAAATCAATAGCTTCCTGATCCTCTATGGTTGAATTCCTTGGATGAAACCCCAACAGTCATCTTGGATCTGGAGAAAAAAGAGCTCCCCTCCCTAGTGGATGTGGTGTCGTAGTCGTTGCCGAGACGGAGGAGGAAGGTGGCAGTGAGGTGATGGCCTTAGGGTTAGTGCGGTGGAGTGGTGGCCCTCAGACGAGGTGGAAGAGATGATGAACAGTAGGGAAGGCTATTCAGAAACAATAGTAGAGGCGGGGGTGATGCGCGGGAGTGACAACATTGGCTGAGCATGATGGATGGTTAGCATGGAGGAAGATGATGGAAATGGCCTCGGGTTGGGAGGGAGGGAGTAAATAGAGTGAAGTATGACAAGAAGGGGTCACACGAGAGGAATACCGCCTCGGCGAGTCGACGCAATGCAGGTGGCTATCGGGTTGGTTGGGTCGGGTTGGGTTATTTTTTTCCCAACCCGTGACCCGACCCAACCCGACCGGGTCGGGTCAGGTCGGTCGGGTTGGGTTGGGTCTGGACACCACTACTGCCAATTACTTCTCTCCACTTCTCTAGAGACATCCTAGAGGTCCTGGTCTTCTTCAAAGACTAATTTTAGTGCCCTAAAAGAAGGTCTCAAAGAAGCACTTCAAAGAAGAGGTAATGTCCGTTACCGATTCTTTCATCTTTATTTCTTCTTCCACTTCTTCTTATTTAGTTGTTTAATTATGAAGTAATAACATCAGTATCACTCATATACTGATATGTTATTATAAGTATGAAACAACCCTATTTCACCATCTATCCATCCTACGGAAAAAGAAATCACCGCGCGTGCGTACGTACGGAATACCGTCTCCACGTCGTGGTGTAATCTATTTTCCACCACCACCTTACTTGGATGGGTATAATGGTGTAAATAATGACTATATATGACTATTATAAAGTGATATTGATTCTGAAATAGTATACATACACTCCAATACAATTCCACGATCATAGGAACGATATCATCACTCGTGCGTACGTACGGAATACCGTCTCCACGATGTGATGCGACTCGTTCTACATGATCTTCATTTCATAATGATTATATAAATTAATTGAATGAATGAATATGATATATATTACAGTAATACCATTCTTGAAATGAGGTATCTATAACCTAAAGAGAAGAATAAGAATTTTTTCGACAAGACACTCATAAGAACAAAAAATTATAAACACCCGAATAACTAGTAGAAATGAAATATTACTAATAAGAAGCTAAGAATATGACAATATATGATATTATAAAAATAATTATGATTCTGGAATAAGTCAATAACATTATTTAAATCATTATACAGGAGGTTCGGACACTTACAAAGCAAGTCGGACCTAAGGTAAGGGAAATATCACAATCTCATTTTTATCCGAGGTTGTTTATACTTTAGTATTTACTGGGGTGTATTTTATCATCCACATCCATGTTTCCTCAATATGTAATATTATTTATATCCTCCTACAATTTTTTAAATCCAATTTTACCCTTCGGTGATTTTTTAGTAAAAGATATGAAAGGAATATTTTGTTGTTTTTCGTACGAGGTACTTTTTGACTTTTCCGACTAAAGTACGAAAAGAATGTTTTTTAACTTATACGGCATGAATGGATTTTTAAAACATTATTTCCAAGAAGCTTCCTTTACAAGTTTTCAAGTTTAATTTTAATCAATTTCTTTTAGTTTATAATTATATGACATGTTAAGAAAGGAAAAATGTTTTTGAAGTAGAAAGGATATTTTTCTCAAGAATGAAGTTCAAGTGTTTTATCAAAATTATTTTCCATCTAAGATAATAAAGGGTTATGTTTTTATCCCTATTATTAAATTGATTTTATTATGTTGTGATGGAATTATTTTTATGAATTCTTTTATCTTATATGAATTGTTTTATGATGTCATGATGTTTAAGATTCCCATTTGTATTACATGGGTTATGTAATGATGTATGATTTATGATTTTGTGGCACACATAAGAGTGGTATCATTATGAGATGGGTGGGACCTATATCTACCTCAAATGAATTGGGTAAAGATTTTATATCTCATGAGATAGACATGGATGGAACAGTAGGTTATACCGATTTAGTGAAACAGGACTGAAACGAGGGGAACTCGGTTCAGAAAGGGACTTTGTCCACTAATATAGTCTTGGCAATGAGTCTTGACTAACAAGAAATGATTCTCTATGATTATGTGTGTATGCCAAAAATTATCATGTTTTATGTTATGATTATTATGATTACATTTCACTACCATGATTTATCCCATGTTATGAAATTATGATCTCTTTTGCAGGTTAAGATTTCCAAAAGTTATGTGCTTGTGTATACGATGTGATTGATATTTCTTTTGTTTACCCTTACTGAGCATTTGAGCTCACCCTTTTGTATGTTTTCTTTCCCTAGGTCAGGAAGAAGGTTATTAAGTAAGGTATGCCAAAAGGGACTATAGATATGATGAAATAAATGGGAGGCAAAGTAGATGCTTTATGAACCAGTTGTTTATGTTTCCCAATTTCTAAAGACACTATACCTATATGGTCCTTTAGTGGTTTTGTTATATGTTGTAATAAGTTTGCTTCAATTTTTAAGTATTAACAATGTATGTAAATCATGGGTCATTATAGTTGGTATCAGAGGAAAGGTATAGTCAACCTTTGGAAACTAGGATGCGAAAGCCTTAGTAAGAACCCTAAGGATAAGTCTAAGCATAGAACACAATCTTAGTGTTTTAGAAATGGCCATGAATAACCTAGGATAAGACCTTAAGTGTGAAATTTTATTCTTGATTATGTAGTTTTGCTATTATAATTAGTGTTGCTCACACTATTCTTCTTGGTTTTAGTCAATGGCTGGAACCCGAAGGAACCGTGTTAATGCGGAATGCGACGGGCAATGCAATGATTGTCCCCCTGAGCAACCAAACGTTATGGGAGTTGGAATGCAAAATCTTGTGGCCATGCTCACACAACTTTATCAAGCTATGAATCATGCAGGACTTCCAAATGAGCAAAGTAAGGAGCAACATTCTGTTGAATCCTTCATGAGGCAACGTCCACCTTCTTTCAGCGGGTCTATTGATCCATTAGTTGCTGAACAATGGATTAGTACTATTGAAAAGATATTTTCAGTTCTTCAATGTTCTGAGCACGATAAAGTCATCTTAGCAGTGTATCGTTTGGAAGGTGATGCTGATCAATGGTGGAATCTTATTAAGAATACGAGGCAAATGGATGAAATTGAGTCCATGGAATGGGACGAGTTCAGGAACTTATTTTTCAATAAGTACTTCCCTCGTATTCTCCGAAAAAAGATGGAGAAGGAGTTTCTTGAACTGAAGCAAAAGGATGATGAATCTGTTGGTACCTATGAAGCAAATTTTACAAGACTTGTAAGGTACGCTTATGGTATTATTATCCAACCTGAGAGTAAGATCGATCGATTCTGTAGTGGCTTAAAACCAAGTCTTCGAAGGTCCATAGTCATAAGGGACTTCAATAGCTACGAGGAAATCATTCGATGTGCTCTCAAAGTTGAGATGGAAATTGGAGTAACCCATCAGTCATATGGGTTTGATAAGAAGAGGAAAATGGAATTCAAAGGAAAATCTAAAGAGCACACTGAAAAGAAGATGATATTTCACTTATGCTCAAAGTGTGGATAGAAACATGGAGGGAGTTGTCTTAAAGGGACAAGTAAATGTTTCAAATGTGGGAAGGAAGGTCATCGAGCATTTGAATGCCGCGATGATGGGAAGAAGATGTCTAATGATGCAAACAAAGGAAGGGATACACAAAATGAACCTACTACACTTCAATGTTTCAAGTGCAAGGAGATGGGGCATTATGCCAATAAATACCCTAATCCAAGGGTTGATGATGATGGTCGACGCCAACAAAATCTTAAGGCTAAAGACAAAGGAAAGTCACATGCAATTTCTATCAGCGATGTGGAGTACGATAATGATGTGGTGAAAGGTACACTTACCATCCACTCTAAAGTAGCAAATGTTTTATTTGATTCTGGATCCACCCACTCTTTTATTTTTGAAGAATTTTCTAAGGGTATCACCATATTACCTCAACAATTAGATGTTGAGTTAGCTGTGACAACACCTAATGGCACAACAGTCGCATCAAAAGTTTATAATTCTTCTCCGATCGAAGTTTGTGGGAATGTGCTTCCTGCAAATCTTGTGATCCTTCCTATAGTGGAATATTGTAACGACCCGAAATTTTGAATAAATCTTGTTTCCTAATTTCATGTGTTATTTTTTTATACTCAAAAAAAAATGTTTTATTTGATAAACATGATTATAAATAAAATGAGACCATTGGTTTTTGAGTGTTATATGACCATCGGTCAATATGACCACCGTGAACAAAATGTTTTGATTATTGTCTCTAAATTTAAGTAATCTTGGTTAATTATTATAGAAAGAAGATTTGATGGCCTCACCTAGTAGCCTTGGGCCGATCGAAGCCCATCTAACAGAGATTGGGAAGGAGGTAGCACCATTGGGCTTTGCTCTGGACCAAATCCAAGCCGAACTTCATCATGTGAAGCTAGAACGGAATCGCCTTCGCGAGAAGTTCAAACTGATAGAAATTACTACTCGGGCAATGTTGACTGACCCGCCCCAAAATTCTGTCACCCTAGCACACCTTACTCTTAGGTCTTATGCTGGTATTATAAGGGGTTATGTAACGAGACCGTAATTGCCTTGTGTAATCCTTTTTTTAAATAAAAATTTGGATTTCTTCTTATGATGATGTTTATGAATTTTCAAATGACCGGATAAATATTGTATGCATATTTTTGATGAATTTTAGAAAAAGGATATTTTATAAATGGTTGTGTAAACCTTAAATAATAAAAAATGTGTAATGATTTTCGAAAAATGGTCTTCTACAATTATGTTCAGTACGAAATTTAGAGTCTAATAAGATCAACTTGATTTTTGATGAATAGTAAATTATGAATAGTGATTTTATGATTAGGATTAGTAATATGACCAAATGGATTAGTAATATCACTTAAAGAAAGTTTTAAAATAATCTAGGCACCTTGATTAAGTATTGTGATTCAATAAAATAGTTAAATAACGGTTTCATTAATTATTATTCAAGTATTAGTTTTTTCGGGTGAATAGTGTTTTTTAATTAAAAATTTAATTAAAAATAATTAGAAAATTATTTTTTTAAAAATGACTTTATTTTTGAACTCAGAGCATCGATATTATGTTATGGTAATTTTTGGGGGTTTTTTCTGAAAAAATGAATTTTCGATGAATAGTGTTTTTATTTAAAAATTAAATTAAAAATATTTAGAAAATTATTTTTATAAAATGGAGTTCATATTTGTAATCAGAGCGTTGATATTTGGTGAAGGTGAAATTTTGGGATTATTATGAGAAAGTTGAATTTTTGATGAATAGTGAAAATACAGTTTTTAAGTTACGGGTGTTTAATGACATCATTAAATGATGTATTAAGTTTGTAATCAATATGTTCGAATTATGAATAGTGAGATAAGGTATGAGGTGTCCCAAGTGGCCAATACCATGGGCAAATACCATGGGCAAGCCAATGGTTTTGCCAAAACCACTAATGAGGTGTCCCTTTGCCATTAATGCCTTGTCCCCTCACTTTCCCTATAAATACCAAGCCATCCTCTCATCCATTCGACTCCCCACTCTTCCCCAACAAAGTTCTGGTCTCATTACCTCCCAAGGAGTCCTCCCAAGGTGCCCCAAGCCCTCAAGGTCCCAACCTTTGAGGTTTAAGAGTTACATTTTAAGGTAAGGGATCCGACCCCTCTCTTTCTTTTCAAATGATCTCTTTTATGTCATTCCTTTTATACTCCATGTTCTTATGTTGGAGGATGTTATTTTATATTCATCCTACTGCCTATTTCATGTTAATATGATGAGATACCCCCCTTGCTCTCATCAATTCGTTTTAAGAATGTTTAAGTGGCACCGTTAGGCTGCCGAATTTTTAAGGGATTCTTTCACCTTCCTCGTTTTCAAGTTCTATTTTCATTCAAGTCTTTCAAGTTCCTTTTTGTTATATTGGGGTATTATCTCTATATATATCATACTGGACTCTTATGTTCATATTATGAGAGACCCCATTTGATCTCTTCAATTCAGTATTTTGATGTTTTAAGTGGCGCCGTTAGGCTGCCGAATTTTTAAGTGGTTCTTCACCCTTCTCGTTTTGAAGTTCTACTTTCATGTCAATTCTTTCAAGTTCCTTTTTGTTATGTTGGGGTATGATCTATATATCTATCATACTGGACTCTTATGTTCATATGATGAGAGACCCCATTTGATCTCTTCAATTCAGTATTTTGTTGAAGTTTAAGTGGCGCCGTTAGGCTGCCGAATTTTTAAGTGGTTCTTCACCATTCTCGTTTTGAAGTTCTACTTTCATGTCAATTCTTTCAAGTTCATTTCTGTTATGTTGGGGTATGATCTCTATATCTATCATACTGTACTCTTATTTTAATATGATGAGATACCCTATTTGACCTTGTCAATTCAATTTTGTTGAAGTTTAAGTGACGCCGTTAGGCTGCCGAATTCTCACAAGAGAAATTTTTTTTTTCTTCCTTTCATGTTCTTCATTTCATATGGTATATTTTCAAATTTCATTACCATATTCTTAAATCTCTTATATTGTTTTCCCTATACTGTTTGATGGGTCATTTATGAATGTTTGACCCATGTCCCCTCTCTTCTCAATGTTTTCTAAAACCTTGTAACATAGCCGTTATGCTGCAGAATTTTCGTCTCAAAATGCCTCTCTCTCTTTTCTAAAAATTATTTTATGTTATAAAGTGAATACTCAAAGCTCTTATTTCTACAGGGGTATTCACATATATATCAAAATGTTCTATTTTAAATTCTGGTAATTACATACATGAAACCCTCTTTCCCTTTCCGTGGGTTTAAAGTGACGTAAAGATCATGTCTTTAAAGCAGTTTTTAAAACGTTATGATTATGAAATGAAACCCATTTATTTTATGCTATATGGGTTATTTATGAAATGTTTGATGATGATATATGTGGCTCACATTATAATAAAGGCAAATTTAAGGGTGCGCCCTGATAGCGCTCCAATGCATTGGGTAATGATGTAACCACTAGAGATTACAATTTTCACGATACCTTGGTGAATAACCTTGGTAATTTTAAAATGACACCTTGGGGATGGACCTTGGTGATATGTTCATGATTGTCTATGTTAAATGATGTAGCCACATCTTCAAGTTATGAAAAAGTTTTATTTTTATTCTGATATGCCTCATGTTTTCATTTTCATGCCTTAAAGTTCTTTTCATGACTTTATTGATGTATCCCAAGTTCATATGTAAAATGTTTCACTTGTTTCCCTTGCTGGGCCTTCTGCTCACCCTTTCTTTTGATGTATGTCCCCAGGTTATGAGATTCAGTAATGAGCCTAGGGTGAACATGAGGAGAAGCCTTTCAAGTGTTTAAGAAGAATTCATTATGTTGTTTTCATGTTTTAAGTTCCTGGTTTCCAAGACACTAAACCTTAAAGATCCTCAGTTTTGTAAAATGTAATTAAAGTTTATGTGATAAAAAGGTGGGATGCTATAGTTGGTATCAAAGGATGGTTTAGTTATTTGTGGAAATTAGGATATGAAAACTCTAGGAGGAACCCTATAGAAAAGTTTAATATAGGAAATTTTCCTGGTATTTTGGTGAGTATTGAGTAAGGGGTTGCCAAGCAAATACATCCCTGTCTGGATACGAGCAGGTAGAGGTGGCTCTGGCACAGATGTACATAGGGGTAAAACCCGAAAACACCGCTTTGAGCTAGACTCGAATGGGAACTGGTACACGACAACGGGCCTTGCTGCACTCTTGGTTACGACACTCCCGGGGGATATGCTTTGGTAAATTCATAAGCTTGGTATGAACCATTATTAAAGGAACAAAGATAAAATAAAATAAAGATTCACATAAGAATATATGATCATGGATAACCTAGATGGGAACCTAGGGGATCACAAGTTAGGGTATACTTTTCTTCTACAAGTTATCCTTATATGCTTTAAGTTCCTTTTCATGATTATTGGTTAAGTATTTAAGCCTCTAATTATACTTTATCTTCTTAGTTAATGGTGGGAAATGGAATAACGTGTCCCAACAACCAATGTGATAGGAAATGCGACAATTTCCGTATTAATATGTCAGAGATGATTAGGGGATTAAAAGATGATTATTATTTTGGAAGGCGTTCACTATTTTGGGGACCCTATATGATAGAGGTAAATAGATTACTATAGTATTTTCATTGAGGAGTAAGGTTGACTTATATTTTGAAGAATTGATGAATTTAAGGTGGACTTATAGTAATTTAGGTTACTTTTGGGAATGATTAACCTATCTTGGGTAAAATATGTTTAGGTTAGCTACTTTTGTTATAAGATGTTAGGAGTGGTTGATGTTGTCTGGAGATGAACAATGAAGTTGTTTTGGAAGACTATGTTATCAAATCCTTCTTTTATTTGGGTTTCAATCTTAGTTTGGTTTATTTTGAGGAATTTTAAGGACCGTTATTTATGGAGTGGTCTATGATGAACGTTGGGTAGTACCATGGAACTTTGAAGATTTAAAAGTAGGTTCTATTCCTATGGGATTCTTTCTTTTTGAAGAGTTGTTTTACCTTAACCTTTCTGTTTTTGGGATAATGTTTAAAGATAGAAGAAATAGATAGTTAATCTTTTGTAGATTATGTGATTCTATAGAAGATGATTCTTGTGCTTTTATGAGACCAAGTGTTTTTGAATTCTCATCATTTGGCGAAAAGATTAGTGTTGGTAGGGACTTGTTAAAGGATGAAACTCTACTTGAAGGTAGGTATATTTTCTTATGTTTTTGTTCTATGTAGTAAATGAAATCCTCAAAATTATGAAAAGAAACGTAAAAAAAAATGTTGTTGGTTTACGTTTCCTACTAGGTAATCAAAGACCGTTTACACACATCATAAGTTTGGGATTTTCTCATGGTTAACTTTCTCCTAATCATGTTCTCTATCACTCTCTCTCAGAACTGACCCTTTGTTTTTTTCCTCCATGTCCATGTTTTCCTACATGGAACCCGAGTGTGGGTTAACTCGGGTGGCCTTTGTACTTCCTTTTCTTTCTTTTAAAGTAATGGTGTTACTGACTCTTTTTCCGATGTGGGACTTTCAATGAAATTTCAAAACCCAATTTAAAAAAATTGCGAGGACGCAATTTCTTAAGGGGGGAAGATTGTAACGACCCGAAATTTTGAATAAATCTTGTTTCCTAATTTCATGTGTTATTTTTTTATACTAAAAAAAAAATGTTTTATTTGATAAACATGATTATAAATAAAATGAGACCATTGGTTTTTGAGTGTTATATGACCATCGGTCAATATGACCACCGTGAACAAAATGTTTTGATTATTGTCTCTAAATTTAAGTAATCTTGGTTAATTATTATAGAAAGAAGATTTGATGGCCTCACCTAGTAGCCTTGGGCCGATCGAAGCCCATCTAACAGAGATTGGGAAGGAGGTAGCACCATTGGGCTTTGCTCTGGACCAAATCCAAGCCGAACTTCATCATGTGAAGCTAGAACGGAATCGCCTTCGCGAGAAGTTCAAACTGATAGAAATTACTACTCGGGCAATGTTGACTGACCCGCCCCAAAATTCTATCACCCTAGCACACCTTACTCTTAGGTCTTATGCTGGTATTATAAGGGGTTATGTAACGAGACCGTAATTGCCTTGTGTAATCCTTTTTTTAAATAAAAATTTGGATTTCTTCTTATGATGATGTTTATGAATTTTCAAATGACCGGATAAATATTGTATGCATATTTTTGATGAATTTTAGAAAAAGGATATTTTATAAATGGTTGTGTAAACCTTAAATAATAAAAAATGTGTAATGATTTTCGAAAAATGGTCTTCTACAATTATATTCAGTACGAAATTTAGAGTCTAATAATATCAACTTGATTTTTGATGAATAGTAAATTATGAATAGTGATTTTATGATTAGGATTAGTAATATGACCAAATGGATTAGTAATATCACTTAAAGAAAGTTTTAAAATAATCTAGGCACCTTGATTAAGTATTGTGATTCAATAAAATAGTTAAATAACGGTTTCATTAATTATTATTCAAGTATTAGTTTTTTCGGGTGAATAGTGTTTTTTAATTAAAAATTTAATTAAAAATAATTAGAAAATTATTTTTTTTAAAAATGACTTTATTTTTGAACTCAGAGCATTGATATTATGTTATGGTAATTTTTGGGGTTTTTTCTGAAAAAATGAATTTTCGATGAATAGTGTTTTTATTTAAAAATTAAATTAAAAATATTTAGAAAATTATTTTTATAAAATGGAGTTCATATTTGTAATAAGAGCGTTGATATTTGGTGAAGGTGAAATTTTGGGATTATTCTGAGAAAGTTGAATTTTTGATGAATAGTGAAAATACAGTTTTTAAGTTACGGGTGTTTAATGACATCATTAAATGATGTATTAAGTTTGTAATAAATATGTTCGAATTATGAATAGTGAGATAAGGTATGAGGTGTCCCAAGTGGCCAATACCATGGGCAAATACCATGGGCAAGCCAATGGTTTTGCCAAAACCACTAATGAGGTGTCCCTTTGCCATTAATGCCTTGTCCCCTCACTTTCCCTATAAATACCAAGACATCCTCTCATCCATTCGACTCCCCACTCTTCCCCAACGAAGTTCTGGTCTCATTACCTCCCAAGGAGTCCTCCCAAGGTGCCCCAAGCCCTCAAGGTCCCAACCTTTGAGGTTTAAGAGTTACATTTTAAGGTAAGGGATCCGACCCCTCTCTTTCTTTTCAAATGATCTCTTTTATGTCATTCCTTTTATACTCCATGTTCTTATGTTGGAGGATGTTATTTTATATTCATCCTACTTCCTATTTCATGTTAATATGATGAGAGACCCCCCTTGCTCTCATCAATTCGTTTTAAGAATATTTAAGTGGCACCGTTAGGCTGCCGAATTTTTAAGGGATTCTTTCACCTTCCTCGTTTTCAAGTTCTATTTTCATTCAAGTCTTTCAAGTTCCTTTTTGTTATATTGGGGTATGATCTCTATATATATCATACTGGACTCTTATGTTAATATGATGAGAGACCCCATTTGATCTCTTCAATTCAGTATTTTGATGTTTTAAGTGGCGCCGTTAGGCTGCCGAATTTTTAAGTGGTTCTTCACCCTTCTCGTTTTGAAGTTCTACTTTCATGTCAATTCTTTCAAGTTCCTTTTTGTTATGTTGGGGTATGATCTATATATCTATCATACTGGACTCTTATGTTCATATGATGAGAGACCCCATTTGATCTCTTCAATTCAGTATTTTGTTGAAGTTTAAGTGGCGCCGTTAGGCTGCCGAATTTTTAAGTGGTTCTTCACCATTCTCGTTTTGAAGTTCTACTTTCATGTCAATTCTTTCAAGTTCCTTTCTATTATGTTGGGGTATGATCTCTATATCTATCATACTGTACTCTTATTTTCATATGATGAGATACCCTATTTGACCTTGTCAATTCAATTTTGTTGAAGTTTAAGTGACGCCGTTAGGCTGCCGAATTCTCACAAGAGAAATTTTTTTTTTCTTCCTTTCATGTTCCTCATTTCATATGGTATATTTTCAAATTTCATTACCATATTCTTAAATCTCTTATATTGTTTTACCTCTACTGTTTGATGGGTCATTTATGAATGTTTTACCCATGTCCCCTCTCTTCTCAATGTTTTCTAAAACCTTGTAACATAGCCGTTATGCTGCAGAATTTTCGTCTCAAAATGCCTCTCTCTCTTTTCTAAAAATTATTTTATGTTATAAAGTGAATACTCAAAGCTCTTATTTCTACTGGGGTATTCACATATATATCAAAATGTTCTATTTTAAATTCTGGTAATTACATACATGAAACCCTCTTTCCCTTTCCGTGGGTTTAAAGTGACGTAAAGATCATGTCTTTAAAGCAGTTTTAAAACGTTATGATTATGAAATGAAACCCATTTATTTTATGATATATGGGTTATTTATGAAATGTTTGATGATGATATATGTGGCTCACATTATAATAAAGGCAAATTTAAGGGTGCGCCCTGATAGCGCTCCAATGCATTGGGTAATGATGTAACCACTAGAGATTACAATTTTCACGATACCTTGGTGAATAACCTTGGTAATTTTAAAATGACACCTTGGGGATGGACCTTGGTGATATGTTCATGATTGTCTATGTTAAATGATGTAGCCACATCTTCAAGTTATGAAAAATTTTTATTTTTATTATGATATGCCTCATGTTTTCATTTTCATGCCTTAAAGTTCTTTTCATGACTTTATTGATGTATCCCAAGTTCATATGTAAAATGTTTCACTTGTTTCCCTTGCTGGGCCTTCTGCTCACCCTTTATTTTGATGTATGTCCCCAGGTTATGAGATTCAGTAATGAGCCTAGGGTGAACATGAGGAGAAGCCTTTCAAGTGTTTAAGAAGAATTCTTTATGTTGTTTTCATGTTTTAAGTTCCTGGTTTCCAAGACACTAAACCTTAAAGATCCTCGGTTTTGTAAAATGTAATTAAAGTTTATGTGATAAAAAGGTGGGATGCTATAAATATGATGGGATTCTTGGCATGGATTGGATTTCTCTACATGGAGCTCATATCAATTGCCAAATAAGGGAAGTCACATTTCATATTCCAGATCAATCTATGATCGTCTATCGATGCAAGGATGAACATAACCTTCCAGTGGAAATTTCTTCCATTTTATGGGTATTGATTCCACTAAATGAAGGTTATTTATCTCAAATGGTTGGTGAGAAACTCACGATTAAGAATATTCCCATTGTACGGTTGTTTGATGATGTATTTCTGGAGGAATTACCGGGTCTTCCACCAAATCGTGAAGTTGAGTTTTCAATGGAACTCGTATCGGGTGCTTTGCCTATTTCAAAGACACCTTATAGAATGGCCCCAATTGAGTTGTAGGAATTGAAGAAGCAACTCCAAGTGAATCTTGATAAGGGATTCATACGCCCTAGTGTGTCACCTTGGGGAGCACCTGTTCTATTTGTTAATAAGAAATATGGATCAATGAGACTCTGCATTGATTATCGAGAACTTAACAAGATCACTATCAAGAACAAATATCCTCTCCCGCGCATTGATGACCTATTTGACCAACTACGCGGAGCTCAATACTTTTCCAAGATTGATCTTCGTTCAGGGTATCATCAATTAAGGGTCAAAAGGGAGGATATACCAAAGACGACTTTTCGTACAAGGTATGGACACTATGAATTTATAGTGATGCCATTTGGTCTTACTAATGCCCCTACTATCTTCATGGATCTGATGAATAGAGTCTTTAGAGACTATCATGATCAATTTGTGGTAGTCTTTATAGACGATATTCTTGTCTATTCAAAGAGAAAGGAAGAACATGAAGATCACTTGAGAATTATATTGAAGACCCTGAGAAAGGAGAAGCTTTATGCCAAATTTACCAAGTGTGAATTTTGGCTTCAAAAAGTTGCATTTTTGGGTCACATAATCTCAAAAGAGGGGATATCTGTGGATCCAGCAAAAACAGAGGTTATCGAAAGATGGTCGAGACCAACAACAGTAACTGAGATCCGAAGTTTTCTTTGTTTGGCTGGATATTATCGACGTTTTGTGAAAGATTTTTCACGATTATCTAATCCAATCACCAAGTTGACTCGGAAAGGTGTTAAGTTTGTATGGACGGAGGAATGTGAAGAGAATTTCAAGGAGTTTAAAATAAGGTTATCCAGTGCACCTGTGCTCACACTGCCTTGTAGTGGAGAAAGGTTTGTGATCTACAGTGATGCATCCAAGAAGGGATTGGGGTGTGTTCTTATGAAAAATGATATGGTGATAGCTTATGCCTCACGACAGTTGAAAATCCATGAGCAAAATTACCCAACACATGATTTGGAGTTAGTTGCGGTAATATTTGCATTAAAGATTTGGAGGCATTACCTTTATGGTGAAAGGTGTGATATTTATACTGATCATAAAAGTTTAAAGTATATTTTCACACAAAAGGAGCTGAATATGCGCCAAAGAAGATGGTTGGAGATGATTAAGAATTATGACTGCTCAATCCATTACCACCCTGGGAAAGCAAACAAGGTGGCAGATGCATTAAGTCGACAAGACCATGCTAGTTTATCCATGATGAAGATCACAAAAGATCCAATATTTATGGATTTACAAAGGATGGATCTTGGAATTATAATGGAAGGGGAAAAATCTTATATTTCTCAAATGAATGTTCAACCATCTATACATGTGAAGATTAAAGAGGCACAGAAAGAAGATGTCAAGTTACAAAAGAAGGTGAGAAATGTTCCTGAATTCAACCTTGATTGTGATGGGATAATAAAGTTCAGGAATTGGGTTTGTGTTCCTCCCATCCCCGAATTAAAGAAGGAGCTACTGGATGAGGCTCGTAGTTCTTCATTCTCTATTCATCCTGGAAGCACGAAGATGTATAGGGACCTGAAAGAGTACTTCTGGTGGGATGGCATGAAAAGAGATGTTACTGAATATGTCTCTCGATGCTTGGTTTGTCAGTAAGTTAAAGCTGAGAGACATAAGTCTAAGGGGATGTTACAACCATTACCCATACCCGAATGGAAATGGGAAAAAATCACTATGGACTTTGTCACAGGACTTCCTAAAACATCCAAATGCAATAATGCTATCTGGGTCATAGTTGATCGTCTTACAAAGTCTGCACACTTCATTGCTATTAGAGAGGATATCTCTCTGGATCAGCTTTCCAGGATATATGTAAAAGAAGTGGTAAGATTGGATTGAGTACCACTTTCTATTATATCTGATCGGGATCTGAGATTTACCTCGAAGTTCTGGCGAAGTCTTCTACATACTCTGGATACAGAGTTCAGTTTCAGCACTGCTTATCATCCTCAGACAGACGGTCAGTCTGAGAGAACAATTCAAACCCTAGAAGATATGTTGAGAGCTTGCTCTATAGATTTCAAAGGTGGTTGGGATCAACACCTACCTTTGGTGGAATTTTTTTATAATAATAGATTTCACTCCAGTATTCAGATGGCTCCTTATGAAGCTCTCTATGGAACGAAATGCAGGACTCCAACTTGCTGGGATGAAGTTGGGGAAAGAAAGCTATTAGGACCTGATCTCGTTGATGAAATGGCAGAGAAGGTCAGATCTATTCAACAACACATAAGAGCAGCTCAGAGTCGACAGAAAGGTTATGCCGACAGCCGAAGAAAAGACCTAGAGTTTGAAGTGGGTGATAAAGTGTTCTTACGAATATCTCCCTGGAAGAGGGTTATGAGATTTGGAAAGAAGGGGAAGTTGAGCCCTAGATATATCGGTCCTTTCGAAATACTAGATAGTGTTGGGAAGGTAGCTTACCGATTGGCGCTTCCACCGAATCTCTCTCAAGTTCACGATGTGTTCCATGTATCTCTCCTAAGAAAGTACATACCTAATCCTTCACATGTACTTAGCTCAGAAGTTGTACCACTGGAGCAAGATCTTTCTTATGAAGATCAACCGATAGAGATTCTGGATCATAGCGAAAAATTCCTACGAAACAAGACCACTCGATTGGTGAATGTTTTATGGAGGAACCACCAATTAGAAAAGCTACATGGGAGCTTGAGGATATGATGAGGGAGAGGTATCCTCATCTGTTTATTACAAAGTGACGAATTTCAAGGGTGAAATTCATTTTAAGGGGGGTAGAATGTAACACCCGAGACTTTTATGTTATATAAATCATCAAAGGAATCTTTTTCTACACAACACTTGCTTGGTTTGCTTTACACGAAATCGCAACCTTCCTCGATAGCTTGCGTCGTACGCAATACCGAGTTTCACTAAACAACGATATGCTATTAAAATATTATTAAAACTAGCCGTTATGAATAGTAATAACCACTTTTTGAAATTTTATAAATTTTATTTTTCAAAATGGACTTCATTTTTGGATTCGGAATATCGAAATTATCCTAGGGTGAAATTTTGGTATTTTTTTTGAAAACTTTCAATTTTTGATGAATAGTGAAACCACTAAGTGGTAGTTAAAAAACTGAATTTTTCATAAAACTTAATTTTACCGCTTCTGTGAGTGGAATTTCAAAAATCCGAGAGACACGGTTGATGTCAGTAAGTAAAATGTGGTTCAATGAGATGAAAATAATTTTTTGGTGAATAGTAACTTTTTACTTTTTTTTACCACGGTTAAAAGTAAATAGGGTAATTAAGGGTAAAGATGATATTATTATTACCCTAAAACATGTCCTAATTCTATTGGAAAAGTGTAATTCGACCTAAAACAAACTTAGGAATAAAATATGACCATTTAGGCCCACTTGGATTAGATTAGGACATTTATTATTAATTTATTTAAAGAAGGGTTAAAATTGTTAAAATCAAAGTTTAATAAGTAAATCATTTTTAATATGGGGTTATACATAAGATAAATTCGACTATAAATATTCATTAGAAAGATAAAAATATTTCCTACATAATGGTATCTTATTTTTAATTTTTATACATTAAATAATTTAATTTATTTGTGACACAACGATGATGCAGTAATTATCTTATTAATGAAATATTGACATAATTGATGTTATAAATGCCCAAATAAATATAATTTAGACATTTTATGAATTCCACTAATTTTCTAGGTTAATATGACATGTTAGTATTGATTTAATTAACTCTTTTCTAACTTATCATTCTGTTATGATTTTCACAAATATAAATTACTAAATAGTGTCAAAATTGACATAAAATAGTTTTTAAAACAAATATTATATTATTAATTGTTATTTTATTCCTAAAATTCTAAGGTTTGGCCAAATGACTTAGATAAGGTTATATATATTAATAGTAAACAAATTGTGGTTCGTTTGGCTGCTTATAGTAAGTTTATTAACCTTATAGTATAAGAACACAAGAAGACACGATAAAAGTACAATTATTTAACTTAATGTTAAATCTACATGATATGGTTAAAATAGGAACCTAAACTTGTCTAAATTATATTGTATGAGAGGATTTTGACCCATCCCCACATTAGCCTTGAAATAAATCAATTTTGAGCTATTTAAAACCGAGCTTGACTTTATAATAAAATAATATTTTTTGTTATTCCAAAGGTGCCCCTCTCCTCCCTTATAAAAGGGCACCTCCTCCCTCTCTTCCTCACACCACTTTGAGCCTTCAAGATCGACCAACCCCTGACAATTACTCCTCTCCACTTCCGTAGAGACATCCTAGAGGTCCTGGTCTTCTTCAAATACTAATTTTAGTGCCCTAAAAGAAGGTCTCAAAGAAGCACTTCAAACAAGAGGTAATGTCCGTTAGCGATTCTTTCATCTTTATTTCTTCTTCCACTTATTCTTCTTTAGTTGTTTAATTATGAAGTAATAACATGAGTATCACTAATATACTGATATGTTATTATAAGTATGAAACAACCCTATTTAACCATCTATCCATCCTACGGAAAAAGAAATCATCGCGCGTGCGTATGTACGGAATACCGTCTCCACGCAGTGGTGTAATCTATTTTCCACCACCACCTTACTTGGATGGGTATAATGGTGTAAATAATGACTATATATGACTATTATAAAGTGATATTGATTCTGAAATAGTATACATACACTCCAATACAATTCCACGATCATAGGAACGATATCATTACTCGTGCGTACGTACGGAATACCGTCTCCACGATGTGATGCGACTCGTTCTACATGATATTCATTTCATAATGATTATATAAATGAATTGAATGAATGAATATGATTTATATTACACTAATACCATTCTGGAAATGAGGTATCTATAACCTAAAGTGAAGAATAAGAATTTATTCGACAAGACACGCATAAGAACAGAAAGTTATAAACACCCGAATAACAAGTAGCAATGAAATATTACTACTAAGAAGCTAAGAATATGACCATATATGATATCATAAAAATATGTATGATTCTGGAATAAGTCAATAATATTATTTAAATCATTATACAGGAGGATCAGACACTTACAAAGAAAGTTGGACCTAAGGTAAGGGAAATATCACAATCTCATTTTTATCCGAGGTTGTTTATAATTTAGTATTTACTGGGGTGTATTTTATCATCCACATCCATGTTTCCTCAATATGTAATATTATTTATATCCTCCTACAATTGTTTAAATCCAATTTTACCCTTCGGTGAGTTTTTAGTGAAAGATATGAAAGGAATCTTTTGTTGTTTTTCGTATGAGGTACTTTTTGACTTTTCCGACTAAAGTACGAGAAGAATGTTTTTAACTTATACGACATGAATGGATTTTTAAAACATTATTTCCAAGAAGCTTCCTTTAAAAGTTTTCAAGTTTAATTTTAATCAACTTCTTTTAGTTTAAAATTATATGACATGTTAAGAAAGGAAAAATGTTTTTGAAGTAGAAAGGATATTTTCCTCAAGAATGAAGTTCAAGTGTTTTATCAAAATTATTTTCCATCTAAGATAATAAAGGGTTCTGTTTTTCTCCTTATTATTAAATTGATTTGATTATGTTGTGATGGAATTATTTTTATAAATTCCTTTATCTTATATGAATTGTTTTATTATGTCATGATGTTTAAGATTCCCATTTGTATTACATGGGTTATGCAATGATGTATGATTTATGATTTTGTGGCACACATAAGAATGGTATCATTATGAGATGGGTGGGACGTATATCTCCCTCCAATGCATTGGGTAAAGATTTTATATCTCATGAGATAGACATGGATGGAACGGTAGGTTATACCGATTCAGTGAAACAGGACTGAAACGAGGGGAACTCGGTTCAGAAAGGGACTTTGTCCACTAAGATAGTCTTGGCAACGAGTCTTGACTAATAAGAAATGATTTTCTATGATTATGTGTGTATTCCACAAAGTTTCATGTTTTAAGTTATGATTATTGTGATTACATTTCACTGCCATGATTTATCCGATGTTATGAAATTATGATCTCTTTTGCAGGTTAAGATTTCCAAAAGTTATGTGCTTGTGTATACGATGTGATTGATATTTCTTTTGTTTACCCTTACTGAGCATTTGAGCTCACCCTTTTTTATGTTTTCTTTCCCCAGGTCAGGAATAAGGTTATTAAGTAAGATATGACAAAAGGGACTATAGATATGATGAAATAAATGGGAGGAAAAGTAGATGTTTTATGAACTAGTTGTTTGTGTTTCCCAATTTCTAAAGACACTATACCTATACGGTCCTTTCGTGGTTTTGTTATATGTTGTAATAGGTTTGCTTTAATTTTGAAGTATTAATAATGTATGTAAAGCATGGGTCGTTATAGTTATCTTTACTGAGCATCCGATCTCACCCCTTTCTATGTTTAATTTTTCCAAGGATACAAAGAAGGATATTATGACTGACCTACAGGGATAGTCTAAGGGATATGAGTGTGGCCTATGGAGACTATTTTGTTTTAGTTTTTCAATTTATAATGTAATGTAAAACTTATTAATGTATCTTGTATTTCCAAATCTACTAAACTAATCGGTCTTTCAAGACTTGATCTTTTGTGATCATGCCAATGTTATGTAATAATTCACCGACTCTAGGTAACTTGGGTCGGGGCCTTACAAATTTTTTCAGATATTTGGACTTGATTTGAGTTTATGATATTTTCATGCATTGGTTTTATTATTCATATTCATTTACATGAGTATATTTCCCAAATATTCATCTCATCCCTGATACATCCTCTGAGAAAAATATTTCCCATTATTTCTACAATATAATTCCTATGAAACATAGGATTATTATCTTCAATAACTTTCTTAGAATATTATCAAATCTATTGATAAAAAGAAACACTTTTAATATTATTGAGACACATTTTTTGTAAACCATTTATACTTATAGTAAGATTTAATTAATCCCTTTTAATCCCATTGAATACATGAACAAACTTTTTGAAAATGAGTCCTGTTGAAAACCCATATTATCCATTCCATCCTTTCTATAAATGAATTGAATTATATTAAAAATAATAAGTGTGGGGAAGGTATTTTCCACGGCGTACCAAGATATACTTCACTAAGGACATTTTTATGGGGGTTTTCCATTATTAGTTTAGGAGAGTCCATAAAATATTTTATTTTATTTGAATTTTATAGCACCCCCGGTTTCAGTTAATAAACCCTTTATTTATGTAAATTATGTATATACAATAGAGGGGTTAATTTAGGGAAGGTTTCAGGGAGTTTTGGAATGTTTTTGGTGATTTTTTGAAGGTATATGGTTTGAGAATAGTTAGTAGAAACAATGTAACACCTATATAAAACCTTATAAAAGAAAACATGGTTAATTGTGTTGGTGAATGGTTGAAACTTAGTTATTCCAAACTATGAGGAAACCCAATTGAAACTACGAAAAGTGGAATAGAGTTATAGAGAATGGTTGGAACATAGTTTGTATAACCAAGTAAATAGTGTTTTGAGATATCGGATGGCATATGGTTTTTTCATGGTTTTCCTAACCGTGTGCCTCAATCATGAAAAATTAAACATTAGATTTGGTATTTTTTATCTAATATGTTTTATCATTTTAACACCATTCCCCTCAAAAAAATAATATAAGTCAAAATCCACAATTCTAAATGGTTTTGGAGGCTTTCCCCTTTGATCCAAGAGTAGTCTATTGGTGAATCTTAGTTCTTTGGAGGCTAAATTCCATTATAAGTTCCCGTTCTTGGTGATTTTCCTTAGTTTTATTCTTCATCCCTATCTTATATTCATGGAACTAAATATTTGGGGATATATTCATGTCGTATGATTCCAATAATGACTAAATATGGTTTTTTAATGATAGGGAACAAGATCTAAGGTATTTTATTTAAGATTTATGCCACGTATGTTGAAGAATTTATGTCATTATTTATTTTCACCTATGTTTGTGAGGTAGGTGGATTCAATCATGACTCCAATTATTATAATGTGAAATATTTATTTCAAATTGATTTATCTTCCTGAATTGAATTGTGAAATTATTGTGAAAATATTAATGGAAACCCTATTTAGTGATGGTGGGTGGAATTGTAGTAATGGGTTGTTTTTGTGGAAAGTGAAATTGGTTTCCTGATTTAAAAACAATTATTTTAAAATGGTTGTTTGGTTATGGTGGAAGGAAATTAGTTGGAAATGTTTTTACAATAAAAAAGAATTGTTTTTTTGTAATATTATGACAATAATGGTATGCCAATGGTTTGGCATAAATGGTGAGTGTGAATTTAATGGGATGGATAATGGAATTTCAGTACCACCATCAAAGGTATGGAGTATGGATGTGACGTTCCACCATTAATAGTATTACAAAGATTGAGTGTGTATATATGTGGAATGGAATGGGTAGTACCATAGAGATTTTTTAAATGGGTTGAATACATTTTTTTCTTTCCATGGAAAACTATTTTTCTTAGAAATGGTTTGAATTTGTTATAAATTTTTTAAAATTGTTTTTTATAAATTTTATATATATATTTTATATCATGTTCATTCCTAGTGTCATGAGAAGGGAAGTCATTTTGGGGAAAACATCCTAAGTTTTATACTCACACCCTTCTTGGTCACTATGGTGTGTTTGCAGATGTTTTATATCAAGACACATGTAAAGAGAATGTATCTCATTTATTTAGTGATAAACCATGATTCCTTAGGCATGGATTGTGGAGTAGGATCTTGGATCATGTTTGGATATTTTGAGTTGGTGTCTTTAGAGTCTTTGAGTTTGGTTAGTTTGGTTTCCTCTTTTACTCTAATATAGTTTGGTCTTTTTTGTTGGATTGGTTATACTTTTGAGTTGTAATAATCTTTACTCATGCATCATATAGTTGTGGGTTTGGTTATGGTTATCTTGTTTTGGTTGCTTATTTTCAAAGGAAAAACCATCCCCCAACTATTTATGATGTCCTTCGAATTTATTTCCATAATTTGGTGTCTTGGTGATATAACCTAAGACCAAGTAATGTCACCTCCTATTCATAAACCAATGGGTGAGGGGTGGGATGTTACAAATGGTATCAGTATCTGTCAATCCTTCATTCATTTTGGAAAAAATGGTATTGGGTTTTCATTCTTGGAGTTGGAAAATTGTTCTTGATTAGTCCTTGAAATGGTATAGTAGAAATGAGTTGGATAGTTAGGAATTGAAATATAGAGCATAAAGAGGTGTACCTAACCAACTTATTCTGAAATTCTTGTTATCAGAGAGTTTGGTATATATGTTTTTTGAGACACTTATAGAATTGGTAACCTCATCATAATGGGTTTAGCTGATGGTGAGATCATGACATGAATTTATAGTAATTACTTTACTCTAAGAGTGAAAATTTCATTTTTTCTAATGATTTATGATTTGGGTGAAAAAGTGTTTCTTTTTTAAAATAGTTGAAAATGGATTGATTTTCAATGATCATGGTGGAATTTTCAAAAATGATTTTAAATTTGAAAAATTTAGAATTTTGGAAAGAAATGTTGTGATATGTGTGATATGGTAAATTTAAAAATGTTAATCCTTTACTTACTAGAGAGTGAGACTAAATGGAATTTTTTATGGTTATAGAAAATGGAACTAGTGAAGAATAGAAGAAACCAACCAAAAAAACTACTGAGAATTTGGTTTCACCTAATCCAATGGTGATCCAATGCCCAGTTCAGTGTGTTATATAGTATTTTTAAATAATGGATAGATATAAAAGATGGGACGAACCAAAGAAAGTGGATCGTTTCACTTAGTTCCAAAAGAAGAATACAGCCATATTTTAGGGTGATTTTGGAACTGGAAAAAGTAATGGTTTGGATAAATAGGATGAATAAAATATTTTATTTCTTAGAAAAACTAGTTGAGTTGAAATTCAAGTCGGTAACATACACCTTAGAGGATCTTTCATGCTAGTGGTGGGATTCAGCAATTTAGGATCAATTGGACCAAAGCATTGAATGAGAGGATTTTGAAGAACTGTTTACCAAATAATTCTATCCTCACATGTTTGGAATTTATAGAATGATATAATTTTTTATCATGATAAAGTAGACCCTATCAGTGATAGAGTATGTGGCTAAATTCACGAATATTGTCTACTTTTCACTATAAGTTACTACTAGTGCGTCATTGAAGGAACACATTTTTTAATTATGTTTAAGACAAAAATCACTTGAATATTTCCATGATTTTTATAACAGATTATACATAGATGGTAAATAGAGAGATAGTGTAGGAAAGATACATATCATGGAATATGGGTAGAGAAATAATGTTCATACCCATGGGAAATGGTGTGAACTGTAATGTTAGAAATAAGCATAGGAAGGAAAACTATTTCCAAGTTAGTGGTATGAATCAGAATCAGATAGTTAGATTAGTGAATATTATTCCAAAACAAAATTTCAATAACAGATGTTTTTAGTGTGGTTAATTGGACCATATCAAGAGATATTGTATAGAACCCCCTTGATAATGCCACAATTTAAACCATATAGGGAATATTCAGTGCTATTGTCACAATCCTCCAAGGTTGGGTGATCGAGACACATCTCATGTTTCACAGACATCATATGATTCGACTAGATGAGGGAAGAAAAAAATTTCTCCTCAGTAGAACCAAGGAATCCAGGGTGATTCTAGTAATACCATGAGTCCTCTATAAGTGAAATCTCAATAGGGTTATGAATAATAATGTGTAGTGAGTAAGAAACTGTAAAGAGTTGAGCTAGTTATTATGTATGATCAGTTGGGTTCTTTATGGTGAGAGGTGTGATTCTTTTTAATTCTAACCTTATGCATGATTTTTTGATATGGGTGAATCCTATTCATTTATTTATTCTTTTTGTATTGATATTCTAGGTTTTAATGTTGAGTTGATGCCTTCTATTTTGAGACATCACACTTCTCTTGGTCAAATAGATTGTAAAGCATTTATTTAAAAATCATGTTATATATAAATTGATGGAGTTGAGTTGATATAGGATTTATCTATTATTGGGATGGATGTTTATGAAATAATCTTGAGAATGGGTTGGTTGAAAATGTTCAATGATCACGTTGACTATTATACATGAAGGGTTGGTTTTATGACTGATGATGGTGTTGAGAATCTCTTTAGAGGAGACTAGAATGTAATGGAAGGTTCAAATAGATTTTTGGAACTAGTATTTGAAACAATATCATACTAGTTGGTAGTCTTGACTTTAAAATCAATGGATGAGAGTTGGGATAATAGTTTTCTAGCAGTTGTTGATTAGTTTCCTGATGTTTTTCCTGATAAATTTTTAGGGTTTCCACCCATAATATAAGTGGAGTTTACATTTGATCTTTTATTAGGGAATAGCCCTTTATCACTTCCATCTTATTGGATGACACTAACAGAATTAAAGGAATTGAAAATCTAGTTGGAAGAGTTTGAAAGAAAATGGTTCATTCATCCTAGTATATCTCTATGGGATATAATGGGTTTGGTTGCGAAGAAGGTGTATATAACTCTTTGGATATGTGTTTATATTATTTTAATCTTAAAAACTTTATGATAAATAATTGGTATCCACTTCCATGCACTGATGATCTTTTCTATCAATTGAGGTGATCCCAATAGTTCTCTAAAAATGAATTGGGATTAGGATATCACAATTTGTTGGTTTGGAAGGAGGATATTTCGAAGATAGTTTTCAAGAATAGATATGGCCATTATGATTATGTGGTTATTCCATTCGATCTTATGAATGCACCATCAATATTTATGACATTGATAAATTAGATATTTCAAAGGTATCTGGATTCTTTTATGGTGGTATTTCTGGATGACATAATGATGTATTTTATGAAAAATGTTGAGAATGAGCAACACATGGATATACTGTTGGTTATCTTGAAGAATATTTAGTTTTATGTCAAAGTTTAAATGTTTGTTTTTATGATATAAGAGGTATGTTTTAATGTCCATGTTATCTCTAAAAGAAGTGTTTTTTGTGGATCTAGAAAAAATATAGGTTGTTATATCTTGGAAACATAAAAAAATGTCTTTGAGATACAAAATTTTCTTGGTCTATTGAGTTATTATTAAAAGTTTGTTTGTAAAATTTCATGAAAATATTCACCAGTGAATGAATTTACAAGGAATGGTGTTCCACTTCAATGGAATGAGGGATGTAAAAGTAATGTTCAAGAGCTTAAATTTATCCTTACATCGCACCAATGATGATTTATTAGAATTAAGACAAGGGTTTGTGGTGTACTGTGATGATTCAATACTAGGGTTGGTATGCGTTCTCATGCTGGGAGGTCATGAAGATGCTTATGGATCATGGTAGTTATAGTTTCATGAAAATAACCAGAAAACAACAGATTTTGAACTAGCTATTGTAGTATATTATTTTAATACTTAGCATCATTGCATATTTGATGATAAATTTATGGTGTCTACAAATCATAAGATCTTGAAATACATTTTCTCACAAATATATTTGAACCTATGAAAAATAAGATGGATGGAGTACCTCAAAATATTTGACCTGGACTTTATGTATACCCCATGAAAAGGGAATTAGATGGTAAATTAAATAGGTATAAATTCATAAAGTCAATTCGAGAAAGAGGCTTCAGATCAGTGGCAACCAATGTCAGTGATACATGACATGCACTTGGATTGTGAATACAGAGGTAGTGTTGTAGTTTTATTTCTAGTTTCTTTTGTTCTTGATTTGTATATTAAAGTTAGAGATTCATATACATCCGATTCTGAATGTGTTTCTATGAGGTAAAAACTCAATGGTGGGAAGAACATTGAGGGATGCAAGTTGTTTGGGAGTTCAATTTTTTGGTTTCGATATCGTATGGTAATACCAATGACATGTTAGGAAAAACTGATTCATGGTTACCATCATTCAAGATAGGATGATCATCATGAAATATAGAAAATTTATAAGGAAATTAAAATAGTGTTTTAGAGGATTGGAATGAAAAGAAAAGTGACTGAGTTTGGTTTGAGATGCCTCACTAGTCTGCATATTAAGGAAGAGCATCAGTTGCCAATGGGTTTGATACAATCTTTACCTATTTCTTTTTGGAAATGTGAGGAGATAAATATGGAATTTGTGATAGGTATCGCAAGGACAGTTTGAAAACATGATTCCATACGTGCTATTATGGATAGTCTCAAAATGTCATCCCATTTCATCCCCATTATCAAATCTCATATAGTGGAGTACTTGTATAAAATATATATCCCCGAATTAGTAAAGAGGCATGGAATACCAATTTTGATAGTAACAGACAAATATATTAGGTTTACATTTGTATAAATACTTATAGAAAGACCATAAGAATCAGTTTACTATGAGAGTGGTGTATCATCTTCAAATGTATGGACAATCTTAAAAGTTGATACAAACATTGCAAGACATACTTTAGGCTTGTGAAATGGATTTTGGTGGGTCATATAAGGATCATTTACCATTAGTGGAGTTATCATTTAACAATAGTTATCAGGACTTAATACATATGTCTCATTTTTAATCATTTTATGGGAATCCTTGTAATTCTGTACTTTTTTGTGTAGAAATAGGAAAGAAATCATCACTTGGACCAAGACTTGTCCAAGAAATAATAGAGAAGATTAAGTTGATCCATAAGAGGATATATACGGCTTAGAGTCATCCAAAATAATTTTAATATCATCATCGATGGCCATTGTCTCTCAAGGAAAGTGGTCATGTGTTCTGGAGGATCTCTCCATGTCTTGGGAATTATTGTTTTGAGATGTAGTTAAATTTATCCACTTGATACATATGCCATTTTAAGATACTTGAATAGGAAAGTGAGGTGGAATATCAGTTGGATTTTCCACAAATGTTAATTATTAGTTTATTATGTGTTTTATATATGTCAACTGAAGAAGTATTATCATGATCCAAACCATTTGATTTGATGGGATCACATTGACCTAGAGTTGGATTATTCAATGATTCATTGACAAGCGCAAATTGTGTATAGGAAGGAGAAAGTATTTCCAGGGATGATCATTAGTCTAGTTCATGTTTTTTGGAATCAAGGTTTATATTTTGGAAGAAAAATGTGAACGGGTAACATAAATGGCTGAGAAATGGATTGAACTCTTTTATTAAATTTGCGGGTTTCAACTTCATGAGGATGGTGAGCATAACGGTGGGGAGAATGTATAACTCCATTGTTTCTAGTAATTAACAATTTATTTATGTATTTTATTTATATAAAGTCGTTGGGTTATTTCTGGGAAGGTTTGGATGATTTTTATAAGGGTTTTTGATGTTTCCTAAAGGTTTATGGTTTGATCACGATTATTAAAAATCTTGAAACACCTCTAGGAAACTGTGAAAATTAAAACATTGTTCACCGAGCTAGCAAACGGTTGGTACATATTTGGCCAAATCATATGACCGATAATCTGAAACTGTGCATAGTGGAACATAGGGTTTCATCATGGTTGGTGACTAGTTTTTCTAACCATGTGATCCAATCATGCGAGGGGTGTTTGGAGATAGTGGTTGGCACACAGTTTGTGCATCATTTGTGTACAAGATGCCTAACAGTGAGCCTAAACTATGCAACATTAAAAATTAGATATGGATTTTGTGGGTGAAATTTGGTTTCCCCTATAAATCCCCGTTTTCCCCTAAACAAACCACAACTTGAAATCCACTCCTCACAAAGTCTGTGGAGACCCACCTTTGATCTGGGAGTGATCTGTTGGAAAATCTTAGTGTGTTGAAGTTTAGATTCCATGGCAAGTTCCCATTCCTGGTGGGTTGCCTTATTTTTTTATTCCTCCCTCTTTATAATTCATTTATATAATCCACTGGGAATAGTTCCATATATTTTGATAAAATCATGATGAAATATAGATGTTTTAATGACAGGGAACAATATCTAAGCTGAGTTTTGGATGATGAAAGCCATGTTTGTTGAAGAATTTACATTGTTAATCATTTTTAATTAATTTTTCAAGGTAGGTGGATTCACTCTCGAATCCTATTATTAGAAAATGAAGTCTAAATTTAAAATTTATAGATTTTATTGAATTCCATTGTGAAATTGTTGTGAAAATAGTTATGGAGACCCACTAAAGTGATGGTTAGTGGAATTGTTGAAATGGGTTGTTTTGATGGAATGTGAAATTGGTTTCATGGTTTTAAAATAATGAATTTTAAATGGTTGTTTGGTTTTGATGGATGGAAATTATTTGGAAAACTATATTCAATAAAAATAGTTGTTTTATTGAAATGGGTTGAAATGATTCAGTTGGAATGTGTTTGGAATAAATGGTTGAGCATGAGTTGAATGGGATATATAATGGTTATGAAGTGCTGCCATCAAAGGGATAGAGTATTGTGTGATTAGGGATGTCATTTGGTGAAAACCTACTTATTTTTATAATCACCCCCCATATTGGAACATTTGGTGCATTTGAAGATGTTTTATATCATGACATAATTAAATCCAAGTTCTCTCATTTCTTTAGTGATGCATCATGATATCATGGCCATGTCTTGTAGAGTAAGTTCTTGGAGCATGTTGAGAGATGTTGATTTTTTGTGTTTGGAGTCTTTGATTTTTGTTAGTTTGGTTTACTCATATACTTTAATATAGTTTGGTCATTATTTTTTGGATTGGTTATATTTTTGAGTTGTATTACATTGTACTCATGAATCATATAGTGGTTATTTTGGTTACAATTATCTTGGTTTGGATGATTATCTTCAAAGGGAAAATCATCCCCTAAATATTTATGAATACCTTGGTTTTTATTTCCAGCCTTTGGTGTCTTAGGGTTTTCACCTAAGGTCTAGTAATGTCATCTCCTCTTCCAAATCCAATGGGTCAGGGGCGGGATGTTAAAATTATTCACCTCTCCTACAAACAATGGGTAGTGTCTTAGGATGAAAAAAATATCCACTACTATACTGATGATATTTAGATATTATGTGGTTATTTGGTGGATGTTAGATTTTTTCTAAATACATTTTTTAAAATAAATATATAAAAATGAAAAATAAAAAAAATAAAAAAAAGCTAAATGGTGGTTAATTCATTTATTACTCTACATATATCATAAGACCACTTTTTTATTTTTTCATGGATAATAGAGATGGAATATGTAGAGTGATACTTTCATTGATCTTATATTATAATATCATTCGTTATAATTTAAAGATGAACCTCATTTTTTAGCTTTATTTTTTAACATCATTACCCACTATCCCTAAAGCCTCAGATTCATTATGGTTAACCCCTCTTGATTATATTTAATTATTTCTTTTTGTGGTGTATATGATAGATGCCTTGTAAGTCTTCGGTAAGTGAAAGTTTCATGATTTATTTGTTGAAATATACTTATATCTATACATTTATGATGAGAAGAAAATTTCAATTTAGGTAAATTTAAAATAACATTCATATTATTAATGAATTGAAAAATAAAATGGAAGAATAAAAAGGGAAGGATATTTCAAAAGTGGAAAATTAAAACACATGATTTATTTGTTTTCTTAAAAAATTAAGGAATTGATGAATTGTCCATGTGTGAATCATGGACATTTGATTTCACATTTTATCAGTTTCATTTTTTACATATAATTTAATGAACTATAGAATATGTGTTCTTTTTAGTATTTTGAGTTTTTATCCTTGAGGAAAAGCTTGAAGTCAAGTGGGGGGATTTGATGTGTTTATTTATTGTATAAATTTCTACTATGAAAATTAATTTATTTTGAGGATTTAATTATTAATGCATGTATGATCACCTGATGTTTTGTTCATATTTTAAATAATGTAAAAGATTATGGAAAATGAGAAAAAAGAGTGAAAAAATCAATGAATTCCAATAAATGTAAGGTTTCCTATAATAAAAAAATTATAATGAAGCACTTCTTGGGTTGAAACGGACGAACTGGGATAAACAGAGATTTCAATGAAAGGATTTCAAGACCCACATTTTGTAAACATTCCTTGATGTGAAAACATTAAAATGTGTGAATCCAATGTAGTACATGAATTCTATTCAACTTGTGAAGAAATTAAACATATTGAATATATTATACCACATGAAATTATTAGTAATTCCAAAAATTGATGCTTTGATTGGATTTAATGGAATAAAGGGAAACGTTTTGACACGTTCTGACTCTAGGATCACCAATGATCCCTTTTTGACCATAATTAATTCTAATTAAATCTTCCATAATCCTCTATAATCCCTATATATAAGAGCCTTTGGTACCACTCTAAACATTCATTCAGGAGGTTCCTCTACTGAGATCCAGAACATCTTTTTCCACGATCAATCAAATAATATTTTTAATTTCATACACCCTCATGACTAGAATGAGGAATTACACATGCTGTGAATTAATTATAATGAAGGGGGTTTAATTTCTAAGGTATTTTTTTTAAATTAAATTCATTTGGGTCTTTTATTGCAACCCAAAATTTTCAGATCTCTTTTGTTTGTTTAATCATGCTTTACCATTTTTTGATCGGTGAGGGAGTAATTTTTTCAATGAATTTACTAGGGAATGAGTCACACCATGAAAATTGGATGGATTAATTTATATTTTAAAAAATGGTTCCAAGTTACCAATTAATCAATTACCCAAAGTAACATGATAATTGTGAAAAGGGAACAACCTTGTTTTTGGGGGTTTCATTCCATGACCATTGAATTCACCTAAACTTCATTCTGAAACCTGTTATTTATATTTCATTTCATTATTTACTAATCAATAATGACCCCAATTTTCAATTTCTAGGAATTTTTTTCAATTTATTTAAAATTAAAATCAATCATCAAAACATATTTCAATAAAAAGTTTAGGCTTCTTTCATAAAATATCTTAGGTATATTTTATTAAATTAATATTTTCTCCAACCCTATCTCTATGAGTTAAACTTTGGACTTCCATTTCCCATATTACAATATAGTTTAGTGATATATTTTATTTTTTTAATTTATAAATTAAGGAACCCTTCAGAAATATAATGATACCTTGCAGTCTATCACAAATACAAGGGCCAAGTTAAGTAAAAAAATCAATTCTAACACCTAAAACTATAGTATGACCACTGTAATATCTCTAAGAAACATCGTTGGCCATATTAGACTCCAAAAATATAAAATATGATATACTAGTTAATCACAACTCAATAGATTTTCCCAAGGTCTTATAGAAGATACCTTGGCCATTATATGATAAATAAAAAAACTATATGACCCCATATCTAAGCCAATGATTTCATAACTCACTAATGTTTAATCCTTAAACATAAACACTTGATGCCAAAAATCTCTCATTATACTCATATTCCATCTCTGACTGTAAGTGGTTTTTTCAACCATTAATGATCATAATAATCACAATCTGAGACAATTCGAAAGTGATCTTAATTCCATTCAATTAAGTGAAATATGTACGGTCAATACCATATAGGTTCTACCTATACACCACATATACATTATCCCTCCTGATTCTCACATGAATCAAATTAAATTATGTCTCCCCACTTGTATATAACCTTTCAATAAAAACCACACAAAATCACGACATAATAATATAGGGACCAACTACATCATTAAAGAGAAACCTCTCAATCCATGTCTATCTATGTCCTTCCAAACAAACACTGACATCACCAGTGTCCTTCACTCCAATATCAATATATAATATATAGAAAATTAATTATAATCATTTTATAATTAATTACCCAATTTAATTAAAAAGGTATAATATAGAAACACTCAATAAATATATTGGAGACATAAAAACCTTGGAAAATAGTATGTGGAAGGTCTATTTCATACCCCCACAAAACACTTATGAAAACTTCCCCATGATTTATTTCAAAATAAATCACAAATTTCAAGTTAGAAAAATTAAATAACTTATAAAACTCATAATCAAAATAAAAGTTTATAACAAGTGTTCATCTTCCTTTTTTATTCAATATTTATCACTCATAAAATCATTTATCACGGGGGATGTATTTTTCAATAATTTTGTCAAATATGTCCCCAATAAATAACAGAATGTTATTGAAATAAAATTAAAACTAAGAAGATGAAGAAATAATGGAGAAAAAAAACAAAATAAATTTATCTAACATAATAAAAAAAATTATTGGACATGGAAAATAAAGAGGAATAAGATGAAACAATGTTGAGAGTTGATATTGAAAAAGAACTTTTTAGGTTCCCTTATAAGCAAAAACTACGAGGGTTGACCTTGGGATGACATCCTTAACCTTCATTCTTTAAAAGGACTACTAGGACTAGTGATTACTATGTAGGACTACACTATCCATATAGTACCCCACCAAATACTTAGTAGATTTTCTCTTACCTCATAGTGACTTATATAATAATACACCACCACTTACCCTTTCAGCGAGTACTTAGGGGTATCATGTTGAGAACTCATTGAATCAAGTTTCTAATTTATTATTTATAATATTTTATTAAAAACATTACAATCGAATTTATGTATTTTACACTCAAATATCCACCAATAAAAAATTAATTTAGATGTCGAAAATATTCCTAAATGCTTTTTCCTTTAATGAAAATTAAAAAAAAAGATTTTCTCAGATCATTTTATTTAGTAAGGTTCTTTTTTCGAGTTCTGACAATACATATCATGACATTTCATTAAAACCAGTTTCTTTATCATTATAATTTAATTATGATACGCATTCTTACATTATATGTTTTTTATTTAACCCCCAGTCTTAATTTGATTCAAATATGATAGATTATAGTATACTAGTAAGTGTGTTATGTGCGATTGTGGTCAATAGTTGGGATACATTGTAGTATTTTACATTATTTTTTAGAATGAATTTCATTCTTCCTAGTGTTTTAATTTTATATAAATATCAATTGATTCAAAGGTTCCATTATTTTGTTAATAGTGTATAACGAATTTGAAGGAATTTGATGAATTTTGTTGTATTTTTTTAATAAGAGTGAAGTTAATATATGATGAGTTTATTTGGAATATCTGAAGGAATGTGTAAGGATATTAATGTGCCCCACAAATAGTGATATATTTTATATAAATATGAAGATTGAAGAACCCATTGTAATTTAGTTTAAGACACAACTTGTAATTTCTAGAATTTCATTTATTATATATATTAGTAGAGATCCAATCAATTATTTGAGATCTATTCCTATGTTGGAAATTATGGTTCAAAAAATAAAGAATTTTTGGCTTTTTGAATTCATATATAAGGAAAAATTATATATATATGTGATAATTGTTTAGCCAGATTAGTTTGGATCAATTAGAAGTAGTGATATATAGTGAAATAACTTCCAAAAACAAAATTTTATTGGGCTTGGGAATATGATTATGAGTTTATTTTGTTAAAAATATGGTTGTCAATTGAAGTGAAAATTCTTCAAGATATCAATAAGTAATTCCAAATTCATAATCTATAGAAGAATAACATTACTTGGAGGATGAAGAGGAATGATGGGCTGAATTGAGAAATGTGAAATGAATAGTTGGCTATTCTAGAAGCATAATAAAAAACATACACATATGAATTATTTACGAGCATAATTTATGCAAGAATATTATTTTTAAAAGATAAAAATACATGATAATGAGATGGTGATATCAAAGTAGGTGTTTTGGAAGAATTCATGTTGATACATTGACAGATGATAAGATGTAGATGAAAAATGATGCATATTTGGAAGAAAATGTACTAAAGAGATATATTGATTGATGATATTGAGTTTAAGTTAAATTATTTAAGGAAAATAATAGTTCACAAGGAATTTCTAGAAAAATTTTATTCATGAAGATGACATGTTGAACTAGTTAATGAGATAACAAAGATGAGTTTGAAGGAGATTAAGAATTGATAAATTCTCATAAAGGATTGAACTATGACTTTCATTATTATATTACATTAAATATGTTCTATGTTAGATGAAATTTGATATTTTCAATGTTTGAATACATTGAAAATGGCCAAAATAAGAAAAAAAAAATGGCAAGGATTCCATAGAATTGTCATGGATCTGTAGAAGTGTATAAAATTATAACAAATGACCTGAAGAAGAATTTGAAGGAATAGTGTTATTTAATAATGGAAGCAGATGCATAAGTGGAGATATGATGAAGAATAGTATGAAAGTAGACGAAAAATTATAAGAATAATTTTTTTGTTGATAGTACAATTCTAAAGATATGTTTATACATGAGAATAATTATTAAATAATTAATTTTATATTAGAGTAAAATTTATCTTATGTAAAATTAATATTAAGTTGGATAAAAAGTGTCCCAGAAGATAAAATTCCACATTATAGAAGATCCGAAGTTGAGGAAATCAAAAATAAAAGAATAAAATAAGCTGAGGAGATTAGAATTTGAGGAAGTTTTAATGAGAAAGGTAATGAGACCATAATTGTTAAAGACATTTAAAGTTATGGTTGGTTAACCGATAAGATCTAAATGTCATATAAGATATACCCAATGTTTTTGTAAGGTTAACCTAAGGTTTTAAAATAAGGATTTATTCATTTGATGAAATAAATTTAGTGATTCAAATATATTCATCATTAAGTAAATATCAAAATTCATATTCTATAAATGAGATCAAAATTTAAGTATGTGATGATGAATATTTTCCAATGAATAATTTCTAATATTTAAAAATCAATATATGTTTTTTTGGAAGTGTAAATAAAGTAAGAGAGGATACATTATTAAGTAGGAAATTAAAAGTTAAGAATTCCCAAATATTTTACTACCACATTTCAAAGAGAGTTAAATGATATTTAATTGGTATAAATGTATGATAGATCATTATGAGATAGAAAATGATGAGAAAGATAGACTGGAGAGAGAGACCAATTTATATATACCAAAATTTATTTTAGTTGGGGAATAAATTATTATTGATTTAATGTTTATGAAAAACATTTGATATTGAGTAAGAAGTAAGATTCTAGCCTACATGTTCTAAAAAATCTATTGGGTTGAGGGAGAAAGTGAAATAGAATAAATAAATGTTAAATATTTCAAATGAGTTGGAAATAGAGATAATTTTAAAGTTAGTGGGTTTGGAAGTTGAACAGATTCAGAAGATAAGTTAATTATCAAGTTACATATATTCCTATAATTTATAATGATGGGGATAAATCATAATAGTTCTTACTTAATCTTGAGTTGATCATTTTAAATATTGATACTACAAGATCATAGTGAATGTTATTGATTTTTTTCACTCGTTAGTAGTCGAAGAACAACTATTGAGGATGGTGATCTTGTTTCTAGATAAAGTGACATATAAAAGAATAATTAATATTTTTTTCATTAAGTGATGGTTAGAGGTGAAATACCAAATGAAATGATTCTAATATAATTTAATTGTTTGGAGATAGTTGAATGTTTATGAATAATATTTGGTGTTAAGGATGATAACTTCCATAACTAAGAGTTATTATTTACAACGTCCTACATGAAATTAGTTTTTGAGTTATAAATGATACCTTATAAAAAATTAATATAACATCTATATATTTGTAATAAAATTATCGTCTTAGACTCAACTCAAACAAATCACTGATGTAGTCACCCTCATTATAAGTGATGTTTGTAAAAAAATTATGTTTTGTTCTCTATTTATATTTTTAATTAAATTTAGTGTGAATGTGTTGGTCTATTTATGTGTGATCCATTCAACCTATCATATGAAGAGGTTTGAATTATGTAAGGGAAAAGAATTTGGATTTTTTTATAAAGTAAGAAATTCATTTCTTGTAAATGTATAAATATGTGTTTAGTGGAAGTAGATCATAATTCTTGGAGGATTGATTTGGATTCATGTTTTTTGAATTGGATTTCATGATTTATAATCCATTTATTCCATATTTTGAGTGATATAATACAATTTCAAATGGAAATATTGTGAATTATTTGAATTTGAGGTGGTTGATGGATGAACATAAAAGATGTATAGATATTTGAGGATAATTATTTTATATATTAAACTTAGTATTTTTCAATGTTTTTCTCAGAAAATGGGCCGATCCAAAACCAACCAAACAAGAAGCCTAGAACAAGCACTTTCCAAGCTAGAGGGTAGCCTGATCCAAGATTGCTAAGTGGAATTTCCTGTGAATCGGTGGGAATGGGTGAATTCATGGAACAAGGTGTAGAATTTGGGTGAATATGGGGTGGAATACACCATGGAGAGTGTTGTGTGAGTGTTATCAGAGCTGACTCAGGTTCCTTAACTATGATATAGAAGTGACACCTTTGATTATTTACCTTTTCTAACTCTTAGAAAATATGGGATATTGGATCAGAAAGGTGCGGGACAAAATACCTCTACCTAATGAAATATAGAAATAATATCGAGAGTCTATCTGTACTTTCCTAATCTTGGTCACCTAAATAAAAATAGGTTTAATATGCATATGGTCACCTATGAATATTTTACTCGCTGCTAGAAGGATATGTTTGACCATAATCCTCTGAGCTACCAAGAATCTATTCAAATGGATATTTAAATAATGGATGGTCGAATGAAATTTTATCAAATAATAGTAGTACATTGAACAACCTTATGAATGAATTATGACCTACTAAGAGTGATGGTGGAATAAATATATGATATATTTGAACAAAAACATTGATCAACCACAAGCATCAATTTGATAGATGAACCTACTGTGAGAAAGATCGACCCAGATCACTAATCGACCATGAAAAATAGATAATTGGAGAGACTTGTCATATAATCAAACTAGGAGATACTTTGTTGTTATGTTGAATGAGCACACTCATCTACTATGATTTCTTATTGACTACACGATGTCATCAACCAATTGTAAGAACCTACCCAGAGTTTTTATTGAAATATAATTGACTACATGTAGAAAGATTGGTAGTGGAGAGGGAGTTTAGGTACATGATTATGAAATAAAAGGTACATAACTTGAAAATGAGTTTTTTATTCTTTTAAAAAACATAATTTGATATGAAAATGAACACGATATAGGGAATATGGAATTCAAATCATTATAATGTGATATCTACTAAGATCACATCATTGAGTAATTATATATGAAATAAGCAATTTTCATAAGGATCTATACTACTATAAGGGAATGCATTGATAATTATAGACAATATTAAATACATGATGAGGTGGTAGTGATAAAATTTTAAAGAAGGAGATAATTTCATAGGTAATTTTAAGCCATGTGAGGGATGTTTTTAAAGTATAGAAGATGATGTTGTGGTAATTGAAATTCCATGAGAAATAAATAAATGTAAAGTCATGGGGAATTTAAATATATATGAGATATTTATATATTTCATGGAAATAACCTAAATATTTAGGAGGATATTTAAAAAAGGTTGAAAAACTATGAATTATTTTTTTGATAATTAAATGTAGATAAATATCCTCATATTTTAAATGAGAATATTACATAGTACAAATATTTAAAGAAACTCCATATTTTATATGTGAAAAATATCATTCAAGATATATGTTTTTCTATAAGTATAAATATTTGTTTTCGGTATTATAGAAAATGTGATTGAGGTTTTCTAATTTGTGAGAAATATTATAATATATATAGCTTCTATTATCTAAAATATAGGTGGGTTGAAGATAGGTGTACCTGAAGGACACACACATGAGTATTCTAAAACTAATGACAATCCAGATAAGAAAATATATATAAGTAATTTTATGACCAGATGAACTATTCTAAGTAATTTTCAATGATTGTGATGGAGTACATGAGAAATAAAAATCATATGGGATCATGGAGGAGGATCTTCTGGAGAAGAATAATATCTTTCCCATACTAGTTTAATAAAGAAAAATAAGATCTTGTATCATGGGTTTTTATCCAATTAAAGAGGATTGAGTTTGGGGTGTCTAACCAGTCAATGAAGAGAAGGAAGGATGGGGTGTATAACTAAATATGGTAGAAGTGTTGGTGAATGAGGTATTGTACAAGAATCAACTAGAGGTTAGACTATTAGGTGTATAACAAATTTCATCCAAAACCCATTGAAATTTTCAGTAAGATTATAATGCAGAATACATGTGGGGTTGTATTAAAAATGTGAAAAATTATTGGTATTATTTTTAAACATTATAAATATCATATTTTATACTCTCTCTTATTGTTTCTATATATTAGGTGAGGTGAGATATTATATTTTTTGGATTGAGAAAATTAATAAGTTTAAGAGTATGTGTTCAAAAGTGAAATAATTCATAAAAATATTTTCCATGGAATAAGATCCCTTGTCTTAGTGGAACCTAACTAGTACTTGTGTTCTAAAAGTGGTATCAAAGAATCCATGGATCCCATTAAAGAAATTTTTTTTTCCTAATTATAATTTATAGTTTTATTTTATATATGGATTTAAGTAAGACTTTTAAATACATCATAAGGTGAAAATATATGATGATTTAACATGTATAAGTCTAGAGGTTTCATCTAGGACCCATAAAAAAAAGAAAAACATAAGAGGCAAAGAAGATAAAAAAGAAATTATATGTAAATGAAAAGGAACCACTATGATGGGGTAATTTTATTGGATAAAGTCATAATAAAACTAATTATTATTACTATAATAATGAATATAGTTCATGTATTTATAATGACGTATCACTTAGTGATCTTTATTTTGAAATATATAACTATTTTAATAAAGTTAATAAAGATGTGGACGTATGTATGAATGGTAATTTCAAGGAACATATTAATTTGAAAAGATGGGTAGATGAAGAATTCGATGTAATAGAAGAGGAAATAGGAGACCTAAGAATTTTATATAATAATATTTACTAATTTTATAAGGATATTAAATACATGTCACAATAATAATTTATTGAGGAATCTAAAAGTTTATTTCCATTGGTGAAAAGATAAATAATAAATATATTTCATGAATGATCTTCAAAATCTCCCACAATAATATTCTCATATAGTACAATACTTAGTTAAAATGCACATAAAAACATTATGTATAACCTAGGGAAGGGAAACATAAGAAAGGAGAGATCAGATGCTCAGTATGTGTAAACATAAGAGAGAAAAATCAATGATATTAATTGATAATAAGATAAACAAAAAGTAATTAGAAAAATATCACAACTAATAATAATTATACCCAATGTGTCAAATACATTTAATCATGAAGCATGAAATATGGATTTGTTAATCAAAATACATAAGACATAAAAATGTAGAATCATCAACAATTAATCATGAGCCATGAGAACATATCATAAGCATAATACATAAGTTTTTTACATATACATAAGCATAATAAATCATTTACATATTAAATGATCACATCCAAGACTATCATAATGGATTTAATCTACCACCTTCCATAATTTCCTTCGTTAAGGTTCAATCACAAAACTTTCATGGTCGATAGAGTCCCTTACTAAACTGAGATCACTCCCCATTCTAGTACTTATTACATAATGAGATATCAATAATTACAAAATGCAATGGAAGGATATATAATTTTGGTCCCACACATCACATAATGAAAATCATATATATCTATACAACAGGATCATAAAAAATCCATCATATCATAAGATCATAAAGCATGGAAAGGAAATAGATTTTATAAACATTTCACGATATCATCATAGAATAACCCATGGAAAAGTATCATATAACATACTATTACCCACATTTAGGTATTTATCATATCTATTTTTATTTCCTTCTTTGTTTGGGTGTGTTTTGGGGCTTCAAATTATGGAGATCCATTGTAGTGGAAAATTACCTAAAGTTCAGGGATGTATGTTTTTAGGAATTTATGCAGTCTAAGTATAAATGCCTAAATGTAATAATAGATTTTACTTCATAATCTAGAGTGTTTTTGGTTTTCTATACATTTTGTTTCTTGAAATGATTACACAACATGAAACCTCTTTTCAGAATATGACTTTTATTGGTATAAGGAATGAAAGGCTTACATAGATCAAAGAGGGTTCACATTATGAAATGGTCAAAATTGATATTTTTAATCTAAGGCAACACATTTTCAATAAATTTTGTTAATTTATAAATTCATGTACAAAAAAGGATTCATGCCACTAATGTTTCTATATTAGTGCTTCTTAGGGAGTTGTGTGGTTGATTAATCTTCCATTAGACTGCAAGACTTTCCCTTGAATCCTAGGAGACCTCCCATGAGATTTTGGGGATCACTTCTATTATGTATCATTTTTTTCAAATATTGATCTTCAGTTTGGTTATGATGTGTCTCTCCAGGTAATATATACTTCTGGTTCGTCGTTTCCATTGATCGTGGTAGTATCATTCTATTATAGATGTGGATAAATTGATCTACGATAATAAATTCATGATCCGTTCTAGATCCATTGTGTTGTATTACTCAAGAGTTGACCCTTGTGTTGGTTGTGGTGAGGGATGAGTGTTATTTGAGGTGTGTAATGATATCTCCTCTCCGTCAGTCATTTTTCTTATTGAATTGATTTTAATAAGTTAGTATTTATTCAAGTGCATCTTTTTTTATCTTTTCATTCTTCCATGTTAGTGTATTCCATTATGCATGTTTGAGAACCAAGTTTAATTTAGGTGGTTTCACCTATAGCTTATATTGAATGAACTATCTTGGTCTTGATTATTAAATTGTTTTATAAATGAATTGGAATGATTTAATTGTGTGTGTGGAAATGTGTTTTTTGAGAAAATGGTTTTTCCATTGTTTTGGTAAAATAAATGGAATTTTCAAATCATTGTGAAATTGATTTATGAAATGGTTTTCAAATAATGGTTTTGATGAAATGTTTTGGAAAATATTGCACATGACAAGCCTTGGGTACTTTAGAGGAAGGTGTAGTTATAGGAATCATTTGTTGATACTATAAGGGGTTTCATTAATGGGGTGTTCCTCTAATCCCTATTTCTTTTGTTCCAAGGACTTGTTAGACCTGTTTTGAGCTTCACTTTTAGGGGTCTTCCTCGACTTTCTATATTATATGCATAGATCAAGAGACTTGATGCATGAATTTGTCTATGTTAGAGTATGAGTTTCCTAGCTATCATGATCTATTGGGATCCTTGGTTTGGTGTTACCTATGTTATTGGTTTGTATAGTATTTGATATTATATGAGATACATGATTCAATTTTATTTGACTACATTTATTTATATAAAATTCTCTAAAACTATTTTACCTAGATTATAAGGAACTGTTAAAAATGGGGAATGCTTAACCATGATTTTGATATAAAAACTGATTAATTGATTACCACAAATTTTTTCATTAAAGTCTATCATGTTTGTATTTTTGTATAGGGACTTGATATTGAACACCTTAGTGGGATACTATAGAGCCTATTTATATTAAACCCAACACACCACTTCCATAGTGTATAGACCTTATTATGTCATTTGAGGAATGGAAAGAAAAGGTTCCAAAGTGAGGTTCGTATCAGCTATGTTTGGGTAGTTGGTGGTGAGATGGTGGGTGTTTTCTTATGCAATATTATGGATTGGTAGCTTTGGTTTTAGTTTTACTTTGTTATTGGACTTTTATTATAGAGTGTTTCAGCTACTTTTGAGTTGTATCACTTCTATTATTTCCTTTATGATATCAAATTTATTTCTTGTTTTATTTTTCTATTGTTTCTTCCCATTGTGTATATATATATAGTTCATGTTATTTTATTAATATTGGGAGAAAAAAGTACCTTTAGTTTTTGTTGATGCCCGGATGCTAGGATTTATCCTATTGGGATCAGGGATTCCCTTCAGGACTGTGATGATTTAGGTTGGTAATATTTTGATAGTGTATCTAGGTGGGGTTCATTATAGTTTGGTATCATAGGGGGTAGGGTGCACTCAGTTTTGGGTAGTTGGTAGATTGGAGGTAGGATTATTGGGACTTGAGAGGTAAGTTGTAGTGAGTGCTTGACCAGATCTTGTTGTGATGTGACTCAAGATACCATGGGTTGTTGCGATGTTTGTCTCCAATTTTTCATAATTGTTCTTAATCTCTATTTTTCTTATGGGTTTTTTGGTTTTAATTGATATTATCTTGTTTTTTATCATTTCCTCTATTTTGGTGTGAAGTGGTATGCCTCTGAGACATATTCCATGGGTTCCTTTGGAGGGTGTAGTAGATTCTCCTCAATGGAATATGCATCTAGATCAAAATCTAATCAAGGGTATTGTGCGATAATTTTATTGTGTTGACCAAAATGTATTGAATATATAGAAAATGATTATTGAGGTAAAACTATAAGTTTTAGGGAAAATGGATTGATCATGGGAGTTCTTATATGAGAATCCACCATCCTTTAATGGTATGAATGAACCTCAAGAGGTGGAGGACCAGATAGACAAGATCGATCAGGTCATCAACATCTTGGATACACTTAATAATATCAAGGTGAAGTGTGTTGAACTTAGACTTCGAGATCCCATTAAGAAATGGTGGAATCTCATAGTACATGTAGAGAGACATGTGGTATTAGACGAGAAGGTTTTTAGGACTCACTTATTATAGAAGTTTTTTCCATAGTCATTGATGATTACCAAGTATCTAGAGTTTTTATCCTTGTATGACAGTGATAATTTGGTGTCAACATACAACAATCAGTTTGTGGGGGTGGTTTGTTTTCCATAGAGGTATTAAATAATGAACAACTGATGGATCATAAGTCTATACAGGGTTTACGACTTGATATCAGATAGTAGGTATTGATACTGAAGATTTTGACTTATGTGGAGATATTAGACAAAAAAATAATAGAATAGACGGATATGGTAGGCATGTTTAGTTATTCTTCCTCTTCCCTTCTAGCTAGTGGAATCTCCAGTAGTGCATAGGGATATAAGAGGAAGTGGCATGATTATAATAGGATTGTTGGGGGTGGGTCTCAGCAGTGGGCCTCCTTTGAACCTTCTACTATAAGTGTGACAAGTATGGGTATACTCATAATTCTTATTCCACACCAATGAAGATGTGTAAATATTTTATACACTATAGTAATTTACAAGTTTTCTTTCATGCCATTTCTATGCCTTATTATGGTCATGGATCTTCAAATCCAAAGGCTACTTTGGCATAGTTAGATGCTTCAAATAATATAGATCTACAACCACATGCCTCGGTAATGAAGATGATTCAGGTAATGGATGAGTTTTTTTTTTCAAAGTTTGGTGTATGTCCAATGACAATAAGAGGTACCATCTTTATTGAATATTTAGTAGTGAATTATTTATTCAATATAGGTTCTTCCCACTCATTTATATCTTTTTATTTTTTAGATATTCTTAAGCTTCCCACTAAACACATGTCCATTGTTTTTATATTCATAAAGATTATTGGAAAGAGGAAAGAATATGGGTTTCAGTGTCCTTGTTCATTATCAATAGCTGATGTATACTTAGTTTTGGATTTCATTGTTCTTGATCTGGATCTATTTAATCTCATCATTAGGATGATTTTCTTGATTACTCACTATGATAATATTGATTTTTATCATCAACATGTTTTTTTCTTTCTTTTTTCTGATGGGAGATGTTGGGTGTTTTAGGGAGAGTGAGATCCTAGGATTTGGCATGTATAAACTTATCTCCAAGAGATCAGATGTTTTTTTTCTATTGTAGTAGTTGATCCTGATGACATTTCTTCTAGTGTTGACATTCTTTCCATGATTCAGGAAATTCTAGAAATTTTCCCAGATGATTTATCTGGTCTTCCTTTAAAGAGGGTGCTAGAGTTTATGATTGAAATACTGATAGGTATGTATCCAATTTCAATACCTTATTATCATATGATAACGATGCAGATGAAAGTTCTAAATATTTAGTTGTATTATCTAATGGTTAAAGGTTTTGTTTCACCTAGTGTTTTTTCTTGGGATAACTCTATGATATTTTTCATGAATAAATAAGGTTCACTTTGATTGTGTGTAGACTATCATAATTTGAACTATATAAAGGTTAATAATAAGTATCCTTTCCCCTATATGGATTATTTTTTAGGCTAGTTAAAGGTGGAAAATTGGTTTTTGAAGATTGGTCTTGAGTCAGGATATCATCATCTCGGAGTTTGGGAGTCTAATATACCGAAGGCAAATTTATGGACTAGGTATAAAAATTATTAATATATTATGATGTCACTTGATTTGGATAAATATCATTTAGATTTTATGTATTTTATGAATCTAGTATTCCATGAGTATCTTGACACTTATGTGTAGTGTTTGTAGATGATATTTTGGTTTATTTTAGATTGGTGCATGAGAATGAGAACTATTTGAGTTTGGTTCTAGAAATTTGGAGGAGTACCCATTTGTATGGAAGGATTTTGAAATGAAATTTATTGATCAATGAATTATTTTTCATGGAGAACATGAAATCTAATCATGGATTACTGTTTCATTCTGATAAGGTAAAGGACATATTTTCAGTGGAAGAGCCATAGAACACCTTCAAAATTCAGATATTCCTTGGTATTTTTTGGATACTACTGATGGTTTTTAAAGGATTTATAATTGTTTGAATCACCTTTGACATCTCTTACTCAGAAAGGGGTGAAATTAATATGGATTCCAAAATGTTAGTCTTCTTTTAATGAGCTGAAATGTCTTAGGTAATCATGTCTATTTCTGATCTTACTAGATTCTGATAAGGGGTATGAGAATTTCAATGATGCTTCTGGTGTTTTTTGGGGTTTATTGCTTATATAGGATGATAATTTGGTGTCTTTCAACTCTCTCCAATTTGGAAATAATTGTAATAATTACCCCACTGATGATTTAGATATTGTCGCAGTAATTCGTGCACATAAATGTTAGAGACACTATCTTTTTGGGGAGAGGTTGATGGTGTTTCTTACCATAAGATTCTAATCTATATCTTTTCATAGAAAGAAATGAATCTCAAACTAAGATAGTGGGTGTAATTACTTATGATATTTGACTTTTAAATCACCCTCACCATGGGGAATGAGAATATCATCATGGATTCTCTTAGCAGAAAAGTACAATCATAAGCTGTTCTAGAATCGATGGAGGAATGGAGCCGTAAAAGAATCTTCACTCAGTTACACCTGGATGATCAGGAGTATGTTTTAGGCATTATTATGACCATTTTTCAGTAATCATCATCCCTCCTTGAGTCTTTTCTATAATATAATAAGCAATATGGTAAGTTTAGGGGGATTTGAGAAACCCTATATGGTGGAGAGACCGTTTATGGTTGGCCACTCTCTTCAGATGGTATCCTTAAATTTGGGTGTTGACTTGTCATACCAACATATTTTAGGTGATCAATTATTTTTGGATATCAGAGTTATTCATGTTCCATTCATCTAGGAACTAAAAAATTTTATTATGATATGATAAATAGATCCTATAGACTGAGTATGAGGTGTGAAATTGTAGTTTATGTGTCCCATTATTATAAATGCTAACCGATAAAGGTAGGTTATTGAAAACCATCTTAGTTTATCCAGCCTATTTTAGTTCTAGTTTAGAAATGGGATGGGGTTTCCATGTAATTTTTTATTTCATTACAATGGTGAATGCACGGTTGAGAAAGTCAGCTCAATTTATTCCAATTAGAGACACCACTAATGTTGAAGACAATGGTATGTTGTATGTACATGATATTTTGGGGTTTCATAGATTTCCCTATCTCATTGTTTTTTATAGGGACCCTAGGATTACCTCATGGTTCATAAAGAGTCTTCAAGAGGTTATGGGGACTCAGGTATGGTTGATTACAACTTAACATCCACAGATAAGAAGTCAGATGATGTGTGATATTCAGATCTAGTAGGATATGTTGTATTCATGTGTCTTGGAAATTTTTGGATCATGTGATAGGAATCAGGGACCATTTAAGTATTATTCTAACAATAGTTATCATCCATCAACCAAAATTGATCACTTTAAGGATTTTTATAGTTTCCCATTTAGGTAACATGTTTGAAAGAGGTGGGTGAGGTCTATTTAGCTAGACCAAGTCTCATTTAGGAGAAATTAGTGATTATTCAGGATATAAGTTGGTGTAAGGATACATTACAGAGTCGGTAGAAATCATATGTATATCATCATCATTTTACTTTGTATTTTTCCATTGGTGACTAGGTTTTCTTGAAATTTTCTCCTTTGATGGGCCTCGACTAGCTTGGAAAATAGAAATATTGTCTCTGAGATATGTTAGACCATTTGAGGTCACTGAGCAGCTTGGATAGGTTTCTTATAAGATGGAATTTCAATAATATTTAATACAAATTCATGATTTCTTCCACATATATCAGGTATGGAAGTACCATCCTGACCCCTCTCATGTTTAGAGTTGGGAAGAGATCGTGTTGGATCCAGGTGTTTCTGTTGTGGAGAAGTGAGTGGAGATCATTTACTCTTAGGTAAATGTCTTTTATGGGAAGTAAATTTTACTAGTTATAGTGTTATGATGATATGAATCAGATTCTCACAAGACTTGGGCGGTCGAGTCATTGATGAGGGAGTAATTGAAACATCTCTTTCAGAATAAAATTATTCCAAATGAAATCTCGAGGAGATAAATTATAAATGTGGGGTGGTTGTAACTTCTCATTAACTATGATAATGTATTTCTCATCACTGTTTTCATTTCTATAATTATTTGGGTCTGTTTTGGGGCTTCCAATTACGGAGATCCTTTTCTGGGGAAGATGACCTAAATTTTGGTGATGTATGTTTGTTTTAATTAATGAATTTCAGGTATAAAATTTTAAAACACTTCAATTGTTATCCATTAGATATATAGAATGCATTCAGGATTCTAGATTTTTTCACATCCTAAAAGGTTTACATGATGTCAAAACTTTGTTGGGATGATATCATTAATTAGTTCAAAGCATGAAAGGTTTACATTCCATGAATCAATTACACCTCATGAAATGTTCAAAATCAGGTTTCTAATCCTAGTTGACCCAATTTTTGGGGTCTTTTGTTACTTGTGAAATTGAAATCATGAAAAGGTTTAATTTTTTGAATAATTTAGAAATACTGATTTTTAGGGTGATGTGTGGGTGGTTAATCTTTCATTGAACTGCATTCTTTTCCCCTGAGACCCAAGTGCTCTCTTAGGAAATTTTTGGTGATATCTACTTCTTCAGGATCAATTTTTTCAATTATTGATCTTAATTTTAGTTTCGGTGCATATCTCTGAGTAAGATATCCTTCTAATTCTTTTTTTACATTGATCACATTAACTCCATTGTGCTATGTTTCTAGATCCTTTGATATATGGTGATAATCTTCTCGATCCTATATTGATCCATTGTGTGGTGTTCCTCTGGTGGATGAACCTTATATTGGTTATAGTGTGGTGTGAGTGTTATTTATATTGTATTTTGATCTATCTTATCTTCCATCTATTCATTTTGTTGAATTTATTCGGAGATGTGAGGATTGATTCTGGGTCTTCCATTAGCGTCTTTGTGTTCTTCCATGTTGGTGTATCTAGTTATGGGAATATGCCACCCTACTTTGAGGTAGGTGGTTCCATATCTAGCCTATGTTTAATGAATTTTATTAATCTGTATTTATAAATTATTTTATAATTAAATTGTCATGATTTAATTTTTTGTGTAAGATGGGTTTTTGAGAAAAGATGGCTATTCCTTTTGTTTGGTAAAAGAAAATTTATTTTTAAAGAATTATGAAATGGGATTGTGAAGTGGTTTTTAAAGAATAGTTTTGATGAAATAGTTTGGAAAATGTATCCCATGGGAATATTTGGTGACTTAGGTGTAAGGTTTAGTAATATGAATCATCAATTTATACTATTGGTGGGGTTTACTCTTGGGGTGTTCCCCTACTCCTTAGGCCTATTATTCTGGAGACTTTTTAGACCTATTGGGAGGTTCACTTGTTGGGGTGTTACTCTACACTATATATTTATGCATATATCTAGAGACATGATGCAAATGTTTGTATATTTATCGTTATGAGTGTCCTATCTATCATGATCTATTTTGATCATTCATGTGATGTTACCTATTATTTGGATTTTTATTGGATTTTATATTGTATACAATATATGATTTGAATTTTTTGACTACATTGATTTATATAAAATTCCTTGAAACGTTTTTACCCTTATTATTTGGAAATATGAAAAAAGGGAAAATGTTTTACCATTCATTTCATATAATAACTATTTAACTAATTATCATGCCTTATTTTTCTTAAATTTTAGAATGTTGGGATTCTTATACATAGACTTGATATAGAAAACTTGGTTAAGATCCACTTGATCATATTTATATCACACCTTCCACACCCCATTATCAGGGTATATAACTTTTTATATCTTCCGATATAGGGAACAGAAAGGCACCATATTGAGGAAATGAGGTTTCTGTCAGTTATGTATATGTAGTTGGTGGTGAGATGGTGGGATTTTTCTTAACCTATCACATTATGTAGCTATTTTCTTTTTAGTTATCCTTTTCCATTAGACTTCTATCTTAGAGTTTTTAGCTACTTTTGAGTTGTATTTCTTCTATTGTTTCGTTTTTAGTTTGAAATATATTTCTTGTTTTACTCTTATACTATTTCATCCTATCATGTTTATATATGTCTTGTTGTCTTTTTCAGGTTTGTTAAAATCATTACCCTTGGTTGTTATTGATTCCTAGGTTCTAGTCATGAGTCCATGGGGATGGGTAATTCCATTCAGGTATGTGATGGTTTAGGTCTGAGGGTAGTTTTAGAGGGAATCTTGGTCAGTATCATCAGATAATGGGTTTTATAAAGGTTTCATCCTAAGATATCTAACCCATGGAAAAGAAATTGGTTTGATATAATCATCATTAAATCATAATAATCATAGTACATCTAGATATTGAAACTAGAAGGTATCATAAGGAATATCCATTGGTATGAATAAAAATCCATAATTTATGTTAACAAAGATGAAAAATACCTTAAAAATAACATAAAACCCATTATTTGAAAACATGAGGAAACTATCTTCCTCTAGTGATAGCATTTTAACTTTAATTTCCATGAATATTGGGAAAATTATTATTTTTAATATATGCATTGAAAAATATAAAGGAATATCTAGATAAAAATAATGTCCATGATTATGTGAATATCCAGTCATACCATATATGTTAAATAAAAACATTCTTTTCACACTTTTTTATAAAATCAAAAATGATTTTTTATAAAATTGTTTCTTTAAAAAGATTACTTTTAAAAAATTTCAAATAAATAAAAGATAATGGAAATTGAATTTAAAAAAAAATCATTCATAGGTAAAATCATCCATAATATAATTATGAAGATCATGGATGTGAATGAAAAAGTTCAACAACCAATGAGAAAATAAGGGTGGCTTTTCTTTAAAAATATTTTCCCATAAATTTTTAGAAAAAAGATAGGAAAATTTTAATAAAAAATAAACATTCTAGGAATATATATGGGTGAAGAAAATATTTGGTTTTTAATGCATAAGATCCGTATAATTTCGCTCAATATGTACTTAGCATAAACAAATCCCAAAAATAAATTGGATTGTAACGTAAACCCTTACCGCTTTGAAAACTTATGAATCCTAACACCGATTAAAGTGATAACATAAAATTAGACTTAAAATATGATTAATATAATGGTATTAATTACATAACATATCAATTTTGTAGTATATAAACTTTATAAACCTAAATAGTTTCCATAAATCAAGCATGCCTCAACGAAACAATATTGAGATAAAGAACCCTTACGTCATCTCTTACATGATTAATAAGCACTCTAACCACTTGAATAATTAGTATAGACTTATTATAAATATATGAAATGAATATTATCATATATATATTTTTATTTATAATTAATTTATAATTTATAATTATTATTTTATTTAATTTTTTTAATTAATATTAATATTCAGCTAAAAATAGTTTCATTTTCCATACATGTTTCGGATCTATGGTTTTAGTACATACACATTTTTTATGGTTTCATCATATCTGCAATGTTAATAATATCAATAATATCAATAATATCATACATTATCATTATATAAACTTTAATTACTATTAAAATAGATTTATCGTTATAAATGAATTACATCACTTTTTGGATATGTTAATCTATACGTAGATAAGAGTGATGTTTCCAATTTTCATGGAATGAATGGAAAGAATGGAAAACAATAATTCAACTTTATCAGAATAATTTTTTTATAAAAAATATGTTATATTTTTATTAAATAAATCATTATTACCATTCATGTAAATTGGAAATGAAAATTGAAACACATCGCTTTGTGAAGGTGGTAGTCTAAAAGTACCCATGAGCGACGTTATCATTTTCCAAACAATGTAATGGTAAAAATAAAGATATGAAATTATAATTTAAAAATAATAATTTTTGAAAAATATAATATATAAATATTAAATTAATTATAATAACAATCACTGAAATATTTTAATGGAAAATGAGTCATATAGCTACTTGAAGGCGGTTGTCCACACAAGAACACAAATGATACTTTCAATTACCATTGGATGGAAATAAGGTGGAAATGGTTGAAACATCATAATAATAATAATTTATAATATTTAATATACTAAATTAGATATTTTATAATGGATACAATATATTTAAAATTGGTATAAAAAATAAAACTGAGAGTACTTAGTTATGAGTTATACCTCTGTCGAGAAACCACCATTGGATTACACCTTAATCCTCTAAAGGAAGGTATTATATTCAAAGAAAGACACTTGGAAGTGGTTATGGATGTTATAAAAATATTAGGTTAGGTATTGGTTGATATATAAGGTTCATGAAGTGTGCGGAAGATATGATAAGTGGTAACCTTTTACAAGGGAGGGTGAGGACACACATAGAATTTTTCAAAAGATTTTTATATATTAATGGATTACTAAAAAAGATTCATAATGGGAATGTATTTTATTAAAAATATGATAAGGTATAAATATAATCATTCAAATAAATATAGATAGGATTTTTTTTCAATTTAAACTTTATCATTTTGATTAACACCTTCATTAACCCTTTTTATCCTTAATTGTGGTAACACATTTTTTAGTATTTATGGGTTATACATTTACTTCTAAGGTGTAAATTGGAAAAAAAAATGGTACATGGATGACATTTTATAACATATATCATTCAATATTTACTATTCAAATACATTTTTTATTTCAAAATCATTTAATAAATTAGTATATTACATAAAATATCATTATAGTCATTTTTGGGATTGTTTATTTAATTTGATTTCTATGACATAAAGAAAGAGTTTTAATTTGAATATAAATCCATTTACAATCATTTACTATTTAATTTTTCAAATTAACTTTATGAAATACTCGAATTAATATGAAAATAATTATTTTATTATTTTAAAAAACATTTACCATGATTTTTATACTACTTGAACAAGAACTTTATCGACATTGAATAAAAATTTAATATAATTTTATCATAAATAAAAAAGTGAAGTGAAATAATTTCATAAAAATTATTTATTCATTATAAAAATAAAAGGTACCTATTTACCAAACTTGAACCTAATATTTAAAAATATGAAATAAATTTTCATTATTCAATTTATAATAGCAGAATAAGTCAATTTTAAAATAAATGAATAAAACAGAATAAAGAAAGTTTTTTAGAAAAATGTGTTTTAAACCAAAAAATAAACTTACACCAAAATCGATTATAAATATATTAACTATGTAAACAACGTGATTACAAAAAATTAAATGATTTTAATAGGAAATCATGTGTTTCAAAATATATGATAAGGCATAATATTGACATCATGATTTCAGAAATTATATTAACATCCTTGAATAAAATATACCAAGATGGTATAAATTAATTCTATTATCCATACAGAAAATTCAATAAAATTAATTATGAAAAAATAGACTTTTTTGAAGCATAAAATTGATTTTCAAAATATTGAGTGCTTATTTATTATTAATTATTCAATATACTTTAATTGAGAAAAACAATTATATATACATATATATATTAGAATGTAGGTAATATTATTTATTCCCTTAAATTTAATGACTACATTATATTATATTGTGGTTAGTTTTATGATCTGTCTTGTGTGACAATAAAGTTATCCAAAACTTAAATTTTATTTAAAGGTAAATATATTATAAAAATATTAGTGTGTTAAATTTTACCCCTTAAAATAAATCACACCCTTGAAAAGTTTAATTATCCATTACGTGATTAGTGTTTCTGGACATAATAATAAACTCTAATATAGATTCTATCATGATAATTAATTTCCATGTCCCTACTTATAAATAAAGTAATTCCTAATTATGTATTTAAAAGACAAGTTATATTCCATTATAAGAATCATGTGTTTCAAAAAACAAACCTTGATAAAATAGTTATAATTTCTATATAATAATTGATATATTTATCTTCCACTTATGTGAGTTAGGAAATCATTTTCCATCGAGGTGGATAATATGATATAACATACATTCTTAATTTTTTTCCATAATATAATTAAAATTTCATCCTTTCATTGTTCATAATGTAGATTTCCATCACTTATTTATCTCACAATCCATATGATAAATAAACATGATGAATTATTTTTGTTATAGAGGGCATAAAATTTACTTGTAATGGATCATAAAATCCATAAAATAATGAGAATCCATTCCTCTATTCTATAGACATTTTCCTAAAATAAAATGGTTAGGAAAAGTTAACCAATATAAATAAATAAACATACACTAGTCTTAATAATAACACCCAAAGTTAAAATTAAATAATTTAATAAATGAATAACCTTAAATCTCTTAAAAATATTCAAGAGCTTAATTTCTAAAAAAATATTTTTATTATTTGATCACATATTTTTCAAATATAAACTTAAACATTATCTACAAATAATATCAGTTGATCGTAAATTTATATAAAAAAACTTATGTACATTAATCATATACTCCACCAAAATATTCTAATAATATCCATAAATATCATGAGTCACCATAAATATATAATAAAATCATATATTGTTCAAAAACATAACTCTATTCAAATTTCTCAAAAAAATCATAAACTGTCGAATATATTCTATATATCCAAAAAAGAAATAAATTTCCATAAAAATAACATAAATCACTCTGTCATAAAATAACTAATCAATTTCAAGGACACCAATTCTATCTAATTTACATTATCAATATCAATCATATATTCATCTAAAAAACATTATCATATCAATATCAGGAATATATTAAGATTCATCTATACCTAAATCATGAGTTTTCTAAAAATATCACCTTAACACTAAATCACTTTTATAGGTTTTTAATGTCATTCAACATATTCTTCAAAATACGTAAACCAAAACTAATGTATAACATTCCTTATATGATTTATGATTCATATAATAGGAGTATCAGTGATAAAAAATATAAAACATAATTCTAGAATCCCAATACAAAAATACTTCATTTATTCCACTTCATTGACTTAGATAATACCAATTTTCTGCACACATAATACATAGGAATATAAATGGAACCTTATTTTTACCATTATTTTACTTAATTGAACTCTAAAATTTTCCTCAGTAATTAATTTATTTTGATCCCTCCTTTTCCAAACATGAAACATCTTCTCATTCCTCTGAGACAATTCCCTAGGTTCTTCTTCCCACATACTTGATATGTAGGATGCTTAATATTCTTCCCTAGATGGCATCCATCAAATATAATCCCATGAAACTCTATTATTTTCTTATTAAGAATGTTAGTAAACATAACCTATTTGAAGTTATTAATTATATATCAAGATATTAGTTTGTAAATAGTTATAATTTTTTTCATTCTATATCCCATTTCATTTTTTTCATGATAAAAATCATTCATTTGTTTGTCACAGCCTATGTTAACATAGTTCTTCCTGGTTATAACAATTGAATAAACCAAATGGAATAGTGTTGGCAATAATAATCATAGTGAATACTCATGTAATCATGAGAAATCATTCATATGATTCCAAATCCTGACACCTTATTTTAAATCAATAAACCCGTATGTTTAACCTAGCCCATTCACATTTCTACACTATTGAAATAAATCATAATGGATCATAAATAAAATTTCAAATAACCCAAGAAAACCCCAATAAAGTTTCTATCTAGGTGTAAAGTCTTAGTCTCATTCATCGTAAACATGGTATGATTGGTTTAATACTTGGTCCGTACATTTTAAAGATTTTAACCCTAGTGTATCTATTCCATAACCGAATCCAATTACTAAATTCCAAAAAATACTTATTTATTATGTAAACCAAATAATATCAACTATATAAAAGCTTCAATTTTTTCTCTAATACTTATAAATTTTTTATAAGGACCCATAAATTTCATATATAAATATTATATATTATTATAAGACTATTCATTACAAAACAATATGATCCATGCAAGAACCATATTGGTTTACTATATTTGGGGACCAAATACATTTTCATTTTATTTCATGAAACATATTCAATATCTCCTAAGAAGATATCCCTTCATGGTACTCTTCTTAAACATACCCTTGATCAATAATTTTTACATAATTTTTCGAAAGGAAACATAATATCATGTAATAATTGAGTGGGATAATGTGTGTAATAATCATAATAATAGAAATATTATGAGAATGATACCCACCAAGACATTCATAACATGTTAGTATTTGGCTAACCACATTTTTAACATCTTCGGTAATAGGGTAAACTCTCATGTACCCTCTTTAGGGGTTGGAATAACCTCTATTGTAACCTCTTTTTTCAGGATTGAGATAACTTCTTGTGTAACCTCTAATATCATAGATCATTAATATTTACTCAATTAATTGGAGGGATGTATAATTTTGATGTCACTAATTTTATACTATAAAATACATTCATATGTATGCCACATGTTGACAAAAACAACCATTATAACTTAACCCATGGAAAAGAAAAGGGGTTTCGTTGAGATTTTATCATCATATCCATAAAACATCTAAATAAAGAATAAATATGATATAATTGGATCATATCCCTAGTAAATCCTATGTAACATCAATATATGTTATTATAGATGAAGATTTTCTTTAAAATATCACTACAATATTTCTTTGGGACAAAAACCCTTTTCATTTTAAAATAAAATTTTAAAATATTAAAAAATACACAAATTTTAATGAAAATATTTATTTTAAAATAACCATAGAAATTTGAAAATTAATCCCCAAATCATTGAGTGGTCATGAAAATGGAAAAATGTGTTCATTATTAGTATGTTAAAACAAGGATTCCTTTCACATTTTCGTTAAAAATTCAATATAACCTCATTCCGAAAATGAAAAAGAGATAACTATTAATTCATTTTGTAAAAACTAAAAAATGGGTAAAAATAAATTTAAAATTTCATATTATAATAGTGAAATTTTTTTTGAAACCGTATTTATAAAAAATGGACATGTAATAAAAATGATTGTTGACTAAAAATATATATAAAGTCAGTTTTCCTTAAAAATGTTCTTTAGATATTTTGAGTACATAAAGTGAAAAATTAAATGAAGACATTTATTATCTAGAGATAACAAAATGATAATAAAATAAATTAGATTCATGAGAGGGAGATCATGAAATTTAATCAATAGAAACATAATCATAAACAATCCCAATAAAAAAATATATTTTACCTGAAAACCCATAACTCATGTTTGACTTACATTCAAGGAAATATGACCTCCTATATAATAAATTTAAAATTATTATAATTATATAAAAGAGTAATTTACATAGATATAATATGATATATGATCCACTAATAACATTTTAATTCCCATTAATTATAAATTCTATATTAAAATCATCCAACATGGGTGTTAACAATTTCAGTTCTCAGGAAATTCTTAGTTTAGTACTTGCAGTACTTGTACTATGATTATGGTTAGATAATATCCAAAATTTTAAAAATGATATAAATATAATATATATATATATATATATTCATTAATAAAGTACTGATATGGAAAAATGAATTACTTCATTCATAGAGATGGTAAGCCATGCATACACATGAATGCCATTTTCAATATACAACGGATGCAACGAAAGAAAATTAAAAAATAATTCACCTTCAAAAAATATTTATTATATCATAAATATCATGTATATTTATTTAATATATACTTTTAACCATCCATGTAATGATAAAATGAAAATTGAAACACACCTCTTCGTGGAGGTGGTAGTCCACATGTACACATGACCAACACTATATTTTTTTCCAAGATATGGTAAGGATAAATAGTACATATTATTTTATAATTATAGGATAATAATTATTTAATAAATATTATTTATAATAATTGAACCCATCATAATAACTATATGTGAAATATTGTGAGGGAAAATAAATTATATCCCTATGTGGTGGTGATAGTCCACACATATGCACAAGTGATAATTTCACTTCCCATATGACTAAATCGAGGGTGGATATTTGATTTTTATACAATAATAGTAACATTTAAGTATATTTAATATATAGAATTTTTTATTTCATGATGAATTCATAATATTTTTTAGAGCTATAGAAAGAAATAAATTGGAAGAGGCAGGGTAAGATGGTTACCTCTTCTTTAGTAGGCCTCTTTTAGATCCATTTATAAGGACCCATGGAATGGTATTTAAAGAATGAAAGAACCTATAATTCATTTATATGTTATTTTAGAAGATAATTTATAAGTTTTTTGTCTGTATTGATAGATCAATGTGGTGTAAATAAAAGTAAGTAGATGTGTCCTTATATAAGGGAGGAAAATAAGACACATGGAATTGCAATAAATATGAACATATAGTTAAGTTGTTCTCATGAAAAATTATTCCAAATGGCCATATATTTCATTAAAAAATAGGATAATATCAAAATATCATAATCTAATGAAATTTTGGAATATTCTACTTTCTCTCTCTTAATAATTCTCCCTGGGGCCTGGATTGGGTGACCAATTCATGTCACCACTTTTATAAAAAAAGTACTTCTTTAAAAGCATTCACCAATAGTTATTAGTTTATTTTTTTAAAACATTAACATATTATGTGAATAAAATATTTACATTATTTATAGATCTCAAAAAATTATTTAATTGAGAAATTCAAAGGAATAACTACCCACTAAACTTGAATACTATATTCCACTGATGGTTGTTAGTATAAATTGTATGTCATATCATAGCTACCACGATGTGATACAAAATAGTTATAATTATCTCTACTATTTCCTCAACTATCTCAGGTCCCAATATATATATTTTTCTCACCTAATCCTATGAAACTGGATTTTTTCACTTTATTCCATAAAGTATTTCATAAGGATACATTTTAATTCTTGAGTGAAAGCTATTTATTTTCTAAAAATGTGACTACAGAAAGGTGTTGATCCCAACCACCTTTTAAATCCATATAATAATATCTCAGTATATGCTACAAGGATTTAATGGTTCTATCAAACTAACTATCTATATGAGGATGATAAGTAGTACATAATCTCAACTTTGTATCCAGCTCCTACTAAAGAATTTTCTAGAACATCAATGTAAAAATATGATCCAGATAATATATAATATAATGTTATACTCCATGAAACCTTTATACTTAATTAATGTATAACCTGGAAATATGATCATGAGAAAAATATTCTCTGATAGAAAGGATGTATTTGGAATTTTTAATTTGATTATCTACAAAAAAGATATGATTAAGGAAATTAGGAATTTTAGGGAGTATAATGAAGAAACCCATGGTTGTGTTTTACCCTTTACATAATTGTATTGGTAATGTCTGTAAAATATCTGTAGACTTATATCTCTTAAACTTAACTTTTTTACATACTAAGAAGCTATATACATACTCTGTAAAATCTCTTTTCATTTTGTCCCACCAGAAATAATCTTTTATACATCTATACATCATTATACCATAAGTATGTATTAAGAATCATAAGCTATTAGATTAATCTAATAGATCCATAGAAAGATAATTTATAGAGAGAATACATACACAATTCCTAAACCTTATCATTCCACTATATGATATGTTGAACTCAAGAAAATTTTTGGCTTTATATGTAAGTTCCATATCTTCATTTTATGCCCCTTTAATCCTTACATTGATAGATAGTCAAACACTCAATTGATCTAGATAATATTTCTCTACCTCCTTTAATATTTCTTGATCCGTACTTTTCATATCCAAAAAAATTTCATATTTTTTTCCTCATCATAGATATGATAGAATGATAATTTCAACTAAAAGCATCAGCCATCTTGTTCAGTTTCCCAGGGTGGTAATCTGTTGTGGGGTCATAATATTTATTCAAGTCTAACCACCTTCTCTGGGACATTTTTAGATAATTTTGAGTGACTATATGCACTAAATTTTTTATTATCAATATATAGATATAAATTGGTAAACATAATTCTTCTATATCTTTAATGAATAAATTACCACATCTAACACAAAATCATGATTTAAGTCATTTTTCCGTTTATCCTTTATCTAGAATGAGGAATAAGCAATCACCATATAATTATACCTAAGGAAACATGTTAATCTATTCATTGATGAATCATGACTGATCACCAACCCATATATATTACAAGTTAATATATGAACTAGTGTACTAACTAACCTTATCTTTAGTTCCTCCAAATTTTCATTACATTCATCTATCTAGAGGACATGAATTCCTTTTGAGTTAACATGGTGAGTTGGATATATGTGAAAAAATCTCGACAAATTATTTATAATATATATCCAAACCACGGAAACTATGGATCTCAATCATAGTGGTTGGTTTGGGAAAATATTCAATAACGTCCATATTTAATGGATCCACACGTATACCACTACTTAAGATTATATCACCAACAAATGAGACTTTTTGAACCCAAAATTCTAATTTTGATTTTTTTTTCAAAATTCATCTACTTTCTAAGGGTCTTTAGTAAAATCTTCATGTGACCTTAATGATATTAAATTCCCTTTGAATATATAAAAATATAATTTATAAAGAATACCAAAAACTATTCAAGATAATCTCTAAAGACTCTATTAATTAAATCCATAAAGATAACATGGGAATTAGTATGCCCAAATGACATCACAATAAATTCATACTGTCCATCCCTTATACAGAGTATTGTCCTGGGTATATCCTCTTTATTGATCCTTAACTGATGATATCTATATTGAATTTAAATCATAGAAAAGTATTGATCTCCATATAGTTTGTCAAGTAATTCATCAATATGGGGAAGGGGATACATGTTCATGATAGTGATCATGTTATGCACTTGATAATAAATTCATAATTGCATTGACCTATCTATATTTATAAACAAAAGAACATGAACAACCTAAGGTGACCCGCTTGAAAAAATTCATCCCTTGTCATGATTCCCTTAGATATGCTTCTTCAATTCTAACAACTTAATCGGGGTAATTATATATGAACTAGCTAATATAGGTGTATGACTTGGTATGATTTATAATGAAAAACCAACTTAATGATTCAATGAAATACTAGGAAACTCTTTTGGAAATATTTCAAAAAACTCACATAAGACAGGAATACCTTTTTTGTTGAGTTCATATCCAACCAACTAAGTTAAATACACCATTTGAATAGGAAACCAGACCAATATAATAGATATGATTTCTATTGGAATTTAATATTTATCATTGCTTTGATATATTATCATATATTGGTTTAGAATATCAAAAGTCACATCCCTTCCCCATGAATTGATGTGGGATTTATTTAAATAAATCTATTTAATTCATATGAAAAAATAAAGTTCAATAATAGAAAAAATAATTATATTTTAAAAAATAAAATTTTCAAAAACATCAACTAGAGAAGAATCATAGGCTTGAGATGTGATTATCGTACCATTAGGGGTTTTCACTAAAAATTCAATAAATAATGATTGATCATTGGAATTAATTTTCCTAGAGACATTTATTGACATAAATAAATTCATATGAAAAATATCAAATAATAAAATTTAATGTTTGAGTGATCCTATCACCACCACAACTTTAACATTATATCATCAATTCCATAGTGGAAATAAAAAGGTTATCATGACCATCAGGAATTTCTTATATGAGTGATCAATCATGAAAAATCATTCTTATAAATTCTAAATATTGAAAAATTATTTTCAATTTAGGACACCGTAAGGTTAACCTAGGTCATTCATGCTGATAATCTATTTAAATAATTCATTGTGATTCATAAATGAATTTTGAATTATCCCAAACATATCCCATGAGAGTATAAAATCCGGTTTCATGTAAGGGAACACTCCCAATCCACTAGAATGACGATGAAGATGTACTTAACTGACTATTATTGGGGTTATTACCCCAAGATTCATCTATTCCAAAACCATATCCACTTATAGTTGTAGGATAAAAGATTCTGTTAATGGTAATAAGAGGGGGGGGGGGAAATTGAAGTTAAAAAATTAAACTAAACAAAAACACCAAACCTATTATTTGTGATTTATTAGGACCAAAGGTCATTTAGTCTTTATTGTTTATTAATTTCAGTAACATGTAATATGAAATAAATAAGTTTATTAAATTTACAAAAAGAATATATTTCTTAAAAAATGCACAATGAAAAATAACAACATGTAAAATCAAGAAAAAATAGAACTTAATAAACCATACAAAACATTATCGTAAAGATCGAAATCACAATATTTCTATCTTTGGAATCCCTCGGTCAACCTTATTGGACACATCGGTCATCATAACCCAGGATTCCCTCAATATAATCCTAGATCAGAAATAGTGATTATAAATACAAAAGATTATAAGGAATTTAAATTCCTCATTCAGATTCCTTATAACTAAAACTATCTAAATGTTTACAAATAGTAAGTAAAAAAGAAGTTGCAATAGGGAAAGCTTTATATTAGTTGATTTGAAAAGGCATCAGATCCCATATCCTCGAATTCACATCTATTTTTAGGAATATCTCCCATTGTCATATTCTTTCATACTCAATGTTGATTTTAATGGAACTCGATGTGCTTAAACTTGACATCTCAGCAAGATCTATACAATCTTTGATTAATGATCATTTTGATAGAAACATCACAATGATGTTAATTCTTCTATGTGATAAAAACAATTTTAACCATATGATTATAAAAAAACATTATTCCAATGGCATAAATTATGTTTAGTCTAATGGATAAAAAACAATGCTAGTCTAATGGACCATACTTCTTCATTATGATCGACCAAACATAGTCAGTTAAGATAAATAAACATAGTCAGTCTTATGAACAAAACCTAGCTAGTCTGATATGTTATCAAGCTCAACCATTAGATCAGATTGATTGGATAAAGAATAGGTTGAGTAATATGGAACACCATAATAATATCGAAAAGAAGTAAAAAAATCTACTTTATCGTTATCTTTATTTTTCTCAACATCCAAAACTACAACAACATCGACATTTTTATCTGACACATGCTTGTATGAAATCTATTTTTCTGATTGTTGATTTTTTTCTTCTTTCTCATTAAAGTGTTTTTTTCAAAAACATTTAACATAGAATCTTTTCAAACATAGAGGTGAAAGAGGAGGTATCATAAGAACTCTCTTCTTCTTCTTATGGTGATTATTTGTCTTTTCGTCTTACTCTTTTTCTAAATCTTTTTCCAAATTATCATTACTTTATAAATCTTTTTTCTTGAATTTATTCACAATTTATTAACTTCCACATTAACACATTCCAAAATAGATTTTCAAATTCTATATATTTACTTTTTTTGTTTATCAAAGGATATAGAAAATATGGAAGTTTTAACTTGTTTTGGTTCTAATGAGATAGTTTGACCAAAATTAGATGAATGATGTATTAGTTGAATTATCAATAATTGATAAATTGAAAAAGGTTCTTATTAATAAATAACAAAAAAATTTCCATGATCCTGTTCAACTCTTTTTACATGAAATTGAATAACTTTAGCTTCATCAAACTGTTTCTTTTTCATTGTCTTATTTTCTCTATTGCTTGAAATTTCACGAGTCTTCCCCTTCAAAGATAATTCCTCTAGCTTATCAAGACTAAAATATGGATCGATTTTATACTTTTTAGTTGTTAACTTCATCAACTCCTTGTATGGTTAATCAGATACTGCCTTCTAATTCTTTTTAGATATTGGCAGAGATGAAACACCATTTATTTTTTCTTGAACTGTCTTTATTAAAATAATAATTATGCATCAGACATGTATTTCTATAATTTTACAAAAAAATATATCATTACTAGGAAAAAACAATATTAATTATATAAATATTTTCTTCACTAATTATAGAAACATTATCTCTTGCAACAACTACTTCATCTTCTATTTTTATCACAGACAATAGATTTACAAACATATTATTGATAAATCCAGGAAATAAAATAATCTTCAACTTATTTGAACTTTTCTTTACATCCTCCATAGAAAGAAAAAAAAACTTGAATAGATTAAATTTCCTCATGTTGACCTGGAATTCTAAAATATAGATATACAAAACATTCAGTTTATCTTTATCCCATTTTTGTTGGATAAGATTCCCCTGTATCCATAGATTTATAACTCTATACTCTAAAGATAAATGAAAAAACATTTCTAAACATCTCGTAAGAATTAATAAGTCATTTGTCAACATTTTATTTTTCAAAACACTCTATCTTATCTAAAATATTGTGAGTACAGAAATTTACTTATCCTTTAAGCAGAACCTCTACTAAATCATGCACTTGTTGTGCATTCAAGTAGTAACATTTTTCAGAGAGATTGAATGTGTTAACATTCATATCATATTAAAAAATAAAAACCATAAGAGAAAAAAACATTCACTATCAGTTGATAATTAATATCAAAATCTTATTTTTCAATACCTACATTTTCCCATCCCAAAATTTTGATAAACTCTTTCAATAATTAATTGGTATTATTAAACCATTAATTTTCAATTATTATTTATTTCAACACTTCTCTATGTGAAATATCTTCAGTATAATTCATTTTTTAAAAAGCAATGATGATTACTAATTATAAAAGGAATAAACCTATGGAATTAAATTCCAACAATTGAACGCCTGAGAGATTTCAGGGCCGAGATTCCAGATCAATTTTAGATATTAATGTAGTATGTGGTGACCCAAAAATGTATTTATAGTCTTAGAGATGACCTTTCAACTTCTAAAAATCCAACGACTCAAAATAAAACCAATATCTAATCTAAAATTTAGAAATCTTCCTCAAAATATTAAATAAAATATCTAAAGTCTTAATAATTTTTATAAAATATTTTTTGGGTGAAATAATTTCATTGAAAAAAGTTAGGAAATAATATTAAAAAATAGAAAAGCTATAAATAACATCGAAAATAAATGGAATAGAAGATAGTGAAAAGTTTAATAAATTACCTTATGGAGTAAAATGTAATACTTTAATTAGGAATTTTTTACTAGTAAATTTTCTTCTCATTTTTATAAATTTTTTTTCAAGAAAATATTTATAGAAAATTATGTCTAATAATTTTTTTTGAAAACGTTCATCTTATAAACTTTTTAAGGGAAAAAAATTTTGATAACATTTTTTTAAAAAAAAAATTCAATGAAATTTTTAAGAAAAAGTATTTTTTGATAAAAAATTTAAGAAAATGTTTCTCTAATAATCATTTTAATAAATTGTTTGTCTGATAACATTTTTATGAAAAACTTGTCCAGGAAAAGAAAGAATACTATTAAAACAAAATATATATACTTACCCATTGAAAAGAAATTCATTATAGTAAGTATCTTAGTAAAAAAGAAGTATATATGAGTGATAATTTTATGTTGGCCATTCCTAGATTCTATTTAATATAATAAAATCTTTTAGAATGAAGATGATTTGTAAATATATCAGCAAGTTGTTCTTATATATTGATTTATTATAAAATAATATTTTCTCTTTTTTGTTGTCCTAAAGGTAATGTCTTCTTAAATATATGTGTTTGAATCATGAGTGATGTTTTAGTTTTTTACTTAAATTGATGGAACTTGTTTTTTCCCACAAAATAGGGGTTTTGGAAAAACTCAATACAAAATTAGAGAGTGTGTGTTTCATCAATAAAACTTGAACACAACAATTTCCAACTGCCACATTTTCTTCTTCAGTTGTGGAAAGTGTTATAAAATTCTCTTTCTTACATAACCAAGAAACTAAAGTCTCTCCCAACAAATGAAAAGTCACAAATATATATTTTCTATCCATTTTATAGATTCTAAATTCATCATCTGAAAAAAATTCCATTTCAATATTATTCTTAGAAGAATAAAATAATCATAGATCTATAGTTCCCTTAAGTTTACAAAAACATAATTTTACTAATTTTAAGTTAGATTATTTTTTATTTTCTTAATATTTATAACATAATCTTGTAGGTAACATCAAATCTAGTTTATTAGTTATTATGTAATGTTAACCAGCTACTGTTCCACTAAAAATATTTTGATCAACTGATTTCCTAGATTCATCAAGATCTAATATATTTTAGGATTTTAAGGGAGTAATTATACTTTTAGTTTTTTATATCCAAATTTCATAAGAAGATATACTATATAATTATTTTGAGATATAAATGTTACCTATGGTTTTTTTTGAACTTTTAAAACCTAAGAAAAATGTTAACTCCCCCAATATTCTTATTTCAAAATCACATTTCATACGATCTTCAATGGAATCATGTAAATATTTTTGAGTTGGACCAAATATAATGTCATCAACATATACTTAAACTATAATAGAATCATTTAATTTTTTTGATAAAAACATTCAGTTAAACAGGTCCCTTAACAATTTTTTTTGTTAAAAAAATCTATTTTATCTATCATACTAGGATCTAATGTCTTGATTATGTCCAGATAATTCCATGGTAAATCTAAAAACATGTTCAATAATTTTTTTTATTCAAAACAAGGGGGTTGTTTTCCATATACATCCCCCTCAACATATCCATCATGAAATGAAAACCTCATATCCATTTGAAAAAGTTTAAAATTTAGAAATGATTTAAATTATAGAATAATTTGTATAACTTAATGTCTTTCTACTAGAGAATAATATTATTTATAGAAAATTCCTTATTGTTTATTATAATCGTTAGAAAATAGTATAGCTTTATGATACATGAAATTAATATTTTTTATTGATAATTTCCCCTTTTTAAGGGTTTAGGGGGAATCCATCATGTCATCATCGACATGGACACAAAAAACATCCCCAACAGACCAAAAATTCACGACCAAAAACAACCCAAAATTTAAGAAAGAAGCTACCCCTAGAAAAAAACATTATGTATAACTTCTAGTGTCTTAGGGATGTATGCCTAGCTATCCCATGAAAAATCGCATGGTCTTAGTACCGATGGAAAAATCCATACCCTCTCAAACATTTGATTCTGGAGAGCCATGTTACAGTGAGAAACCATTTCCATGCACCTTTTCCGAAAAATCTTCTTGTAGATAATTGGTTGAAAAATACATTGATTTGCGGACCACCGAGGCCAAAATTGAATTCATATAAACAAAAAATAGACCACAAAACAAATAAAACACCAAACAAAATATCCAAAACATCCCAAGAACATCATCACATCATGATCATGAACCTGTTGAGCATTAAGAATCCCACACCAAGAAAAGATAGGACCACAAGCAAGATTCCACATTCCACATCATGAATGCTCTCTTAATTTCAAAATCAATAATCAAGGTTAAATCTGCAAGGGCATTTCCACACCACCACACCTTTAATGATATCCCACCATTTCTTTAGCCAAATCAATATCCAATTGCATGAAACCAACATGATGCATTCACAAATTGCAGTTCCTTCCTCGCTATTAGAATAAAAAACCCCCAAATAGATATCATCGCTGCGGTTGGAATGATCTACCACCGCAATTATAGAGAGAATAACCAAAAAACATATCCAAACCAGAAAAACCAAGCAAAGCACATCCAAACCGCACTAAAAACAGGAAACATCAAAATACCATCATTGGAAACCATCACCCAAATGCCAGAACAAACCGAAAGAATACTGAAAATACCTTCACCACCTTCCAGTGAATATGAAGTCCAAATCCTCACAACACACCCAAATCCAATGTAGCAACATGATAACAACCTTCACTATATTAGTTGGAAACAATGTCGTTACAGAAGAGACACCAATAACCACAAGATCGCTGGGCTGAAGCGTCGAGAAGAAGCCGATCCACAATGGGAAAGGAAGGCGGTGATGGGTGAAGGAAACCCTAAAGCAGATCCCCTTACAGTCACATCTCACCCATTCAACATTCTTCTTAATTCTATTCTAGATTTATTTCTTACTAATATTCCATTTATATTATACTTACTTCGAAAATACCATTTTACTCAAAAAATAGAAGAATCATTAGGACATTCAACCAAACTCGAAATATTATACCATTAGAATTGGATGAGTTCATATTTTATATAATTTATTCAATATTTACTACTCAATTCCTCATCTAGAGTAATAGGTTATAATTGTGATATAAATTCACAATGATTAACTCCATGTATTAATTAATTTATAATTCTAATTGATTGATGATTATCACCAATGATATTAAAACAAGGATGATTCCTAAGGATTCACCAATTTATAGGGTTTGTGAATTTTTATTCTTCAACAACATGTTGAATATATTCTGGAGGTTTAACATCTGAATGATTTTCATCAATTATTATCTCATAGAAATAACCTTCCAATGTTGGTTTAAATTATGGTCTATAAATCACATCATAAGTTTCGAGTTGGATTCTTTGAAAAAACAAATCACATTCATCAAATTTAACATGCAATTTTTATTAAACTGTAATTTTTTAAAAAAAATATATATTATTTTCTTGTGGTGGTATATTCCATAAAAATTTGTTCATCATCCTTTGGAAATAGTTTATATAGAATTTATTTAGTAATGAAAATGAATAATTTTCATCCAAAAACTTTAAGGTAATAAAATTTAGGTTTTCTTCCAATCCAAAAATTATAATGAGTTTAACAAATAAAAGATCTTAGTAAGACATGATTTAAAATATACAAATTCGTATTCATGAATTCAACATTAAATTTGTTAGCAATTGTGTATTCACTCATCATGCTTCATATAATATACTGAAGAATTATATTTATTCTCTCAACTGAAAAATTTTAATATGGGGTTATAGGTGATAAACAATTTTGAATTATATATTTTTTACTATAAAATCTTCCAACATTGAATTTAAAAATTTTTCACCTTAGTCACTATGAATAATTGAAATGTGTAAATTTTTCTTATTCCTGACATAGGATTCTAAACATTGAGAACTGAATATGCCTTCCTACATATTTGTTAGAAAATGGAATCATGTATATCAAATGTATTAAACAGTTAAAACATATACATAGTATTTTATACCATTAATTTAGATTTTTGTAGGACCAAATTAGTACATGCGCACTAATTATATAACATTTGAAGGTGAAACTTCACTAATAGATACAAAACATGACTTGTGTTTCCTTCCAAATTGAAAAGGATCTCATATTCTTCAAGAATTAAAATTTAGCTTTATTAGATCTCTAACTAGTCCTTTATTATAATATTTTGATAATAATCAAACATTACATTATATTAAAATCCAATTCTAGAACGAATACTTTTCTTCTATTTCACTATGGAATGTTATATCTTGGATCCTACGGTCTTCTATGTTAAGTTTGTATTTATTATAATGCATGTTGGTAGAACGAATAAATTTATCTTTGAGTGGTATATTTATCATTCACGTAGTTCAAAATATAACCCTCACCACATAATTGACTTGTTTTAATAAGGTATTTCCTTGGACTAGTGATAAATAAAATATTTTAAATTGAATAATTTCCACGAAGAAAAATATTAACTATATTGATAATTTCCCTTTTGAGTATTACCACCAAATATAACTTTTCCAACTTTCATTTTAATAATATTATTAGATAAATCCTAGTTCCTAGTTATATTCCAAGAAAAAATGTGATCCATTTACAAAATATTATATATGGTAAACATCATATTTTCATTAAATTAATAAATTATATTCTGGTTCCCCAAATTTTTACTGGGTCTAGTATTTTTAGAAAATAAAAATTTCTTTATCCACATCTGTCTAACATAACTATGTTGAGATGTTGTCAATATCATAGGCTAAAAGATTTGTGAACACATAAATATTTCACTTTGTTTAAAGAACATCAATTTTATCAATGTCCTCTACTTTGGAACTTAATACATGATGTGGCACGTTTTGGAATGAAATAAGTATCTTGAAAATGATTTTTTGTATTTTTAAAAACATTTAATTACAAATTATTATGGCTTGTAATTTTTTTGCAAATTTTTTAATATTTTATTTACTAGTGTTAAATTTTGATAGAAAATTTTATAGACAAAACTATTTATAGTTTAGTGTACTAACTAAACCATTAACCTCAGTAGAAGTGGAATTAAAATTGAATTTTTCTACACCTTTTGAAATATTATTTTTCACAAAAAAAGAATTATAATACTCTTTAGAAATATTATATTTTTTAAGATTGGATTTTTCAATAAATATTGAAATATTTGAAATTTTAGTAGTAAGTAAAAAAACCATTGAATTTTATTTAGAATTTTCTTCCTCATCATCATAAAGTTGTATACTAATCATAACATTTTACTTTTCTAGTGAATTATCATATCTCTATACTTCTTCCAAAAAAGGTAAAGTATTATTTTTCTAGAAGAGGCAGATTATTCATCATAAGAAGTTAATATATTATCGATATAAGACTCAGGATAATTAGAATTTAACGTAATATTGGTTAAGGTTTTAGTATATACCTTTTCCATGAAGAAATTGTTATCATTTAGAATAGTTTCAAAGAAACAAATATTGTTTTGATCCTTATTAGCATAATCTAAAGAACTTTTAGATGTACTATCACCTCCACTTACAATACAAGTATTTATGTCTTTCATAACTTTCTTACTCTTATGTTTGTATAACTTCTAATAATTCATTTCCGAATTTATATCCTTTTTATCTGTCCTTATAATATTAGGAAAATCTGGCCTTATATGTACATATTTTTTTGGCCGCGCAGGTATTGGCGCGGCTTGTGGTTTTCCACAGTTTGACGGCGCGGCTCAGGTCTCGGCTCGGCCCGGCTTGTGGTCTTCCCCAGCTTGGCGCTTTTCTTTGGCCGCGCAGGTCTTGGCGCGGCTTGTGGTCATCCCCAGCTTGATGGCTCGGGTCGTGTAGGGCTGGCACAGACAGAAACGGTGGCACGGAGAAACAGGGGCACGGACAGAAAACAGTGGCACAGACAGAAACAGTGGCACCTGACCGGAGGACTTATATCGGGCTGTGCCTGAACAGAGAAAGCATTGGGTTGGGCCTGACCTGTGTGAAGTATCGTTCACATCCGGTCTGTGATACTATCTGTAGATTACTGGAGGTTTGGAAAAAATTGTGATTTTCCTGGTCGCGAAGCTTCGGTTGTGTTGAATTTGCCTGCGCTGGTTCGGATTGGGCCAGAGTCCCTGGGTCGGGGAACCCCTTTGGGCTTGACACCCCTTGGATAGGGGACCTCTGTTTGGCCAATCCCTCCCTTGGAGATTTCGTGGCTCTCAACATGGAGACAGATCTGCTGAACCAATGGAAGAACCTCACTTTGACAGACAAAGAAAAAGAGCCACTTACAACCCGTAGAAATGAAGACAACACTTTGACAAAACGTATGGCTTTATTGGTTTTCGGAAGGCTGGCGACCGAGGCACCATTTAATCTAAAGGCCCTCAAGACCACCCTTCAAAATCTGTGGAAATTGGAAGCTGGAGTAGCCATCCGGGAAATTGAGAACAAACTCCTTGTTTTTGAGTTCTTCAGTGATAAAGACAAAGATAAAGTCCTCAGAGGACGACCTTGGTCCTTTGACAATCATCTCATTATGATGGAGGAATTTAAAGGGGGAGACGAGTTTCAGAATTGCACACTTACCCGATCCCCGTTCTGGGTAAGAATTAAAGGAATACCGTTCCATGGGAGATCAACACATGTGATGAAAGAAATTGGAGACCGGATCGGTCACTTCCTAGAGTGGGATTGCTCGGACCCAATACAATGGGGCCCCTGGGTTCGAATAAAGGCTGAGATCGATGTGTCTGAACCCTTAATGCGAGGCATGTTCCTGAAAATTGCTGATTCCAACACCTGGATCTCGTTCGAATTCGAAAAACTACCAATCTTATGCTTCCTTTGTGGACGTATCGGCCACATTGAGAAAGCGTGCAGGGCAAAGCCAGAGAATTCCGCCGAAAATATTACCCTACAATACGGTCAGTGGCTCCGGGCCAAAGCACACAGAGAGGCATATATCCCTCAGGCGGAGAGACAAATAGATCGAGACCGTCTCAATGCAGCCCATATAAGGCGACTAGAATCTGGACAACCTCCTATTATAAGGATGGGAACCCCTTTCTTCCCTAAAGAATCCCCAGCTGAGCTCAGGGGAAATGGAAACGCCTCCCAAGAGATTATCGTCAGATGCAATGATGGGGCTCGGCAAGACAGTCACCTGATTCAGGGTATCTAAAAATCCGACTTCGCTTTAACTGCACCGAATTTAACATTCCTTACTTCAACTGAGCCGCTACCTAAACCAAAAGAACCTCCAGAGAAATTTCCGAGACAGCAACATGTTTCCTTGGATCCGCCTGAAGCTGAGCAGAGTCCAAATCGGATCCCAACTGATGCCCTTCTGCAAGCTGATTCTGGGATGAATGAAGCCTCACCTTCAGGACATGTTACTCGTAGAACCTGGAGAAGGGCATGCGGCGGTGGTAAAGGAGAATGCCCAGGGAATCCCAAACCAGGAGATCTGAAACGGAAAAGCGAGTCCAGTGGTATGCACACCAATCCTCCCAAAAGGAGGAAATCATCAGGTACGTCATTAACCCCACAAGAGACAAAGGCGGAGGCGGGTCAGACCCGACCCCGCCTAGAGAAATGATTGCATTATGTTGGAACTGCCGTGGGCTTGGCAACCCACGAACGGTTCGTATGTTCCAGCGCCATTGCACTCAAAGTTTCCCTGATATGGTTTTCCTGTCCGAAACCATATTGGAAAACAAGGACATCACAAATCTTGCTCTAAAATGCGGTTTCCAGGGTTGTTTCCCGGTTCCCCGCCAGGGGCATTCAGGGGGGTTATGTCTTCTCTGGAAGGATAATGTCGATGTTAGACTCCTTTCTTTTTCCCAGCGCCACGTGGCTGCATCCATTTGTGATCCCCACAACCCCCCCTGGACTTTTGTGGGCTTTTATGGCTGGCCCTCCCAGTCTGATAAGTGGAAATCTTGGGATCTTCTGTGCAAACTCCGTCGTGATCTGCCAAGCCCCATTCTGTTTGGAGGGGACTTTAACGAGATCCTTTTCCAGAAGGAGAAAAAAGGTGGAGCTGTGCGCTATTCCACGTCTATGTCTGCTTTTAATGATGCTATCCTTAAGGCAGAGCTGATGGACCTGGGTTACACGGGTAATCCTTTCACATGGTTTCGAGGCAGTTCAGATGGAAATCGAATCGCTGAACGTCTGGATAGATTCTTTGGCTCAATGGATTGGATAAACCTCTTCAAAATGTACCATATCAGACACCTCACGTTCAATTGCTCGGACCACTGCCCAATTGTCATTAATTGCACCCATAATGAGCACGTTACTAGTTCCAGGAAACCATTCAGATTCGAAAGCTTCTGGTCAAAAGATCCCGAGTGCGAGGCGGTTATCCGTTCAGGCTGGAAGAATGGGCAAGCTGATCTGAGAACCAAACTTCTCCGCGTGGCGTCGGATCTGAAGACATGGAGCGACTCTAAATTCCGTCACCCGGACCGGCAATGCAATTTTCTTGAAAGGAAGATTGGATATCTTCTTTGCAAACCCCCGTATAGCAGCATTCTCTCCAAAATTAGTGAAACCCAACGAGAGCTGGATGTTGCCCTGCGCAATAAGGATGGTTTTTGGGCTATGCGTGCGCGTGATATTCATATAGTAGAAGGGGATGCTAATACACGTTATTTCCACCAGAAGGCTTCAGCAAGACGCCGAAAAAACTTTATTTCTGGCATTCTAAAATCAGATGGTAGTAAAGTGTCAGACACAGGGGGAATCCAAGAAGCATTCCTGAGCTATTTTCAGAAGCTCTTCTCTGCAGGCCATTCTAATATTTCTCCTGAGATTGAGGACTGCATCAAACCCGTGATTTCTGACGATATGAATAGACAGCTTTCTAAAGATGTGACGAATGACGAGACTCTTAAGGCCTTAAAGCAAATCCACTCTACGAAGGCCCCGGGACCAGACGGATTCCATGCCCTCTTTTTCAAGAATTACAGGCACATCATTGGTCCAGACATATGCAATCTGATGCGGGATATTTGGGTAGGGAAAACGGACCTGTCTTCTATTAATGAAACTATACTTACCCTCATTCCCAAGATGAAAAATCTGCAAGGGGTTTCGGACTTTCGACCTATCAGTCTGTGCAATGTTTCGTATAAGATCTTTTCGAAGATCCTGGTGAATCAGTTGCGTCCTTGGCTACCCGACGTCATTTCAGAGAACCAAAGCGCTTTTGTGGCAAAAAGGTTAATCACTGATAATGCCATTATTGCTCATGAAATTTTCCACTCCATGAAAACTCGAACACGAGCAAAGAGAGGGATCATGGCTTGGAAATTGGATATGGCTAAGGCCTATGATAGAGTGGAATGGAACTTCCTCGAATTTGTGATGCTCAAGATGGGTTTCTGCACCAAATGGATTGACATGATCATGCAATGCGTCTCGTCAGTTTCCTTCTGTATTAATGTCAACGGGGTGCTTACCCGAGGCTTTTCCCCATCCCGTGGGCTTCTCCAGGGAGACCCTCTTTCACCCTTCCTTTTTATTTTGGTGGCTGATGTGTTTTCTAACCTCCTTTCCAGGGCAGCTTCGCTTTCCATAATTCATGGGGCGAAAGCGTGCCGCAAGGGCCCTCTGATTTCCCACCTCTTCTTCGCTGATGATTGCCTTCTATTTTCTCGTGCTACCCCTAATGAGTGTACTGCAATCTGCCAGGCGATACAACAGTATGAACGGGCTTCAGGACAAATGATCAACTAGAGTAAATCAGAAATTTCTTTCAGCTCTGGAGTCCCCCAGCCGAAAAGAGAAGATCTCTGCTCTTTAGCACGCATTCCTGGGGTTGATAAGCACCAGAAGTATCTTGGGCTCCCGACGGTGGTTGGACGGTCAAAGAAAGAAATCTGTTCAGCTATTGTGGATCGAGTTGAAAGAAAAATACAAGGTTGGAACCCTAAAAAAATCTCCAAGGCCAGGAAGGAAATCCTCATCAAGGCGGCACTTCAATCTGTCCCCAGCTATTTGATGTCTATTTTTAAACTTCCTGATGTGGTGCTTTCAAAGATTCAATCCAGCACATCTATCTTCTGGTGGGGTCGAAAGGACGGAAAAAATAAAGTCCATTGGATCGCCTGGTCTTCTCTCTGTCAACCAAAATCTGAAGGCGGAATGGGCTTCTAAGACCTTTCTCTTTTTAATGATGCTTTGCTGGCCAAACAAGGCTGGCGTATGATTAATAACCCATCATCCCTATGCACACGAGTTCTCCGGGCTAAATATTTCCCACATAAGGATTTCTTGGATTCCCATCTTGGCTATCGACCCAGTTTCCTCTGGAGAAGTATTTGGGGTGGTCGTAATCTGCTGAGGAAAGGACTTGGCTGGAGGATTGGGAATGGTTTAACGGTCAAGTTGTGGACTGATCCCTGGCTTATTGATCAGACAGGCACGAAGGCGTCATCCCCTTTTTTTCCAAGATCCGAACATGCCACAGTTTGTTGTCTTTTTGATGATCAAGGGGTGGGATGGTGTCTGGAAAAACTCTTCTCATGGTTTAATGAGAGGGATAGGAGAATTATTCTGAGTATCCCCTGTATGCCAGACGCGGGGCCAGATCATCTCTACTGGATAAACGATAGATCAGGAGAGTATACGGTGAAAGCTGGTTACCGGCGAGCTCTGACTGCCCAAATAACAGAAGGAGATGCGAGGCCCTGGACATCAATTTGGAAGCTTAACGTTCCCTCTAAAGTTCGTTTTTTCTGGTGGCAGGTGTGTACCGGTATCCTTCCAACTAAGAGCCTCCTTGCCTACAGACACTTTTCAAATGACAACTCATGCCCTTTCTTCTCTTCTGTGACTGAATCCCCTCTCCATGCTCTTATTCAATGTCCCGGGGCTCAGGAGGTTTGGAATGGCTGGGGATCAACTATAGAGCTGTCCCTGGACGCCGCCTCGGATCTTACATCTCTCCTGATGCGATGGTGCTCCTCTTTTTCGCCGGCTAAAGCAGGCGCCCTGTGCATTTTGACTTGGATTATCTGGGATAGGCGGAACGAGGCCATTTTCAATCATTTCCGGAGGCCCCCCAGATTTTGGATTGACCGGGAATTGTCATGGATTGCGGTTTGGCAGAACCATCCTGAGCAACAAAGACTTGTCACCCCCTCTCCTCTCCCCCAACATTGGTGCCCCCCACCGGAAGGGATTCTTAAGATCAATGTGGATGCCTCTCTCCCTAAGGATGGCCCAGTTGGACTAGGTTTACTGGCCCGTGACAACTTGGGAAATCTTATTACTGCCAAATACGAAGCATGTTATGCTCTTTGGGAGCCCTCAGTCGCGGAGGCCGCCGCCATCCTTGCTGGGTTAAACTTCGCGAAAGATCGCGGTTGGGATTCCATTCACATCGAATCCGACTGTCTCACTGTAATCAATGCCATTAATCTCTCAGACGGCGGGCTTCAACCTTTCAGCCCCATTATCCGGTGTATTCATGCGCGGAGACAAGGCTTCAATTCATGCAATTTCTCATTTATTAGAAGGGAAGCGAATGAAGCCGCTCACAAGATGGCAGGCATTGGTCCTCCTTACGTGGATTTGCTTTGGTTCAATCATTTTCCATCGTGGTGATGCTACTGTATTTCTGCTGATCTACATCACTAATGGATCCGTCTTATTTTGTGAAAAAAAATGAGTGTATGTATAAGATCATCGAAATGAATTTTTTCAATTCTCTTAGTATCATCTAAATTTTCCTTTTAGACTCCCAATATCCTAGAATAATTTCAATAACCATTTCAACTAAAATATCATTCGTAAGAACCTTATACCCAAGAGATTTTAAAATATTCACTATATTCCTAAATATATGATCCATCTTTGAAAAAAATAACAAGGAAGAAAATTGAGAGCTTGATCCTCTACATAACGGATGGCTCTTCTAGTTTTAAAAACATTAGATGAGAGAAGACCAATTTGGGATATACCTAACACTGAGAGGGGGATGAAGCAGTGTTGGGGAATTTTTAAAAAAAATTCTAACTTTCTATCCCTATACCTCTTGACCTGTTAGGATCTTGATTCTGTTATTCTCTTTTCCCTATCACATGCAATAATAGAATGAAGTAAAAATATGCACACAATATTTTTACAGGGTTCAACACTCAATAAGAGAAGATACGTCCTTACCATGTATGGTAATGACTAGTGCACGAATTCTCTACTATAATGTGATATGTTGTAACAGTGGGTTGACTAAGAAAACAATCCTATAGTTAGTGTGGGTCCCTACACTTTAGAGGGGAAAGGGAAACAAGCCTCTTTATAAACTAGTGATGACCTAGCTCAACTTAAATCTTCTTTAATGGTTCTTTATACATTCAATGGAGATAGTCTTATTCCATCTTGATAAGGTAGGTTCCACTCTTGGTCTTCATTAGTGTTCTTCAATTTATTACTTGAAAAGTAGTAGGTAATAAATTATCACTTCTTTCATTCTATTTGTTTCTATTGCAACACCAACTACACTAGACTTATTATTTCTTCTTCTTAGTGCAACAACCGACTACACTAAAACTTATTATCTATTATTGGCTATAATCACATACACCAATGTGATTATTCAGGTAATTAAGATAAGCTCAACTTAGTATCATCATAGTTTTTATGGCCTGAATAATTGAACATAGATTGTCCACTCTCTTCTTCTTATTGTTCTTTTCCTTCTAATTGACACAGTATTATATGGAATAGCACAACAGTTTTCTATACTCTTTCTTCAATTCACAATAACAACACAAGAGTGTACCGGTATACATCCTACTTCCTTTGTGATAGTAGGAGTTTAGTTGCACATATGTCTCCTCATCACACAAGAACAAACACCCCTACAAACAGTGTATATAAATCATTCAATCAGAGAGTGTTCACCTTCATGCAAGCAGAGAGCTTCATGGGTCTTCTTCTTCACGTAGTGGATACATGATTATTTTTAACAGAAATATGTATTATTTTTTGATCTTTCATCATGAAGCACTAAAATGGTGAGTATTCACTAGTTTTGTACTCACGAGTTCTCTTTCATGAAACACAGTGAGGGTTTATAAAAACCGGTCACTTGTTTGTGGTTTCTTCTTTGCACAGAGGGTGTGACTCTCCTACTTCATGAGACACTTCAAGAGTGTATTGTTTAGTCAATAAGGTTTTACTTATGACTTTTCCATTCCTTCTTTTTTTGAAAATCACAAACACCTTATAACTAAGAAAATATATGTTTTACTTCTATAAGGAAAATTTTCTTCCCAAATTAATTTACCCCTACCATGTTTTCATTATTCATATCAATATTTATCTTAAGTATAAAAATAAGATTCATATCTAAAACCTCGGAATCATATAATACTTTGATATGAAGCATTCTGTTTTTAGAATCAGAATTATGGATACAAACTCTAATGAAGTTGCACTCCGAATTCTGGATATAAACTCTAATGAAGTTCAAATCCGAATTCTGGATACGAACTCTCATGAAGTTCCACTCCGAATTTTGGATACAAACTCTCATAAAGTTCCACTCTGAATTCTGACTCTAAACTTCAATGAGTTCAACTCTGAAATTTTACTAGTTCAACTCTGAACTTTTACTAGTTCGACTCTGATCTTCAATGAAGTTCAACTCCGATCTCTTTAAGTTCAGGTTCGGATTTCCTAAGAATCTAGAATCTGAATTTCCTTGAAATTCAGACTCTGGAATCTTATTGAATTCAGCTTCCTAATTCCTATAAAAACAGAATATGAATATCTTTTTATTATAGACTCCAAATTCTATTTTGGTTAGACTCCAAACTTTTACGTTTCTTACATTCTGAACATTTATTTACATACATTCCAAACTTCAGTTTACTTATGCTTACACTTGATTCATTAAAAAACAATGTCGTTCTTTCATTTATTGACTAACCATTGGTTGAGTGACATGTGTACGGGTCCCACCGAAATTCAAGGATAAATATGACCATTGGAGGAGGGATCCGACCATTGGATATTTGACTATAAATAGGAGCTCATTTGAAAAGAAGCAAAAACATTTGGAATTTTGGTGATCAGAACTTCCTGAAGTTATTTCTAGAGAGAGAGAGGCTCTTATCAAATACCAAGCTTCATGCAAAAAATTTGAACAACATGTTCAAGTTTTTCCTTGTGAATATTTGCTTCGTGTGACTCCCATTGTTGTTGTGTACGATTGAGGGCTTCCGGGGATAGGAAGACAGAGGTTACAACACATTGAAGTTGAGGGATTCCTTGCTGAGGAAGACAAAGGTGCTGACTACCTGATAGTTGAGGGCTTGCGGGGATAACAAGATAGACTCTAATCTTCATATCAGGGGCTTACTCTGGTGTGGGTAAGACAGGATTTCTTGAAAGTATAAATCAAGGGACCTTTACACAAGGTTGTTTGATACCCTTCTGTTTGGGATATAAGACTTATTACTTATTACTTGTTTTTGTTACAAGTTTTTCCACTGCATTTTGTATTGTTGAGGAAAGTATACTTTCATATACTTCATCATCCTTGTACTCTGATATAGTTATATTGTATATGATTTAAGGTAGAATCTTAATCTTTGTATCTTTTTTTAAGTTTCATTTTCGGAATCACTTTTCTGGAATCTAGAAAGTCTTTAGTACTTATAGAGGTCTTGTAAATTATATTGTTTAACCTTGTTAAACATAACCATCCTAAAATTTCCTAAGGGAATTTTTAAAAGGTATAATTCACCCCCCTCTTGTATCTGAGAATATCATTCTTATTTAGATCAGACGTTTGGTATTATAGAGTATATCATAATCAATCACCTACCATCCTAACAATTGGTATCAGAGGATTTGGATCAATCTGAATTAATCTCATGATTAGATTCAGAAGGGAATTCTCAGATTCACATTTTTCAAATTCAAACTTTTTGGAATCATAGTTCGGATTCACTTTTTCTTAGAGTTACAATATCTAATTTCTTGCTTAGGATATTTTCTATAGTCTACAAACTCATTCTACTAACTAGTTTGTTTTTACAAAGATTTTCTTAAGAATGGCAGGTTTTAATGTTGGATCCATTGATAATCTTAATCCAAAAAAACCACCAATTTTTTATGGTAATGATTATGAATATTGGAGAGATTGCATGAAGACTTTCATTATCAACACGGGAGTTGAAAATTTTGTTATGCATACTGGTGGATACAAGATGCCTGATAAAGAAGTAAGTGCATTTAATAATCAAGAAAAGCATGAATACCAACTGAACTATAAGGTATGCAATACTTTACTTTGTTCATTGACTAGAAACATATATAGCCAAATTTATTCTTGTGAAACAGCTAACTGTATATGTAAGAAACTTGAAGTTACACATTTTGGTACATCTAATGTGATTGAGACGAGAAGAGCCATGCTTAGAGATGAGTATCATGTTTTTAATTTTCCATATGGTGAACCCATATGAAAAGTACAACAGAGATTCATGACTATCGTGAATAGCTTACAATCAATGGGATAAAAAGGACTAGATGATGAATCCATTATTGACAAGATCATTGACATCATTCCAAATGAGTGGGAATCTAAAAGGACTACAATTGATGAGAATAGAAAGGTTACTCAAATTTCTTTTGATGAATTATTTGGAACTCTTCATCAACATGAGATTAGAATGAAGAGAGATGCTGACAACATAAAGAAGAAGAATGGTAATGGTAGTGCTGTGTTTACTACAACATGAAATCACATGAAAAATAAGACTCTTGAGAGAGTTACTAGATCCAAGTCTAAGAAAGTTATTATCCAATCCGAAACTAGTGAGAGTGAAGTCTAAAAAAATGAGTTAGATAATCTTGCTCGAAGGATAAACAAGATAGATGGATAGAGAAATTTCAAATCCTAGTATAAGAATAAGGAAAGGAATGATAAGAAAGATTCAGAGGTCACATGCTATGAATGCAGGAGAGCTAGACACATATGACCCGATTGCCCATTTATCAAAAGAAAAGAAAGAAAAGAGAGGAATTATGAAAGGAATAGAATGAAATATTACAAGTCCAAAGCTAAGAAAGTGTTGAAAGCTAATGAAACATGGAGTGATAGTGGTGGAGACTCCTCAGATGAATCTTTGGATTATGAATCTTCTGGATAGATGAATCTTGGTCTTTTTTCCAGGCTACCTATTGATAATCATTGCTTTATGGATAAGGTACCCAATGATGAATCATTGACCAATGTTTCTTTGAATTATAATGATATTAAATATTATAACTCTTCTGATGAAGAATCTTCTTCTGATGAATATAATACTTTACCTACCTATGAAGAAGTTATTAGATTTTCGAAACTTCTTGAAAATGAGAATGCAAGACTCATGAAGAAACTCGACAAGGAAAATTCTAGGAATGGTATTCTTACTGAGGAAATATCAGATCTTTCTAAAGATCTTGATAATGAAAATGATGATTTTGAAAGTATTTCAAAAAATCTTAAGGAAGTATGTTCTAAAAATAATAAAATTTCTAAAGAACTAGAAAATGTAATTTCTAAGAAAAATGTTTTCGAGCCTAGTTCTAGTTCAAAATTAGATGTTTTTGAAGACAAGAACTTAGTTATTAAACTCAAATCCAAAATATTTTCCTTGAGGAAGTGTTTGTCGAAATTTACCCTAGGTAAAGAATATTTTGATAAAATCTATTCACAAATTTGACCTCGAAGGAATAATTCTGGTTTTGGTCACACAAGTTCAAAACTGATTTTTAGTAACAACTACATTATTCCTCAAAGTGACCCATTATGTAATAAATGTCAATGTGGTGGTCCCTGGGAAAAGAATTATTCCTTAAACAAAACCCAATCCTTAGGATTTCATAAAGCATACTTTTCTAAGAATATGTGGGTACCTAAAATTGTTCTTTCTGAAATTTATGGATCCAAGCAAGTCTGGATTCTGAAAACCTAACTTTTTCTTATTTTCAGGAAAATAAGGTACGTACCATCAACAATACATGGTACATGGATAGTGGATGTTCCCAGCATATGAATGGTAACAAAGACTATTTTGAAAAAATTATCAAGACGAAAGGAGGAAAAGTAACTTTCGGAGATAATGCTCAAGGAGATATTATTTTTCAATTAATCTGAACACAAGATCAACTTGCTGAAATTTTCACAAAATCATTCCCCTCCGATAGATTTGAATTCATTAAAATAAAATTAGGAATGATTACTTTAAGGTAGTTTTCCTTGATTAACTTTTTGTTAAACCAGTCTCCTTATAGAAATAAACTCCTTTTCATAGGGGGAGTACATCTATTATGATGTTTTTAAAATTTTTTGTAATGATGTCTTTTTAAAGTGTTTTTTCCAAATTTTTCGTAATGTAAATTTTTGTAATGAAATTTTATTGCTGGGAATTTTTGTAATGATATTTTCGTACTGGAAATTTTCATAATGAAGTTTTTGTACTGGAAATTTTCGTAATGAGTTTTTGGTACTGAAAATTTTCATAATGAAGTTTTCGTACTGGAAATTTTCGTAATGAGACTTTTCATAATGGGAATTTTTGTAATCATTTTTTTTGTAATCAAGTTTTTGTACTTAATGTTTTTGCATATTTTTTTCCTTAAGTTTTTCATAGTAATTGTTTCGTAGTGAGTTTTTTTTTAGTCAAATTTTCTTCAAGAAGAATATCACCTATTACGAATAAACTTCCTGGCCAATCTGAAAGGTATGACTTCCTTACTTAAGTTTTTGTAGTCACTTTTACTTAATGGTAGTTTCCTTTGTTTTTTAAATTTTTTTGATTCATTTCTTCTTAAATACGAATGTTTTTCTTAAAACCTCAAAATAACAAATTCAATATTTCCTTGCAGGTATGTTTTCAACTGTCGGATCAGATCAGAGAGTTTTTCAACCGTTAGATTGGTTTTGGAAGGTGAAATGTCACCTCCTCTTCCTATAAAAAGGGGACCCCTAATGTTGTCCCACATCGATTTCAAATCCCTCGCATGTCGAAGCTCTAACTCAGTTATTAAAGCTCGTTCCAAATCTTTCAGTGTTCCTCCATTCCGAATGTCTGTAGAATCCACTTCTCAAGAAATGTCTACCATCAAACTAATCTCAAGTTCGTTAGTCTAAAGGGAAAGGTTAGTCCATCCAAACTTTTTTAGTAAGTATGATTCTTTTATTTCTTAAAATATCAAGCTAAATGGGTGGGAAGATTTCTACATATCAAATAAAATAAATCAGGATGTTGTTTATACATATTTTCTTGTAGAATTTTATTAGTCTGTTTCCTTCTATGAGGAAGATGGAAGAGAAAAATTCTCCATTAAAATCTATGGCAAGACTTACAAGCTTTCTTACACCAAGGCTGCAAGCTTGGTGGGATTATCATACTATGGTGAAGCCGAATTTGTTTCACATAAGTTACTAGATGTGTAAGTAAGTTTCAGAAAATTGAATGGAATGGAATACCTTGGACTGAATGATGACAAAACAACAAATATTTCCTATCTCTCCACCAACAACCGGATTCTACAGTCGTGGGTTCAAGGGTTTTTTTCATTCCGAGAAGAGGTGATAATGATAATCTAAAGAAAAGTGAAATTAACATCTTGGATTTCTTGGTAAATCTAAGAATGATCAATCTGATGAGGCACAACCTTATTATAGTTCAGAACATCAAGAATGGGACTTTGAAAGCTCAAATTATTATGTATCCTTCTCTTCTCTCCAAGCTTATTATTCAGTGTCTTTATTCTTTCAAGGTTGCTTGCACTTACAAGGTGAGGAATTGAAAGTTAATGCTGATTAGTGATGACACCATAAAGTGGATGAAAGTCAGTATTTCAAAATAGTCAGGTGAGTTTTATGATCTTCCAGAGGAGAAGGTAGAAGCAGTTTCAGAAAATGTAGAGAAAGCAAAACCATCTAAGAAGGCAGGGAAAAAGGGGAAGATGAAGGAAGTGGTGGCTGAAGACAAGACCCCTAAAGCTAAGGAAACCCAATCCGCACCTTGTAAGCCGAAGAAACAGAATGCATATCTAGATGAGGTGGTTGCTAAATGGAGGGAAGTTATGGAGAAAAGGAAAGAAGGGGAACCACAGTTCGGATTGGACCCTACTGAAGCTAAATCCTTAAGGGAGAAGACTGTTGAATACCTTGAGAAGGTAGAAAAATAGAAGAATATGAAGAAGAAGATGTCTGAAGCTGATGATGTACAATCTCTTTTGAGAAACACATAAGTAGCTTCTGAGAAGATTCCCGTATCAGAAATTTTTGTTGTTCAACCATTACCAGAGACCCCTGGAAAGAACTACTTCACTCTGGAAAAACGTAAAGAGAAATAAGTTGTTGAAAGAGTAGAAGAAGAGGAGGAAGTAGAAGAAGAATAAGAAGTATAATAAGTCAGTGGTGATCTAGATTACTTGATTAAACAAGTTGAGGAATATCAATAGAAAGAAAAACCCATTAAAAAAACTACCACTCCGAACTTATGAGGAAGAGTCCTCAAATCTTGTCACTATGGGAAAGGGAGGTGAGGAAGAAGGTAAGTTATATGAAGACAAGGAGGAAGAGAAATAAAATGAATTATCTGAGGAAGAAATCTATGAGAAGTACTTTCTTGAAGAAGGGGCAGAGAAGGAGAATCCTGATGAAGACTAGACAGTACAACTATCTGAAAGTGGGGAAGAATCTCCGGATGACGAACCCAATCCGAATGTTGATAAGGGTAAGAAAGTGATTATGGACACCGCAATGAAAGATATCATAATAAATAAGGATGCTGGTGTCTCCTCAAAAAGAAAGTTGGGGGAAATTGAAGAAGAACAATCCCCGAGAAAGGTGTCTGGTTCGGAATCATCAGCACATGAACATGATTTTTTTGTTGAATCTTTGAAGAAATTAGTGGATATAATTCTGATCTTTCCCACCATAGACTCAAGATGCCAGATGCTTAAACATAGCCTATATCAGAAATCAGAATCCTTATCCTTGGTGAGGGATAAATGTGTGAAGATTGAGACTGATCATAAAAACTTCCTTATCAATTATGAGGTCCATAGAAAATCTTGCAGCAAAATGAATTTATGGTCAAAGAAAATCGATAAGGATTTTTTAGAGCTTGATACCTTTCAGAATGATGTTAAAAAAGATTTTGACACCGAGGATTCCAAGATGAAGAATCTTCAGGATAAGCTGACCCTTGTGAAAAATTCTCAGAATCAACAGGCAAGGGATCTGAATTAGAATATTAACTCAGTTTCTCAAAACTAGAAAGGGGAAAGAGATATCGGGATTGAGATTGAAGAGAAGCTTGTGAAGCAGGATGAAATTCTTAAGGCACAGTCTGAGTCTCTAAAGGCTCAAGATGAAAGGATTAAAGCCTTATAAAAACAAGATGAGGAGGACTAGAAAGACTTGAAGAAACTGAAAACCCTATTGAAGAAGTTAATCCCCAAGGAAATGGAAGACAAATAGACCAATCTAATTTTTTGTTGTAATGTCTTTCCTTGTAAAAATTATTTCAATTCTAATGAAATATCTGGTTGTTTTCATCTTATGTTATTATGTATTAATGTTTCAAGTAATTTATTTCTTTTCCATCCCCTCAATTCTTTTTTAAAATCAAAAAAGGAGGATAAGGAAAAAGAACTACTCAAAAGGGGGAGAAGGAAAATCTAAAAGGGAGAAGAAAAATTTCTTAGTTAAGAACTATCCTTAAGTAAGGGGGAGATTCTCCTTACGATGTTTTTCATTCCCATGATAATGAAAACTCCATTCCGAAAATCCATAATACAATATTTAGAGTTCCTAAGCCTAAGGTTGAGTTAGTTGTATTCACCATCATCCATGAACAAAGGGAGATAAGTTTTAATTTCAAAGTCTAAAGAAATTTTTCTAAGTCCTTATATTCTTTTTCAAAAGGTTGTTTGTGCTTTCCAAAAGGGGGTGATTGTTGAGTTAATAAGGTTTTCCTTATGAATTTTCCATTCCTTCTTATTTTTAAAATCACAAACACCTTATACCGAAGAAAATATAAATTTTACTTCTATAAGGAAAATTTCCTTCCAAAATGAATTTACCCCTACCATGATTTCATTGTTCATATAAATATTATTCTTAAGTATAAAAATCAGATTCATATCTAAAACCTCGGAATCATATAATACATAGATATAAAGCATTCTGTTTTTAGAATCCGAATTCTGGATACAAACTCTAATGAAGTTCCACTTCGAAATCTGGATATGAACTCTAATTAAGTTCAACTCCAAATTCTGTATACAAACTCTCATGAAGTTCCACTCCGAATTATGGATATGAACTCTCATAAAGTTCCACTCCAAATTCTGATTCCAAACTTCTATGAGTTTGACTCTGAACTTTTACTAGTCCGACTTTGAAATTTTAGTAGTTTGACTTAAAACTTTTACTAGTTCGACTCTGAACTTCTATAAAGTTCAACTCCGAACACTTTATGTTCAGGTTCTGAATTCCTAAGAATCCAGACTCTGAATTTCCTTAAAATTCTGCCTCCGGAATTTTATAGAATTCTGGTTCCTAATCCCTACAATAATAGAATACAAATATATTTTTATTATAGACTCAGAATTCTATTTTGGTTAGACTCCGGACTTTTACATTGCTTACATTCTGAAATTTTATTTGCTTACATTCTAAACTTCAGTTTACTTATGATTAAACTTATTTCATTACAAAACGATGTCATGCTTTCAGTTATTGACTAACCATTGGTTGAGTGACATGTGTACAGGTCCCTCTGAAATTGAAGGAGAAATATGACCATTGGAGGATGGAGCCGACCGTTGGAGCTTAGACTATAAATAGGAGGTCATTTGAAAATAAGAGACAACTTTTGTAATTTTGGTGATCAGAACTTCCTGAAGTGATTTCTAGAGAGAGGCTCATATCAAATTTCAAGATTCATGCAGAAAGTTTGAACAGCTTGTTCAATATTTTACTTGTGTAGATTTTCTTCGTGTGACTCTGATTATTGTTGTGTACAATCGAGGGATTCCAAGGATAGGAAGACAGAGGTTCCAAAACCTTGAAGTTGAGGTCTTCCTTGCTGAGGAAGACAGAGGTTCCAACTACCTGATTGTTGAGGGTTTGCGGGGAAAGAAAGACAGACTCCGATCTTCGTATTGAGGGCTTACCCTGGTGTGGGTAAGAAAGACTTTCTTGAAAGTTTAAATCAAGGGACCTTTATCCAAGGTTTTTGGATACCCTTATCTTTGGGTTAAAAAACTTATTACTTGTTACTTTTTTTTGTTACATGTTTTTCTGCTACCTTTTGTATTTTTGAGGAAAGTATACTTTCTTATACTTCCTCATCCTTGTACTCTGATATAGTTAGATTCTATATTATTTATGGTAGAATCATAATATTTGTAACTTTTGTGAAGTTTCATTTTCAGAATCACTTTTCTGGAATCTAGCAAGTCTTTAGTACTCATAGAGGTATTGTGAATTATCTTGTTTAACCATGTTAAACATAACCATCCTAAAATTTCCTAATGAAATTTTTAAAGGGTACAATTAACCCCCCCTCTTGTATATGAGAATCTCATTCTTATTTCAACCCTATGTTTGGTATTATAGAGTATATCATACTTAATGACATACCATCCTAACATGTATAACACTTGTTAAAGGCCTATGAGACTCTAATTTTTTTGCAAACTTTTGGGTGTATTGCATGAAAAAATCATATGTTGGTGCGTAAAATTTTATGCATAGCTTCATTTTTACACGCAACCTAATTTTTACAGGAAAACCCTTATTTTTTACGTGAAACCTTATTTTTACGTGCAACTCCTCTTTTTCAAGCACCAGAGCTTGGGATTTCTATAAGTTTCAAGCCTTAAAAAATGATAGGGGGTCACCTTGTATTTTTATGAATTTTTAACACTATGAAAAAAACATTAATCCATGCGGAAAACCATTTTTATGCGCATAAAAAATATTTCACGCAACATCAATTTTCATGCAATGTATTATGTTTTTTTTCTTCATGAATTTTCCATTTTTCTTCGTTCTGATCTCAAAACCCCACTTGTGTGAAAAATTCTGAATTGTGTTCCATATTGCACACAAAACCAAACTTTCCTACAGTCTCATTTTTTTGCACCTTGCCCGATTTTCCACGTACTCCATGCCTTTTCCATTTTTTGATGTTCTAACCTTAAATCATTCCATATGCACAAAATTCCAAGCCATCTTCAAACTTGCGCACAACGTCCTTTTCAAAAAGCACATTTCTCCATATCCTGATTTTTAGGCCTAAAAATTTGGAAGACACTGAAAAATAGCTCCACCTTAAAACGTTATTCTATGCCACCTCCAGATAATCCATTCCTTTTTTATGATTCTCTCTACTTCATTCCATAACCATTCATTAGATTTCATCATGAACTATACAATCATGATATGTATCCTTTGATTGAACAGCTTTAGAATCATCATATTTTCCATGGAATGTATTATAAATTCCATGTATTCCACTAGCATCTTTCCTTCCAATCAAAACTGTATATGACTGGCAGAACATTTACTCCCCCTTTCCTTTATAAGGCTTGCATCATAAGTTCTATTAAATTATGATACTTGTGAAATAAAAATAAAAAAATCATCATCAGATTTTTTACCATTATTCATTGTTGTAGATAATGTATCACCTTTGATACACATGATTTGAATTTAGGATCAGCTCAAAAATCATCTGAATTCAATTAATCATCTTGGATAATTGCTTATGTATGAAATGAAAAACTATGATTCCATAAAATTTTCCAGGAATCCTCAATTTATCCAATATCCATTAACTTTGGAGTCATTATTCATCTCCTTCTTCATTTTGACCAGTATTGACAACTATTGACAACATCCTTCCCATGAGTTTTATGACTTCTAGTCATCATAAAAAGGTTTTCACCGCAAGTGTTAATAACGAAGGTATTCACTCTATCTCTATAATATTTATAGTCATCACCATAAATATTTGTGGTCTTCAAGGATTTAAATTATCAAGAGGACAAAAATTAAGACATTCTATCTTATATAATAAAAAACTCATTCTATACAATACAATTTAGTGTAATAAAAATTTATCAAATTCTGTAAACATAAAATCTTGTTTAATATAAAAAAAGGTAATGAATTTTCAAATTTGATAAGTAAAACGTACTATGGTACCAATTGTATGTTGGAAGAGTATGTAAATATATAGAATAGGTATTGAATTTTACTTAAAATATTAAACTAAAAAAATATTAAAAACCTATTATTTAGGATTTATTAGATACACAAGTCATCCAATTTTCAAATATTATTAATTTGACCCATGGGTCATCAAAAATAAAGAAGTTTAGTAAAGTTACTAATACAAAAACTTTCTATAAAATAAACATTAGAAAATAAAAACTTGTTAAAACAGGAAAAATATAAATTTATAATGTGTATAGAAAACCTATATGACATTAAAAAAGGTTAAATCCCCACTTCCTCCTTATAGAATTCAATAACCCAAAATTTAGGTATCCATAGTTTTTAACCTACTATAATTTCTATCTTTTTAAACTAATAAATCCCAAGAACATAAAAATTAGAATATTTGACTTCCCATACTTGGAATCCCTTGATCATCCTAATCAGAAAAATAAATCTTCATATCCTTATAATCCGTCAGTCAATGCATAGATCAAAAACAATGATTAAAAATGAAAAAGGTTCTTTCATAATTTACAATCATCACATCGATTCATTATAATAAAAACTCTAAAAATATAAAAATATTCTATAACAAGATGTTATAATTGAGTAATATTTAGACAGGTTGATTTAAAATAGATTCAGCTCCTAGATCTCCTAACGCACCTATATTTATTAGAATAGCTCAATGGTCATATTCCATGATTCACATAGTCAGTTTCAATGGCCTCAATGGAGCTTCAACCTGAAATCAGAGCATGATCTATACCATCATTTTCTAATGGTCATTTTTTTAACACCATCACAATGTTGTTATGCCTTTATTCGTTTAGAAACAATTATCACCATATGATTATAAAAATTATTATTCTGAAGGAATAAATTATGTTTTTTATAATGTATCATGAGCTACATTTGTATAATGGCATAATAATTGTCAATCTAATGGACTAAAAAAATTATGTATAGTGACCTAAACTTAGTCAGTCTGATGTACTAAACCTAGTCAGTCATATGTACTAAAATCAGTCAATCTGACGGATTAGACATAGTCAACATGATGGAATATAAAGGTTAGTAATATTATCTTTTTTAGTTAGAATTATTTATGCCTCTGATGGAATAAAAACATTCTACAAAGAAATTTTGAAATATATAGACAATATAAATTTAGTAAAACATATTTTTTAAGAAAGTGTGTTGTGATTTTCAAAAACAATGATAGAAAGTGTAAATAGTATAAAATTGTACTCAACAATAGTATCTATATAGGGATTGATTTCTAATAAAACTACATATTCACTTCCTTACCAAATCATTATGGGATATTATCCTGTATTTAGAATTTTCATTAGGGTTTTCAATAATGGATTCTAATCTTATTCTAAAATTATTATCTAAACTGTTCTCTACTACTAACTATAACGACATATACATTTCATAGATAAATATTACCACTTATTAGACTAATATTCATTACATAACATTATGATCCATTCCGTAACCGTATAGGTGTAGTATCTTTAGATACTAGAAACATACACTTCTATTTCATGAATGATCTTCAACAATTACAATATATATCATCCCACTAAGTAATCTTCTTAGACATACCCTACCTAAAACTTTTCATCATAACATGTGGAGTAAAATATAAGATAGTGTGAGTTAAAATTCTCTATTATGGTAAATAAGGGACATATAAATATTCATTAAAAAAATAACATGTCCAAAAATGGTATGCGTACATGAGAATAACCTTTAATAACAAAACCCAGAAATTATTAGATCATAAACATGAATCATGGAACATATCTTGGTGTTTCATAATACAGGAATTATAATACCATCAAAGAACATGATCTGTGAGAACATAACATTGATATTAGATTATGTTACAAATGAGTGGAATAAAGTGTGGGAAAATCAGAATAATAGAAATATTATGATAATTATACCCAAAAAGACATTAATAACATGAAAGTATTGGGATAACCTCTTGTGTACACTCTTTTGGGCTTGTGATATCATCTTGTGTACCTTATTTTAGTTTTGGGGAATCCTTCTATTTACCCTCTTTTTTCAGGCTTTAGATAACATCCCATGTACCCTTTGATCCCATATAACATAAATATTTTCCCAATGCATTATAAGGATACATAATTTCCATCCAACCTCTAAGAAAATCATAAATCCATTCATATTTGTTCCACAAGATCATAAAAAACACTCATCATAACATAACCCATGGAAAAGAAAATGAGTTTTTTAGATGTTTAGTCATCATAACCATTAACCATCTAGATAAAAAATAAGGATGGTATAATTGGATAATATATAAATTAAATTCTATGTAACATTAAAGGATTTTAGAATATATAAAAAATTCCTTAAAATGGTCATTGGAATATTTCTTTAGTCAAGGTAATCTTAATTTTGAAATTACATATAAAAATATAATGAAAATCAATAATTTTAAGGAAAATATTTTCTTTAAAAATATTTATATTAATTTTTAAAGTAATCTTCAAGGAGTAGTGTCATAATTATGACATGAAATTCGGTTCATGTTGTGTACGTTAAAACAAATATTTCTTTCACATTTTAAGAAAAATGTTAAAAGTACCTCACTCAAAAAATAAAAAAAATATTCCTTGTAAACCATTTTAAGATAGATAACATTGGTATAAATGAATTTTAAAAATTATATGAAAACAGTAAAACATTCTAATTTTTTTAGAAAACATAGATATGTAATAAAAATGATTATGAACTGAAAATAGAATTATTTTTTATTTTCCCCTAAAAAACTTATTATGGGTACCTTGAGTATGTAAAGATAGGAAATGAATGGAAAAAATGTATTATAAAAAAATCAACATAATAGGAAAAAGTTCTTGTGATTATTTATAGGTATATCATATAAATCTCATCATCTAAAACATAATCATAAATAATGATGATAAACAAAGATATTGTAACATAGAACCCTTACCTCATGTTCGAAATTCATCAAAGGAACTATAATGTCTTACATAATATTTAAATTTATTATAAATCTAAAATAGAGTTATGTAAATTCTTATAATATTTTATATCTTCTAATAATCAAATTTTAACACCCATTTGTTTAATAATTCATTATTTAGATCATTGTATCCTAGTGTTAATTATTTCGTTTTTTCATGAAAATTTTAGTTCAATTGTTCTTTTATTTGTAATTTGATAATCGTTCCAAAATATCTTGAATTATAACCATGATATAAATATTTTTATGAATTCATTATATATATATATATATTCATCCATAAATTATAGGGATAGAAAAAATAATAACACCATTCATAGAGATGGTAGGCTGTACAAGCACATGAATGTAATGTATACTTTCCAGTAAATTGAATGAAAGAATGTTAATTAATAAGTTAGATTTACATAATCATTTTTTTATCCTAACTATCATATATATTTATTTAATATATCATTATTACCATAAATGTGAATTAAAAATGAAAAATGAATCTATTTATATAGAAATACGTATTTCATGGAAGGGGGAGAGGAAGGAATGACCGTTTCAGGGAGAATCTGGGCTAAAATCGCCCAAAAATACATAAAATGGTCCATTTCATGAAGATATCCACCATCAAAAAAGGATGTTTCTTTTAGATATCTTGGATATATGGGGTCCTAATGGTAACCTCTACGGAACGTCAGAGATGAATCATGGAGGGATTTATGATCGTGTGGAGGGATGATAGTATCCTCTAAACAACGCCATTCAAGTTCGTAGAGATCCTATACTCATGAAGTTAATAAATATTTGTGAAATCATCCAATCATCAAAAAACCCACACCCTATTAATATCCCTTCATGTATGAATTTTTAGGGGGATACAAAATCTCTATACTTCTGATAATCCCTTCAAATTTGTGATACTCTCGAGCTCCGTGAGTGAAAGAGAAAATGGATCACCTAAGGTATCGAAGATTCATGGGACCTCCTACCTCAGTTTATTGAGATCCTTCACCTATAGTTGATATTCCTTTCATGAAGGCCCATTTCCTTCACGAAAGATGAATTACCTCATTAGAACTTGAGGCTTTTCAAGGAACCTAACCTTTAGGAATCCCTCTCCATGGGAACCAGGACATTGCTCTGAGAAAAGGCCACCATGTTTCATGAACCAGACCCCTTAAAAACCCTTGAACTCTGTGAGGTCCCTAAGATTTGTTATACACCCCTTTGTGAGGCCTTGGGATTTATGAAGAACCCCTTCTGCACCTCTTAATAGTGAATCCTTTTAGCCAACACCCCTTTATGAATGTCAATTTACCGAGGACCCCATACTAATATAGGACTGGTTCATCCACACTCGGAGTCCCTATATGATCAGTACCACCCACTCTTGTGTCCTCCCACATCACTTCAAGTGTGGAACGAAACCCCATCCTACATGTTGCTTCTAGGAATTAGTAGTCTAAGGCCAATTGTTTCTAGGCATAGGGACCCTAATGCCAGACCTCCTAATTTCAACTCCTCTACTATAGTGCTATTTCCATTTCACACCCAGAGGCACATGATTGATGGTCATGTAATCCTTAGCGATGGAAACCTTGAGGTAAAATTCATACATTCATTGGTTGAGGGTCCTTATGATGTATCTTCCTGTCTAATTGACATGTTACCCCATTATGAGTGAACCCTTCCACATTTGAGCTACTTGAAGTAAAACTACCAAGCTCCATATCATAGTTATATGATGTTAAACTACCCAAAAATATCCTCAAAACATGACACAAAACTGTAGACTTACCTTGTGTGATGAACATGAGATTCCCAATGAGTGATTTTCATGGGATAACCCCATACCTTCTACCATGTGTGATAAATACAGAATGCCACATGTATGATCATCATGGGATTCCACCTTCTCCCCCACCATGGGATAAACCTGCATTCCTGGGGAAAAAACACCCATATATGTTCTTTATCAATGCATATTCCCCACTTTATCCTCTCCAATAATGGCATTAAACACCTTCCATTAGAGGATTCCTTATTTATGACCAATTTCATTTCCTAAGGTTTGATACTATTATGAAGGTATGCTTCATGTATAGGCCCCACACTATCCCTAATGGATGCTCCTTTTGCAACTCAAGTGTCCTTACTACATGATGTTCAACTGCATGGACCGGTTATGTCAAATGACCTTAATGTATGACATCAAACTACATGGGTTTTGATCCATATATCTTAAACAAGGTATGGAGGATGAAACCATGGGGTTCAATACCGATAATGGTAAACTCAAGTGTGACATACTCCCTCTAAGGTATGTACCTATTGATCCTCATTTATAAGGTTTTATGATCCTGACAATGGTAAACATATGCGAGACTTCTTCCATTTTGGATATGTAACTTTATATCCACCTTCACAGGACATTCTGATCCAAAAAATGGTAAACTCTAGTGTGACATTACCCCCCCCCAAGGTATGTACCTCCATAACTGCCTTCATAGGGTGTTCTAATCCCAAAATTGGTAAAATAAGGTTTTACATATTCCATCCTAGGGAATTACAACCATATATTTATTCATAGGGTGTGATGATCCCAATAATGGTAAACTCATGTTTGACATCATAACTTTTAGGGATGCTCCTCTAGATCTTCCTACACATGGTGTTCTAATACTGACAATGATAAAATCAAGTGTGACATATTCCCTCCTAGGTACTCACCTACAAATCCACCTTAATATGGATTTTTAATACCATCATTGTAAACTTAGGTGTTACATATTCCCTCCTTGGGATGCACATCCAGATTCTCCATCACAAGGTGTTATGATCCACACATCGGTAAACATGGGTGTGACATATTCCCTCATAGGGACATGAATTTGGATGTTCCTTCATATAGATTTATATTCCAAACCTTGGTAAACTCAGGTGTGAAATATTCCATCTTAGGGATTCATATCTAGATATTCCTTAACATTGAATTCTAATCCCAATAACTGTAAACTCAGGTTTGAAATCATTCTTCTATGTGATGCAACTATGAATCTTTATTTATTAGGAGTTCTTATCCCCACATTGGTAAACAAGGGTGTTCCATATTCCCTCTTAGTTATGCACCTATAGATCATCCTTCCTAGAAAATTTTGATCCCAAAAATGTTAAAATCAAATTTTACATCTCCCCTTCTCGGGACACACCTCTAAATCCACCTTTATAGGGAATTATGATACCAAAATGACAAACTTAGGTTTTATATCTTCCCTCCTATGGATGAACCTCTATATCCTCCTTCCTATAGAATCCTAATACGAACAAGGGTAAAATTAGGTGTGGTGTCTTCACTCATTGGGATGCACCTCTATATCTGTCTCCACAGGGTGTTTTGATCTTAACATTGGTAAACTCAGGTGTGAAATATTCCCTCTTAGGTAATCACCTTTGGATCAACCTTTACATGGAATTAATATCCAATCAATTGTAATCATAGGTGTTGAATATTTCCTCACAGGGACACACCTCCTTGACCTACCTCCAAAAATCATTTCATACATCTCTAAAAGATGTTAAACTCATAATTCAATCTCTCTCAATAGAATATTATGATCTCACTGAACAGGACATAGAACTTGTTTCCTATTCCACAATATCAACCACATGCAATAAAAATGGGATTCCAGAGGTAAATTTCTCTAGAGTACTTGCACACATAGAATTAATTACTTCATGATAAAGAGATAATTTTGTAGGTTCCATGTTTATGATACCTCATATGAGATTCCCTCCAATGAGTAAGATTAATAGGTTCCCAATACACCCAATTTCTATACATTCCCTTAGATTCCCAACATGACTACTATACAGACCAAAGTTTACTACCCTATAAGGGTAGAAGTAGGGTAATTAAAAGATGTCCAAATAGATATAGTACCTGGAATGGGCTCCATAAACATTACGTAATTTTTTATAGAGACCTAAACTAGTAAAAAATCACTAAGGAGGAATCCATGGAAGGGGGAACAAATACCCCATCATCACATTTTGATCAAGGAGAATACATTACAGATGAAATTGATGTAATCCACTGTAGAGACCCGAAGACTGACGTACATGGACATTACATTACTTTTTCGGAATACTTAGTACATAACAAAAACACACACACAAGGATCGTAATAGTTTAGTGTCTTTGGAAACTCGGAATATAATCTTCTAATCGTGGTGAAATATCTTCGATATCTCCCATAAAGATCTTCCCTTTTTTTTAACTAAAACCTTTCTTTATATCCTGGGGTAAAGAAAACATAAAAGGGTGATCTCAAATGCTCAGTAAGGGTAAACAAAATAAATATCAATCACATCATATTCATAAGAACATAACATTTTGGAAATCTTAACCTACAAAAGAGAGCATAATTTCATAACATGGGATAAATCATAGTAGTGAAATGAAAATTCCAATAATCATAACATAAAACATGAAACTTTGTGGCATACACACATAATCATAGAGAATCATTTCTTATTAGTCAAGACTCATTGCCAAGACTATCTTAGTGGACAAAGTCCATTTCTGAACCGAGTCACCCTTGTTTCAGTCCTGTTTCACTGAACCGGTATAACCTACCATTCCAGACATGTCTATCTCATGAGATATAAAATCTTTACCCAATGCATTGGAGGGAGATATAGGTCCCACCCATCTCATAATGATACCATTATTATGTGTGCCACAAAATCATAAATCATACATCATTGCATAACCGATGTAATAAAAATGCGAATCTTTAAACATCGTGACATCATAAAATAATTCATACAAGATAAAAGAATTCATAAAAATATTTCCATCAAAACATAATAAAATCCATGTAATAATAAGGATAGAAACATAACCCTTTATTATCATAGATGGAAAATAATTTTGATAAAACACTTGAACTCCATTCTTGAGGAAAATATCCTTTCTGCTTCAAAAACACTTTTCCTTTCTTAACATGTCGTACAATTATAAACTAAAAGAATTTGATTAAATATAAACTTGAAAACTTGTAAAGGAAGATTCTTGGAAATATTGTTTTAAAAATCCATTCATGCCGTATAAGTTAAAAAAAACATTCTTCGTACTTTTTTCGGAAAAGTCAAAAAGTACCTCGTACGAAAAACGACAAAAGATTCCTTTCATATCCTTTACTAAAAACTCACCGAAGGGTAAAATTGGATTTAAACAATTGTAGGTGGATGGAAATAATATTAAATATTGAGGAAACATGTATGTGGATGATAAAATACACCCCAGTAAATGCTAAAGTATAAACAATCTCGGATAAAAATGAGATTGTGATATTTCCCTTACCTTAGGTCCGATTTGCTGCGTAAGTGTCCGAACCTCCTATATAATGATTTAAATAATGTCATTGACTTATTACAGAATCATACTCATTGTTATGATATCATATATGGTTCACTTATGACTTTATATTACCCGTTCTTTTGTAAATTCCATGTTAAAGAGCGTTTTGGGTAAAATTGTTCCGTTTGTCGTCCGTGTTTTGACTTGTAATTATTCATATGATTACTTAGATCATGATTACTTAATTACAGAATATAAAACATGATTTATATATATATATTCAGAATATACATATATATAATAAATCAGTAAATGGAAAGAAATACACCGTTCGTGGAGACGGTAGGTCGTACGTACGCATGAACGCTGTTTTCGTTTCCTTATTGAGTTGAACGGAATTAAGTAGATGACATACATATATATAAACATAAATACAGTATAATTATTATGTCATATATTTCATGATTACTTATTATATATATTTTATAATCATTCATGAATGGTTAAAGTGGATAATGAATCTCATCGCGTCGTGGAGACGGTAGTCCGTACGTACGCACCAGCGATGATACCATTCTCATGATCGTGGGACTGTATTGGAGTGTATGTATACTATTTCAGAATCAATATCAATTTAAAATAATAATATATAGTTATTATTTACACCATTATACCCATCCAAGTAAGTTGGTGGTGGAAAATAGATTTCAGCACGGCGTGGAGACGGTATTCCGTACGTACGCACGCGCGGTGATTTCATTTTCCGTAGGATGAATAGATGGTGAAATAGGGTTGTTTAATACTTATAATAACATATCAGTATATGAGTGATACTGATGTTATTACTTCATAATGAAACAAACTAAGAAGAAGAAGTGGATGAAGAAATAAAAGTGAAAGAATCGGTAACGGAAATTACCTCTTCTTTGAAGCGCCTCTTTGAGACCTCCTCTTAGGACACTAAAATTGGTCTCTGAGGAAGACCAGAACCTCTAGGATGTTTCTAGGGAAGTGGAGAAGAAAATTTGGAAGGGTTTGGACGAGCTTGAAGGCTCAAAGTTGTGTGAGGAAGAGAGGGAGGAGGTGCCCTTTTATAAGGGAGGAGAGGGGCACCTTTGGAATAACTAAAAATATTATTTTATTATAAAGTCAAGTTCGGTTTTAAATAGCTCCAAATTTATTAATTTAGAGTCTAAGATGGGGATGGGTCGAAATACTCTCATCCAATATAATTTAGACAAGTTTAGGTTCCTATTTTAACCTTATCATTTAGATTTAACATTAAGTTAAATAATTTTACTTTTACCGTGTCTTCTTGTGTTCTTATACTATAAGGTTAATAAACTTACGTTATCAAGACAAAAGAACCCCAAGTTGTTTATTATTAATATATATAACCTTATCTAAGCCATTTGGCTGAACCTTAGATTTTTTAGGAATAAAATAACTATTAATAATATAATATTTGTTTTAAAAACTATTTTTTGTCAATTTTGACACTATTTAGTAATTGATTTTTGTGAAAATCCTAACAGAATGATAAGTTCAAAAAAAGTTAATTAAATCCATAATAACATGTCATATTAACCTAGAAAATTAGTGTAATTTATAAAAAGTCTCAAATTATATTTATTTGGGTATTTATAACATCAATTATGTCAATATTTCATTAATAAGATAATTACTGCATCATCGTTGTGTCATAATTAAATTAAACTATTTGATGTCTAAAAATTACAAATAAAATTCCATTATGTAGGAAATCATTTTATCTTAATAATTAATATTTATAGTTGAATTTATCATATTTATAACCCCATATTAAAAATGATTTACTTATTAAACTTTGATTTTAACTATTTTAACCCTTATTTAAATAAATTAATAATAAATGTCCTAATCTAATCCAAGTGGGCCTAAATGGTGATATTTTATTCCTAAGGTTGGTTTTGGTCGAATTACACTTGTCCAATAGAATTAGGACATGTGTTAGGGTAATAATAATATCATTTTTACCCTTAATTACCCTATTTACTTTTAACCGTGGTAAAATAAGTAAAAAGTTACTATTCACCAAAACATATATTTATCTCATTGAACCACATTTTACATACTTACATCAAATGTGTCTCTCGAATTTTTGAAATTCCACTCACAGAAGCGGTATATTTAAGTTTTATGAAAAATTCATTTTTTTAACTACCACTTAGTGGTTTCACTATTCATCAAAAAATGAAAGATTCCAGAAAAATACCAAAAATTAGGCCTAAGCTATATTTGATATTATGAACTCAAAAATGATGTCTATTTTACCAAATTCAAAACATATCAGTTGAATTAATTAATTTAAAAATTAATTCCCGTCGTCAAAACAAATAGCGTGTTTTTAAGAGATAATAACTATCAAAAGATTGACACTTGTTTATAACTAGTTTAAATGTGAAATTACATAAAATGACCAACATTTTATTAAATTGTTAAAATATATTCTAAATATACTTTAAAACCACTCAAATTAATAATTTATCACTATTAATTATTTTGATTAAAAAAGTTGTTTTTAATTAAAATTTAGTAATTTTCACTATTCATCAGAATATGAAAGTTATCCGAAAAGTACCAAAATTTCACCTTAGGAAAAATTCGATACTCTAAATCCAAAAATGAATTCCATTTTGAGAGATAAAATTTCTAAAATTTTAAAAGGTGGTTGTTACTATTCATAACGGCTAGTTTTAATAATATTGTAATAACATATCGTTGTTTAGTGAAACTCGGTATTGCGTACTACACACGCTATCGAGGAAGGTCGTGATTGCGTGTAATGCAAGGCAAGTCAAGGATGCATGTTGAGAAAGCTCCTTTTGGTGTAGCATACAACACAAGACATTAATGAAATTAAAAAGAATATTTTTCATAAAATCTCGGGGTGTTACATTCTACCCCCCTTAAAATGAATTTCGCCCTCGAAATTCATCGGGGTTATTAATAGTTTACTACTTGAAAGTTTCTTTAATAGAAACCCACATCGTAAAAAGGAATACCAAAACTTGGCTTTAAAAACTAAAGTATGAAATGTAACGATTACCCAAATAAACTAATCACTGGGTTTTCACATAGGTGAAAATATGGATATGGAAGAGAAATATAACCATCATGTTATGATGGAGAGTGGTAGAGAACATGGTTATGGAAAAGCCAGCAATAACAAATCCATAGATTTTTGATGATCTAAGTTACCTTTTGATTCATCGGATATAAGGGCACTAGGACAACATTTTTGGTTTTCAAGATCATTTCCCTAAAGTTGATGAATTAAAAGAAATACTTACATGATTTTGGTACAATCCCACTGTTGTTCATTAATTGAACAAATTACACTTCATCCCTTAATGAAATGAACCTGAATTTGTTATTCGTGATGTGTTAGCAGATCATGTGATAGAATGATGGGTCATTCCATCTATCTCAAACAAAAGGTTATAAAAGTTATCAAAAATACATAAGTCCATCTATAGTGAGATTAATCATATATGGTTCCTAAAATGGACTTATACTTCATATATCATACTTCTTAATATAATAAAAATAGTTTCTACTAAACAAGGACTTCCTATAGGCCATTGGTAGGCGATGAAGGCCAGTCGCACTTCGGTTGTGGGTTCGATTTCCACAGCCTTGTCCGATGCGATGGGCTGTCGCCCGTCCGGCAGGTTTTCCTTTTTCTAAAACTATATTACTATAACATCCCATAAATAATATCGAAAAACTTCTATCCTTAAACAATACTAACTTATATCCAACATAATCTATTCCAATCTCTATGCTTATCCATAATACTGCAGTCCACTCTCATAATATAGTGAAAACGATTACCAGAGATTTAATACCATCGTTGATCCCCATATATCATAAGATATGTCCTGTTGGTCACATTCCAAACATTAAAAGTCCTTAATCATGTATTCTCTTGAATACCCATTGAACCTTAGTGAAAACATGAATGCAGTTAAAAGTTAACACTTTCCACATACCAAAATCCTCAAAATTCTATATACTCCATCCATGATATCACTTTGTCCTTATATCAATCATGAGCTCATGAATACTGTCAAACATTTCATTTTCTCCTTATCCCTTCATTATGCACATATCATATGCTTTCCAAAATATTTGAATCACTTTTCATGGTTACCGGTAACTTAAAATTATTGAAAACCACAATAGACTAATACAAAAATATTCCAATACACAATAAAAGTACCTCAACAAAATTATTCTTGAATACCAATACATAAACACTTCAATCCATCCTCTTCAATGATTGTCCTGGAATAAGTCCTTCCTTGATTTATAAGTAACTTTTTAGGTCAGGGCATTGAGTTGGGTAATTCCCATGTTCTCCACAAATAATACATTGAACTCCATAACAGCCTGTCACTCTATGACCCTTTTCTCCATATTGATAACATCGGTCCCTCCATTTGAGGTATTCCTCAAGGTTCTTCTTCCCTTCTTTAGAAATCTCAATATTCCTTTATTTATACTCCTCAACATGCGAACATGCATAATAGTCTATCGTCCTCTTATTTGATGAATTAGGCATACCACTAAATTTCACCTTGTTAATCATATATCACAATGACTGATTCAGTATAATCACAATATCTTTATCTCTAGGCATTACACAATTTTGTTGCTCATAGTCACCAATTTTTTCATTAGATTCAATGTTAACCGAATTCCTTATGGTTCCCTCCATTAACTAAAACACAAAAAGAATTCTGTGAGAGGAAAAATCATGCTAGGGAAAACAACATAGTAAAGGGGGAGTACCCTCAATATCTAACATCTTAGGTTAAATTATAAGATCCTTAGCGCAATTCTAGGACTATAACCTATACGTATACTTAACCTTAGAGACATCCCTAGACATACCTTAGAAATATCTCTAGGGATCTCACTAACATTTTCGCATCCTAGTTTCCAAAGGTTGACTAAACCTTTTCTCTGATACCAACTTTAGAGACCCGAAGCCTGGCGTACATGGACATTACATTAATTTTTCAGAATACTTAGTACATAACAAAAACACACACACAAGGATCGTAATAGTTTAGTGTCTTTGGAAACTCGGAATATAATCTTCTAATCGTGGTGAAAGATCTTCGATATCTCCCATAAAGATCTTTCCTTTTTTTTACCTAAAACCTTTCTTTATATCCTGGGGAAAAGAAAACATAAAAGTGTGAGCTCAAATGCCCAGTAAGGGTAAACAAAAGAAATATCAATCACATCATATTCATAAGAACATAACATTTTGGAAATCTTAACCTGCAAAAGAGAGCATAATTTCATAACATGGGATAAATCATAGTAGTGAAAGGAAAATCCCAATAATAATAACTTAAAACATGAAACTTTGTGTCATACACACATAATCATAGAGAATCATTTCTTATTAGTCAAGACTCATTACCAAGACTATCTTAGTGGACAAAGTCCATTTCTGAACCGAGTCACCCTCGTTTCAGTCCTGTTTCACTGAACCGGTATAACCTACCATTCCAGCCATGTCTATCTCATGAGATATAAAATCTTTACCCAATGCATTGGAGGGAGATATAGGTCCCACCCATCTCATAATGATACCATTCTTATGTGTGCCACAAAATCATAAATCATACATCATTGCATAACCGATGTAATAAAAATGGGAATCCTTAAACATCGTGACATCATAAAACAATTCATGTAAAATAAAATAATTAATAAAAATATTTCCATCACAACATAATAAAATCCATGTAATAATAGGGATAGAAACAGAACCCTTTATTATCATAGATGGAAAATAATTTTGATAAAACACTTGAACTCCATTCTTGAGGAAAATATCCTTTCTGCTTCAAAAACACTTTTCCATTCTTAACATGTCGTACAATTATAAACTGAAAGAAGTTGATTAAAAATAAACGTGAAAACTTGTAAAGGAATATTCTTGTAAATATTGTTTTAAAAATCCATTCATGCCGTATAAGTTAAAAAAAACATTCTTCATACTTTTGTCGGAAAAGTCAAAAAGTACCTCATACGAAAAACGACAAAATATTCCTTTCATATCCTTTACTAAAAACTCACCGAAGGGTAAAATTGGATTTAAACAATTTTAGGTGGATGGAAATAATATTAAATATTGAGGAAACATGTATGTGGATGATAAAATACACCCCAGTAAATGCTAAAGTATAAACAATCTCGGATAAAAATGAGATTGTGATATTTCCCTTACCTTAGGTCCGATATGCTTCGTAAGTGTCTGAAACTCCTGTATAATGATTTAAATAATGTCATTGACTTATTAAAGAATCATATTCATTGTTATGATATCATATATGGTTCACTTATGACTTTATATTACCCGTTCTTTTGTAAATTCCATGTTAAAGAGCATTTTGGGTAAAATTGTTTCGTTTGTCGTCCGTGTTTTGACTTGTAATTATTCATATGATTACTTAGATCATGATTAATTAATTAAATAATATAAAACATGATTTATATATATATATATTCAGAATATACATATATATAATAAATCAGTAAATGGAATGAAATACACCGTTCATGGAAACGGTAGGCCGTACGTACGCATGAACGCTGGTTTCGTTTCCTTATTGAGTTGAACAGAATTAAGTAGATGACATACATATATATACACATAAATCAAGTATAATTATTATGTCATATATTTCATGATTACTTATTATATATACTTTAAAATCATTCATGAATGGTTAAAGTGGAGAATGAATCTCATCGCGTCGTGGAGACGGTAGTCCGTATGTACGCACGAGTGATGATATCATTCTCATGATCGTGGGACTGTATTGGAGTGTATTTATACTATTTAAGAATCAATATCACTTTAAAATAATAATATATAGTTATTATTTACACCATTATACCCATCCAAGTAAGGTGGTGGTGGAAAATAGATTTCACCACGGCGTGGAGACGGTATTCCGTACGTACGCACGCGCGGTGATTTCATTTTCTGTAGGATGGATAGATGGTGAAATAGGGTTGTTTCATACTTATAATAAAATATCAATATATGAGTGATACTGATGTTATTACTTCATAATGAAACAACCTAAGAAAAATAAGTGGAAGAAGAAATAAAGGTGAAAGAATCGGTAACGGAAATTACCTCTTCTTTGAAGCGCCTCTTTGAGACCTCCTCTTAGGGCACTAAAATTGGTCTTTGAGGAAGACCAGAACCTCTAGGATGTTTCTAGTGAAGTGGAGAAGAGAATTTTTCAGGGGTTGGCCGATCTTGAAGGCTCAAAGTTGTGTGAGGAAGAGAGGGAGGAGGTGCCCTTTTATAAGGGAGGAGAGGGGCACCTTTGGAATAACTAAAAATATTATTTTATTATAAAGTCAAGTTCGGTTTTAAATAGCTCCAAATTGATTTATTTCTAGGCTAAGGTGGGGATGGGTCTAAATGCTCTCATTAAATAGAATTTAGTCAAGTTTAGGTTCCTATTGTTACCTAATAATATAGATTTAACATTAAGTTAAATAATTTTACTTTTACCGTGTCTTCTTGTGTTCTTATACTATAAGGTTAATAAACATACTATATCAAGCCAAACGAACCCCAAGTTGTTTATTAGTAATATATATAACCTTATCTAAGTCATTTGGCCAAACCTTAGATTTTTAGGAATAAAATAACAATTAATAATTTAATATTTGTTTTAAAAACTATTTTATGTCAATTTTGACACTATTTAGTAATTGATTTTTGTGAAAATCCTAACAGAATGATAAGTTCGAAAAACGTTAATTAAATCAATACTAACATGTAATATTAACCTAGAAAATTATCGGAATTCATAAAAAGTCTCAAATTATATTTATTTGGGTATTTATAACATCAATTATTTCAATATTTCATTAATAAGATAATTACTACATCATAGTTGTGTCATCAATAAATTAACTTATTTAATGTCTAAAAATTACAAATAAAATACCATTATGTAGGAAACAATTTTATCTTTCTAATGAATATTTATAGTCTAATTTATCTTATGTATAACCCCATATTAAAAATTATTTACTTATTAAACTTTGATTTTAACTATTTTAACCATTCTTTAAATAAATTAATAATAAATGTCCTAATCTAATCCAAGTGGGCCTAAATGGTGATATTTTCTTCCTAAGGTTGTTTGTGGTCGAATGAAACTTGTCCAATAGAATTAGGACATGTGTTAGGTTAATAATAATATCATTTTTACCCTCAATTACCCTATTTATTTTTAACCGTGGTAAAAAAAGTAAAAAGTTACTATTCACCATTAATTATTTTTATCTCATTGAACCACATTTTACTT